>OV884009.1:32861036-34061036 GCA_930367205.1 Acanthosoma haemorrhoidale | reverse complement strand
TGAGTCACAATGATCAATTTTTTACAGATAAAAAAAAAAAAAAAATCAGAATTTATGATATATATTTTTCAAATAGCTGAATTCTATTTAGACTATCATATGTTAAATGAAACAAAATTGAACATACATATTATTATTATGTCTAATACAGTGAAACATGCACATTTAAGTTCAATATTTTGCTTTTTAAAATTTTATTTACATTTATTATTTTAAAACACTTAGATGACTATTTTATTTAAATTAAATAATACAATTTAATTTGTGTTGCACTTTCGAACGTGTATGATTAATCAGATCACCCTCCTTAATTAAAAATAATAATCAAATTTTATTCAAACAAATAAATTAAAACTTGCGATTATGAAGAAAAAAGTTTCATATGTAGTATATTTTTTAACTCTTAGCTTAAATTCAAGATAAGACATAAATTACCATCAATTTGAGTGTATATAATAGCAAATTTTCATAGCTTAAGTACTTCTAAGATTATTCTCAGTACTTCTGAATGAATTAAAAAAATGTAGTCAAAATTGTTTCAAAGTTTCAGTAAATTTTTTTGTCTAAAATAAGCAATAAATTAGTGACCTAAAGTTTACTTGATGACAAAGCAATCACAACATGGCAAACTGTTAAATATATTATTTCCTTCCTAATATCATTTTGTTTATAACTGAAATATTAATACAACTTAGTCCACTAAAGAACCATGTAATGTGGTAAACATAAAGGAAAATCAAGTTTAAATATAACAAGTAATTCATTTCATATTAATTACTATTGCATGAAGTTACATTAAAATATTATTATAAGGATTATGAGTTCATAATCAATTAATTTAGTATTCAATGCCAAGATAATTAATGATTAGTTTATACACCATTCTAATTGTAAATGGACAGCCCTATTATATTATATCACTTGTTATTAGAAAACAAAAATATGGAAGTGTTAATGGAAAACACAGCTTTATTGAATAAAGTAAAACAATGTTTAACAAAACAGGGTGAGGCATAAAAATTGAAGGCATCAATTAATTTGTTGCCAAGGATAGATATAAAATAGTCTGGGAATCAAACAGCATCTGTATGATTATACCAACTTAGAACTTGTCAATACTAAGAATCTTCAGTGAAGGGAGCTTTGCAGAATGATTAAATTTGTATCCTTGTTCAAAAAAAACAAATCAAGATTAAAAAATAGAATATTGAAAGATAATTATTTGGAAATTTAGTGTGATTTTTGGACATATATTTTTATAAATATACACCGAACCACAATTACATAATAATTAGCTTAGACATCTAGAGGGTTTGTAACAAATTACTATTGTAGAGCAGGGTGAAGCATGCATATTATAACTATTAAAAATGATTTAGAACACTTATGTATATACCAATAATTCTGAAATATACCATTTTTTTATTGCAAATTATTTAACATAAATAATGGATTTGATCTGTTGTCTTTTTACAATATAATACATCGAGAACATACACGAGCCAAGTCGAAACTAAAAAAGTAACAGTAATGTAATAAATAATAATAAATATAAATGTACAAACTTAATCTAATACAGTATAAATTAATTTGAAACTGAACTTAATGCAATCAAAATATTACAGGTTGTGCTTTATAAAAGTTATACTTGTCTTATGCTTAAAATAGTATTCCTACAACAGTGAAAAATGATATAAATAATTATTCATATCAGATATTTATATATGATATAGAAATCTGAATAACATTTGAAAAGATACATTATATTAGCTCTATAGTCAACATTAACAAAAAAAAATATGCTGACAGAGAAAATAAATAAACAAATGTGAATAAATTTTATTTTTTTTGAATGGCACATCTAAACAACTATATCTACGTTTAATATATATATATGTATATATATATATATGTATATATATATATATTTATCTTTTTATTTATTTTTTTTGTTTATATAAAATGGATTCATGTACATATACAGCTACATTTATATGTATACTAGGAGTTCTTAAATTTATATTTATGTACATTTGCTTATAAAACATTGAAAAATATAATACAATTAAAATATCTTTAAAGAAATAAATAATGGTTTAGAAATTAATGTGAAAAGCTAAGTTTTACTTCATTGCTTTTAGGAATATTAAACTTAAACCAGGAACCGTGTTTATAGATTATATTCTGCAGTTAAATCAAACCACTATATATGGATATAACTATTTTTTAGCTCAACCGGATTGATATATAAATACTGTACAATTTCTAATCAAATTGGTTTTCAAAACCAATTATTATGTTACATTATTAACACTGTTTTAATTAATTGTTAAGTTATGTGTTTTTTTCCGAGAGAGCATACTTTTCAGACTTGCCACTTCTGATGCTAGCCGAGCTACTTCTGACTTTAAATGGGTGTCATCATCTTCATTTTCAATTATATCATGTGTGATAGGAGATGTTGGAGCTGCATGCTGTTCATTGGTTATATTATGTGCTGACATAATCCATTCTGCTCCAAGTGAAATTCCGGAATCCCGCTCATCACTGCTACCTTCCCCATCCCAAGGTGGACTTGCACGAGATGGTGGTTCTTGTTTGATATTGTGTAAAGAAAGCAATGCTGTTGCTGCAACATCCTTGTCTCCAAGATGACTTTTGTGCCTTAGTTTATGGGGAAGGCTATTGTTGTTTGAAGCAAGAGGAACTTCTCCACTTCCAGAAGCAAGAGGAATCTCATAAGATATAGGTGACTCATTAGCACGACTTCTGCTTAAATTTAAGACACTGTTTCCAGCAGCTTCCAATACAGGAGGGTTCAGTGGCGGTAAAACGGGAGTAAACGGAAACGGATACCTGTCATTTTCTGGATAACTGTCTGTTTCAGGATAAACTTGATGCATTGGTACGATTGGTGGGGATGGGCCAGTTCTATGTATTACTGGAGTTGGTATAGGTACTGAGCTAGGTGGATACATGATTGGAGGAGTCAGGGCATTAGAACTTAATTTAGCTCTTTTGGTTATACTCAACACTTGATCATTGGTGGGTAATGTTGCCATTACTTGCTCAACATTAACAATCGCTTCTCCACTGATGCCATATTTATCTTTAATAGCTGATAATTGAGCCTTGAGGAAGTGATTTTCTTTACTTAATTCAACAACCCTTTGTTCCAGGATCATATCATTGTAGCGGCGTTTTTCTCTTGATCTTTTTGCAGCTTCATTGTTCCTTCTTCTTCTATCCCAGTAGCTTTCATCTTTCTTATTATCTGGTATAAATTCTCTTTGCTTTCTTTGAGAAAACAAATCCTTACGCTGCATATGACTGCTAACATCGAATCCAGGAGGATAATTTTCACTCATATTAGTATTTTCTGGGCTTGAAGTCATATCTCCATCTCGTGGCATTGCCCCAAGGTCCATATTTTGTTCAATAACAAAATAGCCAGGGGTTGATGCACAGTTTATAGTCCCATTACTGGTCACTGCACTATTATTAGTATTATTTGTTGGAGTATTTGAAGTATGCAGTGGAGTTTCCCCATTTGCGGGGGAACTATTCTGACGCTCACCAAACTCTGCCACCATCATCTGGGAAAAATTAGACCTGAAAAAAAGTAAAAATAACATGATTAATAAATATAAGGGACAATTATATATGACAATAAATTATTGTTTTTTTAATGTTTAATAAGGAAAATATACAAATGAAATAAAAAATTTCAGCTGACATAATACCATTTTAAAACAAATATGAAATATAAAACTATAGGAAAATTCTGTGTTATAGGAAAATGACTGACGCCTCAAACAAACAGTGAATTTTGTCTGATTATCTGTGATACACCAAATTTCTTACCCACAATTCAGCAATATATGCATACCATAACAGAGAATTTCTTAAACAGCACTATCTGAGAACCCCGTCATATGAGAAATTAATAATTACAATAAGGAGACCCTGAAAAGATAAATAATGAGAAAAGAACATTCATCAGAGATGTTAAAACGGATAAAGGAAGACCGCACTACCCAAAAACCTTTGTACAATATAAGGACATTTACGTGGTTACATAAATGATGGTGGAAAGAGAAATTCTAGGAACCCAAAAATTAACAGATAATTTACAGACCCAGACCCATGAGATGATGAAAATATGGATGTGATGCCTCTCTCATACAGTGAGGTTGTGGGGGGGGGGGCTACCTCTGAAATAATTTGTTGTGAAGGGTTATTATTAAAATGTAATAATACTTTGTTATAATTACAAAAAGTAAATATGGACAGCTACACATTTCAATGTGTGCCAAGCTTCCAATATCTCAGATGAAAGATAAATCAGTTGTTGGATAAGGAAGAAGAGCAATATTAGTTATTACTAAAAAGTAAAGGGCAAATTTTCCCATATCTAGTTTTATAAAACTAATACTACTAAGCTGAGCAACAAAGATAAGGCTATATAAATAACTCAATACAATGTATATGTAAGACATGGGCATTAGCAATGCTTCAGCTGAAAGAATGTGCCAATTTGAAAGGAAAATCCTGAGGCGTATATTTAGTCCAGGACAAGGGAATAGTGTTCAGATAATGGTTTCTTTAAGCAAAAAATAACGACATTTGGATGTTAAGAAATAAAGATAAAATCACTAAAGTGAGTAAATAATCAACTCAATTAGCTAAAATATTTACTTGTTTTGCTGTTATATTTTTTTCTTCTCCATTTTATCATAGGGTAGGTTGGTACAGACTATTGTTTGTTCACTCGGACCAGAAAAATGTGAGCTCAATTCTCAACTGGGAGAACAGATTATGTTTTGTTATGGCCCCATAAAATCAATTCAGTATTCCTACTTGGACTAGAAAAGAATGATGGCATACAGATAACCCCTCTTTCAGTGTTAAGACTACATACAAATTATGAAACCTAAATAAATGTATGATATATTTCATCGAAATTAGAATAATTCCTTAGTGATTGATGTATTTATTAATATACGAAACGAAAAATTATATAAAATGAAATATGATAATTTCTAGCCTCGTGTGGGCTAAAAGTCCTATCTACCAGAGAGCAGCCCAAAGATTGTAGGCACAAGACCTACCTATGCAAGTACTACCAGTATTTTAGATTAGTAACTCATCATATTATTAAAATATTTAAAAACATTATGTAAATATATTTATTTTATATGTTTAATTTATTATATATTAATTATTTATATTAAATATTATTTTAATATTTAATTATTAAATATTACACTTTAAAGGGTAGTATAAATAATGATGATGATGAATATTTTGATTGAGTAAATTGATTGATTTCGCCGTTTATATAATATTTCAAATATTTATATAAAATAATTAATAATAAGCCTAACAACTATTTTTCATCAACTTAAACCGACCCCCCCCCCAAATAAATCCTTCTATTCAATTATATTCATACATCAAATACTATAAATATTTTAATGAAACGACGAAATACACTCAAAAACTATAGAATATTCTGAATTTGATCATTCCCAGCCCTAGTAGCTCCTAAGACATGAATCGGAGTAAATCCAACGCATTTCGAGAACAGTGACGCAATATTTGGCTGCTGAATAATTTTGAACGATAATTCGCTGACGGCGCCCAGCTTAACATCTAATTTTGCTGTTTGCCGATAAAAATCAATAATGTTTTTTTTTTTTTTAATGATTCTTGGCCCACGCATATGATAATTAAATAGGAGATTTTTACTACTAGGCATTAACTTGACTGAAGTTAATATAGATCTAACTGTTTACGGTGGACAAACACAAGAAAACATTAAGGTATTGTAGAAAAAGTAAAATATAGCCACGTGATACTCAAAATTATTTTAAATGACCCTGGTCCTGTAACTATCTTTATCTTTAGCTAATAATTATGTTTAAACATGAATAGTCAATTAGGTTTGTACCGAAAGTCGCTGTAACCAAACAACAACTGCTATAATTATTTAAAATAAAAACAATTAAACATCATTATGTAATGGTGCAGTATTATAATAACTTTGATTTAAAATAGCTTATGAATGCTAATTTCGGCCTGTTTAAGACGAGGTCGTTAACGGGTCAGCCTAGATGCGGTAAGGGGGTCAGAAGAGAGTTGTCCCAGAAGAATTTCCTCTCTAGCCCATCAACTTATTCATCCTACTAGCTTAAAGAATAATATTATCTCATATATTTTCATAGCAAACAAAGTAAAATCTGCTCAGCAAGCAGTTGTTCATCGGACAATTAATCATGATTAAATATAAGAAACATCTATCATTATTAATACATAATAAATCCAAGCGTTCCTAACAGTTACAAACAGTTATTTCATTTGCATTTACCAATTTTTTTGTCCAGATGATAGCTTGGAGAATAGCGCGAGTCATCTGAATAGAAACAATACTAGTATTTATTCCTTAACGCGTAAGGAAGCGCCCGAGAATGGGATCTTACCGCGAATAAAATTTTATTTATTTTGTTTTATCCATTACTTTGGTTATGTACTTCAAAATATTAGATTTTAGAAATATTAATGAATGTTTTTTTTTTCTCCAGTTAAATTTTTTTCTTTATTGTATCCTCGTTCAAACAGATTTCTCATATCGCCAGAACTAGGGTTTTTTAGTTGGAAAATTTAATTTAGCTACTAGAAGTCGAAGACCGTCTCCATGGACTGTTAGCTCCATGGATTAGCGCGCATGTCAGATATGCCCGGGTTCGATCCTCCGGGGAAAGGTCTAGCCTGGGTCAACTCAGCCTCGTGAGGGAAAACAACTGGCAACTTGAATAAAGAAGCAGAGAAATGAACGTTACGAGGATCGCCGAGCAATGTGCACAAAACGGTAGACCGCAGCGTCATCCTGGAGGTCGCGTCAAGGAATTAATTTAGCAATATAAGTCAAAGTTAACACATCCTATTTCTTTATTTTATGTGAGAGGGTGTAACTGATAAAGTGGTCGTTTTAAAACTATGTATTAGTAATGCAATACGCGGGCACTAGCGGGTTTAATGAACACGTCGAAATTCACTATAATTAAGATATTCAGGCCAGTCAGATGTCTAGCAATCTCGCGCTTTTCTGAAACCCTGAGGAGCAGCCTACATACGTGACTAAGGACAAGGGCAGCGAACTCAGTTGTCGAATAATGAAGTAATATAACCAAACATGAGTCAGATATTCGATAAACATATGCCACCTACTATATAAAAACCCAGAATGATATGTCAAAAAAAACATGAAACCTTATACAATCCTATCTTATTGACACTTTGTTTTGTGAATTGCTCGAGAATACTGTTCCGGAAAAAAATATAAGGAGCATTACGGATCAATGTGAATTCCAATTATCCACGAACTATCTAGGAAATGTGGAACTGATATAGAATTCTTAATTTTGTTTAATTGCTCAAAACCAATTATTAAAGCTGAGGTTGTTACCAAAGTCCTCCTGCGTGAAAACATTGTTGACTTTAAAATAACAAATACAATCCTTTTGTTTATACAATTGTTTACACTGACTAATTGTTCGTTCACATATGTATGTACCCCAACCGTCTCTCGAAATTCAGCAGCACTTTTCAACACTCGGCTTTAAAAAACTGACATACCAGTCTTCAAAGCACGCTTCGGTTGGGTTGTAAATGCTGGTAAATTACCGGATAGTGTAAACTTAAATTCGTACGTGGCCTCATCCAGCGGGTACAGTAGGGGTTCAAATACCACTGTAAGTATATTAATTCATAAACTAGTTTTAAGCACATGAACGTAAATATCTGATATTAACCGACACAATGAACCGTAAAAGCACTTAATGAATAAAACATCTGGGTGAGTACCAAGTCCGTCAATATTCTTCACATCCAGTCCCTGCCTTCTATATCATAAACCGTACCCTTCACTCTGATCTCAACATCCCATTCATTTAAGATCTGGCCTCCTTCCGCTACCAGGAGTTCCATTCCCGCCTCCCTGGTCATCCTAATCCCAGTGCTAATACTACATACTCCCATTTCATCCCTGGCTACCCAGAACCGATGTCTAAGTTGTAGGTGGCCTCGTGACCTCCTCCAGATCCATTCAAATTTTTTTGAGTGAGCTCTGTTGTGATTACTTACAGTGACAAGCGAAGTGATTTCGGCGAAAAGAAACATGACCGTAATAATAGTTCTTCTAAAGTATTTTGCTGAAATTACATTAATCCGGTAAATATATTTTATATCGTGATAAATAGTGAGGATGACACTGATTTTAAACTGTAATGTAACTGGTGCATACGTTGAGTGGAATGATTTATCTACAGTGTTCTGTTATGGAGAAAAGTAGCGAATCGTTTGTGTGTCAAAGTGCTCGACGAGGAAGTAGAAAGTTGGGACGGTGACTGGAGAAAGGGGCCGGGACCTGGAAGCCTACTTACCCGCCGCTCTCTTTCTGCCCTCCGTTCGCGGGCATTCGGGCCTTCCTTGGGTCACCAGCTCTATGGTTCTTCACCCGATCTCGAATCGAACGAGGCAACAATTCAATAATAATAAAGCGAATTAGGCAGTAATAATAATATCTTTATTATCCTGCGACTTCGTCTTTCAAGAACAAACATTTATTTAGTGGGTTCGTTGACATTAGCAGTCTCCGACAAAATTTACAGGGTAAAAAGTAAAAATAAAAATAAAGAAATAAAATAAAATAATAAAAGACATAATAAAAAATAAACATTTGGACTCCTTTGGTGATTTGGACTCCTCAACAAATTCAGGCCGTAGTATTGGTCTTGTAACGGTTAACACTTAGAGCATTCATTTATAATACGGGCTCACCGGGCACGTGACCAGGGATACAAGAAGTTTGGGAGTGCTAACAACAATATCAATAAATAAAGAAGCAAATGGAAAATTTCAGGCTATTAAAGCTAAATATCAAAGCCTAAATAAGTTAGTACAGTAAAGTTGAGAGTTTTTAGCATCCCGAGAGTCTAGCCACATTAATAAATAAAACACTTTCTGTCTCTCCATAACTTTACTGATCTACACCTCAATGATTTCGACGGCCTAGGCCGTTGTACTCAAGGGGTTGAGCTGATGGTAACTGTAGCACTTACCGGGTTGGTTATCAGGCGTGGTTTGAAAAGGTGTTCTATTTCTTCATACCTGATATTTGAATTTTTACTTGATTTAATGGTTTTACGTGTGTGATAAAGTGAGTACGTTATTGAACTATCAATTTGTTAAAAAAAATAAATGATAATGTGAATTAAATCTGCATAATTAATTATGTGTACCTATAGAAAACTGAGCACCGCAAGGTTAAAGAGGAAAATTCATTTAAATTTAAAATGGAAATTAAAAATTTAAAATAGCAGAATGAGGCCTTTATAAGATGGAGGTTATGCCGATGTTCAAGAACGACTCGGCCAAGAAAGCGTTTATTAGAATATATTTAATATTGTTAATTTGCAACTACGTATAAACGGAATAAACGACATGTAAAGTCAAGAAACAATAGCGATAAATAGTCACCAAAAACTGTAAAATTGTAAATAAATAAAACATTAATATTTAAAAACAACATTTTAGTACAAATGAAATCATCTCCGCGTTACTGTGCTTAGGTGTTTACTGAACTGCTTCTGAGAACTCGTATTTTAAATTTAATTTTATATTGACCAAAAATCAATCATCATTCGCGGTATTGTGGACTATACCTTTAAAATTTTGGATAATTTTTGCGACAGCTATTGGAGAAGATACCTACAGACAGACACGGATGAAAGCTGAGCCTCGCCCTTAGGGCTCGAAAAATATCCGGACATCAGCAAAAAAAATGAACTTGTTTTAAAAAAAAGAAGTTTTTCTATTGAGATGTTAATGTCAATGACAATCGCCAGTGGGCGGTGCTTACCTCCCGAGAAGGATATTGAACCTGGACCGAATCGCACGGCGTAGCCCAGGTGGGGGCAGGGAGTTCACTGCCTTCTAAATTGACGAAGACTGCCTAGCTTTACGGAGTTATCTTCATACCTTACATCACTGTTGAGAACAATTAGCCGATCCTGTCCTCAAAGCTAACCTTTGCATACATGAATCGAACTTAGAACTCGACACCTTTTGACGACTTGCGCCAATTAGATGTAGATTGCGGTCGATAATTCCATGGCATAAACAAATCCAATATTGATTCTGAACTGTTAGATCCAAGGATCATTGACTTCTCCACGTTATTTTTTGAAAATAATCTCACCTTTAACTTATACAAGTTATAAAACTGTCCAAAGCATACAAAATACATCTGCTATTGTAGCTACTCATACAGTTGACCACTCACTCATCATGTGCATCTTTGGGTTATGTCCGTCCATTTTTACCGTTTTGTTGATTTTTTCGTAACCAGAGAAAATAGGATGCATATTATAATGTAAATGTTCTTAATAAATTGATATGATTAAAAAACCAGAAATGTATTCACTACTGACTGTTCAGTGTCCGTAGTAAAGGTGTTCAACCTAAGGATAAGTGATTTTACAAGGTTTTAAAACGAACAATAATGCGTATCCCATAAAATATAATTAGGTGGTAAATGATTTTGTTGCAAAGTAATAAATTTGTTTCATATTGCATCGAGTAGGTTATAAAAATAAATTTTTGACCTAGCTGGGATTTTGTAATGAAGTTGGATTAGGTACCTTAGGGATGCTAAAACTGATAGCAACATCCTCCGTAAAAAAAAAAAGTGTAAATAGTCAATCAACATAAATAGTTGTGTTTTCCAATCACGTGGTATTGGGTGTCATATTACATGATGGCATCCTGATTAGTAATTAGTAAGTTAAACGAAACCTTTAATGTAACTGTTATCCTAGATGAGCTAAACATAACAGGAAAAAAAATTCAGAAAAGAAGCAAAATATTGGAGAGAAAAATGGTAATTAAAATCGCCTTGAACTGGCTAATTTTGTGTATTGCGAATGACTAGCTGATGAATCTAGATCTCTTAAACGTATTGACCAGATGCATTGCATATGATTACGTTTGTTATGTAAATATTGGTAAATAAATTGATTTGAATATGTCTGTTAATTAAATTGTTGTTAGATGTATGTGCGTGATAGTTTTCTTTAACTGGTGTTATCATGAGGTTACTTTTTCAAGGACTTTCAATGTTGCGTCACGCAGGGACTCCTTCAAGTGCCAAAGTAAATGGAATGCCATCAATTATCAAGTATCGCCATTGCTTATCTGCCGCCAAATTAGGGAGATCCCATTATTACTTTTTTTTCTCTCTCTTAATTTTTTTTTTTTTTATCAGGTGAGTTTGATTTTATACGATTACAAGCAATTTACTGATGAAGCCTGTGAGCATGAGGTCTAGGCTAATAAATTATATGAGCTGATGTATGTGAGTACCATGTAGATTCTTGTGCGTACCAACATTCTCATAACTGATCTTAAGTAATAAATGTACGTTGGTTACCAAAGAAGTTGTACCAAAAGATTTATTTTACAACTTCCATGGACGCTAAGAACAATAGCTACCATACATGGTCAGCACTAACACACAGACCTATTTCAATTAAATACTTTACTCTTAAGAAAATAATTTGTAAACGTTATGAGTACAAGAAAATTTGAGGAAAATATTAGGTAACTGAATAAAATTTGTTATGAATTACACTTTCATGAATATCCAAGCAATATCGACAGTAATACGTGAAGCGTATATTAAAATCAAGAAGTATTGAATGCATTCGGAGGGAAAATAATTTTATATTCTCCTAATAACATATTTTAGTTTTTTGTATTTATTATTCATATAGAGTTATGTGAATTGTGATCAATAATGGAACAAATCAAGCCCTCAGACCAACCCCAGAACAGTTCTCAAGCAAATAACAGAGGGGTAACGACGTGACTGAACAATTGACACCTGTTGCTCCCGCCTGTCACCGCTACCAACAAGTCACCGCTCATAAATTTTCCCTCATAAATAATGATTCAAAGAAAAAAATTATCCAAAAACTTATTTTAAATAAAGTAACACTTGTCAATTTTTTTTTTAGATTTTGAAATTAGTTTGATTTGTCTGCTTGCCATTGCTCTCACCCCTTGATGTCGTTTAAGTGTAAATATCGTGTGATCTAATAATGATTCCTATTTAAATCAAGTGGAACGTGTAAAATAATTTATTGTATTTTTCCTGAAAAAAAAAAACATTATAGTTTTTAGACAGTTTTGATTTAAGAATATTAAATAATGATTCTGAGTTTGATTGAATATAGTTAAGAAATAAGAAGTGGTGAACCGATTCCCGTCCACCCATGGGTCAAAGCCCTCACCGCTTTAATAAAAGTGCACAGTAAGTATTTTTCCTTTTCTTGGTCCGAAACTCCGCTCTGAATGCTGTTCTCAGCTAGTTCTTAGCTCTATTGTCTTATAACCTAGTCTTAAAACTCTTAGTCACTTCAATATTATTTGCAATTGAATAACACGCTTCAGTACGAAATAGAAATTCAAACTATTTATTAATTTTGATAAAGTATTTCAAATGACATGAGAGGACTGTTCCATGAGAAGCTATTTATAATCGAGTTATTTGTATAAATAATCTTCTTATAAATACCTGTTTCATCAAATGTAAAATGAAACACTTAATAAAACATTAAAAAGTTATTGTTAATTCAAACTTAAATTAACCTTCAATTAAATTATACGGAATAAACAGTAAAAACAAATTCAATTGAGTTGAGTTGGTATGAGATCGATTAGTGCTCAAGTGATTTAATCTACATATAATATTTTATTGTTTTTTTAAATATTAAGAAATATGTAATAACCGTGTATTATTGGAATGTATCATGCGTCGTTTGTTTGTAACAGCACTTGATAGGGACTGTGTACCCCAGTCAAAAGCGTTCGTACTCAAAGAAAATAATTTTGTGAGGATAGAATAAGTGTTTGATTAATCAGAAAACGAGAGTAATATTTATTTCAAATGCCAACGCCAATAAAAAAAGGTATCTACACCGTATCAAATGACATTTCATCAGAAAATATGCAGTCGCCGTTGAGGCTTGTGACGAAATCTGTTATACGCAACTCAAACGGTACTCTTGTGGACGTTGTTCGAACCCGTCGAGGGTACACTTCCACGGACGTATTCTTAGGAGGGGAGCAAAGGGCTATCAGTCCACCGTCCCAACCCACGCCCCGGCCTCTATGCTTAGGAATAAATAAATATTTCCAATTTTTAGGCCGGGCAGCTTTTCACCGCAAACGCAACTATTGCGTCAGTGTGTTTTCAGCCACGCTGTACTGCTCCCATTCCTAAAATGAGCTGAAAATATACCGGCCACTGTTTGCAAACCGAAGTCGCAGCCTAAAAATATATTAGACCGGAAATAAAAGCGAACTACTTAGTGTCCTACTGTAAATGTGGCTTTAGTCAAACATCAGTATGAATGGATTTAATTTTCATTGTTAGCTGCCTACAACGTTTCGACATAACATCTTCTGGATCTGAAAGTTATGTTGTGAATGAGTGTCATTTACTTGTCATGTCATGTATAGGAAAATTTTATGATTGGTGTACCACACTTATGATTTTTATAATACGAAGGAATGCCCATTTTAAGACGATGAAAGTTCTTTAGGAGAAGAGCCTGGTCGGTGATCACTCAGCACTGTATATGACAATTAGTAGCTATTCAAATAGAGAAGATCAGCTAAGAAAACCAAAATAAAATTGGAGAGAAAAAAAACAAGAACCAACCACGCTAGCTCCTCAGCAGATGCTATCTCCTCTTGAAGCATTACGTCACATATTTAATGAGTTTGAACAACATAAAATATTTCATGCACTAATATGTTAAACGGTAGAAATAAAACAGTGAATAAACTGTGTCACAAGCACTTGTTAGGATTTCCAAGTTTTTTCCCCACCATTTAATATTCAGGCAACAACACAGTAGATGTGTTATATGTTGTTACCGATTATTACTGTGAGGGCCTTGCTGCGGCAAAACATGAGTGAGTGGGAGCTAGAACTAATACCACAATCAGCCATTGATCCCAACAAGCTAATCTTCCAGGCACGGTTCCCCGAAAACACAAAATGCTGAATTGTTGGGAGATTGGGAACGGCTGGTGTCTAGCCAGTTTAGAAGGCCATGTGCTGTCCATGCGCCACTACATGCAATAAGGCGCAATAGATGGTCACTATATATAGAATCATCCTAATCTCCACGCCGTTTTATTCCCGAGTTATCTGCTCCTTTACACTGCCTTCACAATATCCTCTGCCATTCCTCTCCATAGTATCCACAATTGTCTATTCATTGGTCTGACGTATTTGAACATAACTTTAATTATTTAATACATCCCCTAAATACACTTGTGCAGTTTTTGTCAGAAAAATTATCAAGAGGCCGCTTATCCCAGTAGAAAAGCGATTCAATTGCTCATGTAGTTTATAATAATTTATAAGATAGCAGTTTGTATTATATTTAGCGCGAACAATCGGAAATGACCTAGCAATACCATGTGATGCCAAATTGACTGAAGTGAGATTATCTATTTCCGCCTGCTTTTTAAAATAGCAAAGATTCAATTCATAAGAAAATTTTAAGTTATACTCCCCTATACTCAATTATGCTGGTTCCGCTTTGGTTACTACAACAACAATTTTTATTGCGATAAAATCACAATCTGCCTTTCATTAGTCAATAAGTAAATGTGATCAATGCTCACATTCATAATATATTTACAACTCTTCATTCAGTATCTCGTTCATACAGCATTTACAAACAGCCCGGAAGTCTCCCAAATCCACATGGTGTCGACTCCCTCGCATGCGAAAGAGGAGTCTTGGGAACTCCCCCAGGCTCCTCCATCAGTCGCGTCATTGGAAACGAGCCAGTGGAGGCTGACCAAGGGCACGAGAGCCACATACGATCAGGACATGATTGGAAAAATTGGTCATTGCCAGGATTTCAACTGTCACGTATTTATAGCAGGCCACGAGGCCATTGCCGATTTAGTTTCCGAGGAGGATTGCATAATAACTGTGCTGGGGGATTAGGGTGATTGGATAGATAGAGTCATGAACTCGGAAGGGATGAGTTCAAGAATGTAGGATATATTAAGTTCGTTATGAAGGTTTGTGTGGCATACGTAATAAGCGGCATTAACTTATTTAAGGTTTAAACTGGTTTTTCCTCTATGGTTATATACGAATTACAAGTGTACGTAGGTGTTACCGAGTTTTTGCGTAATAATCTCCACTATTTTGTTCAAAAGTTGTTCATATTCAGCTAACGAGCAATGAGAAAATGTCGTTTATAACATGATTTGGTGGCGTTTTGTTTTCTGAATAGGCAAACGCTCTTCTTGTCGGACATCTGTGACCTTTGTGGTTGACATGTCCTAAAAGAAACACAGATAAAACTTCTACCGGCAACTTCCTTATCAGATTTAGAAAAGTAGAGGAAAACTTCTTTTGAAACCAAAACGGAACGGCGTAGAAAAAACAACAGACGGCGGACTTATATTATCGATTCAGTACTGCATATAAATAATTATTTTAGTTTAGGAGAAAGGTTGTGGACGATTGACTGATTGAACGAATGTTCTGTATTGAGTGGTTAGTGCCAATAATAAGAAACTTAGACAAACGCTATCAATGTGCTGTCAGCAATTAGATATATATAAATAAACGTGCTGATTAACAACTTGTTCACAGAACCAGTGATTTGCAGTAACAATCATCATTATCCCCAACTGATATAGGCCAATTAAAATTATTATTAAGTTCTATCTTTTATCACGTGTGGCATATCGTCGACACCGCTAAATATATTTTGATCTGAAACTGGAAAGATATATTCCGGAACATCTCGAAGCTCATTACGTTTGGCCAAATAGTTTTTTTCAACGATCAATAAATACGTATTTTCGAAACTCGTGTTTCGTTCACCAATGTATTAAATGGATACAAATTAGTTCACTATACATCTAAAATATTTTAGTCGGTAAAAATGATAGAATCAATCTGATAAGATACAAAAATCGGATAAAAAATTTAACTCGCATTGTTCCGAAGTTTGGATAAATGAAATGTCAAAAAAATGCTCAAAATTAAAATAACAAATATAAAGAGAAAAAAAATACTAGAGCACTGGTCCTTGGATCTACTAGTTTTTTTTCTTTTCTGGAGTTAAATAACTTGGGCTATTAATCATATGGGGAAGCGATAACGCCTGAGTGATTGGGACGCCCTGGCACACTGGAAACGATAGTCATGCCACGACACTGACAAATTTCTCAATCTGGCAAGTGTGCGCAGGCAGATATTGAACTATTATTAGTTCAAGCGATTATCTAGATCCTGTTAGCTCTCATACTTGATCGAGAAAAAAAAAAAAAAAAAGAAGAAAGTGTGGTATTTCAAGCTCTTGTCACGTTTTTCCTAGCACGCCTCACGTTTGTTTATTTCAATGGCACAACATATGTATACATAACATCGCAAAAGCATTATGCATAAGCAAATGAAGCGTAAATATAATAAAATATTAACTTCAATTTCCCTTAGTATGTATCAATTTTCCGCGGGCTAAATAGGAATTTGGTAATGACGGGTCAATTAGACATTTTCATAAAACATTATTATTATTATATTTACTAATAAACGAGATATGGTTCAACATTTCTAATTTGTTTGAGTAATTATTATTGCCGAGTCCAAAAGAAGGGTCTACTTTCAAACAGGTTTTGGGGCGATACATTTGAAGTTATGTCGAAAATTTGTCTAATAAGCCGTTTTCAGTTACCGTGATGATTTATAGATAAAAAAATTTCACTGTTACATATTTTCCAATCGGATTGTAAATTTTTACTCACACTAAAACGAACTGTGAGATGAAAATGACAAGGATCCTTCGACCAACTAGAAACATGCGATCCCCTTTTTTTCAGCATTTGGCATAACATCGTTGAAAACTGACATTTCAATCCGTGAAACGCGAAGGCGAATCTTAATTCCGCTGGAGGATGGCAAAGAGGTTTATTATTCGTCCGAGAGGAGAGGTAGAAGGTCTGTTGACAAGTTCAGTGGTACAACTTTGCCTAAACATGACCCCAACCGGTGGAATTATTCAACGGCATCCATAGGTATAAGAGAAATTTCTCGGGCGTAAGCTTTCCCCGCCGGCCATCATTTGCGTAGGATCTGCACACATCGCTCCATGTCACCTACTTCCTCCAGACACTCCAGGCACTTCCAGCCAAGCATCCATTCTCCATGTCCCACTGGAAACCTTCTTCTTTCTTGGGAAACAACGATCGAAACAAACGGCTGCACTCAAAGAGTACAAGAATTTGTCTGAAACATCTTCAGTATCATGTAAGCAATTGAGCCTAGTTAACAGACGCTCTAGCATACCGTGACATATGACAGTCTACTTGCAGGACACTGTATTTTAGATCAAGTTTCATAAATAATTTTAATTTGTACTGTGTGAAAATTAGTTTTTCAAACCTGAAGTCACTCCCAAAATATCTGTCATTAATGATATTACATCAACAGTCTTTGCTCCCCTATTGACATCCACTTGACTACAATTCAGACGAAAAACATACCAAACAATTAATCATAATTGCAAGTAATTGATTATATGATTGAAATAGTAGTAGGAAGTAATTTCTTTACCTCCCAGTTGGAAAATGGAAACATGCAGATAGACCTTGGATAGCCCAAATGATCGACGTTATACCAAGTTACGAGTGAAACAGAGTACAGTAAACATTGGGTAAGTTTTATAAATTTGTACTTTTAAATATTTAAAAATTAAAATGTAATAACTGAATAGGCTTCGATTTTTACGCAACTCTAACAGGAGCTAGACAATATGCAATTTCAATTTGAGTGATGCCCAAAAAGACATGAGGGCTCAACTTGAAACGAAATGGTTTTCAGCTGCAATGGACAAACACTAAACTTCGCGGAGGGTTGACATTAGTCAAAGGTGTATTAACACCTGATAACCCACCCTAATACCAATAAAGGAATACAATACACATGAATATACATAAGAGATGCATTGCTGATTACACTCTAGAAGATAAATTAATACTCTTCTCTATCCCTCTCCATTTCTCCCTCAAAAATAATCAAGGTTAATAAAATAAAATTGCCAGAAAAAAATGAAAAACACCCACTCACTGAGTATGTGGACTGATTAGCCAGTGACGCATAACTGTTACATAATAGAAGTAAAATACACGTGACCTGTTAGTAGGTGGTAAAATGTATGTGAATATATTACGCTATTATTTCAACTTCACTGTGATCTTGTTAGACTTGTTTTTATCTTATCACGTGTGCGGGACGTTGGGAATTGTTCAAATACTTTACTCTCCACGATTTAACGTTGCATAACCCCCTCTTGCTGTTTACTGCTGCGAAGTAGCAAGGTGGGCGGGCGTCGGTAGGCGCATTTTGCTCTCCGTCCATACATTTTCATTTCAAGGAAAATCTCTTTCGAGTAGTTTCTCGGAATCCAGTGAATAGAAATGAAAATTATTATTCACGTGTGCTAAAAATAAAAAAAATCAATGCCCAAGTGAATATGTACTTAAGCAAGCTAACAAAAATTCAAGTCAAGTATCGCACAATAAAGGGTTTAAGTAATTATAACCCACTTATTCCCAAACACATGTTATATATTATTAATATACAAGTGGATGTCTTTAATTTGATATCTTACTCAGACTTACATACCTTTTTTGTTTAAACAGAAATTAATTAATGACAATCATTTATTACGGCGATAGCTGTACTTTTCTTGTCTCCCCACTATTAAATCGCCACCACCGATCTATTACCTTCATTGACTCATTAAGACCAGAACCGACGGTCAAACAACAAGCTAAGTATACATTATTATTCGATTTCAATTTATTCAAAATACCAGGCTCATTTTAATCTTAATGAAAAGACAGACATAAACTTTATAACTTTAGGGCATTAAATGTCGGGAACTTTACAACCTTTATATGCAAGTAACTAAGCGTTTTGAGCCCAAGTTTTAAAAACAAAGCTAAATTTATTATTTAAATTAGCGTAAAACATGTATCCATCAAACGATTGTTATTTACAGCGAAAACTCTATTTAAATTAAACGCCACTAATCAAGGACTCTCTTTTAAATACGGAGAATCCAGAGCCCGAACACAATAACCATTTTCATCTGTCTAATTATAAACGATAAGACAAACACAAATTCATTACTCTAGCGTTTAATTAAACTAATTGATAACGTATTTGCTACTGATGAATATAAAATACGCTTGGGTTTGCGGGTTTCGCGAAATTAGCATTTAGCATTAGTTTTTATCAGTAGTACATTTCCGAGAGGCCAATGAATACAAATTACTTTAAAATAAATTAAATTTAAATTGAATTAAATCCATGGCGCAACACTTCATGGAGTGGTATAACATAACCTATGGTTAGCACCAGGAACCTTTCAATCTTAAATTTGGCTTTCTCAGCCGAATTTAATAGGTATTTATAAAGCTACTATTTTTTCCTCATCTGCTGAGTAAACCTCAGGGCCCATCTTTAAAGGAAAAAGTCTTGGCTTGGGTGGATCGAACCCAGGTCTTCGCAAATTCCCGCAAATGTTTTATTTATAGTCCATGAAAAAATACACATGTGTTTGACTCGGCCACCCGGGACGTTTAGCTGAAAATAGTTTAAGTATTTTTTTTAGTTAGAATACAACTAGCATCTCGCACCGACTGGAATTTCAAACGTCAACTAAAGGAAGAAAAATAGACAATGCATAACCATCTAATAATAAATTGAGTGGGTGTAAAAATCCAAATAGAAGTCAAAAAGATAATATGGTTCCATGAAATTTTGTTTCAAATAAAATCGTTGGATCTCTTGAGCAAACTTTTTTATTTAATTCTGCGGTGCCAGGGTTTCACTACTTTCGAAAACACAAGGACTTCATAATATGTTCACTAAAATATTTTGAGCTTTCTTGTGTTTTCCGAAAGTAGTTTACCTTAGCGCACAGACGTATCACCAAAATGTATTCATTGAGATGCCAACAAACCAAACCATGATAGTATCTATGGTATATCCAGTTACAAAAATTCAATTAAAATCGTTTTCGAATACTTCCGGCACTTGAAAAGCCGAACGTTAATAAAGGTGGCGGTTATTGGCTCGAATTTGTTCATATTTTTATTCATATAAATAATCTTCTAATAATATACTTGTACTCACTAACGCGGAATAAGCAAACACTTAGTTGACGTTTCAACACGAAAATAAGTCAAGAAACAACGATGATTCATAGAATATTAATCCGTGGCGAGTCATCTTAAGGATAATTCTCTATTTTGGCACTGGGCCGAGCCACGTCTTCGTTTTTGAACAAGGCTTCGCATTCTTTCTGGCAGTTATTTCTACGAGTTGAAGTGATAGACGCTAACTTTCCCGCGTTTCGCAGATAATAAATTTTAGCCCCAATATTGCTACATGTCCTTTTCAACTGTTCTCCAACGATAAGGTTCCTATCACTCCCTGTGTGTCTGCGCTTAGGAAAATAAAACGGAGATAAACGTTTTTCAAAATAAATATGTATTGCGCAACTTGGAAAATTATTAATACCAGAGGACATTAGTAGAGGTGATTTGAGAAATACCCAATGACGTTCAACTGTTTCATAATTGCCTGAAGAAATACACGTGACTTGATAATAGGTTGTAATGTATGCAAATAGCTGTTATTTCACTCTTCATATTTTTTCCTGTTTGCTTTGTTTCAAAGCTTTAATGTATGTTACACTATTTTTTTTTTTTTTTAAAAAGGATGTTTACTTGAGATTAGATTGTTACACGGGCAATCTTTTACTACTTAGTTAGACCATCTAATATGTTTTATTCTAAATTAATTATTTAAATGAACACAAATATTAATAAAGTATACATAGAATGCATCATTAATACTAATTGAAACTGAAGTCAAATGTGTTGTTCAGTTTTTCTTTATTTTCTTTAGAGACCCGGGCGCTAACTTTTTTCAAGGAAATATTTTCCTATTAATTTTTGGAGCATTCATTTAAATATTTCGGAGCTTGAGAACAAAAATAAATGAGGAAGATCCCGGAGACAAATGTACATCTTAATCCCAGCTTGAGAATTTACAAATTTTAAATGTTACCAGTAATTGACACAAATAAAATATGTTTATGACTTGGCAGCTTCTGCATTTATGCACACATACGTTTTTCTGCCAACACATTCCAATTCATTCATGAATTAAAATCTGCAAGATGTTTCAGTCAAAATATTTTTGCTGTAATTTAAATCTTTTAATAAATGCATTTGGCTGAAGAGTTGTAAGCTTTTGTAAAAGAAACGACCAACGTGACATTTTATTTTTGAAAAATTGTTCATATATACAAATTAGAACAAAAAAAAAATTGTTTTTATTAATAAAAATGGTTTCTGACTGTATGAATCAACTGAGCACAAACTGGGGGGATTGAAAGTTCAAAGAGTGTGGTAATTGTAAAGAAGGTATCAAAACCACAATGATTATTAAACCAGAGTCCTAAATTACACAGTAGTTGTTATAACACTATCGTTATTATAAGATAAGGTTGGCGTGAATGATTGACGATACGAAGCTTCTTTGCTTTTAAGTCATTAATCGCATGAAGCTCACTAAATTTTATACACCCTTAAGGTTGTCAAAAACCAAGATATTAATCCACTCGTGTCAGCTAATTTTCACTGATTAGCACAAGTCGTTGGGCGGAGCTGCTTACATATTAATGCACCCCGGTTTATAAAATAGGCCATAGAATGATACGGCCATAATCGTGGGCACCTTATGATTACCTGTCGCAAATTGTACCTGGGCCCAAGGCCGGGGTGGCTGTTTAAATAAATCTCCAGGCAGGACACAGACAGCTGAGATCCTCAACGGAGTTGACACAACACGTGCGGATAAACAAATTATCAATAATCAAACCGACATAATACTAACTAATGAATAATAAATAAGTATATTAACTAAATAAGTATATTACTAACAACATTACTAACTTTAGCCATAAAAAAGTAAAAAAAACAATCTTTTTCGGGGACAGCTCGACAGGACATACATAAACAAAAAAAATAAACGAATTATCTACTAAAAGTGGAATCAAACTAAATGACTAAATTTTAAGCGCTGAATTCACACGTCATTAGCAACCAATTTTTCTCGCGAAAAATTATATGTAAAAATAAAAATCACAAAATTTTAGCTGTTTTTAGAAGGACATCCTAAAATATAGCTAAAATATTATTTTCATCCCGACATGTACACTTGAATACATTAAAACAAAGAAATTTATCAGTTTGAGTATAAAAATGACATCAAAGTTGATTTAAAGACAGAAAATATTCAAAGGATTCTTGACTCCTATAGCCTTCGTAAAAGGGCTTTGAAAATATACAATATGAAAAAAATGTATACAAATTGATATAAAATTAAATAATTGATGTGTAATATAGTGTCACGTTTAAAAAGCAAGGTGATTTTCCTTAAAGTAATCGTTCACTTTCATATTTAGACAACGATTTTCAAAATAAAGTAATTATCGACTATATGTAAATCATGTACTAAATGTATAGCCAATCAAAAAAAAAAAAAATTAACTTGCTCATGGAGAGTATCAAAACTCGGATGTAAACAACCTCTTAGGTTAAATTAATAAATTATGTCCTCCAAACAGTATCAATAATAATATGTCCCATTATATTACCAGACAAAATACAAAACATAAATAAAAAATTGACAGACTGAAGTTTTTGAGCAGATTGTGCATGAGAAATGGAAAGAAATGTCAAACGCAGCTAAATTGAATTTAATATTTCTCAGTGGGTGAACTGGTCAGTCACTATGTAAAAATTGTTTTCCTCACCCAAGGCCGACGTGTCCGTCGTATTGAATGGTTGTTCAACCTCGCCGGAGTCCTTTTGTATATTGTTTTATTTCGAAAACTAGACGTCTTTTCAAACAGTACAGAAGGCTCCACAACATATGCAATATATAATAACTACGAGTATGGTTAATAACTATTATAAAACTAAAATAGCTTGAACAGTAGCCACCCTCAGTAAAACTTGTTTAATCTCTAATTCAAACCAAATACACATTAATAAATGTATGGTTTTATTTAAAGGGTATAAAATCGACGCGTAACTCCTGAAATAGTGCTAAAATATGTAATGGGATTGTTTATTTTTTAATCATTTATGTTCGGGTCGTTAATTGATGTAATTTAATAATTGCACACCCTCCGCCATTTCATTTTTTTAATTGTGACATGTTCTGTTTTCCCAGTTTTTTAAAAAATACAATTTTTGTCTTTTATCGAGGTTCCTGGAAAATTGAAGTTTCAATGGAATCCGATAAGGAAAAATCAATCACTAAATTTATTTTCAGGTGAAAATTGATTGCTATGAAATAAAATAACAAAAAAATAGAACGATTCATAAACTGTAATATAACTATAAGAGAAATAATTTAAATGTGTAAAAAAAAACAACAACTTAATAGGGTATCTAATTTAGAATTTTATTATTTGAAATGATTAGTAAGTTTAAAAATAATATTATGACAAGCGCAGAACATTTAACATACTAATTGATCATTGAACACATCTTATCTTATCGTCATTCGTTATCGATGTACTTATGTTTCATAAGCAACGACAAAAAAAAAATCACTAGACACCACAGCGCGATCACCTTGCGTTGAAGTGGTGTTAATTATTTATCGGGACGGTACTGGGGTACATAGATGTAAAAAAGCACTAGGGATAATTTACAGACAATAAAATAAAAGGAAAACAGTTGAGCAATAAAACTCTTAAGTGAAGGCCGAAATCATGACAGTTGAAGCACAGAGCGGTCGTCCCTTGACCTGAGCCGGTCAAACGCCCTGAACCAATCAGCTCTCGAGGTAAACAAGGTCACGTAAAATTGTTATGAATATTCTCATGTTGATTGTTTGGTTTGTGTTTGACATTTCAATATATCGCGAGATAGCTTTTGGAGACGCTTAAAGTCTCAATTTCTCACTCAGCCCCGCAAGGACCTGTTGCCGCGCTGTCTTCTTACAAATATTGTTATTTGCGTTAAAGATGCGGGAACACCCCCCCCCCGAACTTGGTAAATAAATGGCGTGTAAAGATCATGCCGTCCTTGAGTGGTGAGATAACAACCCTATCTATTTACTTCACACCTCAAACGGCAATTGTATTTAGCAATATATTCTCCGCGATTATTTGTATGGAAATATCTCACTACGGTTTTCTTGTGATAAGTAGACTTACCCAGGACAAGAAAAATACAAGCGGCATTATACGAACAGGACTCGGATACAGACTTATTGGTTGCCGTATTAAGTCACTTTTGCACTGCGGAGAGGCCGAAACGTGAAAATCCCGAGCCCCCTCCCGGCGCGTTTTCACCACTCGACCAACTGACCCAGATACTGCGGGGCCTAGGCTACGAACCTCCGCCGGTCCGTTGGAAAGTCACGGCACGGCCGGGAGAGTCTCACACGCATCTAGAAACAAAAAATATCCTCGCACTATTTATCTCTCATAGTAGTTCAAAACTCACCAATTTCGGTCACGAAGCGATGTATGGAAAGAAGAGAGGTTCATCGGTAACTCGCCGACAAGTTTCATCATGTAGTGTTTGATGGAGGGATTGTCACTCCCTGTCGGCACTGTAGCACTGGGTGTGTATGTGTGGGGGACACTAGTTACTAAGGACAATCACTGATAAATGACTAAAGATGAGACCTACTTGGAGCTAAGCGTGAAGAGACCCATATCAGCAGAGAGCGGCTAGAGGAGCATGAGCGAGGTTGGGCGACCGGAGGCCGACTGGCTGCTCCCCCGCGCCCCCACCGCGCCGCCCTCTCGCTCCGCACCACTTACGTAACCCACTCAGCACGTGGTCCTAGCTCACGTGCCCAATCACCGTCCTCTATTTACCTATGCTCAGGTATACCACTTCATACCATAATTAGTTGTCTCTCTCTCTCTTTTTTTTTTTTCAGTAGATCGAATATTTCGTATAAACGATCTTGAGGATGTAGGAAGTGAAGGAAGAGTTTGAGTAATGTACGCACATATATTTTATGACGGTGTGAATTTAATTTGGAGGTTTGGTAGTAGACGACTTATACAACAGGCCATCATGCCGGACTGGGTTCCACTGATGTGTCTAGGAAGACTCCAGTAATGCATTTATTATTAGATTAAGTTGTTGGCGGAATGACTTTTAAATCAGTGTGTTGGAATGATGTTATTTTCATTTAGGTGTACCTCCTAGCGAGTTTTGATAGATTTTTCTAAAATTTTGAACAGGCTGATCGGCCGATAACTCGAAGGATTGTCCTCAAGGGGTTGATCCCTCGGCTTATATGAAAGACAATAACGGTGGCATTTTTCCTTTTTTTCGGAAAAATAAACATACTAACAATTTTCGTGGTATTTTTTTTTAGAACAGTATTGGGTATGTCTTCTCCTGCCGAGGACATCAGTGACCAACTAAATCATTGAAAATGAGCTAAGCACACCAAAAGGTTTGAGAATGGCCTCTTGGTTCCTTCTTCAATGGACTGGTCTTCTTTTGAGATGGACCTATCTCATATAAAAAAAAAAAAATAACGGATTTATCCATAAATTTAACTCTGCCTGTATCTTGAATAGTAAGATAAATTAATACTAACTAAGAAAGACACAGCATGAACAATCAATCCACCACAGTGAATAAATACATTAATTCTCAGCAGGGGATACGAGTATATTCTACGATAGAGGGTGAAAAGTTAAGGGTAGATTTCGTAACATCTCTATATGCTAATTACTAGTTAAAATATAGTTAGGCGAAATATAGAAATAAAATTAAAAATGAAAAGTCAGGTCCATTTTTTTGGCTTCAGAAGATTTTTTGAGCCTCAGAAGCAATTTAACAAATAAAACTCAATTATTTTTTTCATATCAATATATTTCCAATGTTTACATAATAAAAATAATCTTATGCTAACATAAAGTAGATCTGGACTAAAAACAAACATACTAACATTATCGCTCTTGGTTATGAATGAAGTCTTCATTGAAGTTCACCTACATTTTTAATTTAGGGAAAAATATCAGCAAAAAATCCTAACAAATATCTGATTTTCTACACCATTGAAGACATAAACACTGGCACAAGTAAAAATTTCAAACATTTTTTTTTAAATAAAGTTTTAAGAGGTAGACTAGCGTATTCAATACATCCTAAATGATTTTAATTGTTATTCTTTTTATAAGGTTTTAGTTATTTACAATTTTCATTAGTTGAAAAGCCACTGGATTTGTTCAGAGTTTCATAAAAACTTAAATGACTGCTATTCTTTAAGCTATCTAGGTAAATTATATCATTTTCAAAGTGAGGAATTAAAGGAAATAAAGTTTTAAGAGGTAGACTAGCATATTCAATACATCCTAAATGATTTTAATTGTTATTCTTTTTACAAGGTTTTAGTTATTTACAATTTTCATTAGTTGAAAAGCCACTGGATTTGTTCAGAGTTTCATAAAAACTTAAATGACTGCTATTCTTTAAGCTATCTAGGTAAATTATATCATTTTCAAAGTGAGGAATTAAAGGAAATAAAGTTTTAAGAGGTAGACTAGCGTATTAATTACATCCTAAATGATTTTAATTGTTATTCTTTATATAAGGTTTTAGTTATTAACAATTTTCATTAGTTGAAAAGCCGCTGGATTTGTTCAGAGTTTCATAAAAACTTAAATGATTGCTATTCTTTAAACTATCTAGGTAAATTATATCATTTTCAAAGTGAGGAATTAAACTTGAAACGGTTGAATGACTTTTACGTACCAGTATACAAAAAGAACATACATAGACAGAAGATCTGGCTTAGGGTTATTATTGTACTATAATTAAAGGCAGTAATGAAAAATAAAAGAGCATTGCGCATTCCTCGCGCCGCAAGTCACCTGTCGGGGCAGTTGGATACTTGGCATAGCACACTCCTGTATGCAGTTACGATTTGCACAAGCTAACGGTGCATTCGATCCCATTATAACAGTTTACTACATGCATAATTTCAATTTTTGTACTTATTTCTTTCGAGCTCTTATTAACGGTAATATTAACAGTAATAACTAAGTCCAAGGATCTGTATCCTTGCCTTTCCTGCCAGACTAACTTGCACTTTTTTAAATACATTTAGTTAGGGTTTCGGGGTATTTATTTATGGGGTATATAATTATACATTATTCATGCCCTACTCATGAAGTTACAGGAATCTGGACTATCCTCAATTTATCCGCGTCAGTTTACTAAAATTCGGACACTGAAAGGTAATAAATATAGAGTCGGCTCCGAACAAATTCAAAACAGGGATAAATCCCCTGTCAACAGACAATCAGGCCTGAACCTCCCGAGATGAATTATTGTTACACCATGACTGAAAATCTTCAAAAAGTGACAAGAGAAGAACGTTCATAACTAGCTAGAATTGAGAACGCCCGTATTTTTTCACTTTTATTTTTTATTTTAATTCCCGTTATTTTTCGTGCTTAACAAAAATGAACGAATCATACTCCAAGATTTTGAGGTACCTTTTGTTTAGGCAAAGCCAAACGGATAACCTTAAAGCTCCGGAAACTACTAATAAAAGAAAACAGAATGGGTAGTATTCTCGCACGAGCTAAAGTTTTTATCATAATATTTTTAAATATCAAAAACAAAGTTTGTCTTAATATGAATAAGCCTCAGGATAATAGGATTATGACGACAATGTGGTAAATAAATCGAACGAAGATAACGTAATTAAATCATATGTTTTTTCTCGTTGAGTGAAATCATTGGATTTTGATAATGACTAAAATAAGATAAGCGCATCTAAGTAAAGAAGAGATACTGCACCGATCTGGTAAATCTACTTCTAAATATTTAATTTAAAATTGGATATTTCCTCTAAGGATAAATAGTTACTGTTCATCTAGACTAAAATGTCGAAATGCTCATAGTTGTATGTTGGAGAATTGCAGCAATTTGTTTTTTAAGGAAAAAAAAAAATTCTGAAATAGAAATTTTATGATAGCTTTGAAAAAAAAATGGGAGACATTAAGAATAATATTAGAACTTGAGTGGGTTTTGAGTGGGGAGGTTGGGAGAGATTTTCCTCACATGTGGCGTGTTGATTTTGCCATAATGCAAACACGAACATATTTACAAAAGAACATACATACTAATAACTGTAGAAGAATTTATAATTTTTAAATTTCATAAGTCACTAACATAAATATAGGCAGTTATTAATTGAACAATAAACAAAATGAGCAATTGTGCTGATGACTAGGCAATTTTTCCAATGTTGATCACGCAGAAATAGCGTAACTCTTCCAGGGGTGGGGGGAGACAGCAGGTCGTTATTTTTTTGTCTGGAAAAATCTAATATTTTCAGAGATATGCAATATATATAGCAAAATATAAAAAATGTAAAAAGTAGTTATTATATTATATTTATTGTGTATGATGATCACTGTCAAGTATTATGAAGTGTTTTTGTTTTGCTCATTAGTTTGGAGAA
Organism: Acanthosoma haemorrhoidale; assembly: GCA_930367205.1. Classification (NCBI taxonomy): domain Eukaryota; kingdom Metazoa; phylum Arthropoda; class Insecta; order Hemiptera; family Acanthosomatidae; genus Acanthosoma; species Acanthosoma haemorrhoidale. The sequence goes on along the minus strand of OV884009.1, from coordinate 34,032,328 downwards.
CAATACTTGCCCATGGCCGGGAGATAATTATGTTGACCGTGTCTGGTTTAATTAGAGGTATTCGACTGAACTGTAACAGAGTTGAACACATCAAATGGTTTTCTGAATATCGTGGTTATTTGTCGAATAATAACGATCTGTTTGCTTCGACATTTTCCAGGTACAATTAAAACAGTACTGACTTTGAGTGGTGTAAATTTCAAGAATATTAAATGACACGAAGGCGCTTTTCTTCAATAGCTGGTGATCATTAGTTAATGATTACTTCTAATCGAAACTCTTCATTTTAGATGATATTACTTCAAACGAAACTTTCTGGACAAAAAAATGCTTTTGAGGAAACATGTACAGAAAATGTGTCGTAAAAGATTTCAACAGTTACATTTTCGAAAATATTTTATTTCCTTGAATCTCTTAATTTACTCGATTCGAAAACTGTATGTTTTCGACCGTAAGTCTTTCCTTGGATTTGGAGCCAAAGATCACGAACATTCGCAGCTAACGTTAGCCCATTATGAATTTGCTCTTAGCATTAGATTATTACAAAATGGCATATTATACCTTTTAAAATGACTTGCATTATTACAGTATGAAAGATCATATTTCATTTATATTTTAATATTTAGAATGGAAAATCAGTTATTAATATCATAATTAAAAATGTTGATAAATAGAACTCCTTAGCAATTATTTTTAGTTTATTAGAGTTCTGGATTTGGGAGGTCTCCGAGCTGCTTGTAAAAACTGTATGAATGATCGAGTGAATGAAAATTGTAAATATGCCGTGAATGAGAACATTTATAACAATTACTTATTGCCTAATGACTTATTTTGACTGACAATCTGACTTAGATTGTAATTTCATCACGGCAAAGAAGTCTCAATATAATTTATTAGAAACTTAGTGTTTAATTTTTATGCCTATGAGGATCGAAAAAAATAGTTTTCCTATGCTAAAAATAGTTGAAATAATAAAATGTTAATATTGACTGTTGTAAATTGCAACATGCATCTTCCTGCTTTATGGTCCAGACCCTATCTTTCTCTTGGAAATGTTTTATCCAGAGAAATTTCATATTACCTATTTACAAATGTTTTATGAATTGTTATTAATAACTATATTTAATAAAACAGGGTATAAGGTGTTATATTACCTGCAGATGGGGTTGTGACAAAGTCTCTCTTCTGCAATGCAGCCCCAGGAAGATATATTCGCCAAAATCCCACCTATCCCACCTCCTTGGATGCTGTTTTCCCTTCCTCTGTAACAAAACAATAAAAAAATTAAAATGTAATAAATAAAATATAGAAAACCAAATTTTGCAATGGAAATGGTGTAATAATCAAAACACATATTATATTTCTTGATGAAACAAACATCCTGCAAAAAATTGGTACAATTCTGTCTTAAGGTCGTGTATGATATATTTTTGTCAATTCCGTTCATAATATCAAAATATACGAGCAGTCGTTTTATGTCTAAATTTTGGGAGCAGAATTGTAATTGAATCGCTGAGCCCCAGAATACCACTGGTCAAATTTACTTTTTAAGATAGTACTCAAAAGTAGCATTGCCCTTTGAACAATTTATAACATCAACATGCAGCTATAAATTGTTCAAACAGAAAATTAACGACATTCATATGGTTAATATTACAAAAGGTTATTAAATTCAAGCTTGATTGAAATACCCACTTCTATCATTTAACAGAATTATTGAAGCAAAACCTATTACCTGACCTGTATAAGGCCTATCCTCCCTCATATTCGCATATTTAATTAAACGTGCCTGTTTGAAACTGTCGTTCAAATTTCAGAATAACTCCAAATTATCCAAAATAAGTTTCTACGAATAATATTATCATTCTTACCTCCTTTCTAACTGATTTCAGAACACTGCTCTCACATGACTTCTACCATGTTTTCCACCTCATTCCATGAAATCAGACAATTGCTAACTATTCTTCATTGGAGTACCATTGGTGTTTAAAATCACACAAACGAACTGACATTTACTACACGAAAAAAGCACTGACGTTTTACGCACTTATTAATGAAACGCGCCTGACTCCTGACAGATTTCTCGATATCCTAAAGTACAAGGTTTACCAAATAGACCACCCTGATGGAACACCCCCTCTTCCCATTTAGTCGTTCTCTTGATTGTCCAGGGCCCATTTCCAACTCACAATTTACCTCCTTTCTTAACTCAATCGGACATTGTTGTGCTATTTCCTTCACCACGAACAAATAGAAGTTACCCTCTTATCGGACCAGAAAACACTTGCCTACCTTTCCATATTTTATCAATAAATCTTTGGCGTCAGTATACAAAGAGGGAACTACTTCACGATCCCGAAACCGCAAGAGCTCAATAGGGGCGGGGGTGTAGTAGCCCCTTGCCAAAATAATCAATCATATGATTGACCGAAATAAACAGCTCTCTCATTCACTATAGGCAAGAATGACCTCCTTATATAAAGCAGAAATTCTGAGCTTTTTCAGACACTCGGAATCAGGCTTGATGAGCCAAGTAGACTTGATGCCCAGCGTGCCACTTTCCGGTTCAAACTCGCCTTTGGGATCCGGACGTTTTCGCCTCAACGTTTGGGATACCGAGTGTAAATTCGTGGTAATTCCAAGACCACGTAAAAATACCTATAACACCTAGCCTGTACCTCTTCTCCATAATATAGTGCACTGTTGTGGCACACCTTCTAAGATCTTACGGAGTCAGATAAATAAACAAAATACGAATTATGTTTCCCTCCGACTTGGCCGGCATCAAAGGTAATAGGTCACAGGTTTAGTTATCCCCGGGGAGTGGCTGGGTCGATGAGACCTCCCAGGGCGGGCAACCCCGACAGACATCATTTTCGTAAGGGTGGAGATTTCAATACAATGCACCAACAGTGGGGCACAAAAACCACTAACTTCTGAGAGTGTACTATGTTATATGGACTGTTATTCACAAACTCCACTACTCCCTCCTTATAATCCGACCTATTGGCCTGTAGATCTTTTTCGAAATCCCAACATATTTTATTTCTTCATCCACCATGGAATTAGGAAATGATAAATTCATCCACTACACGGCGTGACGACCTCTAGTCTGATCAGAGCCCTTTAATTTCTCACCCAATCCCTCAACTACATCCTCCTTCATTCATCAGGTCCCCAGCCGACTGGGACTTCTTCCGTGAACTTTTAACTGATTCCATTGACCTCAGAACTACCCTAAAAACACCTCAGGATCTAGACAATGCCGTGAATTATTTTACAACCTCAATCCTACAATGTGCGTGAAATGTTTCAAAGCCTCGACCCTATCAGGAAGTCCAGAATAAATTAACTGGCTTTATAAGCTTAAAATCTCTTTACCTCTGGCCCTTTATCTAATCTTCTATCCTATGTGTCAAACCGGTTCCTTCGGGTCCGTTGTGGCTCAGAATATTGCAACTATTTTCCCATACGAGCAAGAGTTCCTCAAGGCAGCGTCCTCGGTCCTATCCTATATACCTTATGCACTGCTAAGATTCCTTTGAGCCCTAGAACCTTCCTTGCAACTTTTTCTGACGACCCAGCAATCCTTCCGTTTCATCCCAATCCGTCAACGGCATTCAGCAACCTCCAAAATCATCTCACAAAAGGAGAGAACTGGTGCCTCTATTGGCACATCCATTGATTCTCACAAACGACTTACAAGACAAGAATTGAGTAGACGGTTTGAACTGTTATACAGAATACTTAACAGAAACCCTAGCAACACACTAGAAAACAAAGTTCACATCTACAAACCGTTGTTAAAACCGATTTGGACGTATTAGAACTATGGGGGACAGCTAAACCGTCAACGAACCAATGGGTTCTAACATTCCAATCCAAATTCTTCAGAATTTCTGTCAACGCAACCTTTTACATTATCCCTTTACAGAGATTTCCATGTGGCCGCTGTCCTTGACCTTATTCCCTCAAGATTTTCCAAATTCCACAAAACTTATCCACTCATCCAAATCCTTCTTCCTTACCTAGCAGCAATCATTCATACAATCCTCATCGTCACCTAAAACAGCGGTAGCTTCGCGATCTATTCTAAATACATATGTAAGTCATGGCGTCCTGGCACTAGCATCATACCAACTCATGTCCTGCGCGTCTGTGGCTCTCTAGCCCTCTCAGTGGTTATCACATCATGGTGGAACGGTTAGAGAGGGAGGTGGGAGAGTTCCGCTGCTTCCAGCCCTTCACCAGCTTCCTGGGGAATTGCTTTGGGAGTGGGGGGCTCCTGGGCAGAATCTGTATGTATATATTGTATGAATGGCATTATACATAGGTATGAACGAATTCTCACATCAAAATTAATAATGCCGTATAAGAAAATTGTAATTTTGTGATGAAGATCTTCTATAATAACAAACAAATCTTTGACAAACCAAGGTGCACTACAAACAACAGTCTAGTTGCACGAAGTTTCCGAAGGTGATACAATTCTAGATAGAAATTCCATTACTTCAAAATATCGCTAACATAGATTAATTACCAAAACATAAATGCTTAAGGCATAATATACTATGAAGAAATGTTTCAGAAGAAAAATTTAATGATTTATTATTGTTCTAAGTGGTCTTCGAATCCATTTCAACTTAAAGGCAAAAGCCTTTATTTGGAGATTCTACCAAAAATAAATTTAACGGTTTATTATTTTTTTTTTAATAACTCAATTTTAGTTTACAATTCCAACACTTCATAGGCAAAGAGAATAAAATTCATAGAGTACTGAATGCCATAACAAATTTTTTTCATTTAATTCAAAGTCGAATGACCAATGGGCTCTGGTCACCATTTCATGTACCTGGAATCCATTAATTTAATTTTTTTTTTAAATATGGCTTGATAGAACAATGAATTTTTCAAAACAGATCACCACAACTACAAAATGAAACGACAATCTGTACCTGTACCAACCTGCTATTTTGGCACCAGATCACACCTACCCACGCGTCATTAGTTCACCGAATCAACAACTGTTTATTTGTAGGTTTTTTAGATTAGCTTATTTAACTTTTTCTGTTTACTCCTTCTTTACGTATCTGTTTGCAGTTTATTAAATGGTGTGTCTGTTGTTAAACATTTGTCTACTGCTTAAAAATATTTGCCTATATTTTATCAAATGTTTGCTATGCTTAATTAAGTATTTGCCTGTAGTCTAATATTTATAGCTTTTGTCTGATGTCTTTAATGGACATATTTATCTGATTTAAGTCAACAAGGTATTATCATAAGAACAATCTTAAAATAATAGTGTTTACATGTTATAATTGTTAATAGTAATGATTTTATTTATTCAAATTATGTGTTTTATTAGAACGATTTATGCAATGGCATTCAGGAAACTATACTAGCTAATACTAATATCTAATTGTAAAATAATTCTGATTAATAAATAATGTTGTATGTAATATTTATATAATTTGTATGTAATATATTATTTTTATGTCTAATTTATAATTAATTAGTACAAATTGAATAAATAAAATTATTTTTAAATCAATGTTTATAAGCATTAATCAAGAAAATTATTTGTTAATCTTGAAGATATCAGTTCTACCTGTTCTAAATCGGTCAGATATTGTTCACATGTTAATGAAATATTAGAACCAATTTTAAGATGATCAGTTGTGTTGAATCCAGTAAAATTTTGGCGATAAGCAGCCATCGTCATGAAAAGAAACTACTCGAGATTTATAATAATAAATAATTATAATGCCTGGAAAAAACGACAGGTGAACTTTGCGAAACAGTCCATAGCGCACAATGTCGAAATTATTTACAAATAACAATAAAACTTTTTATAACAATAAAAAGGGGTTTGTATGAGAAACATGAAACCTTTGGTGTCTGTTTATTAACAATGATGACCATTCGGGACTGATATCCACTTACGTTTCAGTCTTTGGCGTTCCCTCGAAGCTCGTCCATAACAGTTTTGCAGTGGTTCTTCATCGCCAAAACTTGTACTTCATTACGGGGTACGCCTAGTACTTAAGTCTAGACATATAAATAATTGTGTACATGTCGAGTACCCTGATTCAACCTTATTTTCATTTAATCAGATAGAGGTCCAGGAACGCAATTTGTAATACCTGAGTCACTTAACTGCGACGAAGGCGCGATGAAAAAAAAATCGCAAGAAAACAATCGAATATAAATAAATAATAGCCTAGATATAAATACGAGTATAGACGTTTGACCCATGTGTCACAGATGTGGTAGGTGGACTGCAACAGCATACCATGTGGTTGATACGTGACCATGCTTCAAACATGCTGCTCATTACATCCAGGTGGCATACTATAAAAAAGGGAAATGATTTTTACGCCAATAAGAGCAGACGATATACTGCCGAATACTGGACTTAAACCGTCAGATTTAAAAATAACGACTCCGGACAAACTTACGATTCGACTGCTGAAAAAATGCGAAAACTGGTTTCACAGTTGGTAAGAAATGGTTTTCCACTTGAGACAAAATTCCAAATATAACTCATCAATTCTTCCAAAAAGTTGCGGTCGGCCTAAAAATACTGTATCTTCTGACTGACCATATTATTGTTGACTATCGTTGTCATCAACCATTCCATAAATGGCTAATAATGGGCAAAATACGCTCTATCAGCATCACGCATGTTTTTTTTGCGGGTAATTGCTAAATTTGATCAATCAAAATTTAATATTTTTTATAATTTTTCTTAATTAATTCATATTTGATTTTTTCCCTTGCTGTGTTAGAACCCAATTAAACTTTAGCAGCACCTAATTATTTAAAAAAAAAAATGGTTTTCTCCTTTTTAATGGCGGTCGGAAAAAGTAATTATTTTGTTTTGAATGCCCCTTATTACGTCAGCAACAAAACCCTTCATAATGATCTGGATATACCCTACATTCTTGAACTCATCCCTTCCAAATTCGTGAAATTCCATAGTAACCTATCCAACCACCCTAATCCTGTAGCACAGTCATTGTACTGCTCCACTCATCCCTATAATCCTCCTCGGAGACTGAAACGGCAGTGGCCTCGTGACCTGCTATAAATGCGCAACAGTGGGAGTCCTGGCAATGGCCAGTTTCTTCAATCATGTCCTGAGCGTATGTGGCTATCGCGCTCTTCGTCAGCCTCGCTCGTATTCGGTGGCGTGGCTGGTGGGGGAGCGTGAGGGACTTCCCAAGACTCCGCTTCCTCTTTCGCATGCGAGGGAGGCAACAACCGTGTGGACTTGGGGAGCCCCTGGGCTGTTAGTAAATATTGTATGAATGTGCGAGCGAATGATGAATTGTAAATATGGAATGAAAAAATTTATCTCAATTATTTATTGCCTATTAAGTATTAAGGCAGATTGTAATTTCATCATAATAAAGGTGTTTATAAAAAAAAATTTTTGTTTTGAATGAATTAGCGAGTGAATGATGAATTTTAAATATGGTATGAATGAGAACATTATCTCAATTACGTATTGCCAAATAAGGCATATTGTAATTTTAGCACAATAAAGAAGTTAGATACATACTTATTAATTCACAACTTTAACTAGAGTCAAATCCAGTGAATGTGGTGTATGTTTTTGAAAAATGGGATATTGGACTTGAAGACAGTGGACATCCAGTAATACCTCCCCTATATTATTTTTGCTAAATTTGAGGATATTTCATTGTTATTAATTCAGAAGATCCCTATTCAAACGTCTCCTCTGCCAGGTAATCGAGGTGTAGACAGTCGTATCGGTGGATTTGGGTGTCCGTGCAGTTTGTCGTGAAAGTTTCTGTATAATTTTCTAAAGCAGTTGTGAAGGAATTTCGAGATCAGTGTGAAGAGTTTTACCTCGTACGTAAAATGCTGCACCTGTGATAATTCTTACAGCATTTGATTGGAACATCTGCGTGGAAAAAGTTACGCGTTGGGCACTTTTTGAGCACTCTCGATCGGTTTAACAAGTGTCATTGCAACTGGTTTTACGAAGCTTTCGCTCGAGGTCTTATAATTCGATACTACAGGAATTTTTCAAATAGCGATATCTGTAATGTTACTACTAACTAGTTATAATAATTAGCACGACAGCACGAATCAAAATGTATCTCTTCATTGAACTGGAAAATAAACTATATTCAGATTTGATTGGGATGGAAAAAGAATACTTTTTACTATTATCCTCACTTACTAGTAACACCGAAGATATTTCTACTTAAAAAAATCATGTAATATTGTAATATAAGGTAAACTATCGGACAACAGTTTTTTTTTAGTAATTGAATATTGTAGATAATTTCCTCTTCGTAAGCAGTGTATATTTTAGAAACAAATAAAATATTATATTTCAATGGAATCAATTTTTACTTTTACAAATACAAAAAATCCAATTTATATATAAAAGCTAAATTTCTGAGAAAAGTTACATTTGATGCAAAACAACGTATTTTATGTGCCTGAACTTATTCAAAACCAGCATAACACTTAATTTTTTTTATCATCGCTAATCTTGAATTTTTTTGAATTATTTGATAAGCATTTGTTCGTCAGGATGTGGGGCCGAGGAGATGCAAAATACTTCATTCGAGTGTAGCTTACGTAAGAGAGAGTATGTCATTATTTGATTACAAATATGAGATTATGAAGGTCGTTAAGAATTAATTGAAGAGTGGTAAAACTGTTTGCTTGAACATTTTATAGCTAGTTTTTGCAGAATTATAAGTGTTTGCTTCAATACTTATCTCAATCTTCACACATTTATCAAACGACAAATTTAAATTAAATATTACATTTACATCCGTTGCTGAATATTAAGTTACTGAAGAATGTTAATAAAATACAAGAAAAAAGAAGAATCAATTTTCGCTTGATAAATATTATGAATAAAATAAACAATAATAGCGGCTTGGCCATTCATCGTTCATGTTTGTACTGACATTTCACTCACAGGATGCCAATTTTTCTTATTTGGTTAAATTCAGTTGGGCATTTGTCGATTAATTGATTTAGGAGATGGCAATTGCTGGGCACGGTCAGTACAATTTTTTTAATTAGTTTATTACTATGGTAAATTGAAAATTTCATAATTGTGTGTAAAAGGCTTTTAAAAAGGAATAAAAAAAAAAATCTTTATTCGGAGACTATGTCCCTGATAATTAGTAATAAGATCTCAAGTATGAAATGAATAATTTCAATTATGACCTTGGCCTCTTGGAGAGTAGCCAGTAATAACAACTAATACATTACATGTAATGAATAAAGTAAATTAAATAAATTAAAAAAATATTTACAAGCATTCCAGTAAATAAATACATACATAAAACATAATGAAATCAAGTAGATATAATACAAGATTAAATTAAAAAAGGTAGCAGCTATAAGTATATAAATATGTCCAGTGAACTTACATGCAAGATAATTAAAAAAGTTCAAAATATTTGAATTTAAGAAAACAACCTTGCTATAAATTGTCATAAAGTTAAAATATGTTCAATTTGATTGTTTTTCTATCCTTATACTTTCACTATTTACTTTTTTTTTTTTGTACGATTGTGATTGAACAGTTGAAATATCTGTGTATAATTCTTCACTAAATTTTTTTTCCCTTACATTATCAAATCAAATTTAGATTCAAGATAAGACTAATTGTTCAATATTTATCAGGCAAGAAAGATACCCGGTTTTTTTTTGTCTCCACAGCAAGGATATAATAGAGAGCATGGAGAGTATCAAAAACTGATTTACAACTATGTATTAATTACATAATGTAAACACACATAAATAATTGCTAATTGGCCTTCATCAATAATATTTAGGAAGCAAAACACCCATGTGAATTCAAACATGAGTTATATAACGACAATAATAATGTCTCAACTGATTAAAAAGATTATCGTGGAGTGCCCTTTATCAGGAAATTCAACCATTACATAAAATGTAGTCTACGAAAGCTATTAATACCGTTTTATCTCTTTTAACAATGTTAAACAAACTTAGCTGTAGTGACCAGGATACCTCTTGATAAGGGAATAGCTGATAATCATTACATCAATCGCCTTTTAAAAAAATGTACCCTATATGCGCAGAAAAAAACTAAATCCATTTTAAGAGAATTATCATCTAATACGATTAGTTATCCGCATGTAATGCAGTCAATGGTTAAAAAAAAAAGAGATCAAAGACGCCTTAATGGGAATATACTCGGATATATCCCTGGCATTAAATGACATTCTGTTTGTGAATGACAGAACGAAAATTCAGCGTTCTTTGATAAAAAAAAAAAAAACGTATGATGAGAAAAGACGCAGAAGGCGGTGATATAAGATCAGCGATGCGGTTTGTTTTTGTCGTTGCCGGGAAGATGACCCAAGCCCTGCATCCTATTTACCGGCCTGAAATAGCCGCGATTACATAACCTGGCACCTGCCTCCTGTATCCATCGCAATGTTTTTCTTTATATAACTGATTCATCGCCTTAAGTTTCCCCGGCCCGGTGACAACTATCATTGCTCAAGCCTGCCCTTCGAGCCGGACTCCTGACAATAATGGTGTTTTTACAACGGAAATCGCGAACAAATCAGGTAAGATCTGCTAGATATAATGTTCCTAAACCATGATGCTAGTCCGTCATGATTTTTCAAGTCCCATCTCAGAGCCTGTCCAAGATTCAAAGTTATAATATCCATGGTTAAGGGCACGGTATCTCAATGAATCTCAAATATATTGCAATAAACAAGGTTTTGAGAACCAACATTACATATCTTTATATTAATACTTTAGTTTTTTGTACCGCGTGAAGTTGAACTTTGGGAATCCACTATTGATCGTTCAACAAAACGACTGATATTTGTTTGTAACAAGACACATCAGAATTTGGTTGTGAAATTAAAAGGAGGCGTCTTTAAGCGTTTTGTTCATTTTTATGTATTACGTATATATATATGCGGTAAATATTAATTATAGTCTTTGGTATATTACGTACATGGTGTTCCTAACTTATAAAAAGAAAGTGGATCCACTGTAATATACCGGTGTATGTAACTTTTGTTTTAGTCATATATTAGTATTTAGTATAGATATGTTCCATACCACTTTGTAGTTAGTTACATAGTTAAATGAATTTACAAGTTTTCTGTGTTAGGGTAAGAAAAGATCCTAGGTTAAATAGAACAAATGCCCAAATGTGAATTTTTATTATCACATCTTATTTTCTACTAAAGAGGTTTGTATATAATTAAATTCATTTTAAACACTTTTATGTTTTTCTTCTATTTTTTTAATGATTCCATATTTATGGATTGCAATGGTTTTGATATCACCACCCCAGTTAATTTGTGGACTGTCCAGGCATTGTTGAGTTCAACTCAGTCCCTCAACTCCATAAGTGGGATCTGACTCCCTGTATCTTTTAATTATTAATTAATTAATTTTAATCTGTTGAATGCCCATGTTTGTGATGTACAAGGCGATCCCGTAAGTAACTCTCGGTATTTTTTGTTATGTTTATATAATACTACTATTAATAATAACTTTATTTATTTGTTGAGAATGAGTTTTAAAAAAATGGATACCAGGAAAACGTTACTGATAAAATTTTCAGATGATAGAAATTTTAAGAAATATCGTTCTGGATGAAAATAAACTTCTCGACTAGTCATTTTGACCTCTGCTATAGCAGCCTCAATATAAATTTGATTGAAACATCCATCAGCTTCAAAATACCTGGGTCGGTGAGGTTCATTATTGTCTTTATTATTTGCCTTTAGAGTTATTACTATCAGTTAATACAAACGTTCCGCTGGATTTGCTAGTGAGCTGGACACCGCCAGCGGAGAAGCTCCTCTGTACACCGATAGACCCGGCAACGAAGGCCAAAATATTACGAGTAGAAAAATAATGTGGTAGTCCTGAAATTTGGTACAGTTGTTGGTAGGAGTGTCCTGCACAACATCCTAAACGTTCCCTAGAGTGGGGAATTTCTTGAAAGGAATATTTTTCGGGGTTTCTCCAATATATCTCGCAAACCGAACTGTATTTACAGTGTTTATGTAAAAAAAAATTGAAATAAGCTACCATTTGAAAAATATGGCTAAAACAAACTGATATTACAAAATTTAAGTACACAAAATTGCCTATAAAAATGTTTTTATTCATTTTTTCCGTTGAGTCAATGGTTTTTAGGAGATAACGAGCGTCAAAAAACATTTTCACAATTTTTGATAAAACTGTTTACCCATAAAAAAAACAAAGAAAAATATTTTTTTATAAGTACGCTAATGCTAGTGAAGTGAAAAACGTTGTATACGAATAACATATAAGCATAATTAGCATCAGTATTACTGTGTACACATGAGCATAAATTAAGTATTTTGTTCACACACCGGTACTCTACCCATTTGTCTTAACCTCTCGGCTAGTTTCATCTAAGGAAAAAGTAGCAAAGGCTACTGTCAGAACGACGTTGACGGAAAAATATGGCGAGCGTGTCATTTTCAGCAACTTAAAAACAAGAACGTGCTTTCGTGAAGTTGGCCAAACAATCTTAAACGAAACACGATATTCATCAAGATGACACGATGAAAGAGAACATAGCAATTTACCAACAGACTGATAATTGTTTTTGACAATACTAAAGAGATGGTTCCTGACCCCCCAGTGTGTTATTTGATTCCCTTTTACTTAAAGAGGGGAACAGAATAAAATGAAAATGGTAACTTGTATCTATTGCAAATTCTTTAATCACCAATGCAATTCGTCCGAGATATTTTATATCAATTATCCTGAAAAGTCTTGCTATAGTTATTCACAGAAAGTTTGGGTCTATAAATTGATTGAATATTATGTCAGGTTTGGGATTCAATGCTTGACAGCTTGAGCTCGAGCAACTGTGTACCACCCCTAGCAGATTTTTATGTTTCCACTATTGATGGCTTTAATACCGTTCATAGTATAGAATGCTTCAAAGGCATCAAATGCATGAGCTATAAAATACATACAAGAAAATAAAAAAAATTGAAATAACCTCTCTTTGTCAAAGAAATTTCCAAAATAAGGGTTGTTTAACAGTTACCATTTGAGAACAATGGCAAGAGAGGATTTAAGCAAATAGTAGTAGGGTGTGACCAAGCTGAATCTTATTCCATCTGATATATTCACTACTACCAGATATATCCCAAAATACATTTTTTGTCCACATCCATACGTGAGGTAAATGTCTTTTATCACATAAAATATCAAAAACTAAATGTATTCTAGAATGAAAGGGTTTCATTCAACTTGTTTGTGAATTGGCGAATATTAAAAAAAGTTCTGTGAAATTTCTGCTATACACACCGCTCTGAAATATGCTGCTGAAGATTGCCAAACGAAAGGTAGATAAATATGAGCGGCGAACGTTGATTAACACCAAAGGCAAATCAACATTGGTAAAACATTTTCAAAAACAACCCATCGAGATGTTGAGCAGTCGCTGACATATTTTATAAGTCTTAATCAACGCCACACGATGTTTCTCAAGCTGTTGAAAAGATGTTCCTGACAACCTACAGAGCCCTTGCCAATGAACATGATCTGAACAATTATTCAACCAAGCTGAAGAACGATCTTGCATCACCACCTCCAGCAAAAGGCTCGGCAGTACAACACTCGGTTCAGTGTTTATTTACTAGTCCAAGAGTGACTTAATAAGCACTTGTCGCCAGAGCAATGGGGTGGGCCCGAGGAGGTCGATAAATCATTGTATTAAGAAGGACCCACTTGCTGTTGACACAACCCTTAAATCCATTTTTTGTCACTGTTCAACTGGGTGGACGCTAGTGACTAGTGGTGTCACTGGTGAAAAGTGTGGGATTCCATGCTGCTGTTTATGGCAGTTGCCATGGGGCATGTTTCAACGTGCACCACTCGAAGATGAAGAATCGGACATTGATTGTGGATAGAAAGAAGACAAAGATTACCTTTGATGATGATAGGATACTTGAGTGTAAACAAAATACTTAATTCATGTCCTTTTGTTTATAGTAGTTTCTAATGTGGTTACAAGCTTCTATGTTAATAGTAATAAAAATCTCTTTGTTGAATAATAATTTTTAAATTAATATCTCGGGATTAAACCGGTTTAACCAAATTTGTAATTATTTCTGTTTTTAACACTTGCTATCCCCTAAACCATTGACTCAACGGGAAAAAACATATTTATAGGCAGTTTTATAAACATTAATTTTGTGTATAAAGTAGCTTTAGCTAGAATCACTAGATTGCGAGATATTTGAGAAAATAGATCTTAAACCGTCCCCCTCCCTCAAGGACTTGGTAGGTTGCACAGGACACTGTCACTAATTTCAGAACGCCGTTTTTTTTTCTATTTTTCCTTCGTTGCCTCTAATACGAGTTAGAATTCGGAGGTAGACAATCGACGTGTTTACTTGAATACCTGGTAGATCTAGATCTCAGGTCCAACACTCTTTCCCAATCTAAACCGATAGGACATCCGGGCTGTTAGCAAGTCCTTCTGGAATTTGGTGTATCCGTTGCTTGGGTAGAGCCAATGTTAAATATTATTGCAAGTACTTGCATAAACACCAGTCTTATCCCTAACTTGACTATTATCTCTTACCCCTTTCAATATCTAAGGGAATACAATTTAGCGTTTGGTGCTTCGCACGAATTTGTGTGCTTGTGCAGCAGGGCACTTGGCAACGACACCCAATTCTGGCTGGCTATGCTGCTGGACAAAAAGTAAAGTTGATGGATGAAAAATATAATTGGGAAATATTTGATCAAAATTCTGTGAATGCTGATCCAATGATCATCCAGTTGTAGATCAAAACGAAAACATGTTCATGAAACAATGGTTCCTCGTTAGACAAATTACAACCCAACGAGTTAACAAACGCAAATTACATTGTAATTTGTCATTGCGAATTTGAAATTAAGTAATTACATATTTTTTATTCCTACATTACAATGTCCCCACTCTTGGATGGGTATATGTTGTTACATCGACATTTGACAATACTAGCTAAACCAAGTACAGCCCCTTTAATTCGATTACATTAGTTTCAGCTGTTGCCAGCTTGTGATTTGGCGGGAATGTCCAAAATCGAACCTGCACAATACTGGAAACGAGCAGGAGGAGAAAATTGTTGCCATTGCTTTCTATTTTCGGTAACAAGAGGGAGACCGAGTGATTCACAACGATTTCGTGGGAATTGCAGAAGAGATATAATCGTTTGTTCGTGATAACCTTAGCCCTTCATCTTGACCGTGGAATCCAATAGTTCGTATTTTTTTATTTTATTTTCTTATTACTAATCGGAATCAAAAAACAAGTAATATATAAAGTATATAATATAAAATAGTTCGCGAGGATATGGCCCCAATAATAGGAAGAATGCAAGGTAGTGTATTCATACCGATCACAATCTAAAAAAAATAAATAATAAAACTTCAGAGTTTTGACATCGAAAAACTTTATAGATTTCAATTTTGTTTTAATCGAACCTCATCTTGCCCCCTTGAGCCGCCAACCAAGGAACCAACTATTGAAAAATTTTTTTTTCCGAAATTACTTTTTTCTTTCTGGCACAGAAAAATAGTATAATACATTGAACTGGAGGATATAGTAATTTCTATCCCACCTTATGCGTTCGGAAGACAATTTTTAAAAACCTTGACAATTCTACTAACCTCATTAACAGAATAGGATTTTTTTGAACCATAACAGAAGCTGGTAATCACCAATTAAAAAGCCACCATCAGTAAACATGAAATATAACATGGCCAATGTTTGTTGTGGTTCAGATCCCACTATAATTAATAATCATTAAGTCAAAAATATTCTGACAGGATTGGAACGCAGTATCTTGCATATCAGTTCTATATGTTCATTCATGATACTAAATATAAAATCAACCACACGAAATAAAATGAAGAGTTATTAATAGATTGAATAGTGATAAAAAAAAATATTGAGTAAGGTATCAAATTAAAGATTTTGTCATCCTGATTAATAATATGTGGCTTAAGTGAACTTACTTAAGTGGATTATTACTTGAATTATTTGGAATGAAGAGTGTATTCGTTGTTTTTTGCGACCCCAATTTCATACAGAGAAATGATACATGAAAGTTTCACTTGCAGTAAAAATAAATATTTTACTTTCATATTAAGTAGGATATAAAATTAATGACATATTAAAGTATTATTTGGAGGTGCTTTGATGGGATATTATTACACAAATTAATTACAGGTATCAATCAAATCTCTCCCTCTCTCACTTTATCATGATTAATCTCTTAGTAGTGCGATACATCAAGCTTCCTTGAATTTTTAAATCTCATTTCCCCCCCCCTTCTACCTTTATTATTCGAGCCGCTATTTTGGAAAAAATTGTAGCCAAGATTAGTTTTTCAGTTTGGTTAATGGCGGAGCAACGATTCAGAACATTTTCTAATTTTGATATTTGAGTTTTAGGTCAATGAAAGCACCGATAGTGGTATATTCCTATTGAAGATTTAAAAGACTATTGAATAAAAGACTTTATCAAGAGCCCAGCTGCTTAAACGTGGAATTGGCTATTTTTAAGTACAACAATACAATAAATCTTTAACAAATAATACTTATTATTAATATCGATATCTTTAATTTGATACCCTATATAATATGATAGGAAATCTCTTTGTCATTACAAGTAATTGGTTTACAATTGATCCTGAATTATCTTTATCACTAATTTATTAATGACTTCATTATTTTTCATAATGTTGTGAAAACGATACTATTGACAATTTTACCAACTTTTTGTACTTTTAGTTTGAAAAACAAAACAATAATCACATATTTCTAATTAGGGCGTTAATATCTTTGATACCCCTCTCAAATTTATAGAATTATTTTTTCAATATATAATAATTTATTAATTAACGGTACTTAATTATAGAGAGAACTGTACTTTTGATATCTACCCAATATTAAATTAGACTTTCTATTAAAAGAAAATACCCCTTGAGAGTTCTCAAAAATACTAAAAAGCCAGACAGTCAAGAAAAATTATACACCAGTTTCGCTTACTTTTATGATTTTTGTCTTTAGAGACAGATAATTCATTTTTTATTTGATTTTAGGTTACATGAGCTCATTAGATATAGTTGCCAGATGCCTGAGCTCCTCGAAGCTAAAACTAAAAAACAATGAATACGTAAAACTAAAATATACAGTTGTTTTTACGTAGGAAAACAGGAATCGAATCCGAGAAGCTATTTAAGATTTTTTGTTTTGATTTCTTCCTCGTCGTATGAGAACATATTTAAGACATTAACGCGAAATTTAGAAGATAATCCAAAAATAACGTTTTAGGAGCCAACAGAAGAAATCAGGTATTTAATGTAGGTACTTCAGTCGATGTTTCTAATGACTAAGTTGGTTTAGTAATTCTGGTAAAACGTTTATCACTTTTCACTTTTTAGGACTTTTATTACATATTTACATATACATAATTAGGCGAAAAAAACAACATTTTACAGAACATCAAGTAACATTATCCTTGTGCGTGTCTTTTGTTCGGGCACTATTGAAACTCTATCTAATAAATATCTGTTTTATCACCTCAAATCCATCGCTGTACGACGTAGTTTTCATTCACGTAGCCGTGGGATAGTTTTTTTTTTTTCAGACGGACAGCTCGGAACTCAAATTTGGGAGCCTACCGACGGTGCACTACTTAGCGTGGGTCCGATCACTTGTCACGCCGAGGAGCAAAACTGGCAGTGGCCCTGTCATTCATCAACTTTATGGTTAGATAAAGCGGGGAGTCTATTGCCGCGAGGTGGGGGCAGGGGTATTGTTTGTCTGCGCCTCCTTATCAGAAGAGATAGCATTGTTTCAACCAAATCCTCCTAATTAGAAACATTTGGTTAAACAGACGTGCCAAGCATGCCGTTACGTAATATTTGGCCTAAGTAAACTGTTGAATTTTCCAAGGGCTAGGGTCATAATTTCATTTTTATCTGACTGAACCATTTCTTTATGGTCTTCTGGCCCCCTCTACCTGCCTCCGGCGGCCGGCATCCAACTGGCTGATCACACACATTAAACAATAAGGCCAAAGATAACCCAATGAATTAATTTAGGAAAAATTAAATAATCCCAGGCTGCTAAGTATTTAGGCGTAATCTCCAACAAAAACTTAACCGTTACATATTACATACATTGTATTAGAACAAGAGGCTAGTCTGTCGACTCATTGCTGTTTCTGTTCATTTCCAAAAAAGCTGCCGATTAAGTATAAAGGAAAAATTTATAAAATTACTGTCAGACCTATCGTACGCGTGATAAGCGTTCGTGAATTAAAGATAGTTAGACTTACTAATGAATAATATTTCCCAAATCAAACACAAACGGAGACCCTCGAGTAGTGGGCGTCAAGACGACGAACTTAAATTAAAATAAGAAAAACGACAATCAACCCATTAACTAACAAATCATGTTACATAAAGCACATTAAATATATAAATGGAAAAGACCTCTTCACATTACTCAGGAGGCAGCAGCAACCACGTAATGTAACAAGAAACGGAGGTTATGAGTGCTTTGCCCTACAAGGATGTATTACTTAACGTGTCTGCAAGGCATGAATCATTTTAATGAAACGTTCATTACTCACGCTACGAGCAAAACCAAGATACTGAGATCGTCAACGACGTATAGGAGCGCCTCAACCTCGAGGTGTAAAAAAACCTTGACCACAGGATGTATACAAATATGTACGCAGTGACCACAACTATGCATCCAAAGGGCTCTCAAATCTGATGCCTACATAAAAAAAAAGCTCTGTCACCAAACACAATAAACAACAGACTGACTGAAATTCTTCCCGTCAAAAATAGGGCAAAGCACTGTGATGTTGACATTATCACCCCGAAAGGGCGGGGAATTCAGATAGGATGCTTTCTAACAAATAACTGTCTGAAAAATTTAGCACCTCTATTAAGCTATGCATCGCCATCCTGAAGTATGCCCTGCACTAGTAACTTGCTTGAACTACAGAGAATACAGAATAAATGAAATTTATCTAGGCTTACTAACATCTCACTCCATGTTACCACTGACACTCACTTTATTTACTAGTCAGTAGAAGAAAGCACTCAAAGGTTTCAGAAAAGAAGAAGCAGCAATAACTAACAACATGTGGTACATAATGTATCAACCAGGAAGAAGATACTTAGGCACAGTAGGCATATAATGGGATATTTTAGTTTTAGGTATTAATTGGACCCCCCCCCCCAATAAAAAACTGAATGATGGCAATATTACGCCATCATTATCAACACTGTTTTCAATACATGTTCTAGATCTATTTCGCGAATAAACGAAAAAAAAATAATATCACATCTTTGCAAGCAATATAACAACAATGCCGTTTGATGTCAATACTGACAATCATTTTTTCCCCAACTTTAAAAAACTTCTTTATTGAAAAAAAAATTACAATTTGCCTTTTCCAGCATTAATAATTGTGCTGAGAGATCATTCATACCTTATATACAATTCCATTCATACCTATATACAGTCCATTCATACCTATATACATACAGATTCGGCCCAGGAGCCCCCCCGCCCCCGAAGCCAATCCCCCAGCAAGCTGGCGGAAAGGCCGGAAGCAGCGAAGCTCCCCCCGCCCCCTCTCCGGCCGTGGCACCATCCGGCGCAGGCCACAGAGAGGGCAAGAGAGCCACACACGCTCAGGACATGAGTGGGGATGATGGCCAGTGCCAGGACCCCATGACATAGAATGTCTATTTATAATAGGTCGCGAGGCCACCGCCGTTTTAGGCGTCGAGGAGGATTGTAAGGATGAATGTTACTGGATATGGAGTCGACCAAAGGATTCGGATGTGCGGAAAGGTTTTGGTGAAATTTGGAAAATCTTGAGGGTATAAGGTCGAGGACAGTTGGTACATGGAGATCTCTGTGAAGGGATGAGTTTTTAATATAAAAGGGTGCGTTGACTATGGTTCTGAGGACTTTGGATTGGAATGTTTGGATACGTTTGATGTTCGATGGTTTGGCTGTCCCCCATAACTCTATTCCGTAAGTCCAAATTGGTTTTAATAACTGTTTGTATACGTGGAGTTTGTTTTCTAGTGTGAGGTTAGAGTTTCTGTTCAGTAGTCTGTATAACTGTCCAAACCGTCTGTTCGATTCTTGTCTTTTAAGTCTTGTGTGAGGGTTCCAAGTCAGTCTTTTGTCTAGATGAAAACCTAGATATCTAACTGTATTGGACATGGGAAGCGGAATTGAATTGAAGGTTACGGACGGGCAGGATCCTCGACGGAGAGTAAATGTGGTGTGAACGCATTTGCCTTCATTGACCTTGATGCGCCAGATGTTGCACCACTTCTCTATCTTAGTGAGGTGATTTTGGAGGTTGTAGGATGCCGTTGACGGATTGGGATGTGACGAGAGAATTGCTGTGTCGTCAGCAAAAGTTGCAAGGAAGGTGCTAGGACTTAACGGAATGTCAGCAGTGAAAAGGGTATACAGGATAGGGCCAAGGACGCTGCCTTGAGGAACTCCTGCTTCTATGGGGTAATAATCGTATTCTGAACCACAACGGACCCGAAAGAACCTGTTAGACAGATAGGATTGAAGGATTAGATAAAGGGTCTGCGGTAAGGAGATTTTTAGTTTGTAAAGCAAACCTGGGTGCCATACCCGGTCAAAAGCCTGAGCTACGTCCAAGAAAGCACCCGTGCAGTAGTGTTTGCTTTCAAGTGCGGAGGATATATGGTCAACAACGCGAAGGCCTTGTTGAGCAGTGGAGTGTCTGAAGCGAAAGCCAAATTGATGGTTAGGAAGAAGGTTTTTGGATTCAACTATAGGCAAAAGGCGTTTGAGTAGGATTCTTTCAAAAACTTTTGAAAGGATTGGAAGTAGACTGATTGGGCGGTAAGATGAGGGATCATTTGGGGACTTTCCAGGTTTCTGAAAGAGGACGATAATGGAATATTTCCAGAGAAGTGGGTAGTGGGTGGTTCTAAGGATACAATTAAATATATAGGTGAGGAAAATTATTGCTTTGGGTGGGAGTTGTCGAAGGATCTGAGCAGTGAGAAGATCGTATCCAGGAGATTTACGGAGTGGTAGGTTTTTTAAGTGGTATTGGACCTCGGAGGGATTGACTGCCTTTGGAGGAAGTGAAAGAGGAATCGGAGAAATAAGGAAATCTTCGACCTTCGTATCGTGGGATGGATTATGCTGGTTGGGATGAGGTGTGAAAGTATGTGAGAGGTGCTGTGCGAATGCTTCAGATCTCTCTCCATCTGACGCAGCCCAGGACCCATCGCCACGACGAAGTGGATGTGATGCATAATGGTATTTTAGGATATTTTGGGTAGCTCTCCAAAGAGAGTTGTCCTGAGTGGATAAAGAGGATAGGTAAGAATTAAATGTTTGAGATCGGAAGGTTGCCAACTTTTAAAAAAAAAAAAAAAAAAAAAAAAAAAAAACTAGAGTAAATATAAAATTTGAAGTAGGCATGTCTCTTCAATGCGTTACTGGATGGCAATGTCATATTGAAATTTTTCCATTCCTCATATCATAAAACAATGAAAAGAACAAATGTGTTTTTCTCATTACACAACATAGTACGTATGCAAGTCCGCGTGACATCGTGATTGTTATAAATTATCGAGACATACTGAGTGTTTGTTTTCGCTTTATGGTTGGTTTTGATTACTGCAAGTAATGTACTGAAGTAACTCAAATAAGTATTACAGAATAAATTTTGAAAAATATAACAAAATCTCTACAGCGGTGCAACCAGAGCTTGCGCTGGAAGTATTTTTATAGTCAAAGTTAAGGCAAAACAACGCTAACAACCACTTGAGATTATTTCTCGCCTGTAGAAAACATTTAGTTCATTTGAGGCATTTAAAGTTAAGTCTATGGCAAAATAGGAGCTGGAATACGGTTGTACATTGACCGACTGCATACGGCGATACTGAGCGTATTTTGGGCTGCAGCGACACATTTAAAACAAGTTAATCTCCGACGTAATTACTACATAAGTTGAAACAAGTTCGGCTTCAGTTTATTCTCTCTCCTAACTTAGTCTACATGATCTACGAAAATGTTTTATGTTCGATTAACATCAAGTGGTTTGTGAAGACTGAGAGCTGGTCTCTGAAGCTTGGTGCAATGCCTGATTGATTGCTGCATTATTAGTCATGCCGTTTATTTTCACTGACATGCCAGTAATTGAGACACAAACGAAACAACGCTCGACCTGTTGTTAAAATGATTTCATGCCTCATACTTACTGCCTGCTAGATGTCGATTATTTTTTATTGATTTTTAAAGACCCCGTCAATACACGTTTAAAAAAAAAAAAATTCACATAAAAAGAATAAATTATGAGCAACTCCTTTCATATCTCTGGCTAGAGAACAGCAGACAGAAACACAGGCGAAAAAAATAAGGTTTTGACAAAATCAATGAAACTATTAAAAAAAATTCACCAGATTGGTTTTTTTTACTTAGCTCACCATCCTTCAAAGGATAACTAGTTAGAGGCTGGTTGTGGCACGTTTTTTTTTTGCCCGCAGTTTCATTCAACTTCTAGCTAAGCGCTTTCTGCAGCCGTGCTGTCGTCTTCAAAGAATTTAATAGAGTAAATGCAGCACTGGTCTACTATAATATTTTAATAAGATGGCTTTTTGCTTTGTATCGCGATTATAAAGACTTCCGTCGACATGAAGTTTTCTAATAACCACTTTTTTACGTCCTTCTCTATCAAGAGACGTCAAAACTTCCAAGTTGAAAAGGCGACTTTGATGGCAAAAGTTATCTTACTTTGAGTGAGAGAAGGATGAGGGGGTTTATCCGTGTAGTTAAGATAATTTTGTCAAGGGATATATTTGCCGAGACCTTCTCATTTTCCTCCACGACGGATTCACATTCTGAATTCAATATCAAGAAGGTATTCTAATCCTTATCTAGTAGAGGAGAAAATTATAAAATTAAAGTAACAAGCAACATAACATACATAAGCATTTGTTTAAACAATTTTTTCAGGGAGATTACAAACAATAATAATTAAAAATGTCTACTTATTTATAGTACAGTTCGAGACTTTTTGAACCAATTCAGCCTACACATGTTTTTAATGTAATTTTTCATTTTATTTTAATTCTAAGGTAACGTTCTTTTAAATTGTTTATTCAATTAAATTCGCCTGGACAAAACCTAGAAAGACGAATTTGTAGATTATAGTTTTATTTAATGACCCGAAGACATGAAAAACAGCTGATCAATAATACGAATCGGCGGGACATTAGCTTATTTTAATTTCGATAAAAAAATTTGAAATTTACGATTGAAAAGAAGTAAGAGTTCAGTTCTCCACTCCTAATCCACTACGAAGTTCTTTTCAAATAATCGATTTTATAGTCAGAAATCGTTTAGAGAAGGAATGACTATAGTTTGTTTCGACCCGTGGTTCAAAACGCAGTGTACTCTTTCTTGAAAGTACATCCTTAACTTCGAACGCTATCGTCGGGCCTAATGAGAGAGGCTTTACAAAAAGGTAGGGCAATGACGTGTGTTTCATTATGCAATGAACTGCACTCTTAAACGAAATGAACTCCATCCAATATTAAAAATAACCGAATGGATGTAAAAATATAATAAATAAAGTATACTACGCTCTACTCCTTGTTTGAACTGACTTAGGCGTTGGACAAGATGCAATAAGGAAAGTATCAGGAAAAAAAAGACACTGACAAAAGCCAGGCCAGTTTCTCTAACATACAAG
Organism: Acanthosoma haemorrhoidale; assembly: GCA_930367205.1. Lineage (NCBI taxonomy): Eukaryota > Metazoa > Arthropoda > Insecta > Hemiptera > Acanthosomatidae > Acanthosoma > Acanthosoma haemorrhoidale. Next base: position 34,008,495 of record OV884009.1, on the reverse strand, counting down.
ATCTTTAAATTATCAGCTCAAAAGCTAAATGAGATACGAAGCTCTGATATTTTCTCAAGGTTAGGACAAATTGAAAACTATAGCGAATAAATATTTAAGAGCCAAGAGTACGAACTACAAGCCGATCTGCATAATCAAATATTTCAGTTATTTACAGTTTTCTTGTCGATAAATCAATGACCAGTAACGGAGTAAATTGGCAAATAAAATTAAGTATTTGTGGTTCAACAAAACCAAGCCTTTTTGGCCGGATGATCACCCCACTAACTTATTTGATAGTTTTATTAATTTATGGGTTTTTTTTTTTATAGGGACAAGTAAAATTGGTCCTATGTGGGCACGAACCCACAGCTGCCTCATAACTTATTTGTTTACAGGCTAGCTCATAACTTATTTGTCTAACTTACTTTGTACCCATTACCCTTATTGATTTCATTTCGGTTACAGAACTATAATCATAGTTTTGCTGGGAGGTCTGGATGATGAAAAAGTTTTTGGGTTTTCATCAACCCAAGCCGATCTCCCCAAAAACCCCAACTCATTTACACCAATATAACATAATCGATACTAGAATAGAATTTAGTTATCAACGTATTATTTTATTTTTGATTCAGTAAAAATGTTGAATAGACTAACTATTCACTTAGATTGTTTCATTGCATGATTGCCGTAACCCACATAATGAATGATTTTTTTAACTGCACACACTGCATCTTCACTATTTACACTTACACACTTTCAGGAATATGCGTAAAGTTCTTCCAGTGCCATGTTCAATAGTTGACATGTAAAGTATACGTAAACATAAATATAATAATAACATATAACTTAATGAAGAGTTATATTATAATAAAAGAAAGTATAATAAAAAAGTGTACTGGAGATAAATATAATATAAGTAAATTGCACATGAAATATATTCTTACATATAAATACTCATATAACTGCTGTATTATAGCACAGTTAATAACATAAAAACTACTATACATCAGATTAAAATATTAAATTATAAACATAATGGTTTATTGAATAAAAGAAGATAAACAGGTTTAATAATTACACTTTAATTGGAATCGTTGCATTGACTATTCCATCACATATGTCACACAGACAAAATCACAATTAAGAAACGAAAGTATATGTAATAATACTGTGCGTTCATTGTTTGCCGCGAGTATACGATTGAGTGGAAAGTTTTGTTGGGAGGTCTGGATGATGAAAAAGTTTTTGGGTTTTCATCAACCCAAGCCGATCTCCCCAAAAACCCCAACTCATTTACACCAATATAACATAATCGATACTAGAATAGAATTTAGTTATCAGCGTATTATTTTATTTTTGATTCAGTAAAAATGTTGAATAGACTAACTATTCACTTAGATTGTTTCATTGCACGATTGCCGTAACCCACATAATGAATGATTTTTTTAACTGCACACACTGCATCTTCACCATTTACACTTACACACTTTCAGGAATGTGCGTGAAGTTCTTCCAGTGCCATGTTCAAAGGTGCCTTACAAATTCCAAAATTCTTCACTTCAATAACTATATAATACATTCAATAGCTAATGCTTACATTAGGAGATATGGTATGAATGAAAACATTTATCACAATTACTTATTGCCCAAAGAGGCAGATTGTAATTTTATCATAATAAAGTTGTTGTTGTACAATAGGAGAATGTTCATCTTTAATATCATTTTGCACGAAGCATCCAGCTACTAAACTTTTTTTTTGTAAATACAGATCTGCTGTCAATTATTTCCTTATCTCTTTGTTTACTTACAATTTCACAAGTTTCGTTATCTAAAAGACCTAATTTTTCATCAATTGAATCTTTCCATCATGTTTTTATAGGTTCAGAAAAATACTTAGGTGTGTGTTTAATCATTTTAGAACAATCTAGAATATAATCATCAAATTTAGCTGGTGGTTTATTTATTCTGTTGATTCTGCTACATAGTGTAATAGTTTTATCAGGGATTTTGTCACCATTAAGGTCACATCTTCTGTGGACTTATGTGAGTTTTTCTTGAGTTTGTAAATTTCCTTGTTGTGTTTGTAAATACTCCTATTATTTTTCTAACTGTTCTTTGTATTCTTGAAAATCGTCCCTGATCAGTTGTAATATTAATTCTTTCAGGATCTTATCGATTCCTTTTTTTTAGTTTCTGTGTTAAAGGGATTAATGCTTACACTGAACAAGTAAATATGTTTAAATCTCCAAACGATGGTCCACTACTGTTCCAACCCAAGTCTAATTGTGACAGCCCTGATATTTTAATTTTTATTTAATAAGCTTCAGCCAAGGAGAGGCATATTGTTATTTATCAGCGTCACTCTCTAGCGTTCTCCAAGACTATCCATTTTTCTTTCAACCCGTGCTTTTTTTCTTTAATTTATTAATAAAGCTTTTAAAGTTATTATCCGACCTAAATTGTTGAATACCGCTCCATTTATTTTCACATAGTCTAGCAATTTTCATTTACAGTGTCATATTTGTGTCTGATAAATCTTACGACTCTGTATTTTGAAAAATCTAATTAAATATACCTAAATAACAATTAATTAATTTTTCAACTCTTTTATAACAACATTTAAATGAAGATTTTAAATGCAACGGACAACTTACAAAGGACGCTGAATTACGAAATACAATTAACTGTTCACACGGCTTTAACATAAGTAACACAATAATTGCCGATTACGTGTTAAATGAAAACTAGCACCAATTACCAATTAAAGCGGCACTTAAGTGTCTTTTTTTTCATTTTTATCAAATTTAATTTTCTAATACATATTAGAAACACTTCTATTTGGACAAACACTCCCAATACGCGTGGGTTTGAGGCAGGTCTAATAGATTCATTTATCTTACAATTCTTGTTTGTTTACAAACAATGCAACGTCTCCCAGGCTATACGACAGCTAAGTTTTAATTTTCATCAAACATTTGAGATATCAAGTTATCGATTGTCAATTTTCTTCCAACCTACAACCACGCTAGTCCAAAAAATTTCATGAACTAAACTTTCAAATTCTGATGAATAATCGAGCACTGATACGTTTGTCATTCTTGAATTATGAATTGACTCCGCTTCCTCTTTCACATGCGAGGGAGGCGACAACAATGTGGATTTGTGAGGTCTCTTGGCTGTTTGTAAATACTGTATGAATGAGCGAGTGGAGAGAAAACTGTAAATATAGTATGAATGAGAACATTGATCACAAACTATTGCCCAAAAAAAGGCAGATTGTAATTTTATTGCAAAAAAGTTTGTAAAATTAAAAAAAAAATATGAAATTTGTCATATTAAACTAATTCACTGAATTCCGATTTATTTGTATACAACTTATCCACGGCTTCGTTTGCTGTTAAAGGTCCAATAGGTCTTACCAAAGAATATTCTAAAGATGATGAAATTAAAATAATCAAGTTGCATCACTCTTTACCCGTTTTTCATATTATGGCGAATTTTAAATAATTTAGACGAAAGGGGTCTAATACACTATTTAACTGGAATCTCTATTGATTATAGTTTCTCTTCCATTAAATTTATTAATCAAGCCCGAGCTCATTTGAGTTGGACCTTACTGAAAGAACACTGACCAAAAAAATATAATATTTAATTCCACAAACTAACTTGTGAGGTCTTAACAGATTTACAACGTAATAGTTTGTATAATAAAATAGTATAAGGGCTTAAACAGTAAAAAATAATAAAAGGAGTTCTCAGGTAAAACTGTATACATTGCAGTTTACATGTCTCATTGAAATATATATAAGAAAATTATATCTTAGTTATGCAATTTAAAAGCATTTCATATAATAATTTTCGAAAAAAAGTTGGTGTCATTCTTGACAGTAGCATTCTCCAACTATTGAGGCACTGCACATAAAATTAAAATTTGGGCTTCAACTTTGGGTTGAGATATTTGTCTTCATTGGCTATATGGTTCAATGTCTCCTTAACAACCTCGAAGGGGCCATTGGCTAAATCTCCACGACAAACATCAGAATCATCTGCGGTCTCCCCACCACATGGCGGTGACGGCACGACAGGAAATAACTCTGTGCAGAGGTTTCCAGCCGAGATGAACAAATGACTCATGCTCTTCTGTTCCAACATAAGATAGCGAATGTTCGACCCAAGGGAGAGGCTCTACTTTAATTCAGGTCTTCATCGTCTGTCTGTATGCATATTCTACATCGTAGATTTTAATAATAGTAATAATAATACTATCTTTATTACCCATGGACTATGACCCTTAAGAACAAACGTTTATATAACATAAAGCGGTATCTTTGGCAGTATAATCCCTAGTAATATTCTAATACATGAAAAAATATTGTATATAATACATGAAATAATATTGTACATAATACATGAAATAATATTGTATATAATACATGAAATAAGAAAAGATACAATAAACAATGTATACAAACAAATACAAGACACATATTCTTCAAGAATTAAAAATATACACTGAAATAAATTTAAGAAAAACAAAATAAAACAAGAACCAGATGAGTTAAAAAAAAATCAATACAAATACAAACACACACTAATTCACAATTGGGCATTCACGCGTAACACAGATTTAAATTTGAAAAAAAACAAAAAATAAAGGTACAATGCACAACACCTTGTAATACGCCGATTAGTTTTTGTTTAAAATGCTATAACGGGAGTAATCCATTAATTATGAAATATATAGTTTATTGTTTTAACTAAATTTTCTGCATCATGTTGCACAAACACGTAATAAAATGACATAATAGTACTAGAAAAAATGTGGTGCAAGCAGGTAATAAATCACATGATTGTAAAAACATATTCGGCACTGTCGACAGAAACTACTTAGTTTTCAATTTGTATACCAGTGAGAAAAAAAATCAGGTTTCAAACTAGTTGATGCATTATTTAAATTTTTAGAGAGTAAAATTTATTTGTAATCGCTGAATTTTATATTATGACACGCGTACAATAGATACATATGTTACAAAACTCAGGAATCTCCCAAAGTGAATTGTCTCGAGAAAAGGTGAAGAAACCAGGGATCGGGAATAAACCCTCTCCCTGCTCCTGCACTCATACTTCTGAGTGATCCTGCGTGAGAGCCGCAGACGCTTGGATCGGATGCGCTTGACGTTCGATCGCTTGCTGTCCTGGGAGTTTAGGTCCGTAAGTCCAAATCGGTCTTACGATGGTTTGTGAATCAGTATTTAGTTTTCTACTGAGAGGTGAGCTGTTTAGGAGACTAAATAGTAGGATCGCTACGCGAGTACATACGGTTAGGTAAGACCAAAGACGAATTAAAATTAAACCCTTCAAGCTCGGCACCTGGGACAATTCAAATTATGCGGGACAAATATAAGTGTGTGTTGTTAGCTAACAAACAGAAAGAAAACAAACAAAAGAGGATTGGCTGCCAACTAACGTGCAAGTTACAAGTTGACATTACGACTCATCCAACAACGCACTGAATACCGATCAGTTGGAGCACATAATTCATAAATATTTACCACGTTGTGGTCTGTATGCTACTTATATCCATTCAATAATTATACATAAGTTGCAGGGTCGAATAAAACAATCTAAAACGTAAAAGTATAGACAAAAATACTTTAATAATTTTAAAGTACATAGAATAGAGTATTTTTATTATTTCTATAAAATTCCTTATAACGAGGCTATAGATCACATGTCAGTTTTCCCCCTACCTATTGATAATACAATATTGCATAAATTCTGCTAATATCAATAAATATGATCTAACACTATCACAAGTATAAAATTATAATAAGCATATAAAATTAAATCCAATATTAATAAAAAGAATTTCTAAATAACAAGAATAATCAAAATATAAGTATCTTTAATCAATAGCAAATGAACTTTTTCTAAGTGCTTCCTTGATATAATTAAAATAAATAAAGTAAAATAATTTTTTTGATTATTGATTTTTAATGGTGGTCGGTGAAAAAATGGTTTTTAGGCATGAATGTTGCTTGTTGGTACACCAATAAACATATATATTGGTGAAACGAGGAGAAAATTAACAGTCCTTATTAGCAAATAGAATATTGTAATATTTAGTTTTTAATTTAATTGGGTAAGATAAAATATAAGGTCACGTACGCTACATAATTTTAAAAACAGAACCATTCAATTTAATTTCTGGTATTCAAAGGTTGAGTTGCGAGACAATATTATTAATTTTTTGTAGCACATTTCAGGGGTATCGAGAACAGTCCATTTTTAAATGAGTTTTTAAAGTTAATACAATTCAGTACAGATAACATATATGAACTATTATAACGTATATCTACAAAAGTTTGGAAAATCTATAACAGTGAGCTTCTCAAATATAAATACTTTTTTGTAAATATTGTTAATTTGTATCTACTCTTTGAGCCTTAGTTTCTATTTTCGGTAGATCGCCGAAAAAATGTCAGTAGTGAATTTTCCATATAATATGTTTTCCAAATTATTGGCTATAGAAAAATAGAGTCAGGAACGTGGCTCAAACCCAGAAACTCTCAATCTCCAGTGCTCTATCGAGTAAGCTATACGGTACGAGGATTGGGTAGGTAGTTAGTACTTAAAAGGGATGAATCTAAACCAGGTTAGACACAAACATTTCCTTATACAAGTTTTTACCGTAAACATTAAAATATTACAAAAAAACTCCCTAGTTTTGAAGTTAGTTTATGTGTAAACATACGTGCTACATTATTCATTATATTCTATAAAGAGCCACAGACACTCAGGACAAGAAGGCGGGGGGGGGATCTTCGATGCCACTGATTTCTCCATCAGCTTTAATGAGGGCATTGGGTTTCCTAGGCAGATTATGCATGTACATATTGTATAAACGTGGGCATGAGAGTGAACTGTACATATCGAGTTCCTTTCAATATGTTTATACACTTGAATAGTGTATGAGGCATGAATGAGCTTTTAAATCACATTTATCAATGCTGGAAAAGCAAATTGTAATTTTAGAAATAAACAATTGTCCAAAAAAATATATATATTCTATAATGTTAATGTCTATGGTTATGCGTGGTATTTAATAAAAAAATAAAAGTTTATATATTTTTCGAAAGTACACTTTGAAAGCTGTGCCCGATCGGTGGGTGATAATAGCGTTAAATTTGGAACGGTTTCATTCCAATACCGAGTCCTGCCAAATACCTGATTGATTCGTCGAAGCACACAAATAGCAACTCCATAACTGAAACAAGCCTCCGGTGTGAAGGAAAACACAGTTTGAATAACAAAAGAACAAATTAAAATATAAACAATTAAAAATATTGGAACATTACTGCTAAGAGAGGAGTTACTTTTATTAAAGACTTACGCTTAGTATTTTGTCTCCCTGGCTGTTATACGGTACAGATGATTAAGCTGTAATAATAATTATGTTGTTAACTTTACTAACGATTGTTTAAATAGAAAACCATGGAGACGCCCTACCTTCAGTTTTATAATGCTAAGAAAATTATAATGCTAAAATTAGAAGGGGCTTGGGGAGAACTGTATACCTGCCTCGTGACTTCATGGAAGTCACTGATGGTTCCTGTTATTTTTATATAAGCAACCCTCTAAGACCTCCCTCCCTCTTCCCAGAATTTTATCCTTTTCTTATAAATATATGTCTCAGCTTTAGCCCCAGACCCCACTCGTCCCTAGACCTTCCACCCAGTATGCAGTAACGTAACTCTTAATATTTGTATATACCAGTGTTTTGATTGTACTTCATAATAAAGTTTTTCTTTTAAAAGACTCCTCTACAAAGATTATTTAACTGTCGATAGAAAAGTATTTATATTTTAATTGCCAAGCAATTGATCATCATTGAGGTATCAGCTAAGACTTCGTTGCAAAATATCATCCCTCTATGTGAAACGGGTTTTGTGAAAAAATAATACAATTAAAATTACAGTTTTAATGATGTTTTTAAAATTATAGTCCACTCTAAAGTCCCAACAGATAATATATGCTATTAATCAGAACGTCATGGAATTGATCGTATTTTCAATTTTGCACTGTTGCGTACCTAGGTGGGGGCGTCCCCTGGTGACACACATTTACAAGGCTCCATTTATTAAATATTTTTCTCTAAATTATATAAAAATAAACAATATAATAAAGTTGTAAACAAATGAAATGGCTGTAATAAATATGAAATTTATCAAAATTACCCCCTGGCGGTCAGACTAGACGTAGACATTTCTATGCTTAATCAAAGAAAAAAAAATGTATTCACGATGGTCGTAAGAAGAGGCCTTGTGGTAAATTCATAGAACAGATGAGATAAATTTTGTCAATGTCATTGAAGACTTTTCTATTTTAAAAAAAACAAAAAACATAACAGTAGAACCTTGCTAATCCGACCTCAACGGGACTGGGCTAACGGGACAGACGGCTAAAAGGTCGGATTAACCGGAGATACAACAAATACGAGTTTTGCATATTTGTTTTTATTTATTGAAAGTATTTACTACATGCTTCTTGCTTTGGAGGATAATATACATTTGAATTAAACAATATAATACATTACTTAAACTACTACTTAGTCTTTAAAATCCTCCTCGGAGACTGAAACGACAGTGGCCTCGTGACCTGCTATGAATGCGAGGGAGCCTTGGCAATGCCCAATTTCTCCAATCATGTCCTGAGCGTATGTGGCTCTCGCGCTCTTCGTCAGCCTCCACTGGCTCGTATCCGGTGACGCGGCTGACGGAGGAGCGTGGGGGACTTCCCAAGACTCCGCTTTCTCTTTCGCATGCGAGGGAGGTGACATACACATGGATTTGGGAGGCTTCTGGGCTGTTTGTAAATATTGTATATATGAGCGAGTGAATGATGAATTGTAAATATGATATGAATGAGAACATTTATCTCAATTACTTATTGCCTAATAGGGTAGATTGTAATTTTAGCACAATAAAGAAGTTGTATATAAATAAAAATTATTTATTTTACAAATGAATTATACGCTATCGGTTTATATCCTATGATTTGCCAATGTTTTATTGAGGAGCAGTTTATAATTTCGGCAGACGTTATATACTTGCTCCGTAAGGGAGCTATTTCCAGCAGCAAGTCGATTAAACTTATCGATACTTCTATCTATAGCTGTTCACCCCGAAAGGAAAATTGTCGAATTCCGTGGCGAGACAGTGAAAGTATCACCCCAAGTATTCTGCTCACTTATTTTTGCACCTGAAGGAAATTAACTTCTTTGTGTCCTGAATTATCAGCCCTAATAATGGTTTTCTTTTTCTGTTCTTGGTTAAACCAAATCCATATAGCTTCATCTAATATTTCCAGTATCTTTTTCTTTTTTTTTGTATGCATCTTTCATACTGATTGACCATCGTCAATCGTAATAATTACAACTCCGAACTTCTCAGAAAAAAAGTTTATTGAGGTAGTACCATTAAGTAGATAACAGCGGTCTGAACTACAGTCAGTGACATAGCGAGTTTTTTGTAGGGAGGCTGGAAAGGGGTACATACGTACGGCGGAAGTGATACTAATGCCGCAATAGTAACACAACATGACATAACTGCCGACTGTCATTGAAAATTATATCAATCCATTCCTTTTACGCCGTCAGTCTTAGTAACACGTTCGGAGAAATTCTCTAGTTGAACCAGCCGGTTAGGTGGCCTGGTGTTCCGAGAAAATTGAGTACGCAGTGGGGGGCCACGGGATTACCCTGGGACAAAGACTAGCGGAAGTCGGATTAGCGAGGTTCTACTATACATATAAACACGCTTACATTATAATGTGTACCCCTCACTTTTAAACATGTTTAGAAAATTGACGTATAATCTATATCATTATACTTTTGTTACAAGCACAAATTGCAAGGTAAAATAATTAAACATTGTATAAAATGTAGCCAAGCCAAAGGACATATAATGATGATGTAAATAGATCCTTCTTCTTCCTCTGATGCCTTGTTATCAGCGTCGAGGAGCCTCGATAAATTGGAGCCATCTCTCCCGGTCGCTACATAGCTGCTTCATCTGCTGGAGTGTTCTGCCTTTTTCCCCTCCAATCCTCCAATGTTCTCCTGGTAGGAAATTATGGGACGTCCTCTCGGTCTTTTCCCAGATGGTCGGGCTTCTAGAACTTTCTTTGATTCTCTTTCATCTCCCATGCGGCACACGTGGCCAAACCACTTCAGCTGTCGGGATTCGAGTTGTAAATAGATCCATTTATGTATAATCTATATTGAATTCATTAACATTTTAATAACAAGGGGATAAGGAATAAAAAAGATTATGTGTACAATATGTTTGAACTAATTCGAAGTAATAATTGTATTTAATTATGTCGAGTAATTGTCTGAGAAACATTCTCAAGTAACTGTAACTGTAAAGTAAAAAAAACTATATTTAACGTACGCGGAATAGTATCCTACTGAGATAGTAACATTTTAAGTGGTTCAGGTTTGGTTACTATGAAGTCATATTCTAAAAACATTTAAAGAATATATATTCATTAAATGTATTAATATATAATATATTTACATACGTTATAATATCATTTACTGTATGCAAGTAGGTCGATGCTAGAGAAGGCCATCGCTTCATTATTTAAATAGAACTCATGTGAGACTTGAGGAAGGGGGATGGGTCAGACTCCCAAGGTTCAATCGGCTATTCTCTGTTCTGGATAAAAAATGTTTGTTCCCCGCTAAAAAAACAGCGGAGTCCACGAACAGAAATACTCGTATGGACGTATATGCTCACTTCGCACATTAATAATTTGGCGTTTAATAACTTACTTCTGCTATTTAGTTGTGTAAAAAAAAGCGAATAGTAGATCCTAGGACCGGTGACCTCACATTTTTTTGCATTGCCAAGCCCGAAGGTTGATGCTCTATTTTCGAACAGGTACAGGGTCGTCGCCTTTCATCTGTCTGTCTGAATCTGTGTATTCTGATTATTTTCTGGTTAAATTTAATAGAAAACATACAATTCCTAACAGTTACTATTAAATATGATAAGTGATATATCTTTCTTTATTGTGCAATATTTACAATCTGCCTTTTATAAGGCAATAAGTAATTAAGATATATGCTCTCATTCATACAATATTTACAGTTCATCATTCACTCGCTCATTCATACAATATTTACAGACAGCCCAGAGACCCCCCAAATCCACCGCAAAGAGAAAGCGGAGTCTTGGGAAGTCCCCCACGCTCCTCCGTCAGCCGCGTCACCGGATACTAGCCAGTGGAGGCTGACCAAGAGCGCGAGAGCCACAGACGCTCAGGACATGATTGGAGAGACTGGCCATTGCCAGGACTCCCACTGTCACGCGTTTATAGCAGGTCACGAGGCCACTGCCGTTTCAGTCTCCGAGGAGGATTATAGGGATGAGTGGCGCAGTGCATTGACTGTGCTACAGGATTAGGGTGGTTGGAAAGGCTACTGTGGAATTTCGTAAACTTGGAAGGGATGAGTTCTAGAATGTAGGGTATATTAAGGTCGTTATGAAGGGTTTTGTTGCTGACATAATAAGGGGCATTTACTATTGTTCTCAGGACTTTTGATTGAAAGGATTGGATACGCTTGATGTTAGACTTTTTTGCTGTCCCCCATAGCTCTATTCCGTATGTCCAGATTGGTTTAAGTAGAACTTTGTAGATTAGTAGTTTATTTTCTATTGAGAGATGGGATGTCCTTTGAAGTAGTCTGTACAGTTGTCCAAAGCGTCTGTTTAGTTCTTGTCTTTTTAGTCTCGTATGTGGGTTCCAGGTCAGTCGTTTGTCAAGATGGAAGCCTAAGTACCGTACTGTCTCGGATACAGGGAGAGGAATAGAATTAAAATAAACTAGTGGACCAGACTTGCGACAAAGGGTGAAGGTAATGTGGGAGCATTTTGCTTCATTAACTTTGATCCGCCATTGATTGCACCAATACTCGATCTCGTCAAGGTGTTTTTGAAGGTTATGGAATGCTATGTCGGGGTCTAGATGGGATGACAAGACTGCAGTGTCATCTGCAAATGTGGCCAAGAAGGTATTGGGAGTAGAGGGGACATCAGCGGTGTATAGGTTATAGAGGATGGGGCCCAGGACACTGCCCTGTGGAACTCCTGCACTTATGGGATAGTAGTTAGAGTATTCTAAACCACAGCGGACTTGGAAGAAGCGGTTTGAAAGGTAGGACTGTAGGATTAGGAAAAGGGTCTGTGGTAAATATCTTTTGAGCTTGTAGAGCAAACCTGCGTGCCAAACCCTGTCAAAAGCTTGAGCTATATCGAGAAAGGCAGCAGTGCAATACTGTTTGGTTTCAAGGGCTGAGGAGATGTGATCAACAACGCGAAGGCCTTGTTGAGCAGTGGAATGTCGTTGGCGGAAGCCAAACTGGTGTGTGGGAAAAAGGTTTTTGGATTCAACAATGGGAAGTAGACGTTTTAGTAGGAGTTTCTCAAATATTTTTGAGAGGATAGGGAGTAGGCTAATTGGACGATAAGATGAGGCGTCATTGGGTGGTTTACCGGGTTTGGCGAATAGGACAATAATGGAGTGTTTCCAGAGGAGAGGAAAGTGCGTCGTTCGGATTATGCAATTATATATGTAGGTTAGGAAGATTATGGCTTTAGGAGGAAGTTGTTTGAGAATTTGAGGAGTAAGGAGATCATATCCAGGGGATTTTCGGTAAGGTAAGTTTTTCAGAAGGTATTTAACCTCAGAGGGGTTAACGGCTTTTGGTGGAAGAGAGAGAGGAATAGGTGAAGTAAGGAAATCTTCCACAGTTGTGCTGTGAGTATGGCTTTGATGAGAAAGGTGAGGTGTGAAAGTATGGGTAAGATGCAGAGCAAATTCCTCCGACCTATCCCCATCCGAAGCCGCCCAGGACCCATCATCACGACGGAGTGGGTGTGAAACAGGTTGATACTTTAGGATTTTTTTGGTTACGTTCCACAAGGAGTTATCCCTGGTGGACAGAGAGGAGAGGTAGGAATTGAAAGAATCGGAACGGAAGGATGCCAATCGCCGCTTTACCAATCGGCAGTACTGATTGTACGTGCGACGATCAATAGGATGCCGGGATCTTTGCCACACTGTTCTGGAGCGGCGTTTGGATTGGATTAGATCTTTGAGATGCTGAGGTAAACGATTATGATTGTGGATTTTTGTGTGACGATGGGGTGACGATGCCTCCCAAGCCGACCTCTGGACCAGAGTAGTGAAAGAATGCACTGCATCGTCTAGGTCTTGGGATGTTTTCAGGGATAATTTGAGGTTTACGGACTCTGTAAGAAGCTGACGGAAGTGGTCCCAGTCAACTGGGCCCCTAATAAATGAAGGAGGAGGCAGTTTGTGAATTGGTCTTAAGGAAATGGTTAATAATAAAGGGCTATGATCGGAGGAAAGGTCATCGAGGCGCTTGAGTGAATAGTTTAGTGTTCCTAAACTATTGTAAAAAAAGAAGTCAAGGAGATCAGGATTTCGGTTGGGATCTGATGGCCAATAGGTGGCTGTGTCAGGAGTGATAGTGGAGCAATGTTTCCGTGTGAGTGCAGACAGCAAAGCACGTCCTCGTGTATTTGTGGATCTTGACCCCCAGTGTTGGTGCTTCGCATTAAAGTCCCCACCCACAAGGAAACGATGTCCGATGGAGTCTAGAAAGGAGATGAATTGGGAGTCGGAAATGGATTTATTGGGAGGGCAGTACGTTGATGCAAGTGTAAGAGGAAAAGTGAAGGTGGTGATTGACACTGCAGTGGATTGAAGGAAATCATGTGATACCAAAGGAACTATGTGGTGGGATATGGAGTTATGGACAATGACAGCGGTACCTGCATGAGCTGTTCCATCTGGGTGATCAGTACGATAAGTCTGGTACTGTCGAACGGTAAATGGTCGTTTGCTCGTAAGTCTTGTTTCAGTAATAAGAGCTACGTCGATCTTCTTGTCATGGAGTAGTGCTGTCAGTTCGTTAGTGTGGGTGCGAACACCATTCGCATTCCAAAGGAGAATGGATAAGGAGTCAGAAGGATCCACTTATGGATTTTGTTTAACGGGGATAAGGTAGGAGACAAGATTTGTAAGAAGGGAAATGAGAGGGGTAATTAGGGTTCTGAATTCTGTAAGGAATGATGTTAATAGGCTAGTGAGATCTGAAGAGCTTGGTGGTGAAGGAATATGCGAGATGTGTGGTTGAGGATGGGATTGGGTTTGCTGGTTGGCGGGATGAGCGGAATGCTGGGGAAGAGATACTTGCGGACGAGAAGTGGGCAGTGCCTGTGACTGCTCTCTGTTCCGAACGGCATCAGCAAAAGAGACAGAAGGCCTCAAATTTCTGGTGGGGGCGCTTCTTGAGCTACCTCTTACTGGCTTCTCTTCTTCCGGCCGGCGACGTTGCTCGCTCCTGGACTTGAGGATTCTATAGGCCTCACAGCCCTTGTAGTTGGCCGGATGGTCTTGCTGGCAGAGCACGCATACAGCAGGCGATTTTAGGGGCTTTTTGCACAATTCGCTTTTGTGCTGCCCACTACACTTTACACACCTAGGAGGGTGGTGGCAATACGATTTTGTGTGCCCATATGCTTGGCAATTATGGCATTGGACGATGTCTCTATTGGGGTAAGGTTTTTCGACCTGTATTCTTGTGTAATACAGGGTTGTTAATTCATAAATTTTCTCCACGCCAGGTGTCCGCTCGAGATCTACAAAAAATAACGGTAATGCCGTTTTGGTGGATTCGTTTTGTTGTCTGTCCTCACGTAAAACGTTGGTTATTTGCCGAACTTTGAACCCCAGAGCTGATAGTTCGTCTTCAATTTCATCAGCTGGTGTGGTCGGGTGCAGATTTCTTATCACTACTCGAAGCGATCGTTCTTGTTTCAACTGGTATGTATGGAAGTCTGCATTGGTTTCTTCCAAATACTTAATGATCGCTCGATAAGTATCCGGAGTGTCTGGGGAAATTTTTGTATCCCGAGAGCGATTGAGGCACGTATATTTTCCGGTACCTACAACTTTGCTCATTTGTGAGCACAATAGTTTGAAATTGCTAATATTCCTTACGAATATAGCAGGCGGCTTGGGCTGTGTTGGTGTTTGAATAACTTCCATGTCGTCAGGTTGACTATTTCTCAGTACCTCGAAGCTATTCGGTGTGAAGAATGGAGATTCTGCTACAGTTTCTTCTTTTGAAGTGCTGGCAAGTGGTGGTAGATCTTCCATAGAGCTGGCAGCAGATGAGTTTGTAGGGATGTTCCTATTTGAGCGTCTGGGTTTTCGCTTTACTGGCGACGTTGGTGGAGTTGGACCTAAGGACCTCGATCTTTTCTTTTTATTTTGTGATATTATCTGCTGATAAAATCTCATTTTGTCATTAGCTAAGATTTTTGTTAGTTAAAAAAAAAGAAAAGAAATAAATAAAATACGTAGTGCCGGTGGGATTCCAGTGGCGAGTCACCGGTCTTGGCTCTGAGCCACCTATCAGGTCTGGCTCTGAGCCACCTATCAGGTCTGGCTCAGAACGGCTATGTATCGTGACGGCTGATGCCTCAGTCAAGATGGCCGACTACTCTCTCCGATGTCACTATTATTTACACTTCACACCAATGTACTAGCGATCTACTCACTTATTGAGGGCTCCCTCGTGGCCACCTCACTTAAGTTGCCAGTTGACACAATCCCAAAGACGAAAAAGGGTCTATAACGGTAGTTATCGGTATTGATTTGGAGAGCGATAGTTGTACGTGGTTGTTAATAGTAGCGCATGCGCAGAAACTACTATTAAATATATTACTAAAAACTTAACCGAAACAAATCATTAAGTACCGACGACTTAACGGACTTTTGATGAATTGATGGATTGTTAATTGAAAATTGTTTAAGTAATAATGGCTGTAAACAAAAACCTATATCTTAATACAGGTTTGACATATGTAATTATTAATTAGCATTATTGTTGATGACAAACGTCATTTATTTGCAAGAGTTATGTTTTGTACAGGTAATGGGCGGTTCCATGATTGTGTAAATAGAAAGCAATTTTAAATAATTGTCAGTCAAAGACAAAAATATAAATAAAATATATTGCATTGAACGACCAATTTAACTGATTGAGGAATCCATGTTGACTGTGTAAATATACTAAGCAATGTATTTACAGTTCAAACAATCGCATCCATTATTATTCATTTTTGATTAAAATTTTTGTGATATTACTTTAATTTTTGAAATTTCAAATGCATTGCGTTATCGGCTACAAGAATTCAGAGACAGGCATACATTGGTTCGCTGTAGGCAGATTGTGCATTGGTCCCGTGATTAAAATGAGGCGCCTAAATTTTGTTTTTGTAAAGGAAATTGGTAATTAAAGGTAATAAATCTTCAGGAATATTCAAGTTTTATTCCACGCATTGTGAGTAGGCCTTGCCCTGGTTGTATATACGCATCACATGTAATATCCATTTTGAACATTATTTTGGGGACTCGATTGTTAAAAACTACCAAAAACAAGAAAAAACAAAACATTCTAGAGTTATATTTCTGAAGATGAATAACTTGAATATAACTGATGAACATACATTTATAGATATTTGGATATATACTATTACATATTATGTGTGATATAAATGTAATATACACTTAAATAAATTCCAGTTATCTAATCAGCATGTCGACCCACATTGAAATAGCTTATCAGCGGTCCTCCTAGTCGAAATTTTAGGTTATTCCGTAGTACGAAACTATACAATTCGTTATCAGATAGAAACGTGTGTTCTACTTTATGTTTATTTATATTTTTTTTTTGGGGGGGGGGGATATATTCTATAATTTTAGCAAATAGAAGTGGGAATATTCACTTTCCGTCGAGCCCAAAAGGAGGGGCTCTACGTTCAAACAGGTACGGGTAGATCGTGCGTAAGTCGTATCTGCGTAAGATTTGAAACTTTAAGGTATATTCAACATCCCAGGCTGCCCTGTGTATATTTTGGTCGAGATGAAATATATTTAAATAATTGGCCTAAAATTACTATTTTCTAATATTACGAAATTACACAATCAGTCAGTTTAAAAAGATGGTCTAATTTAAAAAGAAGGACATTCAACCAAAAATAACTTGCGCCTTTTTAAATCACACGGTGCCTATTGTATATTGTTTTATAGTTTTTTTTTTTAATATATTTTTGTTTTAAAGTAATTGTCTTTAATGTGCCATTGAACATGGTGAAAACCAGATTATTAATTACAAACTATCAGCTGAGCTCATAATTGAGAGTGCTTAAAAGTCAGTATGAAGTATTTGTTCCATATAATATATATGTAAGATAGGTTGGATCATATATTCTGATCGAAGGGTGATGCCAATCAGATGTGTTCAAAGTTAAAGAAAGGCCCAAGCAACATATTCTTCATTCCGAACGTCAAATGGTATAGCCATGTAAAACTCCATGTCTGCAACGACATGTCAAACGGACTATATAAGAACCATCAAAGACATTCATATTTTCATGATTTTGAACGATTGAGAAACCCTTCTTGGTCACATGTTTTAATCATCTTCAAGGCAGTATTCATTTTCCTCAGAGTGAAGGAACTATAAGAGATAATTGTTTAAAATTTAATGTGTACGAAAAAAAAATAAAAATATATATGTGTTGATCTTTTTAAAGGAGAATTTTAATTGTTCCTTGGAACGGCTTTATTCATCTTTTTTTTTCATAGAATACTTCTTGTTATATCCTACCCAAAACACAGTGAACTAAGGTTGCGATTATGATGGCCACTATGGACTAGAGACTGCTTGGAAGACTAGTAATATATATATATATATGTATAAATAAATGCCGTGTAATGATTTAATAAGCACAAACATTTCAGAATTACAATTCAGAGTGCCTATGAGGTTTTCAAATGGCTCAGAGTGCAGGAATGCTATCACTTCACGAATCGATTCACACGGTGCAAACGTGAGTCATAATGCTGCCTGGCTGGTCCAGGTGTTGACCTCCCAAGACACGCTTCTTTGGAAGTTCTGTAGTGGTTATCTCATCGACAATTACGGTAGAACAATCGGACAGAAGACGCGAAAAGGTTTTGTCTATTATCATCAAGACAATACAGCGTACAGTCAAGGCAGTGGCGTACTTACGAGTTTTTGCCCCATGGGGGCCCCTAATTCCCCACCCTTCTTATTAGATCAAAATCAAGAATGGTTATTAACAATTACGCAATTTTTTTTTTGTTTAAACAGGTTGTAAATATGAAAAGTCTTGAATGACATTGCTAAAATCATCTGTTTGTTTGTTTTTTATGGAAAGTATCTCCAAATCTTGATTTTAACACCAGGTAACGTATATTTTTGTGTGTATCGCCAATTCTAAATTTGCGGAGCACATGTTTTCACTGATTAAGCGTAAAATGTCAGGCAAAAAAAAAAGGGGGTCAGCGACACCCAGGATAATCCACTATGCAAATATGTATATTACAAAACAGAAACTAATTGAGTCCAATTGATTTTATACTTCTCGTTACTGCATTTAAACCAAATACTAATCGGAATATGTTTTAGAAGTACGATTAAGTGAGTGTTTATTTTGGTAAACGCCTCAAAACTTTCAGATGGATTGAAACATTTTTGCGAGGGCAGAACATACAGACAAGCGTACCGAAGATGAGTGAAAGTAGAACCCCTCCCTTTGGACTCGCCAATGATTCAATGCCTAAACAATAGGTTATGATGAATGTTTACTCCAGGAGAGGCCGGGCAGGTAGTAGGGGGCCAACACGGTCACCTACCTTGAGTCTAGGAATCCACCCTCCATCCACCATCTCGGGTCATCTCGTGTCTCTTCGCATTGGCTACACTATCTATACTCAATGTATCTAGATAATACACACATTGTATCTGTATCAATGTATCCAGCTTCCAAAGCAGAAGTATCGACAAGTTTCAATATATGCTGAAGCATTTTTTACGCCTGTTCCGATCTGTTAATGTTATTTGCGTATTTTGTTGTTCAAGATATACTTCTAGGAGTCGTGTGCAGTGTATACATTGAGGATACTTCATTTTCCAAAAAATATGTATTAGAGAAACCTATCAAAAATTTAACATGAAAATTAATGCAAGGATCTGGACGAAAAATAGCCCGATACATATTTAGCTTAGCATGAAAAAAAAAACTAAGACATACTTGAAGGAGGGAATACAGCAAAAAGGGAACAATGAAAAAAATGGACATTGCACAAAACTTTAATTTGTTACTGTTAATTCGAAAACTGATTTTAGGAAATAGGGTTGATTAAGCCAAGGATCTTAACCATGGAAGTACACAATGTAAATACATTTTTTTCTCTCAGCACTTAACAATAAGAAATAAACGGAAAAAAAACCTAAATTGAAAAGATAAAAGTAAATAAACAACAATAATAATATGAAATAAACAATAATAATAATATGAAATAAACAATAATTTACGCGAAAATATAAATGAATTCCGTACATATTGTATATTTTACTTAAAATGATGCATACATAAAAGGAAATCCATCTATTAATTATTAAAGGGCAATATTGTGAACCCTTAGAATCAAAACCATTCTCTTCGTGTGTCTACAGTAACAGAAAAAATCGAAAATGACCTTCGACAGTATTGTACTCATTTGAAATGCATCAGAAGCTCAATAATAATTATTACTATATATGGCATGCACTACAGTCACACTGGAGCTAATACTCAAAATTATTGTTTATAAAGTAGTTACAAGCACACCGCCGGATTTTGAGAGGACAAAATTCATCTACCTTCGTATTGTAATGCAAAAAATAAATATTTTATACTATGACTTTGACAAATATTTATTTATTATTTTATTGTATGCCAAACATGTACTAACTGTCTAGGGACGAATAAGTGGTCAAATGTTTATTCATAATAATGAAATTAATGTTAGCTGTTAATCGTAAATATTTGTTATTGTCTGCACCATGCACCATTCGTGCTACTGGTAGATAAATAATGACTTTGGGAATAATGAACTCAGGCCTTGTGTAGTTTGTCGATTCATACATACCATAATTGAACATGTAATTTTTTTTTATAGGTATGACTGAAAAAAAAGTTGTAAAAACTACTATTGGTTTGGATATGTTATTCATATATTAAGGGCTCACTGAAAAAATGAAGGTTTGCAGGCAGTTGATGTCAGTCTCGTAGTTTTTTGCTTCTAAGGCCACCTTTTTTCCATTTTCAATCTTTCAAAAACCTTATGATTTTTCTTCTTCTTTTTTCAACAGCTGTTTACTCTCAGTGAAACTGAAAAAAGAAAGAAAGTAAAATAAGAAACAAACAAAGACCGGAATTTTAGAATAAATAAGTTTTCTCTCGCTTCCTAATTCTGGGACTATATTTCACAGGAAATATGCAATTGTAAATGGATTCGTTTGTAGATCTATACTTTTTAACATATATTAATTATGTAACAAGGGGATATGAAACAATTAGATTTTATGTTCATGTTATCGAAATTATTTAATTGAGTAACAATCTTAATTTCTACCGTTCATAAATATTCCCTAATAATTTAATTCAATTTTAGATCTCACCATTAATCCTGGAATTGGTTGGGATGAATGGTCAAATAATTAAATATGGCATTTACGTGAATTCAATTGGCAATCACGAACCAATATAAATATTGAACCAACTGTCCTTTACATGTAAATACTCTATGTAGGAATGTTCAAACAAGCCGATATGTATATATCCGACATATTGTTGCTTTATACCAGATTAGTTTAATTAATTTGTGAAAATTGTAAAACATGTTTATGTCATTTAAATGAGGTGCAAACCCACTGATCCACCACCAATAAGAATTGACAGAAAATGAATTTAGTCATTAGCATTTTTTCCCTGGTAAGCTATTGCGGTTTACCAGGGACCAGCCTTAAATTTCAGGGGTTTCTTTTCCTTTAAGCAGTATTGTTTCGAGAACGTTATTTCGAATAAAAAATACAAATTATACATTCCGTGCAGTAAATGTGAATTTGTACTGTATATTATTTAACGGACTTCGTACTTCTTTATAATGATAAAATTACAATCTGCCTTATAGGGCAATAAGTAATTGTGATAAATGTTCTCATTCATACCATATGCTTAATATTATGGTAATTTTCTGGTGTTTTTTTAATTAGTACATATATTATGCAGTATTTAAATGATTGTAACGTTTCCCTATTTCCGGCCAACAGGTGGATTCTGTTAGTCCTACTAGCCAGAGCTGTTACCCCATTCACTGCTACCAGAGCGGGGCTAGATTCCATTGCTACCCGTCCGTGGTTCTCTAACGCTTGCAATAATGCTAGAGCCAGCACAGGTAAAGTTCAAGCCCCCTAAGTAACAAGACATAAACACACAGCCGTCGCCAGGAAAGAGGAAAGAGGCTTTGAACTGCCGGTGCGCCCATCTGCCGGATGTGGTTCGCGTGGACTTCATCTAAGGGACGTATTTAATTGACCGTACCGATACCCTTCCACGTACTTCGTGTCACTTGCCTGCTCGGTGATCAAACTGTTGACAGTCGTAAAATCAAAGCATCGTGTGGGAGTCACATCTGTTTCTTCCAGCATATGAAGGTTATTGGCTCTGATCCCTGGATGTACAATGGATTGTTATCCATAAATATTTGTTTGGTGGCTCCGTGTATCAAGGCCCACCCTTCAGCCTTAAATGAGACTAAAAAATTGGTAAATAAAAAAGAGACACGAAATTTATAATTTGCAAACGAAATATCATTCTCGAAACAAAACTGCTTAAAGCCCTGAAATTTAAGACTGCTCCCTGGTAAACCGCAATAACTTACCATGGAAAAAATGCTAATGACTAAATTCATTGTAAGTTCAATCAACTTTTATTGGTGGTGGATCAGTGGGCTTGCATGTTATTTTTTTACTACACAGAAATTGCATTTTATTCTTTTAATTAAACTAAAACTACATTAAAAATCACAATTTTGTTTTTATAAAATAAAATGAAAACAAATTAATAGATAGATAGTCATAGATCGAATCTAGAGATGGCATCAGTGCATGTCAAAGGATCAATTTTGATTAATACTAATCAAACAACTCCCCATTTTCCGCCAAAATAGTTCATATTATTTTTTACACCACCTGGTCCCAAAATGTTGATTTCAAAAATAACCTAGCATTTGTCTCACATTTCCAGTATTCCCTTTTTTTTCATTTGTTCATCATTATATATTATATTGACTATTTAATTGTCGGTGAAACGTATATTGTAAGCTTACTCCATAATATTTAAAGTTACAAAATTCAGATCTAGATTGAAATTTTTTTTTTTTACTTCGCCGTGATGTTAGTTGATTGATTCTTTGTACGCCGACGTAACACAACAGCTTAGAAGTTTATTGTTTACCAATCGATGTCGAAAAACAAAAAAACCAGCATCATATTACGTGTATGATTTTTTTTCTTTTTTCTGTAAGTTCAAATCAAATCTTGTGATAAAATTAAAATATGCCTTATTAGGGAATAAGTAATTGTGTTCAATGTTCTCATTCATAACATATTAACAATTTTTCATTGATACAGTATTTACAGACAGCCCAGAGACCTCCCAAATCCAAATTGTATAAATTTAAAAAAATACGACGGCAATATACCGGTCTATATAAAACAAGAGCCAGATAAACTGGGACGCAGAAGTTACATCAGAGATGTTTCGCCACGTGATGAAGGCAACACCTACGGCTGATGGCGACCCTCGGGTAGAGTTACTCCTCCGAGAAGGGATATGTACCCATTCCGAAATGGCGGGTCGAAAATAGTTTTGTGATGTACCTACGAAAACAATCCAGCGAAACCTCGAGTTTATCCGCCTTTTCTGCCCTATGTTTGAATATATAAGAATGTCAAATCAAATAAATTTCCCAAACTTATATAAAAAAAAAAATATTGTGCAAATATGTCATGGTTCCAGCCGAAAAAAAAAAATACTAACATCATCTTGATTATGAATTAAGTATTAATTGAATCACATTGGATGCTACAATTACATGTCTTCATTATGTATTACGCCCTAAGCCTTAATGTTTGGGTAATTTATCGATATTAGCAATATTTTGAAGTAATTGATTTTCACTGTGTTTATATTTTTCGGTACATGTTGTTGCTACCGATTTTTTAAAATACGTACAACATAATCAGCTTTGGATACTTCGTGCAACTTAACTATCGTTGGGCCATCAGTATATAAGTGTCACTTATATTTGTACGTAAAAGCTTGACGTGACAAATAATTTACAAAGTCGTACTAAATCCAATCTGGACGGACGCACTAGTGTTATATGGCACAGCGAAACGATCCAACATCAAGCACATCTAATCCTTTCAATCAAAAGCCCTCAATTCATCAGGAAAAGAACCCTTCATAATGATCTTAGTACACCTTACATCGTTGAGCTCATCCCTTTTACGGTCACGAAATTTCAGCAAAACATGCCCAATCGTCCTATCACAGTCATTACAAAGTGCCACGCATCCCTATAATCCTTCTTGAAGATTAAAGCTCGTGATTTAATAAACATTCATGCAGTTTTTCGATCATGTCCTGAGTGTCTGTGACTCATGCTGTATCGGGAAGTCGCTGGGACGTATTTGTATATATCGCATGAACGAGTGAGTAAATGAACTGTAAAAACAGGATGAATGAGATTATTGACCACAATTAGGTACTTATTGCCAGATAGGGTAGCTTGTAATTTTATTTCAATAAAAATATTTTATAACTAACTGTGTGAAAGTACTTTATTTGAAAATATATTATTTATTCTGGGGGCAGTATACCAAAAAATTAATTTTGATATCACATTTATTTGTATAAGTTGAATTATTCATAATTTTCGAATTCAATCAAAGAGTATATGAGTGTTTTTTTAAATGGAAAGACGGTAGGCTAATCATTAATTTTAACTACTCCGTTTTAGTCTGAAGTTATGTATGTAATGTATTAAATAATGATACCTAGATCTATGGTCGTGCATAGAAAGGAAGGGTGCTCCGGGAACATGTAATGAACATAACATAAGACACTTACTAATGTTACTTAAGTACTTGTCAGTGGTTAATTTTTCTAGGGTGTATATTTTAAAAATATTAATAAGTAATTAAATACTGATTCTAAAAGCTTAGTTTTGTCATTATTAAAATTTAATAAAAAAAAAAATCGACAATACAGACTAGTAGGATAGAACTAGACATATATCGGTGCATAAATATATCAAGTTGTCCACCGCAGGCAGACACAAGTGATGCGGAATCCCCAAAATCATGGCAAAAATACAATTTTGAAGGGTTGGTTATTTATTGAGTGATAAGAGTATGTTATATCGGACAACGCTGTCTATATACGCGTTAACGGGTAGTAAGTGAAAACAAATCTTAAATTTTCAAAACTGAAAATTGTTAGGCCTTCTGTTTCCGAAGTTTTGGAAGCTAGATTATAAATTCTGACTTATCACTCCCCCTTGCACTTGAAACATACTAAAACAGGCAATAAAAATATTTCAATAATAAAGTTATGAGAGCTAGCAGAAGAAATTGCGTAATGTTGTCTGAGAGATCGTTCATTTGATATTTTTTAATTAATATTTTAACTATTTGATATATTTTTTTATTCGTCAAAAAGCGATTTTAAATAAACGAGATGGAGATTTTTAACCTCTCTTAGATATACCTCGATATCGTTCCTTCACCTTTAAAATGCTTAATTTACGAACAACAATTCAGTTCATAAGTGATCTAAAAAAAAATTGACTCAATTAAAACAAATTATTTGATTATTGGGAAAAAATGGCGAGGCAGCTGGTCAATCAATTAGATATTTCCAAGCCGGAGATAGAGGCTTTACTTTCGAACAGGTAAGGTGCAATCCTCATCGTGAAGAAAAGATACCTTTTGCTGAGTATTTAGAAAACTTTTGAAAAAGATTTCAAAGAGTACAATTTAATTCATGATTGATGGAAGAAAATCCTTGATACATGGTCGAATGACCTAGTTATTATCGCCTTATTCTTTATAAAGTTTTCTTCCAATCCCGATGTTTTTTCGAGCATAGGTAGTTATTTTCTTCGGCGCTAGTTACCCTCTCCTCTTATTTTCTTACTATCCCAAATTGGGATTAAATGGGACTTTTCCTCGCTCGTTTTTTTCAATTAATTAAGTGACCGTTCGGATAACAATACTTTTGACAACAATAGCTATATAGTTAAAATTAAGTTAAAAACAACATGGTTTCATTTATACTGACAGTAGTATATGTATGGTATGCAATACTACAAGTTTAATGTTAGCCTCACAATCTTCAGTGTTTTGTTCTATCCACTGAGCTATCCTGTCGAAGCACTAACCAATACCAATATTTTCTTTGGTTAATAGTTATTGTTTTAATTCTAGCGTATTTTTCATTCTCGGTAATTACGCTTCCTTATCCACAAGTCCTGTCATTGTACAGTAGTTTCCTTGTTATGATTTCATCAAGAGTCTTTGCTATAGTAAAGTACCCTTAAAAACAGAGCTGTTCTCTTCGTTCCTTTAATAACATTTCTATTCCAGTTGCTCAGAAAAATTATTATTCGTGTTGCAAAATTCATCTGTGGACTGCTAATATATTATCATGCAATCAAAATTTTTACAATCGTGAACAATGTATTTATTACTCCCTGTCCAATTAGGAGAACTTGTAAATCACGTGTATAAAATTCTTGAGTGCATATTTGTAAAATATAATATCAACCACGGTGGCAATCTATTTTTATTGGCATATCCTCTGCGCAAGGGCATGCACAGGATGTATAACATGTAGTGTAATTACAATATCACCGATTACAATGTACCACGCGCATGTCGTTTGATACCGAATCATATCAGAAACAACAAAATAAAACTCGGCTGATAATACAAATGATTCAGTTCATTTTGTAAATAATATCGCAGAACAATCACAAAACCACCAACAAATGGATTAAATAGGTCTAAAAAAATACAATTCAAAAAGATGTATGTTTATCAATAAATATTTCTCAAATTTTTAAACAAAGGCAAAATTTGAATAAGTTTACTGTAGAGTAATTTTGGAGCTTGGTGGAGGAGGCTCTACTTTCATTCTGGTACGAAGTAAACATTTCTACAATAGCAGTAGTAAAAAAAATAAAAATCCTATCTTTTTGAAGTTTTATCCAATGACATCTCGAAATATATTGACCAGATGGAATTCAGATAAAAAACATGAATTTACATGCACAAATGTGTTGTATCCTTTCGATAATTACTAATTTCAGTGTTCTATATGTAATAGTATTCTATGTATGTAAATTTATGTTTTTTTCCCAGGATTGTAGTCCTGAGGATACCTGAATAGAGACACTTCGTACGTCGAAGTGATATCAATAATAAAAGACATTTTGAGAGAGACTTCAAACTTTTTTTTGAAAAACCACTTTTCAGAGAATGTAAATATCAATATACAGGTTTTACATCGGCTATAGTAAAAAAATGGTTAGTAGTTAAGGCTACTAATTCATGGATAAGTCAACCATAGTTGATTGGTCATTCAGGTAAGAAGCGTCTCATTTTACGTAAAACGTCCTCTACAAACCAGTAGGGTAGGTCGCCTGGGTGGCGAATGGCGCTGAATGTGAGGTGTGCACTGACGGACACTGGCGAGGTCCAGCCAGGAGCATGTGAGGGCAAGGGCGTTGTACAAGGTCCGGAACTGGTGCCGCTGTTGTATAACCGCCGAATGAGCGGCTTACGCAATCCAAGGCCCCGCCTCTAATAATAACCAGTGACTGGTAAACAAACACCACCACCTCAACACTGGCCCGCATGTCTGTCTACTCGGCAGCTGCAGCACATGTTGGATCACACGGCTCCTGATAAAGGTAGTCGAGGGTAGAGAGAGAACCGAGCGAAACTCAAGATAAAGCCGGTTTGAAATTGAAAATCTGAAAGTTTGTCTTCAAGGAGCTTTGCAACGGAATATACATTCAAACAGGTACGCTCGTATGCTGCATGTTCATGTTCCATGCACATTCAATCGTCGAAGGTATATTCTATATATATTTTGAGCATTTATCTTATTACTTATTGCCTTATAAAAGGCAGATTGTAATTATAGCACAATAAAGGAGTATATGATTTTGAAGTATATTCTAAAACACCTCAAAATACTCCGATCAGGTTTTGGTTAAAATAGAATAATGAGACATATGTGAAAAAAAAACACCATAAAACATTTAAGGCCCGTTTGTTTTTAAGTCCTACCTGAAAAGCTATATAATATTTAAGTACTGATATTTTCCAGGGTTTGGGGCACATTGAATATGAGTAAGGCAAACTCCAATAAATAAATATCTGTTTAAAATGTGCAATTTTCAGCGGCCAAGAGGGTTTAACGAATAAAATATTTTTGATGATAAACACTAAGTTCAGCCATGCAGCCTTCGTTGTGCCCCTTAAGCCAGGCAAAGACCTCTTTACATTTCCTAATTAACAATTTTCGATTGAAATGTCATGGGGTCTCTGTATGATACAGTGTAGTAGTAGAGGAATAAAATTTCACAATCATTAAAGTGGGATACCACTATAATTTCATAGATATATGGAATTCACTGTCCCGTAAGTATATCTTGATAATAATTCTTTAGCTTCTATGCTGATTATTTCGTTTACGTATATTTAGTGCGCAATCAAAAGCCCCACCCACATTTAGTAACAGCTGTACCTGGTAAACCGACCCAACCACTTGAATGCCGACCCATCGAACATGAGCTTGTCCGTCCCTTCAACTGCAGGACCGATAGTAGGCTAAGTGCCAATTGACAAACGGTCCGAAATCGATTGGCACCTGTTCGAAAGTAAAGCCTCCCCATTTCTGGTTTTTAGCTATAATCAATATATCGACCAATAGTGATTGAGGAGATTTGGACCCTATAATAATACAGAATAATTTAAGCAAAATATATATAAATATAAATTTTTAACAAAGTAGTATTATTCGTATGGGAGACAAGGACGGACAGAACTAACGAGGATTTTGCACTTTTTTAGGAATTCTGTTTGGTCTGGAAAATTTCATTTAGTCTACTAAAAATAGTTTTCGCTCGAAGAAACATGTTTATGCTGTACATGTTTTATGTATTAATGTACAGTTTTTATACATTGACGGTCGTTTATTTTTTGCTACCAATGACTAATATATCCCCCCTAAGCTATAGTACCTTACCTGGGTTTCACTCTATATACTTATAATAAATGAAATCGTCTTATAATTTTTATTTTATAATTCCTATCCTGATGAAATATGGTGTATATAAAATAAATTTTTGCATTTAACTAAGCGTTTGAGAAAGGTGTACAGTAGCAATGAAGAATATTGTAAAAGTTCTACACCAAAAGTCTTGCTGCAATCACTCACAGCTGATGTAATCCAAACAGGGTAACCTTACAAAACTTGTTCCAGGTTCATGGAACGGCCGGTTACTAATATCGACATTAGAAATACTCCGTCCCCATTAAGTAAAATCGAACGGTCTTAATTATATTTCTTGATTTTTTTAAAAAATACTACATAGGTGGATGAACTCACACCCACAAATGCACTATTTTCGAGACACAATACGTTTTTTGATTCGTTTCAGCAACTCACAAACCCATTGTTTAACACTATGACCCCACCACCCTTCCCATATCGATGGCCCCAGACTGTCGGGGAAAATTAGGTTAAGATTTAGTTTAAGTTTTTGTTGTTAGATGTAAGTTAGTTTATCTAAGTAAGTAAGTTAAAAGTCTACGACTAATAAGGTGAGCCCCATCACTTTTAATAAATTCAGTCCATTAATGTATAATGTACATCGTTGTACTTTTGTACAATGCAGATCACAATTAGTAGAAAACAGAATTTGTATAAAATTTAGCCAAGCTACAGGAAATATAATGAGACAATTGAGAATAGATTCGTTTGTAAAATCTATATTTTGTAAAATATATTAATTTTGTAACAAGGGGATATGAAACAACAAAGAAAAAAAAAAAATAAGAAAAGAAAACCAAAATTTAGATTGAGAGATAACCACACTTGGTTACAGGAAATATAATGAAGCAATTAATTGTGAATAGATTCGTTTGTAGAATCTATATTTTTTAACATATAAAAAAAAAAAATAGTATAGTAAATACATTGGTACATTATTCTCAAAACTAGTTTCTCAAAATTACAACTTTCGAATTCTCTAGCAAAAAAATTAACGTGCCAATGAGCAATTTTTTAGTTAATCACTAGACAGATAGTTATCCAGAAGTGATTTTTCAAATGCGTTAGCTCAAGATTTGGGGGTTTTCGATCCCTTTATGACAAGGTTCACATTTTCGGGATTGGAGACATGTGTAACGAGGACACCCAGTCATTATAAAATTCGGATTTTTAAGCAAATCTGGTTTCGTCGACAAGGTCTGCCGGACTGTTGAAGATTTTGAAATTGGGCAACGGATAGAACCGACAGGTCTATTCCATTTCGCAATCGTAACAGTAATCAGAACTTATGCAGTACAAGGACTCTACATAATGACAATACAACACTCGCTGCGGATGCATCACTTTCTACGCTCTAGCAGGTAGGCAGGTAGATAAATCCTTTTGTTCACGTCATGTTCTAAACATTTAAACAATGATTTATAAAATGCAGGATAAAGGAAATGAAGAAAAACAACATTAAATATGCCCAACATGGAGATGAAAATATTTATGTTAAAAACAATAAGCTAATAAAAGAGAATGTTTTGTGTGATAAGGCTAATAATCTAACGAAATCGAGAATTATTTCTTTGCATACCTAGTCTTACATTTTATACATATTTTTACATAACACTTAACGAATTACGAAGGCTGTGATTCAGGTTTACTATAATGCTAGGTTTCTTTTATTCTTATGCGTATTTATTTATATAAAAATATCTTTTAAACTTTTGAAAAACAATAATTTGAAAAATTACAATACGCCCTAATATGGCAAGGAATAATTTTGATAAATGGTTTCGGTGTTTTAAATAATAAACCAAAGTTTTCTTTTACGCATACATACTCATATAGTTCACAAAAATACTCAACTACAAATAGTTTGAACTCGCTAATTATTGCTAATTTTGAAAAGGCAGATATAATTAAATCGTTTGTATTTTTCGAATAACAATACGTTTTTTTTCAACTGCCCCAAAATCGACAGTCAAATTAGAATAAATAATATTAAAACGTCAATTATTAAAAAAAAAAGTTTGTTGAGGCTCGAAAGCCTCCGGTAGTCCTCCAATAAGCTTTAAACTTACAATAGGTTTCCATGGAAAATCACTGATGAGGTATACTTTATAAAAACTTTTACCACACTTTTTATTGCTTCAATGATCATCAAATCCTTTTGGACTGGTCTAACTTGTTTCTCTGACTACGGCATATGACAGAGAGCATATTTTTTTTTATATATAAATTCTTTATTGAAAAAAATTACAATTTGCCTTTTCCAGCATTAATAATTGTGCTGAGAGATCATTCATACCTTATATACAATTCCATTTATACCTATATACAGTCCATTCATACCTATATACATACAGATTCAGCCCAGGAGCCCCCCCGCCCCCGAAGCCAATCCCCCAGCAAGCTGGCGGAAAGGCCGGAAGCAGCGAAGCTCCCCCCGCCCCCTCTCCGGCCGTGGCACCATCCGGCGCAGGCCACAGAGAGGGCAAGAGAGCCACACACGCTCAGGACATGAGTGGGGATGATGGCCAGTGCCAGGACCCCATGACATAGAATGTCTATTTATAATAGGTCGCGAGGCCACCGCCGTTTTAGGCGTCGAGGAGGATTGTAAGGATGAATGTTACTGGATATGGAGTCGACCAAAGGATTCGGATGTGCGGAAAGGTTTTGGTGAAATTTGGAAAATCTTGAGGGTATAAGGTCGAGGACAGTTGGTACATGGAGATCTCTGTGAAGGGATGAGTTTTTAATATAAAAGGGTGCGTTGACTATGGTTCTGAGGACTTTGGATTGGAATGTTTGGATACGTTTGATGTTCGATGGTTTGGCTGTCCCCCATAACTCTATTCCGTAAGTCCAAATTGGTTTTAATAACTGTTTGTATACGTGGAGTTTGTTTTCTAGTGTGAGGTTAGAGTTTCTGTTCAGTAGTCTGTATAACTGTCCAAACCGTCTGTTCGATTCTTGTCTTTTAAGTCTTGTGTGAGGGTTCCAAGTCAGTCTTTTGTCTAGATGAAAACCTAGATATCTAACTGTATTGGACATGGGAAGCGGAATTGAATTGAAGGTTACGGACGGGCAGGATCCTCGACGGAGAGTAAATGTGGTGTGAACGCATTTGCCTTCATTGACCTTGATGCGCCAGATGTTGCACCACTTCTCTATCTTAGTGAGGTGATTTTGGAGGTTGTAGGATGCCGTTGACGGATTGGGATGTGACGAGAGAATTGCTGTGTCGTCAGCAAAAGTTGCAAGGAAGGTGCTAGGACTTAACGGAATGTCAGCAGTGAAAAGGGTATACAGGATAGGGCCAAGGACGCTGCCTTGAGGAACTCCTGCTTCTATGGGGTAATAATCGGAGTATTCTGAACCACAACGGACCCGAAAGAACCTGTTAGACAGATAGGATTGAAGGATTAGATAAAGGGTCTGCGGTAAGGAGATTTTTAGTTTGTAAAGCAAACCTGGGTGCCATACCCGGTCAAAAGCCTGAGCTACGTCCAAGAAAGCACCCGTGCAGTAGTGTTTGCTTTCAAGTGCGGAGGATATATGGTCAACAACGCGAAGGCCTTGTTGAGCAGTGGAGTGTCTGAAGCGAAAGCCAAATTGATGGTTAGGAAGAAGGTTTTTGGATTCAACTATAGGCAAAAGGCGTTTGAGTAGGATTCTTTCAAAAACTTTTGAAAGGATTGGAAGTAGACTGATTGGGCGGTAAGATGAGGGATCATTTGGGGACTTTCCAGGTTTCTGAAAGAGGACGATAATGGAATATTTCCAGAGAAGTGGGTAGTGGGTGGTTCTAAGGATACAATTAAATATATAGGTGAGGAAAATTATTGCTTTGGGTGGGAGTTGTCGAAGGATCTGAGCAGTGAGAAGATCGTATCCAGGAGATTTACGGAGTGGTAGGTTTTTTAAGTGGTATTGGACCTCGGAGGGATTGACTGCCTTTGGAGGAAGTGAAAGAGGAATCGGAGAAATAAGGAAATCTTCGACCTTCGTATCGTGGGATGGATTATGCTGGTTGGGATGAGGTGTGAAAGTATGTGAGAGGTGCTGTGCGAATGCTTCAGATCTCTCTCCATCTGACGCAGCCCAGGACCCATCGCCACGACGAAGTGGATGTGATACATAATGGTATTTTAGGATATTTTGGGTAGCTCTCCAAAGAGAGTTGTCCTGAGTGGATAAAGAGGATAGGTAAGAATTAAATGTTTGGGATCGGAAGGTTGCCAACTCTCGCTTTAACAATTTACAGTTTTGATTGTAACAGCGGCGATCGGCAGGGTGTCGGGTTCTTTGCCATAAGGCTTTGGAGCGGCGTTTGATGTGGATAAGGTCGAGTAGGTTTTGAGGTAAAGAAGTTTTGTTCTGGGCATACGGGGAAGGTCGAGGCTTTGAAGCATTCCATGCACATTGTTGGATTAAGGTAGTAAGGGAATGTACGGCATGGTCTAGATCATGAGGTGTTTTTAGGGTAACTTTGAGGTCAATGGAATTAGTTAGAAGTTCACGGAAGTGGTCCCAGTCGACTGGACCTCTGATGAATGAGGGAGGAGGTAGTTTGGGGATGGGGTGTAACGAAAGAGTGAGGAGTAGAGGGCTATGGTCGGACGACAGGTCATCGAGCCGTGTAGTGGACGAATTTATCGATCCTATTCCATGGTGGATGAAGAAATCAAGGATGTCAGGATTTCGATAGGGATCTGCAGGCCAATAGGTAGGAGTCTGAGGAGGGAGAGGGGTGGAGTTTGTGGATAAGAGTGCAGATAACAAAGCTCGCCCTCGGGAGTTGGTGGTTCTAGAGCCCCACTGTTGGTGCTTTGCGTTGAAATCTCCACCCACAAGGTAGTGATGTCCAATTGAGTTAAGAAAGGAGGTAAATTGTGAGTTGGAAATAGACTTGTTAGGTGGACAATACGCTGCAGCTATGGTGAGGGGGAAGGAAAATGTGCGGATTGACACAGCTGTGGCTTGTAGGAAATCATGGGCAATCAATGGGACGATGTGGTGGGAAAGGGAATGGTGGATAAGGACAGCAGTACCAGCATGTGATGTTCCATCAGGGTGGTCTGTTCTGTAAATCTGGTACTGTGGGATTTTGAGGGATCTGTTAGCAGTCAGTCGCGTTTCAGTAATGAGTGCAACGTCAATGTTTTTTTCATTTAGTAATGTTGTCAGTTCGTTTGTGTGATTTCGAACACCATTGGCATTCCAAAGAAGGATAGTTAAGGGTTTTTTATTCATTTGGGAGAGCTTGGAATGAGGTGGGAAACAAGGTTGGTGAGCAGTGAAATAAGAGGAGTGATAAGAGTTCTGAAGTCGGTGAGAAAGGATGTAAGAAGGCTAGTGAGATCTGTGGAGTTGGGAGGGGGAGGAATTTGAGGTAAATGCTGTGGTTGAGGGAGGGGAGGAGGCGGTGCCTCGGATAATGTCTTGCGTCCACCTGACACTATGTTGGCGAATGAAGTGGAGTCATTCACTTCTCTGGCTGGAACGCTTCGCGGTTTCACTGCTTGTTCTACCACGAGTGGGCGGCGTTGTTGTTGGAGGCGGTTCTTCAGCACTTTATATGCCTCGCAGCCTTTGTAGTTGGCAGGGTGGTCTTGCTGACACAAGGCACATACAGAGAGAGCATATTAATATTTAATTAAACAATCTCGAATTCTCTAGTCAATATCCTGCAATATAATTACCTCGAAATAGCGCAACTAAATTCGACAAGACCAATATTATACTAATTAAAACTTATTTTTAAAAGGAAGACGGATAAGAAGTAAAAAAGATTGAAATCATTAAAAATTTTGTGGAGGGGATGATTAATTATAAATATGTTTTTCTTCACTACCGAGAATTTCTTTTTCGCGTTTAAAATTCCATAATAGAAATTTTTTTTTCTAAAAATCGAATTATGATTTTTTCTAGATTTTCAAGACACAATTCAATAACGGTTCAACCCAGCCTGTCCTTATCATTTAGAAGATTTGACTTTATACTTGTGTGTTCTGTATCGTTAGTGTTTGAATAATTATCAAGTAACTAAAACTAATTGTATACCATTCATATTTCAATACAACCAACTGTTGATTTTAAACGTGTATAAAATACCGCTGAAATTTGGGTACTTAGTGAAACTTCGGATTTCCCAGTCTCCTTTTAAGTTACATTTTATCTAACATGACCTCGAAATGAAAAGTGGCTTAAATATATTACTGGTACTCAACAATACCTGCGACTTCGGCCGCTTATCAATGCTTATCATTTGCTTCGACTGGTATTCAAAACAAAATATTTATCTAATCATTATTCATACATGATGATGATATAATGAGGAATAAATAAACGGGATATTTTATTCACGATGGACATTTGTGAAAAGTTAACAGTAATACGAGCCTGCGGACAATATGGCGACCATTGCGGGTTTATTAAAATTGTTTATTGATTTTCATTTCGTCGTTTGACAAAATGCAATTAATATATAATTTAAAAAAATGTATAAAGAAGGAATTAATTAAATCATGAACTAATTATAAACATACCTCCCCTTCCTTATTTTTCATCCCGGCTTTTTAAATATTATTTCTCTTAAAAAAATAATTATTAACGTAGACTACGTTGTAGTCTACTTCGATAAAACATAGCATCTTGCGATATTCTCACCGAATAAACAAGACCCACTCTTCTAGACTGAGTATATTGGCAAGAATCGATTGAAATCGTTTTTTTTTTTTTTTATATTTCGCAAATAATTACTAAAAAAATGGATCGATCTCACATTAATACTAATAATTATTTATATATACGTAATTACACATAAAGTTCGATAAAGATCACATGACATTACACATAAAATAGCGTTCCACAGCTATAGAAGGATTTTAGC
Source organism: Acanthosoma haemorrhoidale (assembly GCA_930367205.1). Lineage (NCBI taxonomy): Eukaryota > Metazoa > Arthropoda > Insecta > Hemiptera > Acanthosomatidae > Acanthosoma > Acanthosoma haemorrhoidale. The sequence goes on along the minus strand of OV884009.1, from coordinate 33,973,260 downwards.
AACCCTTATAGTAGCTGTGTACACAAAAAGGTAATGGCTTTAAATTTGGTAAAATGAATTTAATTGAATTTAAAATGTTTATTTAACTTATAAAAAATATACTAAATAAACATTAATAAATTAATAAATAAATAATCATTATTCGATAGCATGTATATATTTTGGCTCAGTAAACGTTAAAAATTCAAAGTTGGAACCTCGTTACGGACACTGTATTTTACTCAGACTACGAAGAGTAGGTTTGTAGCACGTTTACACGTCCAATGTTTAACTTTGTTGTTTTAAACCTTCAAATTAAAATCAATTTATTTCTAATATATAAATACTAAACACAATCTTGTGCTAATATGCAATGCATCTAGACTAAAAACAACGCCACTCTTGATTATATAAACAATGCCTTCATTGAACTACACAAATATCAGTTTAAGAAAACCGTTTTAAACCTCTAGTTTACACGAGCATAATGATTTTCTTCCGACGAAAACTATTTGCCGACCTCCTATACTGAGAGTAACAGTGGCGCAGTTCTCAGCAGTCCTTGTCTTCGTTGCACGAAAAAAAACAAAACGGATTGGCACAAAATCAGGGAAAAACGCCAGACGGACCTCCGCTAATTTTCAGAATGCTCACGGCTTTCTTGCAGAGGAACCCCTCCGGCAGTACCACCGTCTATAAATAAGGGCATATCCCACGCATGATCTGAATAAAGGGACTAATTTTGTCGTCGTACCTCAGCTGTGATGTAAAAATGAACTTTTTGGCAGCCTCACAGGACTCGAATAGTATCTTACATTATATGAGCCAATTTGCACTGACAAAAGCAAATGACATAAAAAAGGGTGAACATCTATAAAAACATATACATATATTATAATAAATATTTAACAGCCTCCAAATCGAATTACACCACCAGGAAGTTGAATTTATGGAGTATATATATATAGCCCAGAGACCTCCCAAATCCACATGGCTGTTAACTCCCTGGCCATTGCCAGGGATCCCACTGTTACGCATTTATAGCAGGTCACGAGGCAAATGCCGTTTTAGTCTCCGAGGAGGATCATAGGGATGAGTAGTGCAGTGCAATGACTCTGCTAGGGGATTAGGGTGGTTGGATAGGTTACTATGGAATTTCATGATCATGGAAGGGATGAGTTCAAGAATGTAGGGTATATTAGGATCGTTATGAAGGGTTGCTTATATAATTATATTTTTATATATATAATTTATATATATATATAATTATATAATTATAAGGGTTGCTGGCGTAATAAGGGACATTTGCTATTGCTCTCAGGACTTTTGATTGAAAGGGTTGTATACGATAAGAACTTGGACTCAATATGACAAGAAAAAATTTATATTTTTACTACCAATAATCGCCCTTCATTTTTTCTAAGGGTTGCATTTATTTTTGGGATATAAGGGGTACAGATACAATTTCCATGGGAAATATCATCCCACTAAGTAAGAAAAGTAGTGAACACAATTTTAATGACACTTTTAACGAGATCTTATTGTTATAGTCCAATAGGACAGGTCAGAAGTACATGTCATTAGCCAGGACATGTCATAGTTATATTTTATTTAATACCCTACCCAATTCAACGGAATAATATTTATTTTTTTATAACCAAGTAATTAGTTATGATTGACAGTCATGTTTGATGTCATAGGGTTATCAAATAAAACCTCCATGTACCATTGCACGCCGCTAGGACAACCAGGGAACATGGCCGTACAAAACAGAAATACCGTGAGTGACAATATTAGATTTATGGTTTTGAAAAAACTTCTAAATATGGCAGTTGAACCACGCGATAATATATACAAAACGCATTTCCACAACATTTAAATAAATACAGATTCTCAATTTTTATACAGTTTTGAGAAACTGTTGATCGTATGCATTATTTCATAAACTATTTACAACTGCATCTTGTTTGTATTCTCATTAATACAAAATGTCTCACTATATTTCTTGTTATCGCACCCGGATACAGTCATTCATATGACAACCTTTCGTCAGTTAATGAAATCGCCGTCATCCCAACACATAGTCCACTCATAACTATTTTAATCAGATTAAGAATAAGAAGTAGTTTTTTTTTACACTTTGTGAAAAAACAAAATTTTCAAAGAAGGCTTTAGTATCTCTCTCAAAAAAAATTGTATTAATTTTGAGTCGGCGTTTCGCATATTCTGGCATCTTCAGGACCAACAATCAAACACAATACAAGTAAAACAACATCTAAATATTTGATATCTTTTATTTACAAAATAATAAATAATAAAATTAGTAACAATGTAAAGAATAAACTACAAACCTATGAATGTTTTTCAAAATAGTTTTTTTTTTACAATATATAATTTAACAAGCGACCATTAACTTGGTCCTTCTCTCAATCGTGTTCATTTGCTTTTTACATCCTTTATTTCGATTACATTTATTTAATAGATACAATTTTCTTTATATTTGCGTAACAAGATTTGAGATGGGGAAAATAAAAAAAAAACACGTAATATAATCTTTGATACAAATAAATAAAGCAGAGACCACCTGTTCCTAATGTAAATTTATACCATTATTAATAAAATATTCTGAACTATCAAAGATTATTGCTACTAAAGCAATTAGTAGAGCCTGACCCTACTAATATTTTGAAGAGCACTTCCCGGATAGCAGGATTAAACTTTAAGGAAACAAGGACTTATTAAAGTCCATCAAGGGGCAAATACTTCAACGAAAACTTTATTAAATAGTTCCTTGAATCGAAAAGCTCCCAAAAAGATTTTTCGGATTGAGGTTGGGTCGGGATGAGAGTCCGTTAGAAGGGCTGATTACACAACATGACACAATGTCTGTGAGCCAACGTCTGCCCGTCCGTCGTGTCTTCTTCTCGTCTGACCGGTTTCCGTCGTCTCACATTTCCACTCGACCGATAGTCATACAACCCGCCCGAAAGCAGAAATATTTATAGCTCTCTTGTTAGTTTGCATTTTGACAAATCGGCAATCAAGTTCTATGAGAAAACCCTGCGAATACGGAATGAAATAGTATAACAAGACACTCAATCCTACAAGTTTTATAGTTATTAGCTAAGAAAAAAGATATTGATAAGACCGGGATACGAACCCGGGAGGCGTGGTCTGGAAACTTGACCATCCCTGCAAGTCCCTTAGTCTTAACAATTTTTAATGTCTCAAGCTGGGCTTAGAACAGACAATCTTTCAAAGGGGATCTCTCAGCAACTCACTCGCTACTCACTCAGTACTCTCGATACCTTCAAATCAATTGCATAGTGGAAACATTGTCAAAATCATATGTTTTGAAAAAATATAAGCAAATATGTATTTGTAAACACGCAAACGAACAAATCCATGGCGTAACACCCGATGAATCAATAGGTCGGGCCGACCAAAGGTTATCAACGTAGTTTCTAGTGATCAAGTGTGGTTACCTCTCAATTGTTTTTTTCTCCCCCCCCCATATCCCATTGTTACAAAATTAATATATGTCACAAAATATAGATCTACAAACGAACCTATTTACAATTGCCTCATTATATTTCCTGTACATGTTAGCTACATACAAATTCTGTTTTCTGCTAACAGTGATCTGCATTGTACGAAAGTATAATGATGTGAATTATACATTAATGGACTAAACTTATAAAAGTGATGGGGCTCAACTTATTTATCATAGACTTAAAACTAACTTACATCTAACAACAAAAACTTCAACTAAATCTTAACCTAATTTCCTCCGACAGCCCCCGATGTGGGAAGGGTGGTGGGTCATAGTATTTTAGTAGTAGTAGTGTTTGCTTTTCCTAACCGGATACGCTACTTTTTTATTTCCTCCGCAGTCAGAAGTCACGAGAGGTGGTCACTGTTCTCTCAAGTATTAACTTAAATTGTGTGAAAAACTAAACAATTTAAAAAAAACTAGCTATTTTTTTTAATTATTATTAATTTTTTGCTTTCTTATATCGTGCTAGCATTATTGAAAAAAAAAAAAAAATATCGGTAGGACGGGTGGAAGGAAGTGGTTTTGTTTGCTCTTAAAACATCATGTTTAGGAAAATATTTGAATTTAGTTGACTTATAATCTTTCATTTAAAGTTTTTGATGTCGATTTTCAACTCTTCAGCCATTTAAAAAAAAAACTTTTAGATAATGATAAATTTGGTCTATATTTATCATTTTCTAAAAGTTAAAAGCTCTTCTAAATAGGGATTGGTCAATTCATTGAAATCGGATTTAACAATATCCATACTGAATAATATTTATAACTTTTTAACTTTACGCGATATGGCTTTTTTATATTTATTTTATTGCTTTTTTATCAATTAATACTAACTCGTAAACCCGATCCGTGTTCAGGGCAGCAGAATCCAATTTAACAATACTTGGAATCGGAAACATAATGACCACCGCTCAGTCGATAGCAACAAACATGGTTCATTAAAATGAACACTTTTAACAATACAATAATACTCATATTTCATTCCTCTGTTAGATATTGAGTATTGAAAAAAAAATACTGTACAGTCCCAGGATCCAATAATCGGTGCCCTCGTAATTTTTTTCTATCTATCAAGGCTAATTTTTTTTTAATTCGTCCATCTTAAATTTTGTTACATCAATCATAGTACCGAATTGTATCGACAAATACATAAATGAAATAAGGGAATTTTTAAGGAAAGAATAATAATGAATTATTCTCGATTATTTCATTAAACCATCTAAAAACCGGTTTAACAACAAATAATTATTTTATTTTTCGACATTTTCAGGGACAAATATGGATTTACGACGAAAAAATTGGCGAATATACTTTTCTGCGGATTAATATAAATATTCTAAAGGAAATTTTCTAACCAACTAAAATACAATCAAAATTACAAAACAATTAATCTTTACTCCGGGATAATATAAATAATAAAATATCAACATAAAGACTTATATATAAAATATCTTTAATTTTCCAGCTGGTAAAAAATCAAAACAAATATATAATATACGTAATAATAAATATAAAACAAATGTATTTGCATTAAAAGGTTGTGTGGGACCTTCCGACGTTAGCTGGCCGAGCAAGCTACAACATAATCACAGCCATCACCACAAACAGTTAGGCTTCAAGAAGAAATTTGACTACGGGGGTCAATGACTGGAGATCCCGACAAGGATTTCTGCAGTAGAGCGATAGCACGCTCTACCTCACTAACTACTCATACCCACCAAGCACTCTTAACCTTAATTTTATTGCCGATCCCGAAGTGGAGTCTCTTCGTTCGTTCTGTCTGTTGGTATGTTCCTGGATAGCGGTCGCAAAAATTATTCAAAAAACCTTAAATTTTACAGGTGCGCTCCAAAATAAAAATCCAACAAGAAAATCCCGTTATGATATACCAATTCTAGGAAGGGATGTACTCCAAAACACCTCGAAATGCTCTGAGTGCTTTTCGTTAAAATAAAATTTAAAAATGTCGGGCACGTTTTGCTAAAGCTTAATATTTCTTTAGGTCCAAGCTCAGAATCTTTTCCTGAATTTCCAAAGCAGAAAGTTCAGATTTTCCCAAACTATTAAGAAGACTTCACATCAAAAATGAATTCAAAGAAATATCTATAAAAAAATTTTGGAAGCCAAGACTAGGAACCACGCGGTTTATATTATTTGAGCCAATTAAATTTTTTATTTATTTAGGTTTTAATGAAAATGTGATTTGAAGTTATCGAGATTATTTTACAAAAAAAAAGGAATAAAGTATTCCTGAAATAACGAGTAATTCTATCTCGGTAACTAGCCTTTTCAAAAAATACATTAAAACAATAGCAGGGATTTGAGTAATCTTGAAAGTTATCTTATTTTTTTTCGTACTTCCATTCAATGTACGAGCATAACCAAAAACGAATTCTATTGCGAGACCATTGTTAGCATTTCGAATATAAATGAGCTAAAGGTTTGGTTGAAAGATCGAGTTAGGATGATAGAGAGTTGTTAGGTTTTCATCAAGAAGTGAAACGTTTCTCGTCTTTATCTGTTTGACAAATGCCTTTTAAACAGTTCTAATTGACCTCCTCGTCACAAGGACCTGGTGTATGCATAGACGGTATGTCGAAACGTCATAAAACTCATATAATTAGAACAGACAAACGAATACCCCATACCTAGACAAAAGTTGACCCATGACCAAAACAAAGGTCCCTTTCGGGCGCTGAAATCGCTCAATATTCGTTATGAGTTTAATCTTAATAATGGATGCGTGCACGGATCTTCCTATGCATGTTGGGATTTTTCGATTGCAATAAGTTGACCAATGTAGGAACCGGTCTGACCGGCCGGGGACACACCGAATCACACATCACTGCGGAATACGAGCTGGATTCTACCGAAGAGGGGCATGCGTGGCAGAGTATTGCCCATGCAAATGGTGCCGTCCCATACAAACTTAATGCAACACTGAATATTTTTGGGTTTGGGGCGTTTTAGGGTCGGTCTGCCCCGGGCCCAGACAAATTCTAGTGGGTAACAGACACACACACACACATCTGCATTATATGGTATTATTATGGCTTCAACATTTTTGACGAATAATCCATTTCTAATTTTAACAAATCGAAAAAAAAACGAGATGCCGTTTCAAATAAGAGAGTTCAAACGTAAAAACAGTAAGATATGAATGAAAATCAGAGGATTGAATTTCATAAAACCAAAAAAAAACACGTAATCTTTAACACATGCTGATTTCTATTACATGACTGTATTGCATGATCTAGACTTGGCGCTGAAACCTTCACCTGTCCTTGCTGAAGGCAGCAGCCCCCCCCCCCCCATAACTAACTAAGAGCGATTTTTTTAAATCATTCTTATCGTCATTATTTCATCACTAATCCACGAAGATTAATATAATAAATACAAGAACGTTGGATGTATACATATATAAACGCAAATACTTTTCAGAAAGTATTAGGTTGATAGTGATCACATAGTACAATAATAGTACATGACATTAATAAAAAAACTATAAATAATAAGAATAAATAGTTAACAATGACGTTTTTCATTCGATTCAATATTTTCAACGATATGGATGAGAAAGTAAATGAAAATTTGTAAATTTGGTACGAATGGGATCTTTTGTCACAATTATCTATTCCCTTTAAAGGCAGATTGTATAATTATCTTCAAATTAAAATTTATTAAAGAGACAAAAATTGTTTAAATAATTGATACAAATTTCATGTTGTAGAATAGAACAAAACAATGGAAAAAAATCGGTCTTGAAGTGTTAACAACTTAAATTAAATGAAATTATATTTGACAAAATGGTAGATTCAGTTAAAATAGTAATGGTAGTAGGCACATGAAGTCATTGATATTAAATTTGATTGAAAAAAAAAAAAATTTGGTGAAGCTACATTAAATATCTTATGAAATAACTGCAAAAACGGTTCTATAAATAGAAAAAAATATCTTAGGCCATTAAGAAAACGACATTAACAGTTTTTTAATTTTTTAAAAATATATGTCAACGTTATAATAATTTCCTAATCTCCATCGTCTTACATTTTCTGAAGACATCTACATATTTTGAGACCGCTTTTGGATTTTACCAGAAAAACATAATACAATAACATATTACTAATGCTTTATCGTGCTGGAGTCAAGTGATAAATATTTCTGAGAATCACATACATAAAAATAAAATACATCAAAGATAAAGTCACTTATGATGATTAAGTGTGAATCCCGCTCAGACCCACCTAGTAAAAAGTATTATAGAACTCATGTGGAAATATTAGACGGTGAGTGCATCACATGCATTACGTCCCAGACCATACATGTTGCATACAATGTCGGTCTTACCTTATTCATCTCGCATCATCACAGGAAGCTTATCCCACAGTCTAGCCCTTTTACCAGGGATTTAGGGCATGGGCAGCTTCCTGGGGACTTTCCTAGGAGGAAAGTGCATAAAATAAGTGCCGAATAAGAATAAGCACTTTAGGGTACGATAGCACAGGCCAACGGGTGTTTTGGTGCCGAGGTATTTGGAGCTGATTTTATATGATTTGATGCCCTGAATTCAAACATGACATTAGATTTTACCAAGCTCAAATTTCAAAGGTATATCATTTTAGTGAAATATACGTTAAATTATTTTAAGTTAAATCCATGGATCAAATAAAAAAAATATTAAACACGGAATTTTTATTATTATATTAGACAAATATTATTACATACAAAGATAGAGGAAAAAGTCATTGATGGAACCAACTAGCCACTGAACACTTTGGAAGCTTCTTTTCCGTGACATTCTTGAATGCATTTTGGGACAGCCATTTTTCCTCACTTGTGTCTCCTAAATTTTCAGGAAAACGGTCTAAGTGGTTTTGCAAATAGTGCACCTTAATACTTATGTTACACCCAAGGGATTTGAAACTGTTAAACATCTCGTTTACCAGTTCAACATAGTTTTCAGCTCTGCGTTTGCCCAGAAAATTTCCGACACTGCAACAAATGAAGTCCAGGCTTTTCGTCAGCCTCATACATCGAATTTAGGAAGGCAGGATCCTTCATGAGTTGTCTTATTTATGGGGCGTCAAAAAGTCCTGCTCTCATTTTTCCCATACTTCCATAGGAATTTTTTCGCCACTATATGCAAAGCATGATCCGTTCTTATCACTAGCCTTTACAAACTGCTTCATAAGTCCCAGCTTTATATGCAGTGGAGGAAAGATGGTTTTCTCTCGTTCAACTAAGGGGACGTTAGTGACATTCTTTTCCCTAACGTCCATGTTTTGTCTCTTAGGCCAGTATTTTCTGACCCAGTGGTGCGTTTTGTTTCTGCTATCCCAGGGGCACAAGAAGCAAAGATATTTTGTAGGGCAACTTTGCTGTCCAAGGAGAAAGTTTACATTTTTAAGTCCACACAAATCACCCATTGATGTTCATAATACTTTATCTCTTCCATGACTAAAGCTATGGAGTTATATTCTTCTTTTATTTTCGTTTAGTGAGCAATTGGTATTGAACTATATTTCTTTCCATTGTTTAGTAGGGCATAGTTCAAACGTCACTTTGAGCTGTCAATAAATAGGCGCCAATCATCTGGAAAATAGCCAGCGAGACCCATTTTTTTCAGGAGTCCTCTAATTTCGTGTCAAAATACAAGATGGTCTTCTTGAGAGAACAAGGGTAGCAGCGGACCCTTTTTTCTTGCACGGTAAAAGATAATTTTGGATCCTTGTTCCAGCAAATTTTTGTCCTTCAACCTGGAAGCTAGTAATCCTGAAGCTTATTTTGACAGGTTGAGATCTCTGGTGAGGTCATTTAACTCATCCTGGTTGAAGTGTTGTGGAATTGATGACATCCCATCATTATTACTATCACCTTCATTAGTACCATAAGCATGAAAAGGGGGACAACACTCCTCTCTCGCTCGTACACTTGAGAGTAACACTCGAGAAAAGTTGGGACTTTCTTTAAGTGAGGGACCGGCCGTCTGGCAGAGACTAAATCAGGACAAGACCACTTGCTACGGTTGTTTTGTTTCATACCAGTAATATTTACTAGGAAGAAATAGCAGTCATCGAAATGGTTTTTGGGTTCTGTCCAAACCATCGGTACACGGTAGTTTTACGGATCTGATGTGGGACCCAGGATTTATCTTGATCATCAAGCCTAACACCAAAGTATCCAAGATAGGCTCTCTTTACAAAGTTACTAACAGTTTTTCTGTTTTCTATTAACGAGTGTTCTCCGCATAAGTAGCAAAACACAGATCAGGATGATTACACAACTGCCTTTACTTGAAATCCTTTTATTTTTATTCAACAGCACAAATAAAACATTTAGACATTTATGTTAACTTTATAACAATTCTTTCCTAAACGCAAATATCATGCGAAGCCAATATAAAGGTAAATAAAATTACGTATTTAAGAAACCACATCAGAGGCCACGAAAGCATCGATATTCCGTGGTTATGTTAGTTATTCTCAAATGCCCAGAAGCTTCAGGTAATTATCCTGTACTATTTAAACCACCTCGCGTCAATGTTTCAGTGGTAACGTCAATAAAGATCCGAAACCTTAATAATATAGACTGCAGACCACGGTTCAATGCTTTCCTGATCAATATCGGTAGAAGTTTCCATACTCATCTATAACTCATCGCTGGACGATTGCTCAATATTGGCGCTTGAAGATGTCAGCAGAAACGGCAATTGGAGACGAAAGAATTAAGAGATTACGGATTGGGGTTACTCTGGAAGATTTCGATAGTGTTTTTTTTTTTTGGACAGTGCCCAAGGAAAAATACACTGTCATGATTTGGACTGAACAACATTCCCAATGTCTATTTAAATTACAAATCAAATCTTTATTGTGATAAAATTACAATCTGCCCTATTGGGCAGTAAGTAATTGTATTAAATGAGGAGGATTATAGGGATGTGCGGCGCAATGTAATAACTGTGCTAAGGGATTAGGTTGGTTGGAAGGTTTTCGATGGAATTTCATAAGCTTGGATGGGATGAGCTCAAGAATGTAGGGTTTGTTAAGATCATTATGAAGACTTTTGTTGCTGACGTAATAAAGGGCATTGACTATTGTTCTCAGGACGTTTGATTGAAAGGATTGAATACGTGTGATGTTCGACTTTGGTGATGTAACCCATGGTTCTATTCTGTATGACCATCCCAATATCTAGAAGTGACCCCACCAACTGACGAGTGGACGAATTGACTCCTGTTCCTGACAGTATAATTTTTCTCTTTGGTTAAAACAATAGGGGTTTTCAAAATTATTCAATTTAAAGTAATTATGAAATCCATGAAGTATTCCGCGAAATTATTTCTTGCCATAGCAACCGATCCATGGATCGGCTTAATATTTTCAAGATAAATCGCGGGATGTAGAATATTAACATATCCTTAATGTTTAATAAAATTTACTGAACCTTGTATCAAAGATTTCGCATGGATTCGAATATGAATCTGAAACCTTGAAAAAATAGAGCGTAGGCCAGTTCTTAATTCGTAACGCATTCTTAATGCAATACTACTTAGTACGAGACGATTCGTGCTAAATCCTATTGAACTGACTGTCATACGATTGGAGGATCCATGAGCCTGTGGATATCAGCCGAACGAGAAAGCATGGATGAATAGATGAAAGAGGAGAGATGAAGGGTGGGTGTCCCCTTGAAGCGTTCACTTCCGCGTACTGTTCGGACCAGGCGGCCGTGGCACTACCCTGACCTGAATCTCCAAGGGCTGCCCCGAACTAGGCCGAATCTTTTAATCTCTCTCCTTCCAATAACCTCCTTAATATCTCTCTTTCTCCCTCTAGGAAAAATTGTTTACTTTCGCATAGCCTGCGTTCGTAGGGAGAGGCTCTACTTCAGAGCAGATACGGGGGAATCGTCATTCATGCCTGGGTTCTACAATTGACAATCTTGCAACAGAAATGACCTTAAAAAACCTTATTAATAAAACAATAACTCGCAATAACGAAATATTTTACGGTAAATACTTTATACATGAGGGGTGACAGAGTGAAATTAAAATAGACAGGCGTGGACTGTAGGTAAGTGAGTAAATACCTGAGCAAATGTTCGGGTAGGCATTGCCACCTACGGTTAACTTAAGAGGCCACTAGTTTTTTTGTCCCAAGTGACTTGTATCTCAGTGGAATTATGCGCTTTAAGTCTCCTAAGCGTCCTACGCACATAATCACTTGCTTGATGGATCAATAACACCTCAGCTTTAGCAAAACCATCGAATCGACGTAGTCAAAGATAGTTTAGTATTTCCTAAACGATACTGCAGTGATGTAAAATATTTTGACGACAGAATCTAGGCTTGCCTCCATTTAATGTTAATCCATCGTTGTTAAAAGTTAAAATACTGAAAAATATAACTGATTTACAAAATATCATTAGCAGATATCACAAACCAGTTTCAAATCATCCCCAGAGAACAGTTGTAGCAGCAGGTTAGTCCTCTCAAAGTTCTCCAGAAACGACATTACGAAGGTTTTCGTAATAAAATAAGTTTGAAAGTTGTTTTCGTAGTGTAATTTGTTGGTGAGACAAGGTAGTAAATTTAAGTTCACGAAACCTTTTTGCAGTACCCAAGGTATTTATTTATCGCAAAAATCATTTATAATTCCTTTTTTTTTTTTTTTTAATATTTATGTTGGTGAAATTATTGTGGAAAAATATTCACATAAAGTGATTGGAACCAATCAATGACACTTATTGGCGATTTCGGACTCTTCTGGCAAAATTCGCCTTATTCTGTAAGAATTATAATCTGTTATTAGAAATAACGCGTTCTAAAGTGTATGCTATTGTAATATAGACTCTGATATTACTTTATTAAATTTCATTGGGGCTTTAATATATTTTACTTTTAATTTATATGTTTTATTGCCTTTTTGTAAATTTCATTGCTAACGTATATGCTGTTTCGCATTCTTAGTAATTAATATAAATATTTGCATATTACTAATAACAATGTACGTTAGACTGATAAATATGCTGAGTCGTTAGCAAATCATTGCATTCAAGCAGCCACTGCTGTGAATTTATTTTTAAATAAAAGTGATTTTCTCATATATTACTGGCCATTTAAAAATATAATTGGCATTGACGAATTTGCCTGGCAGCGGGATGCGGAAAATTAAAAGCTATGCTTATATTTTGAACGTTTATTTTTACCACAACGTGGCGTAAACGGGATCAGAAAACTCAAAAACAACAACTACTCGTTCCAAAATGCAAATTTTTAACTGGAAAGTAAATTCAGTGTTTAACGCCGAGTGTATTCATGTAGCCAATGCTGAACTCAGGCAACCAGGTTTTTTCCTTGCGAAGTATACAGAGAAGTCCCTGCATTGGTTGGAGGCGGCTAAGTTCAAAGTCTTAATCCAACAGATAACCACAACAAAAATCGAAAGCAATTTTTGGTTTATTTATCCAGCAATCTATCGGCATTGCTAGGTTCTATTCGGCTGAAGAAGTGTTACGAAATCTGCTACGGTACCCTTGAAAGCTGAAATCTGGTGAGCAGGCAGCGCTCCGCCCGTTGTGGTGACTTGAATGACCTTTCAAATTGTGTCATAGAGCCTTTATCAGAAAGAAAGTGACCGAGCTTAGTCAAAATAAAAAAAATCTGTGACATAAATATTAAATAAAGTGGAATAACGATCATTTAGCTATGGTCATTTTCTGAGGGGGGGTAAAAAAAAGTTGTAGAACAGCATCTGAAAGAAGATCCTTCACAGGAGAAAACGTGACCCCAAATTTTTTGAATACTTTGTTATGGGTAAAGTGAAATTCCAACATGATCTGAATCGGCTTTTGTGCACTAATGACCTGGCCAAGGAAGTGTCAGCAGAAGTAGACTATTGATGAACTAAATGAGAACCAACTTCAAGGAACATCTATCTCTTTTTCAGGTTAATAATATAAATATTTTACGCGAATAAACATGTATGAAATTAATATTATTTCGTTTAGAAGTTTCAGAACATCAGTATTTCGGACCATATAACAATGTTTTTAATTATTTTTTTTCTCTTTCTTTCATAGCCCCTTTAAATTCACAGATAACAATATATAATTATAGACCCTCAGGCGAATCTATTTACAAATTATTTTTGTATTTCCTGTATCATCGCTACATTGTATACAGGTTTTGTTAATTTATAAAAATTATATAATGAATAAACAAGTATAATGATACACACAAAAATTGTATACAGGTGGCCATTGTAACTTTTTTCGAACGCCGGAAGTGTGGTCCATTTTTTATTTGGGCTCCGTTTAGTTGGATCAAATTACCAAGGCCTAGCTACAATTTAACATATTTTTCGAAGATACGATTTCACCGGGAGATAAAATTATTTTCTGAAGATTCGGACCGAGCGCTTCACCCGACAGTAACGCCGCAAACTGTAGATTCAGAAATGGAAAATACATTTTCGTAATGCTTTTCAACATTCGTTATTCATTTACATATTATTCAATCAATTTTATTAAGATAAAATTACAATCTGCCTTTTATTAGGCAATGAGTAATTGAGATAAATGTCATCATTCATACCATATTAACAATTCATCATTCACTCGCTCATTCATACAATATTTACAAACAGCCCAGAGGCCCCCCAAGTCCACATAGTTGTCACCTCCCTCGCATGCGAAGAAGTAAGCGGAGTCTTGGGAAGTCTCCCACGCCCCTAAGTCAGCCGCGTCACTTAATTATTATTAAATAAAAAGTATTGTTTTTAAAATTTAATTATCTTACTTCAAATAATAATAAATTATGTAGAACAAATAACATAAAAAAATTAAAATAAACGTTTTCTTAAACATATTGAATGAAGAACTATCTAGAAATAGCTGAAATGTATTTTCGTAATGCTTTTCAACATTCGTTATTCATTTACATATTAATAAATAAACAGTATTGTTTTTAAAATTTAATTATCTTACTTCAAATAATAATAAATTATGTAGAATAAATAACATAAAAAAATTAAAATAAACGTTTTCTCAAAGATATTGAATGAAGAGCTATCTAGAAATAGCTGAAATGTAGGTTTGGTTTCTGAGTGACTGAAGTGTGTTGACTTCCAATTCTATGTGAGAATGATCGGTGGCGAAATCTACTCAACAAGTGTCATATTTATTACGAACTCATGGATTCGATTTTACGTTTGAATAAATATATTTTATAAATGAGTACTAATAGTAGCAATACTCAAAATGTATGTCAAAGTTAATTTCAAAATATACGATCAATTACTGGTGATGCCGTATTATAAATAGAAATATATATATTCCTTCACACGGATCCTTATGCTGAGGTAGGCGTGAATTCTGAGAACTATTTAATATTTACAGGCCAGGCCATGCATTTAATCAACCAAAATGTGCAGAAAATAACTAATTGTGGACCAAAAACAATTCAACTGACAAAAATAGACGCTTACAAAAACCATAACATGTTTACTTTCTCTATAGGGACACTATTGAAGGTTATCGGTAATCGTAGAAAATTTAATATTTAAAAGTATTGGGATTTAAATACAATCTATCACTATGTACTAATCAATGTTTATAATTGTTGAAGTTTTCTGAGCCCCTTTTTACATTTAGGTAAAAAATATATGAAACGAGGGGTATTACTTAACCGAACGTTTTGGCGATGATAGGGCCAGTTAATGAAAGACGTGATTTTGGAATGTCTGTTGTGGTTAGATATCTAATGATAATTTAATTTGCCAGGCAATGCTGTATGGTTCTACTTTATTTAGGGTGTTAATTATTGTATATGTATTTGTTGTCTAACTAATGTGGAAGAAAGAGCAGGAATACACACATGTTTGAATCGAGCTAAGTGAAGAAAAGCGAGAAACACTCTATTGTCATTTAAATAAACGGTCACCGGAATCGCAAAAACAAAAAACAATATTGCAACAAAATCCTAAGTAGGAATATGGTATTGTGTAATTATCATTAAATAAGCATCGTTCGTTTTCTCAAAGGCGCATCATCTGAATAACCATCCGAAATCGATCTGCCTATAGCGTATTAATGTTAACACTACATTGCGTACGTAAAGCTTCAGTACTAGACACATACATCTCTTATTTATTTATTTTTAATTGTCGAGGCCAAAGGAGAGGTCGTAGATTCACCTAGGAACGGGTCAATCGTCTGTACATAAATCGTTACACTGTAGCGGTCGTGAAAAATATTCTAGGCCTAAACATATTAAAATCTAAAAATTTTAAAGGCATGATCAGAAACACCTTGAAATATGCTGTAGTTTGTGGTTGTTGTAAGTTCCAATAATGGAAGTACGGGAGAGAAAAAATTAATTATGCTAGTTGAAACAAAAAACATTATTAACGAAGTTACTGCGCCACTCTTCCCTGTAATATTCCTCGGAGACTAAAGCGGTAGTGGCCTCGTGGCCTGCTATATATACGTGACAGTGGGAGTCCTGGTAATGGCCAGTTTCTCCAATCATGTCCTGAGTGTCTGTGGCTCTCACACCTTTGGTCAGAATCCACTGGCTCGTATCCGGTGACGCGGCTGACGGAGGAGCGTGGGGGACTTCCCAAGACTCCGCTTCCTGTTTCACATGCGAGGGAGGTGACAATCATGTGTATTTGGGAGGCCTCTGGGCTGATTGTAAATACTGTATGAATGAGCGAGTGAATGAAAATTGTAAATATGTTATGAATGAGAACATTTACCACAATTACTTATTGCTGAATAAGGCAAATTGTAATTTTATCACAATTAAAATGTTTCAATATATAAAATAAAACGAAGTAGTTGACCAGAAAAATTATGCTACGTACTTATGGATGCCTTCCCATGTTCGAATTGAAGGCAAAGAACACAACAACCAACTGTCTCGCATAAACTTCGAACTTGCTTCTAAAGTCAAAACAATGATGGACCTTATGACAAGACAAAACTGGATCGAAGAATGGGAAGCATTGAGCTTAAATCATTAAAACTTGATTGAACGAAGCTAGACATGGACACCTCCATCGCCATTCCCAAGACAGCAGGATGTTACCATCTACATCTCCAGGACCCCACTGGCCTGCAAGTGAATCGTGTAGTAGGTAACACCCCACTCACAATCAAACATTTACTCATATGCTCAAAATATACAAAAGAACGGGTGAATAACGACATAAAAACTTCAACCACAGTTAATCACGCTATGAACACCGTCCCGAGTCTAAAGCATATCAAAACCATCAATTCATGAACCCAAGATTCTCGCGAAAAAATTAATAAATAACTAATATTTATTATTTAGAAGTATGTCTATGTGTACTAAATGTCACAAAGTGTGCACAATATCCTTCTGCATCAATTTTTATTATAATTTCATGTGATAATTGCGACGTTTCGGACTCATTTAGTCCATCATCGAGCCACCCAACACAATCAGAAGAAAAATATTGATACAAATATCATTAGAAAATCCATTTTTATCTTAAAACAACAAAGTTTCAGCAGCAACAAATTTCTTATTTGGGACGGCCCTTCTGAGCCACGCCTCTGACCTCTACCAAGTCATTATTAGGGTGGCGTGTCATCCCTACCTCATAGTCGTAGGCCCGGATAAAAGTTCCTGAATAAAATTTTTTATGTAGGACTCGGACAATGAACGACCATAAAAACTGAAATTTTAATGGCATCTGTAGTGACGTGAAGTGTGCACAATATCCTTCAGTGTAGATTTTGATTATAATTTCATGTAATAATTGCGACGTTTCGGACTCATTAAGTCCACCATCAAGCAATTTCTACACAATCAGAAGAAAAATACCAATTAATAAAATCTATTTTTATATTAAAACAACAAAATTAACAACAGTTAAAATTAAGAAAAAAAACTTTCGTGTGTAAATAAATAATTAATAATAAAAATTAAAACGACCAATAAATCAATGAGGTTCGTCCACCCACCGTCAGCCATTACTTTACGCACCCTAATGAAGACTTAGGTGAGATGTGCCTAAACAATTCCAGATAACAGTGAAAATAGTTTGACCCCAGCACGAGACCGACAGACCCGTGCAACGATGTAGTCCCGGGGGGGGGAGATTTCCTCCGAACCGACATGGCCCGTTTTCCCTACAGGAAAACAGGGAAGTATTACAAAGAGCCAACAGAAGGGTGGAGAGACTGGATGTTAATGGAAATCACCATGCAATTGGAGCGAGGGGGTTATACAACGGTCCATGAGACATAGTCTTTTTCCAAAATTGAACTAATAGCTATCCACGTGATCATCATTTTACCAGCTTATACTCCCCTTGTGATTTCACTGACCTAATTTCACTCTATTTCCGAAGGATTAAAAATTTGTTCTGTTTAGAATAAATAAATTTATTTCTGCACGGATTGATTCAAGTATTGTTGCATTTATTTATTTTTTTACTGACTTAAACAGTTTATATAAATTACGAGTTATTTAAAAAAATGTTTATGTAAACGAGATTAAGAAGTATAAAATGAAGGAAAATACTTACATGAGCATGCGTCCTTCTTAAAGACTAATATAATTGTAAAACATATATTTTTTTTTTGTTGCTTAAACTTTACCTAAAACTTAAACTTAATAAAAATTTTAAGGCTAATGAAAATCGTCTTTTCGTAAGGCCTTTTCGTCAAAAATTATAAATAGCGAAAATATCAATTTAAAAAAAATGTTCAAATTGTCACCCGCGACATTAAATACCCGATATCTATAATTCCTACCCAAAACAATCCTGCTACCATTAACAATTATTAACCAAATTAAAAATATACTGGCAGGATCTGAACCCGAAACGTTTCGTTAATGAATAGTCAATTCACCTTGCGGTATTGATTGCGCTACTATTAATAATTAAATTTTTCAAAACCACAGTTATGTGTCATGAACACAATGGAAATAGAAATCAGCAAATTGATTGTCTTCTATAAAGTAATGAAAAAATTCTTAATGGGATAGGAGATCTCAAAACTATTATTGAATCCCAAAAATACTGGCCAAAATCCCAAAACACAAATTTTCTATGAAAGGCCTTCTCTCATTAAGTATTAAGAGTATCGCAAACTTGATTAATGTTTGTCAATTATAATTCGAATGTGTGTGGCCCATTTTTATTACAAATAGGGCAAGTCAAAATTACAAACATATTGTAATGGGCTGCTTAAATAAATGCAATTTATAAGTTACTTTTTAAATATGACTTGTTAGTAGCTATCAATGCGGTCCAGGAATGGATGAAAATTGGGTTTGACCTACTGCACGAAATAAAATTACTACAAGCCATGTTATTAATTATTATTTTAATTACACCATATAATCATTTCGGTGTTGATGGTAAAATCTGTTGGTATCATTCGTATTACTTGACTGTCAACAAGTAACTTTAAGCACTTATTACTAACTAGTTAGTATACTATATAGTATAGTAACTTTATACTTATGTA
This sequence comes from Acanthosoma haemorrhoidale, assembly GCA_930367205.1. Taxonomy (NCBI): domain Eukaryota; kingdom Metazoa; phylum Arthropoda; class Insecta; order Hemiptera; family Acanthosomatidae; genus Acanthosoma; species Acanthosoma haemorrhoidale. Next base: position 33,954,218 of record OV884009.1, on the reverse strand, counting down.
ACTACTGTCCAATTTATGTAATGTTTGTATATCTGTGCATGAGACATTGGCTATTGTTACTATGTCGGCTAAACTGGATGTTTACATAAATTAAAGTATTATCCCATCCCGAATTTCGGTGTGCATTTTTCTTCGGGATAGGGTCCACTCCTCCTAAAACCGATGGGGCAAATTCGTATGGTATATCACATTCACGAAATTAAACAGAATATGTTTTTGTTCAGTTCGTACTATAACATCAAACGTTTCAAGGAGAATGTATTTTGTTCTAACGGACAATGAAAATAATTGGTTTTCGTCCATTTCCTAATATTTTCCGAAATATGAACATATTTTACATAATTTTATAAAATATTATTGCGATGATATTTGTCATTACTGTAGCCATTGAGGTCTATGTAATAGCTAATAAATGCCCTCACTGATTGTGTAGAATCAAATGGTCATTTCCTTCCATTCGTAGCCCAGGAATACCCCTGGTTCCCCGAACACACTAAACTACACGGATATGGGAAGCAATAACTTCTTTGAACTGTAAATATTTACTTTATATGTGTTTTATGTATTTTGATTGTTGTAAACAATCCTTTTATCCATTCATTCACACCTGGATCCCACACGGACTGTCTTGAGAGCGAAACTCGAATACGTCAGGTATAAGATAGTAGAGACTAGTCAATGACCGCTTAATTTATTGCTTACGGTGGTTATAAAAACATTTAACACAACAATGGAATCACATTACGTGTTAAATGATCTAACAAAATTATTATCCTAACTAGAACTGGAATCTCATCTAGAAATCCAACCGTACCCCAGTTTTCCAATTTACTTTATGATGCAAATACAGTATAGGTCACTGTACACTACACTGGATTCTTTAGTCCAAGATTGTTTGGACCGCTTTCTGTAGCTCAATGTGCTCACGACTAAACATCGCCCATAGTAATAAACAATAGTACATACATATTTATTCTTCATGTGATTAAAGTTAAATTAAAAAGGCACTGGCAAGTATTTAGAATCAGGTCTACATCTGAGTGTAGCAAGTGACTGACTGAATACAAGGGTTATTCACTATTTAAATATATATATATATATATATATATATTAGGGTCATTATATTAAATTGAGCTGGAATCTCATCCGGAAATCCAAGCGTACCCCAGTTTTCCAATTTTCTTTATCATGCAAATACAGTCATAGTGACATAATAATCTACACTGGATTCTTTAATCCTAGATTGTTTGGTCTGCGTCACCGCATCATATATGACATCAAACATAAATATTTACATTCCAGAAGAGTTATGGCTAGTCTATTAATTTTGTAACATATAACTACTTCCAGAACATCACCCAATTTTCTTTCTAGCCATCGACATTGTTTTCTCTCGCCCGCCATCCGAACACCATTTCCACAAGAAAGTCCTCCTTTTTATACTCACCTCTTTAATTAAAATTTACAGTTAAATCTTGAAATACAAGACCTTGGTGGTCTGTCCTACGCCTTGCTCTCAGAAACTCCATTCCAATCAGCTTACCACACTTGAGTCACATCCAATTTGAATATATTGAATATACCTTGTATTTGAATATACAAATTTACCCAGTATCTGTAACATTTTAGGAATTTTATTTTATTTTTTTAAATACTTATCCCGTATTAGCAGTTTATTTTCCCTTTGATGTTAATGTAACTATTGTCCAATTTATGTAATGGTTTTATATCTGTGCATGTAATATTGGCTATTGTTATTATGTCAACTGCATGTTTACATAATTTAAAGTATTATTCCATCCCAGAATTAAAATATTGCAGTTGTTTTCTTAGTGGGGGGATCCATAAAGGTTTATTGGTACGACATCTGGGACTATGGCTTTTGTCAGACCCTGTATTATACCCATTCCTATGCTACTATTCCTCCTGGAATCTTCCTGTCCTCCTAATAAATTTGAGGATTGATGAAAACTTGATGGAATTAAGTTCCTCCAATAGCATCCTGTCACAGCCTAAAGCATAACTCTTTAGTCAGCTGTAGTTTCATTTTCTCCTAAAATATGGTTGCCTTTCACTTAGCTGTTTTTTAGGCTCACATTACATTATAAAAGTCCATAACTGTAAATGATTTCAGAAACTTTGAAGCATTTTGGGACAAGGCGGTGGTCTACGCCGAAGCGATCCACTGTCACCTACATTTGGGTGCAATTGTTACTGCATTAGGGAGGCAGTTTGCTGCGTATTCTTAATCGCGAAATGGCATCTTCTCTACAATTCAGGCCGTCCACAGTGCATCTCCGCTGCCTGAGTTCCTGATAGCTTTTGTAGTCAGTTAAATAATCTTTGTAGAGGAGAGTCTTTTAAAAGAAAAGAAAGAAAAGCTTTATTATGAAGTACAAACAAAACACTAAGAGTTATATGTAGAGGCAAATATTTTATTATTAGAGTTATATGTAGTTATATATAAGAGGCAAATGTAGAGTACAATTATACCATAAATTGCTTATTTTTAAATAGGTACAAATATTAAGAGTTATGTTACTACATGCTGGGCGGAAGGTCTAAGGACGAGTGTGGAGCTGAGACAAATGTATATGAAAAGGGTAAGATTCTGGGAATAGGGAGTAAGGGAAGTAAGGAGGGTTGCTTACTTAAAAATAACAGGAACCATCAGTGACTTCCATGAAGTCACGAGGCAGGTATACAGTTCTGCTCAAAAAAAAAAAAAAGTATATATAGCTAGTTTAGGATTTGTAAATATGTTATTAGAGGTGTTTCTTTTGTTTCTTTTCTCTTTACTTTAGTTTTGTGTTTTCTTCTTTCTTTGTATATATTATTATCATGGGTTTTTTTGGTTTTTTTTTTAGAATAAATGGAACAAAACAGAATAACCGAAGGTGCGCTGACCGGTGCAACAATCCCATTGCACCGCATTATAAAACTTTCGACACAAACCCAAGGATCTAAAGTAGTCTGCCGCCTCCTTAGCTCTGTGTGGTCTAGATGATCTTCAAGAGTGATGGTGAGGTGCCGATGGAGAAAGAGTACGGGATAAAATCCTGTTGGCTTGTAGGAGCCGGGCCACGTGAGAGATTCACGTGGAGAGGCTTACGCAATGCAGAGCTATCCGCTCCCGTTGCACAACTAACGGCTCTTCGGTCACACCTCAGGTTCACCTGCGATCCCTCTATCAAACATCGTTATGTTTTTTTCAATGGTGCATTTTATGAGTACAATTATACCATAAATTGCTTATTTTTAAATAGGTACAAACAAAACTAAAGATGTATAGGGTGATTTCTGAATCTCGGACGGTGAAAGAAACATGGAAAATTGTTGATGTATATCAGGGGGGGGGGTCATCGTTCCAATTTTGCACCACCAGAAAAGACTGCTTGATTACAGAGCCTCTTCCTTTGGACTCGGCAATGAACCTTTCATCACCAGTCACAAGATAACTATAAAGTATAAAAATAATGAGTTTTTCATTTTCTGATTAAGCTTCCAAAGCTTTAGAAATGAACGAATCCATTAATCGTTAACAGCAAAATTTATTATACAGAGCACAAATTGTACTGAATTTTATCGTGAGAACAAAAATAAAACATTTTGCACTGGATAAGTATAGAAACAGGATTTATAATTATTTTGACTTCATTAATTAACAAAAACTTTATTATGATGAAATTACAATCTGCCTAATTGAGCTATAAGTAATTGTGATAAATGATCTCATTCATACCAATTTACAATTTTCATTCACTCGCTCGTTCATACTAATATATATATATATATATATATATATATATATATATATATAAACAGCCCAGAGGCCCCCCCAAGTCCACATGGGTATGGGTCCCTCGCATGCGGAAGAGGAAGCGGAGTCTTGGGATGTCCCCCACGCTCCTCCGTCAGGCGCGTCACCAGATACGAGCCAGTGGAGGCTGAGCAAGAACGCAAGAGCCACATACGCTCAGGACAAGATTGGAGAAACTGGCCATTGCCAGGACTCTCACTGTTACGCATTTATAGCAGGGCACGAGGCCAGTGCCGTTTTTGTCTCCGAGGAGGATTGTAGGGATGAGTGGTGCAGTGCAATGACTGTGCTAGGATATTAGGATGGTTGGATAGGTTGCTATGGAATTTCATGAGCTTGGAAGGGATGAGTTCGAGAATGTAAGGTATCGTTATGAAGGGTTTTGTTGCTGACGTAATAAATGGCATTTACCATTGTTCTCAGGACGTTTGATTGAAAGGATTGGATATGCTTGATGTTTGACTACATTAATAATTTTATAATAATATTAATAATAAATATATTGATAGTAATAATAACAATGCCAACGGAGCCCCTCCCTACTTTCGTCTGGTACATTGTCACCTAAGTACATAAAAAATGAACAATTAAGTGCGTCTAGCTAACATGAAATAGAAAAATAGCTATCAGAATTACACTGGTTTGATTAGCCTATAAATAATGAAGGGCCTATGTACATAAGTGGTGACTTTTATGAGCCAGCAGCACAATATTGAAACAAAAAATATTAACGAGTTGATGTGAATGACATTCGCTAAAAATTGTAACTAAGAACATAAGGAAAATAATATATTACAAGAGGAAAATATCGTGAAAGGCTGCTGGGATATGTTAAAATATGGAATGAATGAAATATATAAAAAGAATAAAATATAATAACAAGAATACTAATAATTTCTATGCAGTATTATGAATAGCTATAGTGCAATTGAGCTCTAAATATGTGCATAGATATTAGTTTCTACTTATAGAATAACTGTTTTTCCCAGAGGAATTTTTCCGCTATGCGGTCGGACGCGACCCATCTTGACATTAAAGTGTGGCGAAATTTCTTCAGTTGTTCTTGTGTTGAAAAGTTAAACAGGTGCCCGCCCGTTAGAACTGTTTATAATTTGGGAAATACTTTTTATTTTATGTTTTTTTTTTTGTTGTTGTTAAAGGGATAAAGGATTTATAACAGGAAATGATTACTTTTACAGTTCGTCCATTTTTTTTTTTTAACAATTGGCTAAAATGAATAATCAAATAACCAAATAAGTGACTGAATTTAAAAAGGTATTTTACTCTCATGAGAGATGAGTAGGAATGAAATCTTGAAAAGTCACGGTTCAAGTACACTCGTTAATCTGAAAATTCTAAAATTAAATAAAGAAAAAATTACTGAAAAAGTAACCGACGTAAATAATTCTCATGGCTAGATGAAATACATACTTGCTAAATTTTTATTGTGGCAAATAAATAAGGTGAGATGTGCAACTTGTATGTACTTTTCTGCACTGTTAAATTTCTGATGGAATAATAATTTCACTCTAAACGTTTATTCTTTGGCTACTTCAACTGTGTTATCACAGAAACTGTTTAGAATAACGATTAACCCAATTTTAACAACAAACCTAAATTCAAATATATTCCAAAATCTATAGCTTCTCTATCTATTCTATATTCTATCTATCTATAGCTAACAATAGAAATCTACATATTTCTAGATTTTATTTTTGACTTCATATTTTGACTATTCACCGTTTTATTTTATTTTATCTTTGAATACTTATTACTTTATTATATCTTGTTTTTAGTAAAAAAATATTCAGTTTTCAATAACATATATATAGGATAGATCTAGAACGCCGGGTATCGGATAATATATTTTATTTTCGTTTTCAGAAAAAGAGGTGATTTAGGAGACTTTGTCATAAGTTTTTGAACTAATTTAAATTTTTATGAATTATAGTTATTCTTAGAATAACCATCAGAAAAAGTGGTTTCAAAACACTGGGCAGATGAACACGGAAACTTTTGTTTCCACCCCTTTGTATGTCTGTTCTGGTCGGTATTAACCCCCTGTTCATCTTAGTCATATGGAATCTAATTTGGAGGATTCATTTGACGACAATATGAAAAATATTGCTTACTCCATTGCCCACTGATTCAACTATTAACTCCAAACATTATCGAGAGGGGTTGGAATTAAATATCTCAACGTCCACAGGTGTAATTTATGTTGAGACTCCAGTGGACTATAATTACAATAATTCATTAAAACTGTTAAGTCGCAACTTTGTCGCATTCTTAATTGTGTGATGAATCAAAGTTGAGTGGTATTCGGTTATTGGAATCAAAATGGAGACTAAAGGTTTGCCACAAACCATTGCAACTATTGACTCCAAACATTATCAAGAGGGATTCGAATTAAATATCTCAACGTTTACAGGTGTAATTTATGTTGAGACTCCAGTGGGTCATAATTAAAATAATTCATTAAAACTGTTAAGTCGCAACTTTGTCGCATTCTTAATTGTGTGATGAATCAAAGTTGAGTGGTATTCGGTTATTGGAATCAAAATGGAGACTAAAGGTTTGCCACAAACCATTGCAACTATTGACTCGAAACATATTGAGAGGGGTTCGAATTAAATATCTCAACGTCCACAGGTGTAATTTATGTTGAGACTCATAATTAAAATAATTCTTTAAAACTGTTAAGTCGCAACTTTGTCGCATTCTTAATTGTGTGATGAATCTAAGTTGAGTGGTCTTCGGCTGTTGGAATTACTTTACTTTAAATAACCTCTAACATGGGGTGGGAGAATTGATGGCACAGCTGCCAAAGAAATTACATCACTCAATAGTTTAGAAATTTTGGCTCTCCAGCAACTGAAAAATAAATCCATGACACATCACTTCATGGAGACAAATGTTACTAAATGTTATCCACATAGTTGGTAGGTGGCGCTGAGGTATTAGTCTACAGTATAACTAGGATTATACCTCTTAACCTTAATATCGGGTTTCTAAAAGTCCTGGCAATGGCCAGTTTCTTCAATCATACCTTGACGCGCATGTGGCTCTCGCGCTCTTGGTTAGCTTCCGCTGGCTCTTATCCAATGACGCGGCTGACGGAGGGGCGAGGGGAACTTCCCAAGACTCCGCTTCCTCTTTCGCATGCGAGGGAGGTGACTACCATGTGGATGTGGGAGGTCTCTGGGCTATTTCTAAATACTGTATGAATGAGCGAGTGAATGAAAATTGTAAATATGGTATGAATGAGATCATTTATCACAATTACTTATTGCCCAATGAGACAGATTGTAATTTTATCATAATAAAGTTGTTTTTGAAAACCAAAACTCTTTTATTCAAACAGCTAATCATAAATCCTCAGGACGAGTGGACTTCAACCTGACCCATCCTCCAAAAAAAATAATCCTTAGAGAGACTCGGGAATTGAGATTCTTTAAAGCCAGCCACTAGGCTACAAAAACTTCCCATTTACACAATCTGAACTATTTTCACGGATGAACTCGGCTATTTGGTTATGATCGGTGTATAATTTCCGATAGTTTTCCTAAAGTTTCCACACAGGAGTCAGGGCCACCTTGGACGAATTTCCTGACGACTGGATGCCGCTCAAGGCCGTGGCAGGGCAGATTCGCCACAGAGACTCCTCCGGTGCCTGACCTCCGCCTCTTGTTAGCTGGCGGCGACAATCACCAGCATTATCTCGTCATCGCCACCGGATGTTACTTTCCACGGGATCTTCAGTGAACCCGGTGAAACACAAGACCACACCAGCCGTCGACGTATAACACCACGGTTTCCGTCCGGATCCCAAAAGACAAAGGAGATGGAGATACCCAAAATGGAGACAACAGGGTTGCCACGAACCTTTGCAACTCTATTCCCATACGTTCATCAACTCTCTCAATATTCTTTTTTATAATAATTTTCCAGATCGGCCTAATCATTACATTCATAAAGAAATAAATGCCAAGCGACCCAATCTTTAAATCTGGACTTGACCGGTTATATATCTCCATCCAATATAACAAATTCACAATTCGTCATTTTTATTTTATTATTTATTTTTTTTATATATAATTTATTCAGTTCCTATTTTAATGCCTACTCAAAACAACTTTTCACGCTCTTCCCCCCCCCCTGGTAAAAAGTACATTTATTTATTTTCCTAGTTGCAATCGTTAACCAAATCACTTACTCACATTTGTTTTACAATTATACACCATGTATACTCAAATGAACAACCTGACGTAGAATGTAATAAAACAATATAGAAAGATCCACTTAAAGACGTGAGTTTCTTTAAAACCTATTAACTATTTGGAATTTTGTGTAATAGAATATTTTTTTGTGTCAAACATCTAGGTATTTATGTTTCTTTTTTTGTTTGAATATTATGCTCTTGGTTAATTGTAGTCATCACACATGCACATTTGCTCTTTATTATGTATAAACTCATCACATCAGTGTAATGATACATTTGGTGGCTAGACAAACTCATTTGTTCCTTTTTGTTATTCTTAGTGGACAATGTCGTGAGTATTGCGCAGCTCAGCAGGAGAAGTAAAGAGCAGTCTCTTTCGTCTGTAAATTGTGTGATATTAGACGTAAAAATGACTCAATCGACCTGAAATTTTAAAGGTTAACTCCACTACCCTTAAAATATGATGATTAGGTTTTGGCTAAAATAACATGATAATAAGTATGGGTGAAAATACAAGTCCCAGCTGAGCAGATGTTCGAAATTTAAAGTTCTGACTTTAACAAACTGATGTTTGGTTAAGGAAAGATCGAAGTTGAAACATTCTGTTTTATTTGTTGAAAAGGTGACTTTTACCAATAACTTATTTCTCCTCGTATAATGTTTTGATGGTTGTGAGTTATTCTTGAATACAAACGAAATCAACTGGTTTCCACAAAATATTTATTTGTTTTTACAAGCGCCATTAACATTATGCTCATGCTATCAGAGCGGTGCCTGACTTCTTACCAACACAGTAACTCGGTCAAGTCAGAATCCACCTTCAAATACAAACATACACTGAGGGGACGAGATGCTATTTTCAATATATCATTACTGTTATTAATAGTTCATATTTTTATTTACACGCCGAAATGTTAGACAACAAAAATTATTCTATTGTACAAAATGCCAAATAGTTGATTGGTTTTAAATAAGCTCACGTATTTAAGTGGATCTTTCGATATTGTTTTATTACATTGTACGTCAAGTTTTTCGTTTATGTATACAAGGTAAATCGTAAAAAAAATGTATTAGGTAATAATAAAAAAAAAAATATTAATGTGGAGTGCAGTTTGCCGTTTAATTTTACAGGGCTAAATAATTCTTCCCTATATAACCTCCCCCAACACAGCAAGGTTCTCTTATGAAGTAAACACAAAATCTTTCCAAATTATTTAAATAAGTTTTTCATGTACTAAAGGTTTGCAAATAGTTGTATGAAGGTTTACAACTTACAACAACGAATGAATATGAATTTAACGATGCCACCATTCATAGTCGTGTAGTTTTATTCTTTGGATTGTTGCCAATCTTATTATTGTATAGTGTGCACTGGTTTTCTATGTTTGTGACTTTATGTTTCTTGCCTGAATAGTATTTTGAGGATGTCTGAATAGGCGAAACGTCCGCTGTTGGCGTAATATCAACAATAAAAGATATTCTGGGAGAGATTTAAAGCTTTTTATTTTTAAAACAAAATTTTACACAGTACAAATATCAGTATGTAGGTTTCTCTTTTTGAGCGTTGCTCTGAAGAAAATGATTAGGTAAAAATGTTTAAATAATAAATAATAATTGTGAGGTTACTTATCCTTGTATCATCTAGTAATCCGCTGTTTTTCGTTGTACTTGCTTTGTGCTACCGTTGTTAAATGTGGAGTCATTGCCTTGTGGAATAAGTCAGATGATGAGGGACGGCAGTGGGAAGACAAGGAAGCCGCCTGGGAACACAGAGGGGATTGCGCCTGGCGAGGTGGCAATGCCCTCGAAAACCGAACGCTTCATCCAAAGAACAGAGCGCTCATTATCCCTGTCCGTCTGACTGTCTGCCAGGTATCGACGAGAATTATAATTTCGTAGTCACAAAAAAAAGTCAATCAATCTGAAATGTTAAGTAATAGCATACTCCACAACTCCTCCACGTGGAATTTACACAAGTTTTTGGTTAAAGCCCAATATGGATAAATATCCCTATCTTAACCGCTCTTTTTTCGCTAATTAACAAAGAATTAGCAACTATGCGAACCACTAAAACTTAATAAGCACAGAAGAAAAACTTTTTTGAAGCTACAAATAAAATAATTGTCTAGTGTAGTTGTTGTTGATAATAAGGCCTTATTTCAAGGTTCGTATGCTTTTCCCCTAACTATTCGGTCATATTCATAATTACAAAAAAATGGGGTTTGATAAAAAAAATTAGGAAAAGATATTATTACTACGTGAAATTACCCAAAATTGTCAGCTTTTTTGATGAAATAAAATTCGTGTATCTTTGATTCTTCACTACATCAGTTGTAGCTGGTTGTGGGATTTGTTATCATTAGTAAATGAGGAATTTAATAACCGTCATTTCATTTAGAAAAATTTACTACAATCCACATTTTATGTCCACCATGTGCCTGTCCAGTGTTAAGTCACGTCAAAAGTGATGGATCACACATTTATAGCTTCGTTACGGTTGCGAAAACTATCGAGAAAGTTTCAATGAATTTTTGTATTAATAATCCCAAATTGCCCTAAGATACATATTATTAATCAAGAGTTTGACCTATAATCTGATGTTCCTATTCAATATTATGTAATAATTTTTTTTTTTTAATTGATAATCAATTTATTTATGACTCATCCTTTTTTTTCACGGAGCTAGTGCTACTTTCAGCATAATTGAGTAATTAAATAAAACTATAAAAACCCCGGTTGGGCCGTCCGATGAAACGACTAACTACCATGTAAAATATGGTCCTTATACAAAAATTGGCCGAGTTACGAAATTTCAAATTTGATACCCTATTCAAAATTATACATTTTTCTTTTACTAATGTAATACTAACTAATTAATTAATTAATGACACCTACTCATGTTTTATGGTGATTCATTTTTACGCCTTCCTTCATCAAATGTCCATGCGGATTTCCATGTCGCTATTTAGCATGGACTGGTGACTCGCAAAACGCAGGACTGAAACACGGGTGAAAAAAAGGATTTCTAATAAAAAAAAAAAAAAAAAGCAAACAAACAACGAAGCCCTAAAAATTAGCAAGGTTACTGATCCATGGATCAGCTGTTTGTATTTACCTGCCACCTGGCGGGAACCACGGGCCAACACATGCCAATTTCATCGCACCTCTATTAATAGGTGCTATATATAGAAGGCTGGTGCTACATGCTGCACTATGTAACGATTTGATGAAGGGTAAACACAACCCGGACATCGCAAGTAGTTTCCTGGATCAGTGGGCTTTTTTTTGTTTTATTTATTCCAAATTACAATTTCGCTACGTACCACAAATTGCTTGAATGATGGAAATTGAGCTGGTGTTCTTATTTTTGCAAAGTATAGATCACATAAATATTTGTTTGAATACAAAAATGATCTTCACCTATTTATTAAAAATTGAAGCAAATGCAGTAATATCAAACAAAATAAACATTTTAAAACTAAATGTTGACGGAAATTCGAATCTTAGTAATTAATAAAATGAATTTTTAATATTCTAAACACTCCAGGAAAAAATAAATGCGTAACTTAATATTTACTGACTGACAATCATTTTTTTCAAAAAAGCTTTTGAGTCTCAAGTATTCTCTTATTTATTGTTACTCATTTATTATCTTATTATTTATTGTTACAGTCAAACGTTTCCATCCAACAATAACCAGAGACTTCTAACAAACGTTTATGATCCATCCGACAAGTAATTTTTCTATCGATAATTTTTAGAACTTTTTATAAAGTTATCTATTCGGTATGCAACAATGGAAGAATGGAATAATGAATTTAGAGGAAATATCATTCATAGCCCTAATAATGCCTGAGTAGATGAAACGTTTACTGGCGATGTAGCAATAAATAATAAATTTTTTTGGAGAGGCTCAAAAGATTTTTTGAAAAAAAAGAAGATTTTCAAGCAGTCCATGCATGATTTTTTTTTTTTTTTTAAAGAAATATAATTAAATATTTCCCCAGTCTGTCTGGGTTAAAAGTAATGTCATCCAGTAAACGACATTAACGGAGCATGCGAAAACGAAGCTATCATTTGATGAAACGGTACCGTCCTCGCCCAATGAGATTTTGCCCTTTAGCAAGGCGACAATTGTTTTAAAAATCTATTTATCTTCTAGTTTGGTAATTGCAACATTTAAAAAAGAGAATTTGGCCAATATAAAAAAGGATCCTGCATGGATGGTTTTGTCCGTAAACAAAAAAACTTCCCGATAGAGTCGTCTTCCTTAGGACACTTACATTTATTAGGAAACCGTATCCGCTTACAGAAACGATCACGCCACATCTGGTCTTCAGCGCAGGTAACATTGGCATATCTGATCTCTCGCTTTGGCCCACATCTTTCATCGACGAGGCCATCATCTGGAAGTTCACTCTGTACCAAGAAGCAATCGACAAAAATCCATCAGATCATACAAAAGACTTTGCCGGTTCACGCCAATACATAATAAAGTTGGATAATGTTGCGAACTTATTCGGGTACCAAATTTCCACTCTTGATGAGATCGAGTATTCGCGCAACTAAGGGCGGATCAGAGTTAATGAAGCAAAATGTGCCCAAATTACCTTTACCCTCTGCCGCAAGTCCTGTCCACTAGGTTTTTTTTTAATTCCATCCGTCTTTCTGTATCTGAGATGGTACGTATTTAGGCTTCCATCTCGACACAGGCTGACATGGAACCCACACACGAGGCTATAAAGACATAAACAGACGTTTTGGACAACTGTACAGACTTCTTCAAAAGGACATCCCATCTCTCAATTGAAAATAAATTACCAATTTACAAAGTTATACTAAAGCCAATCTAGACATAGGGAATAGAGCTATGTGGGACAGCAAAAAAGTCGAACGTCAAGCGCATCCAATCCTTTCAATCAAAAGTCTTAACAATAATTAATGTGCCTTATTACGTCAGCAACAAAACCCCTCATAACGATAATAATATACCCTACATTCCTGAACTCCTCCCTTCCAAGTTGTGGATTTGGGATGTCTCTAATGTTTTTTTTTTTTTTTGTAAACATTGGATGAATGAGAGAGTTAATGAAAATTTTTGAATATGGCATGAATGAGAACATTGTTCGCAATTACTTATTGCCCGATAAGGGAGATTGTAATTTTATCATAATACAGACTTTTTGAACTATTAAATTTCCACTGCAGTGGAACCATTTAGCCTAACAATAATTATCATAATTAATTCCTCAGCAAGGATGCGTGTTAACAATTTTTTGACTGATTTACGGCCATTAACCATAGAAAAATAGAACTTCAAAAGTCTTAAGTAGTTTCTGAACTGTTATTTATTTTTTTTATGACAGCTATCATAGAGCTCTGTTGACGATTGTAACTGTTTGATAGTGCAGCTCTTAATTATTATCCTTCTGGGGCAGAATTTAAAATAAAATATCTTGTATGAGACTGTTAAAAAACTTATTTGAGCACGTATACACAAGTACGTCTGTACACATCTCAGGTTTTGAGCTCACTACCTGTCACAGAGTAAAACGTATCTGAAATAGATACAAAAACATTACAGCTCACGTTTTTTCATTCAGATAACTATAATCAATGTGTATGATTATTTCACTTTCACACGCTCTCATAACTAAAACCTAATCAGAGATACAAAAAGGTCCTGAAATATAGTTTCCATAGGCGAAAGACGATACTGTAGCTAGTTTTTTGAAATGTTTACTCTAGTATAGTCTTAACTCCGGGCTTCAAGTATGGCATACCTGAAAAAAAAAAACGAAAACCAGAAATGAATTTCTCGAAATTCCTTGACTGTAGTATTGTACAAGTTGAGTAAGGAGTTATTTAACTATTAATTAAATATAGAATGAGCGCGCTACTATCTCACCGTCTAAACGAACAAGCTAACGATAACGAGACTCCTCAGACGCAGTTAGTTCTTTTTCCTTTCATTTATTTATTTTTTTTTTTAATATTTGCCAAAGGAACGTTTTTAAATAAATGGTATAATTAATTCGTGTTGTAACATGCGGAGTAGATATGCATAACATCAGTTTTAAAAATAGAATGATAAGCTATACAAACGCCACCACAGCGAATAGATAACAAGAGTCAGTCAAAGAACGACAATTTATGAATTTGTAACCTGTATAAACGTTACATGATTATTATGTAACAGGCATAACAAATATCTTCAAATTATTAACTATTGGATGAATTATCACAATTTTATTTTAAATGTTATAGATAAGACTGTCAACGTGTACATGTTATTCCTTTATTTTTATCACATTTTTCTACAGTATGCTCTCAAAACATTAATGTTATGAGTTATTTATTTGGGCATCATAATAAAGTAGTTGTTATCAATGAATGATTGATACATCATGTACAATCAATGTTTCACTTATTCACGCATCATCAGGACTACAGTATAGAAAAAATTAAGAACAAGATATATGAGAAGAGTAAGTGTTTAAAAGTAAAATAATACAAGAAATATAATTTATGTAATAAAATTTTGGAAGAACAATAAAAACATTATAACTGAGAAAGTTATTGTCTATTTAAATACGTTGACATATTTTTATATGCATCAAATTTACAGAAAAAAACAATTTAAAATGTATACAATGGAAGATACAATATCGACTGATCCAAAATGCGTTCATTCGTGATAAAAAAAAAAAACATCTTCGAACTGAAAATATCATGTTTCATAAATTTGTTTAACAGCTAACCTATTGATAAGCTGGAACGACATCAAATACGCGAGTTATTTTCTTGCTTCCCAAGAATTATTGTGCAATATACTCGCTTTAAATAGTTGCTAATTGTGGAAGGTTATATTTTGGACAAAAGCCGGTTAGTTAATTTATCAACAATTACTCATGAATAACTGTTCTAACGAATTTAAATTTTTTTGGGCATTTTCTTGGTTATTGGAAAACATGAACGCATAAATATTGTATGAACATATGTATGGCACATAGTTTACATCTATAAATAGCGTATGTTCATATGCATGGTACATAGTTATCATAAATTATGTAATAAATCATGCCTTGACATGATAAATTATGTTTGATTATCTCAAATGTATGTTGTTTATGCCCGATATGTTGATATACCACCGCCCTAAGTGGTATAAAGATCATTTCATTTAAAAATTTGCTCAATCTACTAGCTTGTTGACCACATTCGCCATGAAATATATTCAACCAACTAGCTGATCTCCTAAGGAGACATTAATTGCAAATAGAGAAAATTGAAATCTAAAGTTATACTATAATAACAATTCTAACGAAATATTTTTATTGTTAAGAATGATGAATTACTGAGATATCAACGCATGATAAGAGACGATTATTCCAGAGCCAGCAGTAACAATGAGCAAATGAACCATAATTATTTAGCAATTCTGAATTGTATCAAATTTCATTTTTGACAAATCATTTTTGGCCTAGAAAAATTGGTCAAAAGTAGATACAAATAAGTTTATTCAACGGGAAACTATAGTTTCGAAATTAAATTTTTCCCGAAGCTAAAGTTTACACGTTCCACGGAGATTTTTGGGGAGTCTTCAAGAACTCTAATAGGATTAATTATGTATTTAATCTCAGTTTTTGAGATACATCAGGCAGCTTTTAAAGCTAAATTTAGAAACTAATTTTTGGGTGGGAACACAATTTTAACGTTCAAAGTGAATAATTGCTTTTAGTCTTGTCAAGAGCCAAGCTCCTAACGTAAACGTTACACAACATACAACAATGAATTGCGATGTTTACTTCTGGTTTTGTTTCGAAAAACTGTCTTCAAACAGGAGTAAAGTTTATTATTTCCTCCTTTTGTTTTCAAATAAGTCCTCAACAAGAGGCCATAACTTGGGACATTCAAGGATAAAACATCTCTTTCATTCACGGTTGTTTGTGGTTGAAAACGAGATGTACACATGTTTTAGTTTCACTTGAATATTTAATATTAAATGTTTGCGTTTCAAACTGATGCTAAAAAAAAAATGTAATGCGAGTGTGTTTTAAGCTTCTTTTTTTTTTCCGATTCCAGAAACATGTTTTCTCATTCAATGTCTGTCTGTTGTGGTTTTTGTGTGTCTCCTGTTTAAACTCGAGACATGAAATATTACACATAGGTTCAGTGATTTAACGTGAAAAATCGAGTCGTTGATTAGTTATTTACTATATACTTCACCTACAGAGTAAGGCATCAACTTGAAAGTTTTCATGTCCTGATTAATATCATGTTATAATTAATGGCACCTTTTCAGATCATAATTACAAAAAGTGATTAAAACTGTTCTGAATCGTTAACCTCTTTATGTCTTTAAGTCATGAAATTTTTTATGAAAGTTCCGTTTAATGTTACATATAAATGCATCCACATGAAAAATAATAAAAGGGGTATTAAATAAATATTTACTTGGTGATTAAAACATTACTTCCACATTGATTGGAGTTTCAAAGAACCTTCAGATGTGAGGGATTGAAATTAGTTAATTAATCATTGATTAAGCCTCAGTTAAAATTAATTGTCAATAAAAAAAAATATATGTTACTTGCTTAATGAGTAAGGTAACAAATGACAGGTCTGGGGAATACAATTTATTTTTGCTAGAGCTTTCGCGGACTATAAAATCGTTTTTATTTGAGTCTAGGTGTTCGCAAATTTTCCATCAAACATTTTTGACACAGAGTATTCAAATTTCGGAATGAGAGATTTTTTGGTTGTTCATTTTGTTGGAAGATTTAGGTGGGGACTTCTACGAACCCTTAATTGTATTATACATTAAAATTCTTGAGTAATTACTGATCCATAGATAGCGAAATGCTACCGGAATGTTTGAATGACCAATCAACGTTCATGATGATTTTTTTTTTTTGGTGGGAATTTAGGCCCAGACATGAATGCGAAGGATTGATAAAGCAGCTTTCGCGAATAAATAAAAAAAATTGCTAGATAGCAGCTGAAAATCTGAAGTGAGATAATGGCTTCGAAACCGCAAGGCTCGCTAAATGGGCCTTTTGACATATTTCTAGTCTAGCATGTACACATTACAGTCCGTGGATCTCTCGCATTCAGTGAACGGTAAGGTACCTACAGTTAAACAATCTTTGTAGAGGAAAGTCTTTTAATTAAAAGCATTATTATGAATTACAAGTAAAACACTGGTATATACAAAGATAAGAGATCAGAGTAAAAACATATTGGTTTGAATGCCTATGAACAACAATGAGTCTGGGGCTGTTTGTGGGTGTTTACTTAAAAATAATAAGGTAAATGTATTAAAATTCCTGAATCTCTTTGTTGTTTGAAAAAAAAAAATTGATGGACGTTTTTAAATGCATAAAATATTTTTGAATTCAACTCAGTGGCCCATGATAGACAATTTTCGGCTGAGAAGCCGGAAAAAAGAAAAATTCGAACTGGTATTTTACTGTTGTTAATATTTTTCAACTCTCGCACTCTTCGTCAGCCTCCGCTGGCTCTAATACAGTTACGCGGCTGACG
This sequence comes from Acanthosoma haemorrhoidale, assembly GCA_930367205.1. Lineage (NCBI taxonomy): Eukaryota > Metazoa > Arthropoda > Insecta > Hemiptera > Acanthosomatidae > Acanthosoma > Acanthosoma haemorrhoidale. Next base: position 33,936,630 of record OV884009.1, on the reverse strand, counting down.
TAGGAGCGCGGGGGACTTCCCAAGACTCCGCTTCATCCTTCGCACGCGAGGGCGGTGACAACCATGTGGACTGGGGGTGCCTCTAGGCTGTTTGGTATGAATGAGCGAGTGTATGAAAATCGTAAATTGATATGAACGAGATCATTTATCACAATTACTTATAGCCCAATCAGGCAGATTGTAATTTTATCATAATAAAGTTGTTGTATCTGAAATATTTCTCAAAAAAAAATATAAGACATTGCCATCAATTGAAAAGCTCAATTAATTGAATAAAACGTTCTCTTCAATTTTTCCAGGATATTTGCCGTTAAAATTGATAAATCAAATCCGAAGCGGGAGGTGGCACAGTTGTATCACTAAAAATGTCGTCATGAATCTATTATTATTATGACTGATAACTTGTTAAAATTTTCTTGTATTGATTGCACTTAATAATTTCAACTAAGATATGGATATGTACGTGTATATACTTACATAAAAATATATAAACATCACTTTTCAAATTATGTTCAATCAAATATTCTACCAGTCAATATGTACATGTTCTCGTGATAAATAGTAACTTGGAATGAAGCGTACCGAAAAAGAACACTTTTGTTCATTATTGAGGGTTTGACGTAATAGCATGCATAAACAAGTACTGAATGGAATATTAATTAGCGAACCAGTGGATAATGTTAAAAGACAATATGTAAATTAAAGGATCGATACACCTGGGCAAAATTAAATCGTTAAATAAATGTAACTTTTGATGTCTCGTTCAACGTTGAATATTATGTAAGGGAGTGTTTAAATAAACGAGCAGTCTATTTGAGCGAGTTATCCCGTCAACTGTTCTCCAATGAAACGTAGAACGACCAAGGTTCAACGAGGACTCCAATATACATACATATATATTATTATTATTTCATTAGTTCATTTAAGAATTTCTTAATTAATTGATATTTCTTAGCCAAGTAATTCTTTTATAGCTTTACCCATGCTGAATACTTTACAGTAATTAGTCAATAGAGATAGTTTAAACATATTTGTGTAAATTTACTTGGAAAATTGTAATATTAATTATTTTTAAAAGGGTATCAATTTAATTTAAAGTAATTGAAGCCCTTTTATGTTGCACATTTTTAAATATTTCGATTAGATTAAATTTTTTTTCATAAGAAATATAAAGAATTTTCAAGCTGAGAGATCAAATAATAAAATTATACATACTGTAGAACGATTTAAAGTGCGGCATATTACAATAACTATTCAAACAAATTTATTGAGAGTAATTGTATAAAAGCTAATAAGAATTATTTTTGAGTTTGTCATTTAGAGGCATGCTGGTTTTTAAGAAACCACTGCAGCAGATAATCAAAACAATATACCACTTAGACGTTTTAATTCCTTAGAAAGCCCAAATAGAAAATTCGACACGAAAAACACAATGTCTTTTCATCAGACTGTGTTAGGGTTTCATCTATTAGGTGATATTTAGATAGTTTTGTGAAAATCGTCATTTGACAATTGACAACATCTTTATTACGATAAAATTACAATCTGCCTCATTTGGCAATAAGTTTTTGTGATAAATGATCTCATTCATACCATATTTACAATTTTCATTCACTCGCTCATTCATACAGTATTTACAACCAGCCCAGAGACCTCCCAAGTCCACATGGTTGTCACCTCCCTCGCGTGCGAAAGAGGAAGCTGAGTACTCAGTCAGCCTCGTCACTGGATAAGAGCCAGCGGAGGCTGACTAAGAGCGCGAGAGCCACAGACGCTCAGGACATGCTTGGAGAAACTGGCCATTGCCAGGACTCCCACCCCAAAAGAAAACCCTTTGTCAAAAATATGTTTTTTTTGATAAAAATAGCTGTATAACAAATTTGAACAGAGGATATTTCTATCAATGTCAGTCTATCGTTATTCGTCTGACGTGTGTGTGTGCATGATCCACGATCGCGGTCCTAATATGAGTCAATCAATCTGAAATGTATGTTCCGAAACACATCGAAATACGATGATCAGTTTTCTGATAGATAAATAAAAGTAACTATTCAAGAAACAATGTGAAAAGTTTCACTTTTCAAGTCTTAGGTGGGAAGCTATTTAAAATTGTTGTTTTTGCCAATAAATATTTTAATTATAGAAAAGACTTTAATAAGATATTCCAAAAAAATCAAGTTTGGAATACAAATTTGAGTATTTCATGCGCTTTGGCAAATTTAATTTTTTTTTTTGTATTTTTAGTTACAATCAATATATAATGAGCTTCGCACGACTTTTTGTGACTTTTGTACCAGTACATTTTTCATGATTTGCAGATGCTTTGTTTGAAATATAGTTTGTAAATGTGTTTCAAGGAACGGTTTCTTTTATTTAGAAACAAGGCTATTTATTGATTTTACTATTATTTTATCTTGTAATTAAGTAGGCATTTATTTATTGTTACTACTATTAGAAAATGTTTGTAAATATAATTATATAAATTCTATACAATATACAACTTGAGAAGAAACAGCAAAACATGCACATAAATGTTTAATTGTCAAAGAATATATAAATACATTATATAGATTTTTTTTTGTATTGAGTATTTTTTGTTACAATCATTCGCTAAGTCTTTAAGAAACTCACATCAAGTCCCATGATTAGCTGTGAATTTTTATTTCACATTCAACGTTCTTTATCTCGTTTAAACGAACATCCAATTTAGTTCATAGTCGGTATATTAACTATTCTAGTCAGAAATGATAATATAAATGCGGATAGGCTACTAATCCATGAAACAAGTAGAGTATTAAAGCATACACGGGAGGGAAGGAGTGCAGACATACAGACGGAGAGGTATGGTGCGGATCTGGCTGGCTTTTTGGGTCAGTACCCCCTGGGCTGGAATGTTTCAGCCTGCCGCTTTTTTACACCGGCTTCCAGGTGCAAGTCTCTTGCCCATTCAATGTCAGTTTCGCTGACGTGTGCTGTACCCCTGTCTATATGTAAATACATGCATAAGATGATAAAATGATTAAAATTGGTTATTAATAATTGACAGCAAAATGTGCTGACAGGGTCGGGGGATTTGAACCTGGGACCTTCCCAATCTCTAGTCTGGATATCAATGAATCTATTTACAATAGGTCAATATTATGTGCCCTGTAGCTTGGCTATATTTTATACAATTTTACACTATGATGGGTATTTGCTTCATATATATCGTTTAAAATTAGCAATACTTGTTTTTTGTATAATTAAAAACATGAGTGGGACCTATACTACTTTAAATATTACTTATGTCAAATAATAATATATACGTATTTCCAGAAATGGTGAAGATTCCAAAGATAAATATTTTTAAAAAAAGTGGAAAATAAATAAAAGAACAGAAATAAATATAACCAAAAAAATATTACGCTTTTTGATTTATAAATCTGTTTTTTAATACGGTTTATTCTGTTTGTGACTTCCCCTAGGTGGTAGTCATTAGTGATCAGCTCTTGAATAGGCTCTTTCAACAGTGGGAATCCATCAATTTAACTAACTATAGAGCATTGAGGAGCACTTAATTTCGATAAATGAGTAGTCTATGGAATAGTGTAATTTTAGTGCGTCTGTACTTGTCTAAGCAAAGATTCCTAGAACATTCAAATACCGCGTTCTATTTCTGTCTTCTCACAATTCCTTTTTACAAGCACTTTTAGCAGCTTATAATGCAATTCTCGAGTGCTCAGAATGCTGTTAATGTAAGCGGACATGACCTGCCACTCTAAAACCATAAGAGCAGTCCAACAACAGTTGTCAGTTTAAATTCTGGAATAATATGTTTAGTCGTACTATGTACCATGCCAAATGAAATTCCCAGTTAACGTACCATCATCAGTGCCCAGTTATATAATACTCATTATATCTTACATTTTTAGTAGAAACGTGTACCTCAGTTGAGACTTATGGTCCCCTTGTTTTTTGTAAGTAACCATTTCCTCCCCCAAAGTCCTTTTCTGACCTGCTTAGGGCCAAGACACGCCACTCGGCCCTAGGCGTTCACACAGAATGTTATAACTCTGTTACTGATCTCTTAATACTTGTATATGTACCAGTGTTTTGATTGTTATTCATGATAAAGTTTTTTAAAATACTTGAATTTAACTCCCCATCAGATTAGCCAGTACGATTACGTGGAATCACGTTTCTGTATATTTTTGAATAGTAGTTCAATGTACGAAACCATGACGTCAGTGCAGAGAATTATGAGGTCCGTTGTATAGCGTTTATAAGAGTTAACAAGAGTATCGTCTCTGTAAAAGGCTACGTATGATCCCACGGGCTCTGGAATATCACTCGTGAATATACTAACGAGGAGTGGGCTTAGGATAGCTTCCTGCGGTACCCCTGCCATTATCCATCACCTAGGAGGAGGAGTTCAGTCAAACTTCAAAGGAATGGTCCTGCAAGAAAGAGTAATACAAAACAGATGGGAAAGGGAGTTCATCACTGTAGTTTATAATAATGTCCATTGTCCCAGACCGCATCTAGCGTCTAGCGTAACAACTAAGAATGGCTGCTGTTTTTTTGACGATTTTCATGAATTCAGATCAGTTTATACTGTTGGGGTGACCGTAGCGAAATCCAAATTGGAAAAGTTGAAGAACATTTGTATCTTGTAAATACTCGTTGAGTTGACTTTAGTGAGCTCTTTAAGTAGTTTAAGTTAAGTTAAGCTGATAAGCCTATTGCTGTTATGTGTAGGTTTCCTTGGTTTTCGCATACGGTGGTAGTAGCATTCTTCCACTGTTTTGGAAAATATCCTGATAAAAAACGTTTACTGTCTTTCTAAATGTACTCCCCCTCCCCTACCTCTAAGTTGTTGACAGGTGAATGGGTAATAAATCGTCACCGGGTGTTTTTCTTAAAGGCAGTCGTTTTATTAACTGTGTGACCTCTGGTAAACTCGTATAAACTGGCCATTTCACTGAAACGATAATTCTCTAAATTTTCTTTGTCACCGCTGTGACCATAGGAATTCTTCTCATTCATACCATATTTATAATTTTCATTCACTCCCTCATTCATACAGTATTTACAAACAGGCCAGACACCTCCCTCGCATGCTAAAGAAGAAGCGGAGTTTTGGGAAGTCCCCACGCTCCTCCGTATGTCACATCACTGGATACGAGAAAGTAGAGGCTGTCCGTGAACGCGAGAGCCACAGACGCTCAGGACATGGATGGCGATTTCCAGGTCTCTCACTGTCACGTATTTATAGCAGGTCACGAGGCAACTGCCACTTTAGTGCCCTAGGAGGATTGTAGAGATGAGTGGTGCAGTGTAATGACTGTACTAGGGGATTAGGGTGGTTGGATAGATTACTGTGGAATTTTACGAACTTGGAAAGGACGAGTTAAAGAATGTAAGGTATATTTAGATCGTTATGAAGGGTTTTGTTGCTGACGTAATAAGGGGGATTTACTATTGTTCTCAGGACTTTTGATTGAAAGGATTGGATACGCTTAATGTTCGACTTTTTTACTGTCCCCCATCTATTTAATATTAAAATGATTTTTCCCAGAATCATGGTATTGTAAAAGGTATCCTAAATAAATACAGTTTTGGGAGCCAGCTTTAAATTAATTTAATGTCTTTAGAAGGATTTTCTTTTATGTTAATATATTAAATAATTTAAAATAATTATAGATTTTATCTGTTGGAGATCCAATATCAGAGGTGGGGATTTTTTAAAAATCAAATTAAGTATTTTTGATGAATAATAAATTGAGTTCATGATCGTTTAATATGAATTAAAAAAAACTAACGGGGAGTCGCGTGTCTCTCGGTATTGTTGGTCCTTTCTTTCGTTGTTACTTATTTTTAAACACGATCAAATAAATTTGCCGTAATACATGATGTGGACCGAATGTTCTCACCGGAGTGTTGTGTGATCAACACTAGGCGTAACCTCTAAACTTTAAATTTGGATTTGGTATTTTTTTATTCAAGTAGCTACTCATTTATCCTCACGAACTCGAGTGGACCCAGAACAGACCCATCTCTCAAAGAAAAAGTCGGGGAACGAGTCTTTACGCAGTTAGAAGTCAGCATGGTAACTGTCACGATATAATCCATAATTGATTTTTTTATAGGCCACTGATCTTTTCAACACAATAACTTAATGGAATTACGAATTAGGATCAACCATTCAGATTTTTGAATAATTATAACAATGATATAAAACAATCAATTAATTAAACAAATCCGTGGAAGTAAAACGGCGAGAGTGAGGTAGCTTTAATGATCTTTTATTTTCTTGCAATTATATTTGGTTGTTTTGGCCACTCAATTTATTTTCGACTTTGTCATCATATTACAGTTTTAATTGGAGATTTAAATTTCGTTTTAAAATCATGATATACTCATATTTCATTGATGATTAAGTAAATACAAATCGCTGGAAGCGAACTTGCTAAAAAATCCAAAAAAAAAAATTGGTTTGAATCGTGCACGAGCAACCACCGACCATGGGTTTATCAGTGATCAGTGTCCGATTATCAGTACGATTTGGCTAATAACTAGGTGCGAACCTGTATCATGTACTGTGATTTTATCGCTCTAAAATTGTAAACCTAAATTTTACACCTCGGATTTCACTGATTGGATGTTGATGAAGTTATGATAACGGGGAGTGTGAGAGAAAAAAAACAACAGGCGAAACTGGTATTTGATTTCATAAGCTCTCTCAAATGTAAGCTCGTAAGGTGTGGATGAAAGTTTTTATTTTATTGGTCCTAATGGAGAGGTTCTACTTTCAGACAGGTTCGGGGGAATACTTACAGCCGCACTTATATCCGCAGGTACGTATAGTTTTATAAAACATACATAGATAAACACACTAACTCAAAATGCACCGGTTACGTTTAGGTAAGGGCAACCCTTACGGAACCTTCAACAGCGAGTGAGACCAACGAGGGAACCCAGTCTGGGACTGGTCCCGGGGTAGTTTTAAAAAAAAATAAAATAAAAAAAAGGTTATGTTTAAGTTAAAATACAATATTGTAAAGACAAGTTCCGTTTGGTCAACCTGCTGATAAACCGTCAACCTTATACAGCCACAGAAGCTATTCAAAATTCTAAGATCTGATTTTTTCTGTGGTTGTGCCTTTAACCTCTAGAAGCAAAAAACGCTAAGCAAAAACAAAGATATTAACAAAAATAAAGATTTGGTATACGACAATTCGTTTATTTAATGAGGTTCAAGCAGAACTGCAGAACTACTTAAGTATGAATATTATTTCATAATTTAGTTTTTAACATATTTCTCTGAATAAGAAATGTACATCAAGCCCCCAAAACGTTCAATCAAATCCCTTCCCCCCGAAGAAGTCGTGGCTTCCACCGTGCCTCCGTCCTGAATTTTGCTACACAAAAGGACCAGATCGTCAGATGAGGAAAGGTGAGACGAGATGTCTTCTGTAAAACAAACAAAAATGTGCCGTTACACCGAGGGATTCTTCGGAGATGACATCGCCTGAACACGTCATAACATGACCGGTGATTCAACACTGAAATATCTTCAGCGGGCATAACTTGTCGCTAATCCCGATAATTCATGACTATCGTAAAATCACAACAGTAAAGATTTTACTAATAAAAACAGCTGACAATGATGACATAGTATACAGCAGATACTGCATACGTGAGGGCTGACTGCGAAAGACGAACAGAGGGAGGTATGGACTGTAGGTGAATGGCCTGTAGATGTTCTACAGAGTTTAAATAGTTCTGCTAGATTCTATTTGAAGTAAAGATTGTAGGGTTCAGTGTCGTTAGTTTTGATCCTTACTTCCATAGAAGCAATTAACTCTGCTTTTAACATCTGATACTTGGACAAGGTGTTCAAAGCTTTCTAGGTCCCACTGATACCTGAGCAAATCCTCGGGTCGACATTGGCACTTGCGATTATTAACTGGATTAGTAGAGGAGTTGCCGGTGTGGAGCTTATTCTCCAAAGTTCACTAATTTGCTTAATGCACTGTGTTGACCTGTAGCTATAATAATTTAGAGAAATTACCTTGTAACGTAATTCATAGATACTTCCTTCGTTCTCAATAGTAACCCGTGCTGTGAAGATTTATAACAATTGTACAACAATTATTTTCTAGAGAGCGCTATCGATTTCAGTATTTAAAAACTTTGAGATACAATTTAATATCATTATTCGAGTGTTTGAATTAGTATTAAGAGTAAATACTACGCCCTCATTCAGTCACATAGTCTGATGGCAAATATAAATTATTTCACAATATTTACATGGCGCGCATATCACGCCTATTGTTGAGTGATTCTGTTTAAATGTATCACCTATATATGAACTAGACGTGATGATACACTAAGCGATTATGAGTTAAGTTGCAGAAGGCTTAGTCGCGATGTGGCACGGAGGTGAAGGTGGCCCACATTTGATGCCCTCATTCCTGTGAGTGATGGTGATGTTACCGTCATCTTCCCGCTTCCATATTCCAATGCCCGCTTCTTATAAAACCTGTGGATCCAAGGATCAATAACCTTGACATAGTATTATGTTTCTGATTTAACAAGACTAATTCAAATACAAGTCGCTGGGGGAATCCTCGGAGGCATGGGGGCTCCTGGCCAGTTTTTTGTAGGTACGTATTGTAGAATGTAAATGGTTGGTGGGCCTCATCACCTAGTGAGTGTATGTGTATTGGACTTATTAACAACAACCTGAAAGTATTATATTTTATGCACTCCTTAATATGCATCTGTGAATGCAGCGCGAGGAGACAACTGTAATTCCAAATTTATTTATTTATTTTTGTCATTGTATATATATTATCAATGAAGAGGTTTTGAAAGAAAAAAAGAAAAAAAAAATGTAAATGGTATTATGTAAAAGGTAAGAAAGTTATCTTAAATCACAGTTATGAATGCTGGATAAGCAAATTGTAATTTTACAAATAAAGTGCTTTCTAAAAAAAATCAAGTTTATCACAACTGGCAAGCCCGAAGTGACGGATTCAGGTACATTCAGGCACATGGCAATAGTGTTTAGTCTGTCTGTTACATGATAACGATCGTAACAATAGCTCGATCGATTTGAAGCTTGGAAGATGATAAAACAAAAATAATTCCAAAAATATTCCAAAAGATTCTTAGCTCTCAACAGCACGAATAAAAATCGGGTATTTAAAGTCATATAATTTTTTTTTACAGCGGAAAAAATAGCATAGCAACCTTGGCAAAACTAGTGGTGAAAAACTTAATAAAATTTTCCAATTAATTTCCAAGCTTAAATTTATTGATAATTGACAAATAAATTAACTTACCTTAAAAAAATTACCAAGTACAAAACTAGTTCCAAGAAGAACTATTTACATTTAATAGTTTGTTGGGTTTCATGCTCTATTTCGATACAAGTCTCTGCGAGTTCGGCCAAAGAGAAATTATATTGAAAAGGTTAGACATTTAGGGTGGTCTCGGGTTCAAGTTATCGAGTTGCCAATAATTTTTTCTTTGGCTATTAATTATTATTAATAGTTAGAAAAAATATTGTTATAAAATGTTATGTTTTCACATATTCTTATTGTTATACATTCGGGACGTAACAAGTAGGTTTTAATCAAAGGCCCGGTTGCGTAAAAAATACTGAACCCCATGAACCGCCATTAAGGGTCATTAAATTACTTGGTAATAAATATTAATTAATACAGTTTTTATTATAAATTTAATGAAATTAAAAATCTATTAAAACTGATGACTTCCATTGGAATATTTTTACTTTTCCATTGAGTAGTATTTTTTATTTTATTTTTAACACCTTTTTTCCGATGCAATGTAACGATCCATTGCAAATGAAGTTAATCAGAGTGCCAATATTAGTTACTGAGTTTTAGTATTAACGATTAATGTATGATTCCTGATTTATTTTTAAAAATTTAATGCTTTGTAAGTACAGGCTGCATGAGCGGTATTATAAATGTTTACAGCTCAAATAATATCAAGATATTACAACAATCTATTCCGCTGTTAAATAGGTCATGTAAACGTGAATTATATAATTAATTAATCGTTATTAAGATTAGACAGGCAGTTGACTGGTTTAACTTATCAGTATTTATTACCACCAATTAGAATAACTCAGATATATATTTATGTCATGCCGTTTAAAAATATCACCGCAGGTATTTAGAGATTATATTTATATATAACCAGTTTTGTTTAATATTACTAGTTAGAAATGTATTATAGGCCAATATGAACTGTTTCTATCTTATTTGAAAAAAAATTGTTTTGATCTAAAATTTGTATTTCAACATACATATAAAAAAAAATCAAACTATGAGGGTCAGAGATCAATGTATACCAAACCGACGTGGTAAGCAAATTTTTTTTTTCCTTAACGAATTTCGCGAGATTGCCGTTCGTCAAGTTTCTAAAACGACTTCCACTCCCCCCCCCCCCAGGAGTAGGTGCTGTATTAAGAATGTTGTCTGTTGTATAACACGATCATTGTGAAATTTTTGTAAAACTGGTACAGAATGCAAAAAACGACACATTTCAGCCATTCACTGAGAAAATATGAAAAAAAACAACAGAAATACTCCAGACTGCTCCGATTGTACGTTGGTTATGATACAACAACGGGAAGTATGGGAAATTTAAATATACATTTTTTTTTAAGTTGCTTAAAATACAGCTCAAAAGATATTTAAGATTTTGGTTTAAGGTCATGTCAACGAGAAGGGCCATTTATGATTTTAAGCGCTCATTAAAATTACGTGTAATTTAACTATTCATATTAAATCATATTCAAGTAAACAACGTCAAGTCAACACAGGCAAGTTCTAAACTTTGAACTATTTGACTAATAACTTTCATTGGTTTCAACCATTAAATTTCATATAATTTTACGAATTATCTGAATAATTTTTTTTTTCACTTTTTCTTTCTCTATGAAAAATGGCAATCTACTCTCATAGTTTATCACTGATATATTCATTAAGCCAAACATTTTTTTTCTCTCTATTTAACTCAGAATTTCAATGCATGAGTTATGAACGAGTTATTTATAAAAATCATTAACTTGTGGAGAAAATAAATATATGTAAAAAATGAAGAAACATTATTGAGAAATAGCTTTTTTTAACTTATTAGTTTCTTTACTTAGTAAAACTGAACACTTAAATTCCCAGAAACAATAATATAGAAAATAATAAATTGGATCGTTTTTTTTTTGTTTTTTTTCGTTTTTTTTTCTTAGCTCTCAAACTTATAAAATAGAATCGGCAGAGGGGATGCGTTTTTATAGGTTACCATGGTAATACCTGAAACTTGAGTACCATTTTCATGCCTTTATATTTATCATACTATAATTATACATTATTTTTAGAACAGATTATTTATTATATATTGTATATCACGTTATAATTGTTTGTTGATTTAATAATTTGAAGAATTGATTATTATTGTGTTAAATGAATCGTATAAAATAAATCTGTAATTATATGCTGACAATTTCGTATTTGTCTTAATTAATAATGTTTGAAAGGGAAATTTCCTCGTAACAAATAAAACGTTTCCTAACCAGTACAGTATGATAAATCAACAAATATAAATCAGAAATTTAAAATTGAATTATATAAATATGCAACATAATCGCACATATTGAGATAGTCAATAAATATTTAGCTTTCTACTGATATGGACAGTAGCATATCGGTACAGTATTTTATCAAATGCACTTGAACTCGTTAACCTATTGAACATGGAAATATACCAAAGTGAACAACAAACAATAAGAGCAAAAGTTGATATTGACAGCTCACAGTTTACGGCAGTAAATTGTGCAATTTGGTGATCAATGAAGTGATCATGTCCCAATGATCGGATAGTGAATGTGTATAGTGATAAGGTGCCAGATAAATTATAATAATTGACTGCCCCCGCAGTAGTACAAATGAAGATTGTACTATCTACGTTTTTGGTTTCCTATTACGAAAGTCAGAGATAAAAAGTTACTTTTCCTCACAGTTCCAGTAACACCTCTCTTAATTTGTACTCTACAAAGATTATTTAACTGATGAATACACCTTAAAAATTTCAGACCATTTACGATCGATATCAGAGATTACACAGAAAGATCGACATACAGTCAAAATACGATTGGCCTCTACTATTCCAACGTAGAGCCTCTCCCTTCCACTGGACTTGACAACAAACCTTCATGAAAAACACATCGAAATACATGAAATTTTTTTTATCGGTCAAAAATAATTTATACTATTTTCATAATATTTATAAATAATAAGCATCCATACCCGAATATAATTATATTATCTTAAAAAATTTACCAAATAAATCATTGGATTATCAGTTATAACTGGCAGAGTGTGTAGTCAAGAATAAGAAATAATTATTAGTTATTTGAATTAAGAACAAAAAAAATGATTATTTATAATTTGTTCTTTAACATCCGACAAAATAAATAATTATTTGAAAAATTCATCTTTTCGAATAAAAGCCAGGAAGGCTTGTTGTCAAGTCCAGTGGGAGGGAGAGGCACTACGTTGGAATAGTAGAGGCCAATCGTATTTTGACTGTATGTCGATCTTTCTGTGTAATCTCTGATATCGATCGTAAATGGTCTCAAAGTTTTAAAGTATATTAATCAGTTGTAATCTTAAATAATCTTTGTAGTGGAGAGTCTTTTAAAAGAGAAGAAAGAAAAGCGTTATTATGAAGTACAAGCAAAACACTGGTGTATACAAATACTAAGAGTTACGTTACTACTTACTGGGTGGAAGGTACGCTAGGGACGAGCGAGAGTCTGGGGCTAAAGATGAGACGTATATGTATAAGAAAAGGGTAGTTCTGGGAAGTGGGAGGGAGGTCTTGGAGGGATGCGGTTGCTTACTTAAAAATAACAGGGAACCATCAGTGACTTCCATGAAGTCACGAGGCAGGTAGACAGTTCTGCTCCTTCTACTTTTAGCATTATGTATAATATTAGCATTATAATATTCTTAGCATTATAAAACTATCAACAAGGAGATTTTTATAGACCGAGATAGTTTAACAGATAAAATGAAGTTTCTCGGATCGAAACTACTTATCAGTATTTATCACAATAACTTATATGGAGAACGTATCAATCGATATCGTTTCTTAACTTTCTAAATGTTTCATTTATTTAATGTATATTAAAAAAAGATACAAATTGGTTATATAATTAAAATCCATGGCATAAGACCTCATGGAGAGGTGAGGCCGCCCGAAGGTTGGCACCGTGGTTGGTAGGTGGCGCTGAGTGGTAGTGTGATAAACACTATGTTTTACCTTTAATTCTATTTTCTTGAACGGATTTCCAACCCTTTTTATTGAATTAGTTACTCATATAGCCTCACGAGGCTGAGTTACCCCCCCCCCCCCCCCAGGCCCATATTCTAAAATCCTTGCTTGAGCCGCGGATCTAATGCGGACAATCTGTGGTTCGTAGACTATAAACAGTATTAGAGTGAAAATATTTAACTTGGTAAAAAAACAACATTACACGAATGGCAAATACAACGATATCAATGAGGCTATTGATTATAAAATATCAAACCAATGAAGACTAAGTAATGTGTACTCTACCGTTTAAAAATGAGATAACGTGTTTCAAACAGTACGAACTGTGATGTTATGTCCTGAAGCTTGGTATAAAGTTTTCCATTACCTTTACAAAAATAAGATGATGCAGCGTATTTATATTTAGCAAACATGAGATAAGTAAGAGCGTTCAATCATGCCGAGTAGTCATCACACGCTAATCCCTGGTCGCTGTGATTGAATAACTCAACACAACCGCAGGAATACAAATATATATTAGTATATACCTCGTATCGGTATTCATGGCCAAGTGATATTTAGAAATACTTTAAAGCTCCTTCAATGCCATCATATTGGCGTAGTTAATTCTTATGGTAAATCAAGGATCCTTTATTGAAGTTGTTTTTCTTATTGACAAAACATGGAGTTGTTTATAGACACAACAAATTATTCATTTTAATTTTTAATTTCGCATTGTAATTTTTTTCATTTTATTTTATAGAAATCTAAAATTGCACTTAATCCTTATCATTAGTTTATTTATGTGTAACATTGTATTGAATGCATTTAATTGCATGAAATTTAAGAGGCCTTATTTAACTGTTTTTTAATTTGACATTGTCTTATATTCTTGTTAATATGTTTTTTTCTTAATTTTCAATCTAGTCGTATTATAATTTGATTTTTAAAGAATGCCATTCATTGAATCATTTTTTAAAAGCTTCATTTGATTGATTTTTTTAATTTAAATTAATCTCGTAAATTTCACTAAACTTTCTATAATTAGTTAATTTTCCTCATATTGAATTTTACACGTTTAGTAACCAGGTAAAACTACCTAGTAATTAGACGTAATGTATGATTTGTATTCATTTAATTAGGCCAACTCCTGCCCCCAAAAAAATTTCGTGCGTTTTAAAACTAAAAAATCGTTAAATATGATAAGTTTATGTTATATTTATAAACTTTTGCCATATAAAATCATCAAACCGCTTATCAATAATCGTGGAAAATTAACGATGAAACGAAAAAAACATGTTCATACATCTATATGTAGCATGTATCATAAGCATTACTGGCTTAAATTGGCTCATTGGTGCATTGAGATAGTTTATAATGAAACGATACCAGTATTGGAATCCGTGGAGATGAGTGTCAATGGGGAAACAAATAAGTAACCTTCGCAAAATGGTATAGCATCATGAGTAATGGGTTACGCAACATTGCAAAACAGCTTCTTCAAGCTTGCGAAAGGTGGGTAATCTTATCAAGAGACCTCGCGGATGGGATGATTGCAGTAATGTAACTGTAATTATTTCAGTCTAATAACCATTATGTACAATTAATGCAATGGAGTACAAAGGTACTAACTGCTTTAAATAATTGGCGAACTGCGGATCTTCAACGGGGGGGGGGGTGTCCAAACTTGGGGACAGCCTGATCACAAAGGACTCGGCAAGCACTAACTGTAATTTGTAGTGTAAGCCATTCCATTATATAAAATTAAATTGTGTTTGATGCTACAAACTAATTAATCCCCTTTGTTACGGTTATAATTGCTAAGAAAAAATCGCTTATATGATTTTAATTATTTTATCTTTTAAATAATCTTAATATCCCAATTAATAATGGTGAATAAGAAAATAATTTTTTTTTTCAAATAAACATGAGTATGATATAGAAAATCAACATTACCTTGTTGTAATTTGCTGTACTTCCTTTAATTTATGAAACCGTTGTTATCAAAACGCTGTGACATTGTGAAATGTATATGATTACATTTTATTAAGTTCTCTACACGAGCTTTGATCAAAAAGTAACAAGAATTTTATAATTTCGTGGGCGCATTAATTCCGATGGTAAAGTTTTTAAATTATTACATTTTTATCATGTTGGTACATATGTCTCTGAATACGTTGAAATTTTCAATGTTTACTTTTTTAGTAGCAGTCGCTAAGGTAATACGTGTTTCGGTGCTTATGGCGGTATAGTTTAAAAAAAAAATAGATCAAAAAATGAAATAAAGGGTAGCAAAGTTTTTGAACAGTGGCTTTTGGCGAATCTACCATAAGTAAAGTAAGAGTTTATGAGTGGTATTGGCGTTACAAAGAGGGCCATGAAGACACGTTGAAGATGATGATCGCGCTGGGTGTCCTAACACTTCAATAAACAACGATATCATCGAAGAAGTTAAGAAAATGATCCTGGACGATCGCAGAATTACTATTAGAGAGGTTGCTGATGAAGTTAATACATCGTTTGGATCATGCCAAGCAACTTTTTCCGAAGTTTTGGAGGTGAAACGTGTGGCAGCAAAGTTCGTTAAAAAATTGTCGAATTTCAACCAAAAAAAACATAGCGTTGATAACGCCAAAGAATTGCTGAACGGAGTAACCAACAATCCAGAGTTTGTTAAATGCATCATATCAGGTGACGAAACATGGGTATACGGGTATGACGTGGAAAACACGGAGTAATCTTCGCAATGGAAGCTGTCTGAAGAGTCAAGACCGAAAAAAAATCGACAAGTTTGATCAAAAATGAAGGTAAGTAATTCTTCTTACTGTTTTTTTCGATTTCAATGCCGTAGTGGATCATGAGTTCCTGCCAGAAGGTCGTACGGTCAATAAAGTATATTACTTGGAAGTAATGTGCCGTTTGACGACAATGACCAGAATTGTGGCAAAACAATTCGTGGAATTTGCATCACGATAACGCTCCCGCTCACACCTCACTGATTGTTCGTAATTTTTTAGCAAAAAAAAACAACACTTTTGTGTTGCCTCAGCCACCGTATTCGCCGGACATGGCTCCCGGCTTTTTGTTCCCTGAGATGAAAAAAACTTTGAAAGGAAAACGTTTTGACGCCATTGATGAGGTAAAGAAGAATCGCCGAAGGAGCTAAGAGCTATATCGAAAAGTGAGTTTGAAAATTTTTTCGAAGCTTGGAAAAAGCACTGGCACAAGTGTATTTTATCTGAGGGGGGTTACTTTGAAGGGGACAAAATTTCTATCCACGAATAAATAAACAAAAATTCTCGTTACTTTTTGATCAAACCTCGTATTCTATAACATCATTTCCACCATATAGTCTCATTACTAAATCAGTAAAAAATATTTGGCACAGCACAACATGAAGAAGCAGGGCCGACCGAAGTTTGCATTAGTTGTGGATGCTGATGGTGCGGAGCAAACATGGTTTTTCTCAACCTACGTTTTGGTTTTTTAAATCGGATTAAACGGAAAGAAATGTGAAACTAACAATTGGAAAACGAAATGAGTACATTCTAGTCTGCTTTGAAAGACTTCAACCTCAAGCGAGGTTCTTCCGAGATTTACGAGAGCGTAGCTTAAGAGATTCGACATAGACAAGGCTCGTGCTCTTTAGTTCAAGGGACAGGATTTTCTAGTTCCTGTTTTCTGAGATCAATGATTTTGTTTTAGGACATGTCAATCACAGGTGTCTTTGTTGATGCCTGCATATACTTGATTATTTTGGTTATTTTTTAATAGCGATGATTTTGTTTTAGGACATGTCAATCACAGGTGTCGTTGTTGATGCCTGCATATACTTGATTATTTTGGTTATTTTTTAATAGTGATGATTTTTGCGGATGTGTAATTTCTAGTTTCTTTTTTCTTCTTAGTATTTAAAACAATGAAACTAAAGTCGGTAATAACAGCATAACAAAAAGTGCCTTCAGAATAATTCCAGGAATTACTCCGAACCTTGTGGGAAGCAAGTTAAATTAAATTAAAAAGGAAGGTGACGATTAAATATGACCTATAGCAATGTACAAGCGACAATAAAATAATAATAATAAACTATTCTAATATTCATCCAAATCTTCTAGCTGGTACCACACATCCGTACAACTCTCCTTGGAGATTGAGCGGAAGAGGGAGGATTTTTTGTAACTATTGAGTCACTGGTAAGTTGTCATGTCTTGAGCGTCTGCGGCTCCCAAGTTCTCCCTTTATTGCTACGCAACAGTGATGCTGCTGTAGGAGTAGCGTGGGGTATCTCTCCAATCTTGGTCTAATGTTGAAAAATCTGCGGGAAAATTCGCAGGATCCCAGGGCTTTGTATGCCTATATTGTATGAATGTGTAATGTATATAGTAAATACGGTATGAATGAGAGAGTAAATTTGAATTTGTAAATGTGTTTAGAATGCGATCTTCTTTTGATGATCGATTCCATCTACTTTTAGTGACGGGTTATGCAAATGTTTTATGTGCAGTGATTTCCGTAAAGGATTCACTTCAAGCTTAAGAAGACGTCACACGTACGCAAATGTCTGAAAGAATATATAACTAGCTATTAATTCTTGGAAGGAAAATGGTAAAATTATCAAGCATCTATTACATGGAATTTAGTTAGTAACTTCTAATACGATAGATACATCAATTACACCTACAAGCATTATATAACAAGAATAAAGTAAGTTGAATTTGTATATGTTAATAATTATCTCTCCCCCTCATTTCTAAACCAAATTAAATTAACCGAATATAAATAACATTATATACATATAATCTATCTAAATTTTATATAGATATAAAACAAAATGAACGTTTGTATTCAGGTTTAGACAATCTATCCCCCAGTACATGGGTATTGTAGCCATATTTTTTTTTATTATACTGTTTTCCGATTACGGGTCACCATGGGGAAGAACCGATCACCTCGTACCCGTTTGGAATTAGAGCCTCTCCATTAAGACACGGCAATGATTAAAGAAGCAGTCATAAATGGTTTAGTAGCCAACAGAGACTCCGGTAACCGGATATGAAAATTTAATGATCAGTTGTCAGTTTATTAGCACTTATGTTATAATGTATGCGGAAATAATCGTTTTCACCCGTACCAAGGTTATTTAAATTGGTGCTTTTCCCACTTACATCAATGAAGGTAAGTACTCTTTCGTCCTATATACAAGCTTTACTTCAAATAAATCCAATCAAGGCAAGAATATTGTAAGGAAATAACTTCTCTAAAAAGTTCTTTGAAAATGAACCAGGAAACCAAAGTAACACTAATGGTCACTATGGTCACCAAAATACTTGTTATTTATTTTTGTCTTTTTTTGTTTTATATCCCCTTGATACAAAATTAGTATATGTTACAAAATATAGATTCTACAAACGAATTAATTCACAATTGCTTCATTATATTTAGTGTAGCTTGGCTACATTTTATACAAATTCTGTTTTCTACTAATAGTGATCTGCTTTGTACAAAAGTATAATGATATTCATTGTACTGTAATGGACTGAATTTATTAAAAGTGATGGAGCTCACCTTATTTAACATAGACTTAAAACTTACATCTAACAATAAAAACTTAAACTAAATCTTAAGATAATTTTCCCCGACAGTCTGTTGCCATCAATGTGGGAAGGGTGGTGGGGCCATAGTGTTAAACACTGGGTGTGTGAGGTGCTGCAACGAGTCAAAAAACTTGATGAACTCACCGCACACCAAGCAACGGGTGCAGGTCGAGAGAGGTATGTCGGAGCGCTTTTCTCACGATCCCATTCTGGAAATGTTGGAGACTTTTAGCTGTATTGTCAGTCAAGTATGTAGCGGGGCCACCGTACAGCAGAGCTGCGCGGAGGACACATTTATATATCATTAGTTTGAGACGCTAGCGCATCCAATCCTTTCAATCAAAAGTCCTGAGAACAATAGTAAATGCCCCTTATTACGTCAGCAACAAAACCCTTCATAATGCTCTGAATATACCCTACATTCTTGAACTCATCACTTCCAAGTTCATAAAATTCCATAGTAACCTATCCGACCACCCTAATTCCCTAGCACAGTCATTGTACTGCACCATTCATCCCAATAATCCTCCTCGGAGACTAAAACGGCAGTGGCCTCGTGACCTGCTATAAATACGTTACAGTGGGAGTCCTGGCAATGGTCAGTTTCTCCAATCATGTCCTGAGCGTCTGTGGCTCTCGCGCTCTTGGTCAGCCTCCGCTGGCCCTTATTCAGTGACGCGGCTGACGTAGGAGCGTGGGGGACTTCCCAAGAATCCACTTCCTGCGCACGCGAGGGAGGTGACAACCATGTGGACTTGGGGGGCCTCTGGGCTGTTTGTATATATAGTATGAATGAGCGATGAATGAAAATTGTAAATTGGTATGAACGAGATCATATGGCACAATTACTTATAGCCCAATCAGGCAGATTGTAATTTTATCATAATAAAGTTGTTATAATAAATCAGTTTGAGAAGCAGCGACAACTTTGGTGAAGTTATGAAGCCGGTAAGACTTGTGTCGTACTTTTTTCTATTTTGTTACTGAAATGAGTAGAGAAATGGAGATGCCCATCCATTTTTATATTTATTTTACTCAGTGACAAAGCATGTATTATAGCATTGTGATTCTTAGGTAAATTGTTATAAACGTGAAAGGCCTTAGTACTTAAATATTAGCATTAAAAATTCAAAAAAATCTTTGTAGCCAATATTTGAATCGTTAATCTGGTTTCTGTTTGGGAGTGAATCATCTTATGAATTGGAACAAAGGGTAAGAGAATGCCGGTGGTTCTTCTTCCTGTTGATCCCATCAAGCGTGAAAATTATTTTATTTCAATGAGTATATTTGTATTGGTCCACACGGTTTTCTAATTAAAATTAATCCAAATAATGGAGAGTACTCAATTTATCAACAAAACGGGAGAAGGAAAAGTTGCCGGTTTTTAAAGAAATTAAATTCTCTGTGACTGATTTATTATTTTATTAATAGAGAATGTTGTGGTTCTTCATTGTCACTTTGAACTTATCAATATATGCTTACATTGTGCTGTTTGATGATTGGAAATTTCAAAACGTTATGACTAATTCTTGGGTATTGGCTTTTTTAATGTAAATTTGTATTTTTTTTAAACGGCTATTTTTAATCAACAAAATAATTAATTTTAGTTTTGCTTTTGTGATGATATATTCGTGTCATTTTATCAAAAGGTGAGAAATAAAAACTTTAAATGTTTGATAACTTGTGAGCTGCGACTTTATAACTTTCAAAATTATCCATTTGTAATGTCAGATCGAATAAATCAGTTTTACGACCTCTATAGCAGAACATGCATACAGACAATCGAAAGATTTGAAACGAACTGAACAGAACACATCGACTACTGTTGGAACAATCAATATTCGTACGTATGTACTTGGATGAGATTTCTGCCCAAAACTCGTCTCACATATACAAGACCAAGAAAAAGCTGTACGAATAAGCTTTTTTTCGGAAAAGCATACTGATGGTGAATAGAAATAAACCGGGAATAATGGAAAGCTTTTTATGGAAAACCTGATTCCCGCAAGAAAGGAAGTAAGTGGTAGAGGCTGGCCCCAACGCAGAGTAAAGATCGGAATAGAATCCTAAGATGACTGTTGCTGGTATTCCCCGAAGGGATATTCCACTGTGAAAACCTTTCGGAGAACGCCACGTGCCCATGCTTTTACCGATACCAAAGGGAGAGGCTCTACTTTTAAAGAGGTACAAGAAATTTGGATTTAATCTTTCTGTTTATGCGCTAGCAATCGTAAAATTCAAATCAAGTGAGATCCATCACACAGTGCATAATTCGTCAAGGTCGCGAAAATGATGCTATAGGAATTTTTAGAAACTTGTTTTAACAACGCCCACTAAAGCATCGACACACAACAGGATTACTAGACCATTAATTTGATACTCAACTTAAAAAGTATTTACAGTTCGGCTTGACAGTTATACGTGGATAAAATCATATTGAATCAAAACACTGTAAAAAGCGGGGAGAAGTCTCATTAACAAGCACACATGACTAGGTATAATTTTATAATAAAATGACATTACCCAAACCGTATCCCATAAAAATGTATAATTTTTAATTACTATGTACTAATGATTAACCCTTTATAATTTTCCATAAGGATGCTTTTATTTTTAGCATCTCTGGGGCATTAAATAAAACTTTCATGCAAAATTTCATTTCTCCTACGAGAAAGACTTTTGATGAAAAGTACAATGACTTTATTTCCCTATAATTCTTTATTGCCACCCAAACATATAATATAGTGGGAACCTTAGCAAAGGCCAGTCTCTCCAATCATGCCCTGAGCGTCTGTGGCTCTCGTGGTCTTGGACAGCCTGTTGACGCGGCCAAAGAAATTACATCACTGAATAGTTCTACAATTTTGGCTCTCCAGCAGCTCTATTGCATCAAACTGAAAATAAATCCATGACACATCACTTCATTGAAACAAATTGCCGACTAAATATTATCCACATAGTTGGTAGGTAGCGCTGAGGTATTAGTCTAAAGTATAACCAGGATTATACCTCTTAACCTTAATATCGGTTTTCTAAAACTCCTCAGGGAGTCCTGGCAATGGCCAGTTTCTGCTATCATATCCTGAGCGCCTGTGGCTCTCGCGCTCTTGGTCAGCTTCCGCTGGCTCTTATCCAATGACGCGACAGACAGAGGAGCGTGGGGGACTTCCCAAGACTCCACTTCCTCTTTCGCATGCGAGGGAGGAGACAACCATGTGGATTTGGGAGGTCTCTGGACTTTTTTTAAATACTGCATGAATGAGCGAGTAAATGAAAATTGTAAATATGGTATGAATGAGAACGTTGATCACAGTTACTTTTTGGCCAATAAAAGGCAGATTATAATTTGATCGCTCATGATTGTTGAACATATATTATTAATCAGCTTGATAGCCCAATTAATATGTTAGGAAAATATTTATTTTTTTATCACAAAACAATCAATCATTATAACCATGACCCTCCATTATTTTTTACGGGGTTACTTTCGTTTTTAGCAGCATCACGGGATCGATTGAACTACCAATGAAATATCGAGCATCTAAGAACACCCCACTTGGGTTTTTGCGGGCACGTTGTTAATGAACAATATTAGTAAATTTATGTAATCACACAAATTAGATACTGTTAATTAGGACGCCAAGAGCTTTAATTTGATAACCTACTAAAAATTATAGAAAATATATATGTATTTTTAAAAACAGGTTAATTAATTACACTTAATCGTGCCATGTGTCTTCAAAACATCAAATGTGACTTGTTTTATGGGATTTAAAGTGTTATGTTTCTATATTGGACAAGAGACTCACAAACCCGAAAACAGTAAAAAAAAAAAAAGAACCCTGAAAAATTGGCGAGGCTACAGAATCTTGGATCTTTATGTGTTTGTTTTTACATTTATGTTTATTTTTATTTATTCTCTATTGCCTAGATTAGCGATACTTCTTTATGTTTCGGATACTTTATATATTATTACTTTATATAACTGCGTTTATTTATAATTCATCAGAGGAAATGAGCAAGAAACACGATACATACATGAGGGAGGTTATTAGGTCATCAAGGGAGGTGACAACCATGTGGATTTGGGTGGCCTCTGGGCTGGTTATAAATACTGTATGAATGAGCGAGTGAATGCTAATTGTAAATATGGTACGAATGAGAACATTTATCACATTTAATTATTGCCTAATAAGGCAGATTGTAATTTTAGCACAATAAAGAAGTTTCAATATAAAATATTAGGTTGTCAAGGGCAAGACTTCCAATATTATAGGATTTTCCTAATTATTATTGTGCTACAGTAATTATCTTTATACACTACTGGGATGACAATACATCCAAATCAGCTAGCTTGAAAATAAAACATTGTTCTTTGTTTGATTCAGCTAGAACATAATTATTACTTTTATTTCTAAATATTTGATACATGAATAAATAGCCACGCCGTCATTTGTTGTAATTAAGGGATTTTTTTTTTTTTTTTTTCGTCTCTGATTAACTTACATAAACGAAATTAAAATGTTAAAAAACAATATTAAGAAATACCCACGGTACTGCCTAAAACTTATTAAATGTTTATAAAAATACTACTGGGTAATTTTGATAATAAATG
Source organism: Acanthosoma haemorrhoidale (assembly GCA_930367205.1). NCBI lineage: Eukaryota > Metazoa > Arthropoda > Insecta > Hemiptera > Acanthosomatidae > Acanthosoma > Acanthosoma haemorrhoidale. Next base: position 33,913,092 of record OV884009.1, on the reverse strand, counting down.
TAGTTCAATAATAAATTATAAATGGGTAGAAAAAAAAAATTGACTGAAAATGAATTTCTACTGCTGGCTCTCAAAACTTTTTTGTACACCTTTCAACTTCTTTTACAACATACAAGCATTAAATCATAAGGAAGACTTCATAACTTTAAATCTTAAATAACTTAAAATCTGGCAATTAAGAAATCTTAAAATTTAGCAAAACGAAATAAACTTTTGTATACTGGTTAAATTGTTTTTCCCATACTTCCTGTTTTTGAGTTTTAGTTACCCACAAACTAATCAGCTTATTTCGAGCTGTTGTGGGACACATTAACTAAAGTTACATATCACTAATGTACGTTATGTAATGTTAACGTTACTTAATGTATCCCAGAGCAGCTCGAAATATGCTGATTAGTTTATTGGTAACTAAAACTCAAAAACAGGAAGTATGGGATCAAAAATTTAAGCAAAAACAAAAGTTTGTCTCGTTTCGCTATAATTTAAGATTTATATTAAATTTAAATTTTTATATATATGTAAACACAGATGTTTGTGTGTAATTTATAATGATATAAACTATATGAATACATACACCCTTCGGGTTCGGCAATAAAAAGTTTTTTATAGTCGTTTTAAATGACCCTGTACAATACCCTACGTTAGAAAATGTGCGAAAATACAACATATTTTTTTGCATCCCTCCACAGTACTTAATAAACAAAATGAACACACATTACAAATAAATTATTTTTTCCTCGTTTTTTTATTTTTTTTTTCTAGACCAAGGAAAGGTCTAAACCATAAAAGTTAATTTTAAATTATACGGAATACGTCCTTTGAGTTTATAATCGAAATAACCAAGGGAATAGATTTATTTATTTTTTTTAAGTAATAAATTATAAGGATATTCCGTCAGTAAATAACCTAGCGTGTGCGAAAAATTAAATTCTTGGCCTTCCTAATTTAAAAATAGAACAATTTATGTTCAAATTAATACTCTCCGATAGCTGATTCTGTCAAAGGATTTAATTTAGTATTTTAATTTTTGGTACGTTTAATTACGTTTGCGCAGATTTTTTATTAATAGTCAGCTCTCTGTTGTTTCTATTCAATAAAGACATTTAATTTTTTTTTTTTTATATTCAGCAACGACCAATAGAAAACGCTTTATAATTTATTTTCTGACCTCTATACATAGTTAAAAATCAGAATTTTGTATAAATTTATACCAATTTGTTGAAAACGTAATTTACAGTCACCAAGATGGTATGACAAATAAAACGAAATATAAATGTTTGGCCGAAAATAAGTTTTTTAGGCTTAAATGGGCTATTAGCATCCGAACGGATATTGAAGAGATCATGGGTTTGAGCCCCTGCGTTAGAATTTTTTATTTAACTAATAATTACAAAAATATTTTTTTACGGAATCCATTAATTTTTTATGAACTTAGGAAGAGCTTTAAACGCTACAACCAACCTATTGTGATAAATTTGTAACCAATTAATACACTCAAGCCTTTGAACATTGTTTACGTTTTAAATACCAACAATTGTTCGTTTCCATTCAAAATCTTTTTTTTAATTGGCAAGGGCTTTCAATAACCCGCGTCTTTCACCCTCAGCCAATGACAATTACGCAACAAGGTAAACATTGAAACGTCAATATATAATAGATAAAAGCAATCAAGATTTCAAACGCAAAATATAAATTTAAATAATATTTCAGTTCAAATTTAATGACCAAAATTTATATTACCTACCTATTATAAAATTTAAATTAAGGGAAACACGATAATATAAGCGCAAAAATCACTAAAATGATATACACCAAACTCACATCACTAAGCAGCGATTAGTCCACCACGGCTTGGCTCCTAAGCCAGATGGCTTCAATGGCAACAATTTAATCGGGGGGAAGTCTAGTACGCCATTACATAGAACGTGGAAATTATCAGTTTTAATATTATCATTTTTATTACTTGCAATTTTATCTCCCCATTAATAATTGGGTTGAATGAAATCATTGACACTCATGTACAATTTACAGTCATACCAGCATTCATAGAATATGTACATCCACATTGTGACCATGAGCGCCCCCCCCCCAACTCCCAACGCAATTCCTCAAGCAAGCCCGTTTTCCTCTCCAACCGTTTCGCGATGAGACAAAGACCAGAGATGCGGCAAGAGAGCCACAGACGCTCAGAGTATAAGTAGGGATCACCGCTGTGTTAGGCGACGAGGAGGATTGTAAGGATGAGTGTTAAGTAATGGAGTTAAGGATACCTTCGGATGAGCGGATTTGTAAAAAATTATGTAACAACATTATACATAATACAGGCCCCATGATCTAATCGTTCTGTCATGAATATTGGATAAAGTTGATGGTGTATAGGAAATAAATTATAAATTAAGCAAATTAGTCACTGTAAATAAAAAAGTATATGAACAAAATTACAAGTTGATCAATGGACCTAACTACTAATGAACTACCCATGGATCCTTCAAAACATAACTGACATATATGTACTTTACATGTCATATGGTTGCATATAATAAACAAACTCAAGTAAAGGTTAAGTCGGAACGACGAGCGGTTAGCTCAACGTATTCCTGTTACTGGGACGAATTTGGAAGTTCACCGACCTCTGACCCCTATAGAAATGACTTTTGCCCAATCCTGGCCTCCTGTCGCTGCCCTACTTTTACCCACAGCCATGGTCTTCGCTGGAGATTCTCGCATTCACCGTACGAGTAAAAGAGCATTCACTTGCACAGGCCGAGGCAGATATCAGAGGCTTTACCTTCAAAAAGGTACGGGAAGGTGCGTCTAACAGTGGCCAGAAATTGAATAAGGTGAACACATTTTTCTGTGTTCTGAGAGAATCACCCCAATCCTACCAAATTCAGGGGGTTTCGACTATGTACAAAGAACGTTACTTGACTTTTGATTTTTTTTTTTGAGTGACACATCATTTTGCAGCTCTGTCTATTCCGAAAACGTCCCCTTTTCAATCGAAAATTTGTCAGGGACCCGCAAATAACATTATTTTCTCTCTGTTTCAAAAGGATACCAGCAAGAACCTATCTAAATCTAGTAATTAGGTTTATATATATTTATATCCTAAATTAACTAAAGAATTCGCAATAACTACTCAATTTTAATACGTCTACTTGGAGTTCAAATCATCGCAAAGCTTGAATAATACACGCCCTCGGTCTATGAGACTAGTAAACGCTGGAGGCCATTTAAAGAGATGAAGCGAACGCCTGAGTTTAATTCTCTGTGTTGTATACTTTTGACAGTCAAGTATAATATGGTCTCGTTCAAATACAGCACAAGAATACATCGGAGTCGACTTCTCCTTAAAATAATAGAGATTGAGCTATTCGTTATGTATTAGGACACTCCGCCTACAACTGATTAATGTTTTTAACTGTCTTAAAGAAAATCGCAACTACAGCTGCACTAACTAGGTTAGCTTTGGTCATACTTTTTGAAACCACCCCATGATAGGAAAATGAATATTTATGAGCTCTCACTATTTTTTTTTTCCCCCGGGATTGGATTTTTTTTAGCATCGTCGGGGAATCAAATACAAAATATCATGCCTTTAATTCAAAATCGCGTTTATTTGATGTTGCTAACACGATTTTAAGGACTTGTTTTAACTAATTTTTAATTATCATTAAAAGGGGAAAATATTAATAATTAGAAAGCCCAAATTTTTGATCCCTTATTCTATACGATAATAACATATTTACTTGTGTACTAAGGACGTTTAATAATTAATTATGTAGATGGAAGTATTTATTTAATGGAACCTCCATGTAGAATTGCAAGTCTTTTTTGGGTCAACTATTTTTCAAGACTCAGCAATATAGATAGTTTGAAAAGGCAATTTCTAGTGACCCGGGAGTTTTAATAATGAAGTGCTATTGGAGGAAAATACCAGTTAAATTTTTCCAAATCATAATCACTTTAATTAGGTATTTCTCAATAGTTTTCCGGTCCACACTAATACCTGTAACATAAAAATTGAACCTGGAGAATCGTAGTTTGTTCAAATTACAAATCAACCCACCCCCCAAAAAACAAAAAAGAAACTTGAATTTATAATATTAGTAATCATTAATACCTAACTGAAAACTGAAAACTGAATACAAAGTATCAAACGTTACTACGAGACTTCAAGCGAGTTTGATAAATATTTAAATAAATTTCAAAAGAAAAAGAACTACCAATAGTTATAATATTAAGATTAAAACCGGTTGAAATTGGCTTGAATTTCTTTCAATTCCTTGAAGGACTATGGCGAGCCCAACAGTCTTCATATTAATTTTAGCAATGAAGTGGATCATTAGAATAACTGATTTTTTTTATTATTTAGAGTTTACTATTTTTCCAATGTGACACCTGCTGATTGTTTACATTGACAATGGACAAATTTCAATACAATTGCTTCTTATCAGTATAAAAGTAGGAATTGTCCTGAGTCTAGTTCGGTTACAACAATATTCACTTCATTTCATGTTCTTGCACACGCGTTAGGAGGAGGTGATCACCAGAGAAATCTGGCAGCAAGATTACGAAAAAAAACTTAAATTAAAGTTTTTAAAAAAGTACGTGACCTGCTATAAATACGTGACAGTGGGAGTCCTGGCAATGGCCAGTTTCTCCATTCATGTCCTGAGCGTCTGTGGCTCTCGCGATCTTGATCAGCCTCCACTGGCTCGCATCCAGTGACGCAACTGATGGAGGAGTGTGAAAGACTCCACTTCCTCTTTCGCATGCGAGGGAGGTGACAACCGTGTGAATTTGGGAGGTCTCAGGGCTGTTTATAAATACTATAAAAAAAATTTCTTGTTTTTCCAAACCCTAAACAATTTGTGTGAACATTTTTTATTAACAGAGCTTTCGCATTTATTCATTCTAAAAATTTAAAAATAAATTTCTGATAAAAAATAACTTTATCATGATAAAATTACAATATTGGGCAATAAGTAATTGAGATAAATGATCTCATTCATACCATATTTACAATTATCATTCAGTCGCTTATACATACAGTATTTACAAACAGCCCAGAGACCTCCCAAGTCCACATGGTTGTCACCCCCCTCGCATGCGAAAGAGGAAGTGGAGTCTTGAGAAGTTTTCGTTATATTTTAAATGATCCAATTAATTTTCCAATGAGTTTATTTTAGCCAACAATCTGTTCTTGAATATAACTTTTACATCTCTGTTCAATTAAATATTTTTTATGACCGTTATCAAAGAACATACAAGGACTTTGCATAATGTACTTGTTTGACCGAAGAGCCTCTCAATTATGGAATAGCAATGATACAGATCTTAAATTAGATCCACACTATTAGTTTCAAATTGACTATGCCATATTAATATATTTAAATGACGACGCTACAGAGTCTATTGACCCATTAGCGACTAAGACCCCTTTGTGCGCACTCGCTGTTTGATTGTTCAACAAAGCCATGTTTAGACTATTTATTGGTTAGATAGCTCTCCATGGGCTAAATCAGACCGAAGGGCAATGTTTGATAGGCGGTACAATGCACCAACTGCATAGTTCAATGCATCGTCAGATCAATAAAATGTTAACTGCGTTGTTTTATTTATTTTTATTTTAGGGGTTCGTTCATTCAATGAATACTTCATCTGTTTTGTTATTTGTGATTTACCAGTTCAACCGATCGACACGAAATTTTACATGGACGTTTTTATTTTATGTGGTCATGGCATGAAAGAATATTCAGGGGGGTCTCAAACATGTAATTTGTGTTGAAAATTTTTAAAGCATAATAACAAAAAGTCAATTAAATGAAATTAAAAAAAAAAGACACTTTGTTCTGGTACACTGTACCCCATGAATAACAAAAATTAACAAATAAGTAAGTCTGGCTAACATAAAAAAAGGAAAATTAATACCATAAATTGCCCTAAGATGATTAGCCTATAAATAATAAAGTATATATGTGGTCACTTTGATGAACCGAGAGGATAATATTAAAATAAAAAACGTAAATTAACAGAGGTGAATGACATTATCTAACAATTCTTACTAAAACCGTAGAGAAACTATAGCAATTATTATCAGAAGAATAGTGTGAAAGGTTACGAACAAATATCAAAATAGGGAATACAAAAAATAAATAAAAAATAATAAAAATGAAGAATTACGCTTAAGCTTTGATTTAAAGATTGGGGCTGTTAGGGAGCCCCAGTATCTATATTCGATGCCCCAATAATGAAAGCAGCCCCAATATAAATGATGAAGGGTCATTAATTGATAATTACTTGGTAATTAATTGGGATCAATTGAATGATATATAACACTTGACTACTTTTTTGGCACTTTAGTTACCTACATGAGTGAATTTATTATTCTATTACGACTTTGGGTGGTGACTTTATGGAGACAATCTATAATAAGTAGTAGACTCTGCTGCAAATGTTAATAGATAGAATTGAATTCCTCATCAATTCAAGATCAGTAGTTAATTAGACAACGACCATCGATCAGAACTTAACAGAAATATTTCCAATCAAATCGTTGTAATAGTTACTTTTAAAAAAACGCTGCTTTTGTTAAGTTTGAGATATGTTATTGGAACAATATCCTGAGTGGGTAAGCGGTGATTTTCCTTTATTATAAATGAGTTTAACTTACGGGTTTCATTTGCTCTTTTCCATGTATCCTTCACTCGATTATTTTCGAAACACCTCTGCGGTGAAGCTCCGTGTGCTTGGTGCTTGCTTAATCGTTCGATGGACTACGCAAGAGCTGCAAGAATGCACGGTCGACAGGTAAATATCACAACGCTTGGCTAATGCGGAATGAAATTTGAAAATGGGTTGCTTAGCACTCAGCGAACTTGAAATTGTTAATACCAACTCTTTATTTTGATTGATTTAGAAATGGCGGGGTATTGAGGACCACCTCAGGTGGCTAAAGCTTTATAGACGCCACTGGATGACCAAACTGCATTTAGGTATTACATTTATAAACGGACTAAAGGGCAGAATGTGAATCAACAATATCTAGAATAGTGAGATGCACATATTCTGGTATAATTAAATACTTCGTTTTATTTGTTGAATTGAGATGGTTCACTAAATGTTTACTTTAAAAAAAATAGAAACGTGTTTACTATTACAAATATTGCTCAAAATAAACCGGTGGAATTGATCGTACGACTTTAAATACTTGATTTGTAGTTTTATTCCAAAAATGTGATAGGCGTCTCTTCAAATTTATTTATTTTTGCCTTATTCTCGTAACAATGAGTAAATCATATTAAATCTTAAATAGGTCCTTAAATGAGAATATAGAAACCTACCCTCACCACTATATATACCTCCTATCACCAGGTTGTAGCAATCATTCGTCGCACCACAGGCAACAGAGCACCACTGGACGATAACATCCTTCTGAAGCAGCTACCACGGAAAGGGATATCTCGCATAGTGAACATCCTCAACTCTTCACTGAGACTACACTACTTTCCCCAGACGTGGAAGCACGCCGTCGTCGTCCCACTATTGAAACCGGCCAAGAATGGATATGAGCCAGCTCACTACAGGCCCATCAGTATGCTGACCCAATTATCAAAAATTTACGAGAGGATTCTCTACGACCATCTCACTAGACACTGTGACGCTCAATACATTATACCACCTCAACAGACCGGCTTCAGTAAAGGACTCAGCTCGGACTCCAATCTAGTGAAACTGCAGCGGCACGTTGCAACGAACATGCGAAACAACAGATTCACTGCGATGATCTCCCTTGACTGTAAGAAAGCATTCGACTCTGTAGATCATCGTACACTCCTGCGACGCCAGAACGAGCACGAATTCCTACGCAACTCCAGAACATCATGACTTCTTATCTAGCAGGCAGAACCTTTTCTGTGCGAATAGGAGCCATATCAACCACCAGAAGAGATTTCGTCGTCGGAGTTCCCCAAGGGTCGGTGCTGGGACCCCTACTCTTCAGCATCTACACCGCGCACATAGTAGGAGCATCATAATCCAATTGTGAGGTAGCGGCATATGCGGACGATATAGGGGTCTACAGCACCAGCCTCAACCCAGCGAAAGCTCTAAAGGCTGCAGAGGGTACCAGTCAGTTAATCACCGAAAGGCTACGAACTGTCCACATTCAGGTGAACCCGGCCAAAACTCAAGGGATCGTCTTCTCCTTCCAGCATTGAAAACGAAAGCGTCCACCCAGCTTCACCATAGACGGGACTGAATGCACTCTTTCCAACAACATATGCTACCTAGGCATCAATCTAGGCAGACACATGACGTTCTACACACACCTGCAGAAGAAGTTGAAAAGAGTACGTAGGACTTACTACTCTCTCCAGCATCTCATCACAAGCCCGGCTATGTCCCTTTGGCTGAAACTGTCAATATATAAGAACGTCCTGAGGCCAGCTCTACTGTTTGGGACACCAATCATCCGATTCCTACACACCAGCACAATAACTTGACTCCAGAGCTTCAAGAACAAAATCCTGCGCACGGCAATATGGCAAACCCCTTTTCGTGATATGAAGGCTCCCGACATCCACGAAAAGTTCGAGGTCCCCACCATCACCGAAGCCATCCAAAGAAGACACATCAAGTTCTTTGACTCGATGAAACATAGCCAAAACCCTCTGTTCCGAGACATAACACCCCCACCGCTACCGGCAAGATGGCAACTCTCAAGATCTGGTAAAGCAGACCAAATGGTGGACATCACGGCGCTTGGCCCACCACCAACAAGCCTCTAACGGGCACCCATCACTGCTATCCGACTAAATAAGACTGCACTACATGCCTAGAGGGACTCTAGGCCCAGCCACCAGTAGACTCTCACCACTGTACCGCAACAATCAACCTCTACCGAGGCTTCCCACACTCCTTAATTCCCTCACACCACCTTCAAGCAGGTACTTCTATACAAGGATCCGCTCAACCCAAATATCCCTTTATTTTTAACTCATCCTTAATCTTATAATAAGAGAGCTGAGGAAAAAAAAAAAAATAAATAAGAATATAGAAACAACCTCTTTCGACAGGTTGAAGAACGCTGACCTGCACCCGTTGAATGGTGTGCCGTCGGTGGGTGAGTTCATCCGCCGGAGACACATTAAGTTTTTTGACTCGTTGCAGTGCCTGACAAACCCAGTGTTTAACACTATGACCCCACCACCCCTCCCCCATCGATGGCAACTTGTTTTAAGTTTGATCAACAAGGTGAGCCCCATGACCTTTATTAGTCAGTTTAGTCCAGTCACGTATAATGTAAATCATTATACTTGTTTATTCATTATATAATTTTTATAAAATAACAAAACCTGTATATAATGTAGCGACGCTACAGGAAATACAAAAATAATTTGTAAATAGATTCGCCTGAGGATCTATAATTATATATAATTATCTGTAAATTTAAAGGGGCTATAAAAGGAAATTGATTGAGTAGCATAGTCAATTAATGCAGGGCCGATTTTTCTACACATACTTTCCATCATCGTATTTTATCCAAAATATATATATAACAATTAGCAATGTGTTTTTAATATACCTTTGAAATTTTAGATAAATTCGATCATTTTCATGGTACCTATCGTAGAATATATAAACAATCTACAAAAGATGTTACCTGGTAACTATCATAGAACACATGAACAAACTACAAAAGATTTTAATCGGTATCATAATACATTAACCGTACTGAGTACGGTTATGTGATTGAAATGATTATATTCAGCAATTAACATTATTATCGCTGTTCTTATTTTTTTAATGAAAAAAAAAATTATGAAGACAAGCTTTATTTATCAGAGGGATATATTACCAGGAAAAGTTGGGAAATTTATTCCGTAACGAGGGATTATATTAAAAACAAATATTCAATAAAAAAAAAACAGCAAGACAGCAGTCTTAAAACATTTATCTTTGCAAGGTGAATGACAATTCATTCTATCTTTAGGGTTGCCCCCTCACATATTGGCTGCATTATCTGTTTTCTTATTTACAGATGTAAAGTAATTAGTTATATAATAGTGGTTGCGCAATGTACGTGCGACAATGCGCATGTACAACGTAGTGATAACGCAATCCACGGATATTTAACGCTGAGTTACCGTCATTGTTCACATGCTTCAAGTTTCAAGGTAAACATCAATCATGTACATCAGGCGTGAATGTTATCTGCGGTAACTCCTTAACCGATTAATCCTGTGTTATATGGTGTTATCCAATTATGCCATTTGATGCAGTAAGAGGATTGCTAGTGAGCTGTCGTAATTCTGTTCTTTTAGGTTGAACACTGGTGATGTTGGACTAGCTTGTTTGAAGCGTATGTATTAAAGCCATGGTTTTTACCCACATTCTCAGATCAGTCCTCATATCCTTAAAATGAGAATACATGTGCTGCCTACCAGCCAGATGGGACTGGGGTGCCGCCTGTGCCCCGGTTGGCCTCAGGACTGCCCGGAGCTTTGTTCTCACTACCGTTCTCACTAGGTTCCATAAGATATATAGTTGATATATTTGATAGAATAAAAACCCTGAAACCTGTCAACAAATTTCTTTCGAAGCGCTGTAAAACAATAATAAAAAGGTTAAAATCAAGAATATTGTGGTATACATGCGGGCATCAATGGTCCTTGTTGAAATACCATAAAACAAGCAAAAGCCAAGTCTTAACACATATTTGATGTTATGTATGGTCCTCAAAATTTGTAGTTTGATAACCTACTTCGCATGATAGAAAACATTTATCTTCGAATTACCAAGTAATTGATAAATTAATGACCCTTGTTTATATTTGATTAGGTAGCTTATATTTATCTTTGATGAATCGAGTAAAACTTCAGTCCCAAATATCATCTCACTATGCAAAACTGGAATAAAATTTTGATGACATATCAAAGTCAAGCCGCCGAGTTATTTAGTATGACCCTTCTCAATATTATAGAGAAACATTGATTTGACAGCCTCATTAGAAGGAAACAAGAGTAAGGAGTTGAGGAAATTATGTTAATGACACTCATGTTTTATGGGCATGGCTATATTAAAGTATTTATTGTATTTCTTGACAAGTTTAATCTCCGTGTATGAATTCATGTTCCTGGCTTGAACAGGGAATTCGCAAACATAAAAAGTAATGTTGTTTGATTTTGTTTGTTTGAGTTGTCCCTTCCTTCTATTTACCAAACATTGTGTTCATCAATTTATGTAGGCTTCAGACATCATCGTTGCTCTACAGCCAGAGTTGGCCAGTCACCTATTTGTTTATTTGTGGTTTCCTATGTTTGTTTATTTCACATGTTGTTATTGCTTTTATCCTGTAGTAATAATAATAATAATAATACAACTTTATTATGATAAAATTACAATCTGCCTCATTGGTCAATAAATAATTGTGATAAATGTTTTCATTCATACCATATTTACAATTTTTATTCACTCACTCATTCATACAGTATTTTCAAACAGCCCAGAGACCTCACAAATCCATATGGTTGTCACACCTCCCTCGAATGCCAAAGAGGAAGCGGAGTCTTGGGAAGCCCCCCACGCTCCTCCGTCACCCGCGTCACCGGTTACGAGCCAGTGGAGGCAGACAAAGAACGCGAGAGCCACAGACGCTCAGGACATGATCGGAGCCATTGCCAGGACCCCCACTGTAGGCATTTATAGCAGGTCACGAGGCCACTGTCGTTTTAGTCGCCGAGGGGGATTGTAGGGTTGAGTGGTACAGTGCTAGGGGATTAGGGTGGTTGGATAGGTTACTATGAAATTTCATGAACTTGGAAGGGATGAGTTCGAGAATGTAAGGTATATTAAGATCGTTATGAAGGGTTTGGTTGCTGACATAATAAGGGGGATTTACGATTGTTCTCAGGACTTATGATTGAAAGGATTGGATACGCTTGATGTTCGTCTTTTTTGCTGTCCCCCATAGCTCTATTCCGTATGTCCAGATTGGCTTAGGTATAACTTTGTAGATTAGTAATTTATTTTCTATTGAAAGATGGGATGTCCTTTGAAGTAGTCTGTACAGCTGTCCATAGCGTCTGTTTAGTTCTTGCCTTAGTAATAATTAAAACCTATTTATGGATGTTTTGAGTTACATTGATGAAGGGTTATGTGGATATTTCTTATTTAATCTCACAATCATCATTACATCGTTATGTTACTCACTACTAACAATCGTATTTTGTAAATAAATAACTATTCTAAGCCTTATTAGTCTTATTTCTCAATGGTTTTAAAAGAACAGAAAAATCGGCAAGTGAATATACTCTAGCTGAAATCCATCTCAACTTCTCTATTAGAGCATCCGGTGTGGGTTGTCATGGATGGGTGGTCGAGTGTATCACCCATTGAACCTTCGAAATTCCTTCTTCCAAGACTGAGACTGAACTATTTTCAAAATAATGAAATTTTACTAATGAATTCCAAATTATTAGATCAGACATATTCTCCAATCTAGTTGAATTGTTATTCTATGTTTTTTTCTTACTTCAAATTTGTAAAAATTTTTCTCTTGATTCAATTTGCAATTTATAATTCTATTTCCGAATATTTATCTTTAACTATATATACATGGTGAAAACAACTTGGCTATAATACTGACGTGTGCAAAGCCACCAATGGAGGAAGCCGAACCGTGAGAATCGTCTGAAATAATCCCCGAGACTAACGCACGTAAGCTGTTTCACAGATCGGAAAATATTCATGATTGTCAATACCATGTTCTTTCGAGAAAATCGTATGCACAATTTAAATTACTAAACTGAAGCATTTAAATGAAAAGCTACTTAGTTTCTTACAAATCAAAAAAGGCCCAAATCTTTTGCACGAAAAGCATTCGCTTTTTTAGCATTTTTGTTAGGGCATTACAGAAAGATGTTTCTGGCTTCTGCACAGCATTGACTATTTTAGTTGTTCATTGATGTGATGTGATGTGTTACTAAATGAATATACTTCCTTTATTGTGCAATATTTACAATCTGCCTTTATAAGGCAATAAGTAATTAAGATATATGCTCTCATTCATACAATATTTACAGTTCATCATTCACTCGCTCATTCATACAATATTTACAGACAGCCCAGAGACCCCCCAAATCCACCGCAAAGAGAAAGCGGAGTCTTGGGAAGTCCCCCACGCTCCTCCGTCAGCCGCGTCACCGGATACTAGCCAGTGGATGCTGACCAAGAGCGCGAGAGCCACAGACGCTCAGGACATGATTGGAGAGACTGGCCATTGCCAGGACTCCCACTGTCACGCGTTTATAGCAGGTCACGAGGCCACTGCCGTTTCAGTCTCCGAGGAGGATTATAGGGATGAGTGGCGCAGTGCATTGACTGTGCTACAGGATTAGGGTGGTTGGAAAGGCTACTGTGGAATTTCGTAAACTTGGAAGGGATGAGTTCTAGAATGTAGGGTATATTAAGGTCGTTATGAAGGGTTTTGTTGCTGACATAATAAGGGGCATTTACTATTGTTCTCAGGACTTTTGATTGAAAGGATTGGATACGCTTGATGTTAGACTTTTTTGCTGTCCCCCATAGCTCTATTCCGTATGTCCAGATTGGTTTAAGTATAACTTTGTAGATTAGTAGTTTATTTTCTATTGAGAGATGGGATGTCCTTTGAAGTAGTCTGTACAGTTGTCCAAAGCGTCTGTTTAGTTCTTGTCTTTTTAGTCTCGTATGTGGGTTCCAGGTCAGTCGTTTGTCAAGATGGAAGCCTAAGTACCGTACTGTCTCGGATACAGGGAGAGGAATAGAATTAAAATAAACTAGTGGACCAGACTTGCGACAAAGGGTGAAGGTAATGTGGGAGCATTTTGCTTCATTAACTTTGATCCGCCATTGATTGCACCAATACTCGATCTCGTCAAGGTGTTTTTGAAGGTTATGGGATGCTATGTCGGGGTCTGGATGGGATGACAAGACTGCAGTGTCATCTGCAAATGTGGCCAAGAAGGTATTGGGAGTAGAGGGGACATCAGCGGTGTATAGGTTATAGAGGATGGGGCCCAGGACACTGCCCTGTGGAACTCCTGCACTTATGGGATAGTAGTTAGAGTATTCTAAACCACAGCGGACTTGGAAGAAGCGGTTTGAAAGGTAGGACTGTAGGATTAGGAAAAGGGTCTGTGGTAAATATCTTTTGAGCTTGTAGAGCAAACCTGCGTGCCAAACCCTGTCAAAAGCTTGAGCTATATCGAGAAAGGCAGCAGTGCAATACTGTTTGGTTTCAAGGGCTGAGGAGATGTGATCAACAACGCGAAGGCCTTGTTGAGCAGTGGAATGTCGTTGGCGGAAGCCAAACTGGTGTGTGGGAAAAAGGTTTTTGGATTCAACAATGGGAAGTAGACGTTTTAGTAGGAGTTTCTCAAATATTTTTGAGAGGATAGGGAGTAGGCTAATTGGACGATAAGATGAGGCGTCATTGGGTGGTTTACCGGGTTTGGCGAATAGGACAATAATGGAGTGTTTCCAGAGGAGAGGAAAGTGCGTCGTTCGGATTATGCAATTATATATGTAGGTTAGGAAGATTATGGCTTTAGGAGGAAGTTGTTTGAGAATTTGAGGAGTAAGGAGATCATATCCAGGGGATTTTCGGTAAGGTAAGTTTTTCAGAAGGTATTTAACCTCAGAGGGGTTAACGGCTTTTGGTGGAAGAGAGAGAGGAATAGGTGAAGTGAGGAAATCTTCCACAGTTGTGCTGTGAGTATGGCTTTGATGAGAAAGGTGAGGTGTGAAAGTATGGGTAAGATGCAGAGCAAATTCCTCCGACCTATCCCCATCCGAAGCCGCCCAGGACCCATCATCACGACGGAGTGGGTGTGAAACAGGTTGATACTTTAGGATTTTTTTGGTTACGTTCCACAAGGAGTTATCCCTGGTGGACAGAGAGGAGAGGTAGGAATTGAAAGAATCGGAACGGAAGGATGCCAATCGCCGCTTTACCAATCGGCAGTACTGATTGTACGTGCGACGATCAATAGGATGCCGGGATCTTTGCCACACTGTTCTGGAGCGGCGTTTGGATTGGATTAGATCTTTGAGATGCTGAGGTAAACGATTATGATTGTGGATTTTCGTGTGACGATGGGGTGACGATGCCTCCCAAGCCGACCTCTGGACCAGAGTAGTGAAAGAATGCACTGCATCGTCTAGGTCTTGGGATGTTTTCAGGGATAATTTGAGGTTTACGGACTCTGTAAGAAGCTGACGGAAGTGGTCCCAGTCAACTGGGCCCCTAATAAATGAAGGAGGAGGCAGTTTGTGAATTGGTCTTAAGGAAATGGTTAATAATAAAGGGCTATGATCGGAGGAAAGGTCATCGAGGCGCTTGAGTGAATAGTTTAGTGTTCCTAAACTATTGTAAAAAAAGAAGTCAAGGAGATCAGGATTTCGGTTGGGATCTGATGGCCAATAGGTGGCTGTGTCAGGAGTGATAGTGGAGCAATGTTTCCGTGTGAGTGCAGACAGCAAAGCACGTCCTCGTGTATTTGTGGATCTTGACCCCCAGTGTTGGTGCTTCGCATTAAAGTCCCCACCCACAAGGAAACGATGTCCGATGGAGTCTAGAAAGGAGATGAATTGGGAGTCGGAAATGGATTTATTGGGAGGGCAGTACGTTGATGCAAGTGTAAGAGGAAAAGTGAAGGTGGTGATTGACACTGCAGTGGATTGAAGGAAATCATGTGATACCAAAGGAACTATGTGGTGGGATATGGAGTTATGGACAATGACAGCGGTACCTGCATGAGCTGTTCCATCTGGGTGATCAGTACGATAAGTCTGGTACTGTCGAACGGTAAATGGTCGTTTGCTCGTAAGTCTTGTTTCAGTAATAAGAGCTACGTCGATCTTCTTGTCATGGAGTAGTGCTGTCAGTTCGTTAGTGTGGGTGCGAACACCATTCGCATTCCAAAGGAGAATGGATAAGGAGTCGGAAGGATCCACTTATGGATTTTGTTTAACGGGGATAAGGTAGGAGACAAGATTTGTAAGAAGGGAAATGAGAGGGGTAATTAGGGTTCTGAATTCTGTAAGGAATGATGTTAATAGGCTAGTGAGATCTGAAGAGCTTGGTGGTGAAGGAATATGCGAGATGTGTGGTTGAGGATGGGATTGGGTTTGCTGGTTGGCGGGATGAGCGGAATGCTGGGGAAGAGATACTTGCGGACGAGAAGTGGGCAGTGCCTGTGACTGCTCTCTGTTCCGAACGGCATCAGCAAAAGAGACAGAAGGCCTCAAATTTCTGGTGGGGGCGCTTCTTGAGCTACCTCTTACTGGCTTCTCTTCTTCCGGCCGGCGACGTTGCTCGCTCCTGGACTTGAGGATTCTATAGGCCTCACAGCCCTTGTAGTTGGCCGGATGGTCTTGCTGGCAGAGCACGCATACAGCAGGCGATTTTAGGGGCTTTTTGCACAATTCGCTTTTGTGCTGCCCACTACACTTTACACACCTAGGAGGGTGGTGGCAATACGATTTTGTGTGCCCATATGCCTGGCAATTATGGCATTGGACGATGTCTCGATTGGGGTAAGGTTTTTCGACCTGTATTCTTGTGTAATACAGGGTTGTTAATTCATAAATTTTCTCCACGCCAGGTGTCCGCTCGAGATCTACAAAAAATAACGGTAATGCCGTTTTGGTGGATTCGTTTTGTTGTCTGTCCTCACGTAAAACGTTGGTTATTTGCCGAACTTTGAACCCCAGAGCTGATAGTTCGTCTTCAATTTCATCAGCTGGTGTGGTCGGGTGCAGATTTCTTATCACTACTCGAAGCGATCGTTCTTGTTTCAACTGGTATGTATGGAAGTCTGCATTGGTTTCTTCCAAATACTTAATGATCGCTCGATAAGTATCCGGAGTGTCTGGGGAAATTTTTGTATCCCGAGAGCGATTGAGGCACGTATATTTTCCGGTACCTACAACTTTGCTCATTTGTGAGCACAATAGTTTGAAATTGCTAATATTCCTTACGAATATAGCAGGCGGCTTGGGCTGTGTTGGTGTTTGAATAACTTCCATGTCGTCAGGTTGACTATTTCTCAGTACCTCGAAGCTATTCGGTGTGAAGAATGGAGATTCTGCTACAGTTTCTTCTTTTGAAGTGCTGGCAAGTGGTGGTAGATCTTCCATAGAGCTGGCAGCAGATGAGTTTGTAGGGATGTTCCTATTTGAGCGTCTGGGTTTTCGCTTTACTGGCGACGTTGGTGGAGTTGGGCCTAAGGACCTCGATCTTTTCTTTTTATTTTGTGATATTATCTGCTGATAAAATCTCATTTTGTCATTAGCTAAGATTTTTGTTAGTTAAAAAAAAAGAAAATAATAAATAAAATACGTAGTGCCGGTGGGATTCCAGTGGCGAGTCACCGGTCTTGGCTCTGAGCCACCTATCAGGTCTGGCTCTGAGCCACCTATCAGGTCTGGCTCAGAACGGCTATGTATCGTGAACGACGACTGATGCCTCAGTCAAGATGGCCGACTACTCTCTCCGATGTCACTATTATTTACACTTTACACCAATGTACTAGCGATCTACTCACTTATTGAGGGCTCCCTCGTGGCCACCTCACTTAAGTTGCCAGTTGACACAATCCCAAAGACGAAAAAGGGTCTATAACGGTAGTTATCGGTATTGATTTGGAGAGCGATAGTTGTACGTGGTTGTTAATAGTAGCGCATGCGCAGAAACTTACTAAATGAATATGATATTATTATAATGAGCTACGTACACAGGTGGTCTGAAAAGTTTCCGACCTCAACATGAAGATGATAATAAAATAAATAAAAGCATTGTTAGGTCGGAAACTTTTCAGACCACCCTCGTAGTCTTTAGTAAACACTTTTAGTTAAAGTTTTTAACATACTTGTTAGGTGGCTCTAGAAATTCCTACGAGAAGGCATTTTCTAAAAACGTTGTAAAATCGTAAATGGTAAATAAACGTCTAATCCAAAATAAAAACGAAATTAATTACATTGATAAAAAAAAAAAAAAAAAACCCAGAACAAAAGTAAAATATATCATTATAGTATAATTATTTAAATATGTGCTATATACGTATTGTAACCATGGATAAATGAAGTAACTCTACTGGTGGTAGGCACTCAGCATTTGTGTTTGTATTTTAATTTTAAATGCTTTAAACATATTTTCAAGCAATGTGTTAAAGCGTTTGTTGGGGAGGTCGGCTTGTGTTGCGATGTTAGGTTTCCATAAAATTTATTACTTGGCAACTTTCCTACATGCTATATACGTAGCATCAGGTCCTGATAACAAGTATGTAGGAATTAATTAACATGATTGGCAATAACTAGTGAGTGACAACAGGTTGGTACAATAGAATGGAGCATCTGTATAAATAGTACGCCGAAACGTACAAAATAAATTTGATGGAAACTTAACATCGCTGTTTCATCAACCTAAGTCGATTTAACAAGCGCTTCGACGTATTGATGTATTCACGGCTAAACGGTTTAAGGATAACAGACAATTACAAATGACAATTATAAATACACATATTACACATTTTTTTTAAAAATGTCCCCACTCAGAAAGCACTCAAACAAACAAAATAAGGATTGCAAAAAAAAATATATGTTTAGATAAGGACAAACATGAATGTAAATATAATAGATCTGAGTATGATAGAGTTTTATTTATTTATTTGTTTTTTCCTTTAAATTTAGATTATTTTATTATATTTCTATTGTAAAAGCTAATAAGAATAATATGAATGTAATGTATTTAATCTGTTTTTGTCTAACTATGAAACAGCTCGAATATCTTCCATACAAATATCCTATAACACCTAGTCGCTACACAGATCAGATGGCTCAACATTTTCAATCCAATTTCAGAACAAAGTTTCTTTTTTGTAGCGATCAAGACACAACAATCGTAAACTACTATGTATTTTAAACTAAAAATATAGAAAATACTTGGTGTTTTCTGATTTTCCTATCGTGATTTTTAGAAGTATTATATGCCGCATAATTTTAATTAGACAAGGGTTAATATTTCTTCCTGAGGTATATATAATTTATTTTCTCATGTATATAACTTTTTAACTTATTTTCTTCATATATAATTTTTTATTTCTCTCTCTCTCTCTCTCTCTCTCTCTCTCTCTCTCTCTCTCTCTCTCTCTCTCTCTCTCTCTCTCTCTC
The DNA here is from genome assembly GCA_930367205.1 of Acanthosoma haemorrhoidale. Taxonomy (NCBI): domain Eukaryota; kingdom Metazoa; phylum Arthropoda; class Insecta; order Hemiptera; family Acanthosomatidae; genus Acanthosoma; species Acanthosoma haemorrhoidale. The sequence continues at coordinate 33,893,874 of OV884009.1, read as the reverse complement.
TCTCTCTCTCTCTCTCTCTCTCTCTCTCTCTCTCTCTCCCCCACTCCCTCCCTAATCTATTATATTTTTAAAAGTTTAATTATTGATTAAATATTTTTTGAGCACTTGCACTAGTAATCAGATCGTTAGTTCTGTAGCAATTTTAAACGCTCATGAATCTGGTCCCTTGATCGACCTCTTGATACAAGTGAAAACAGAGCTTTACAAAAATAAAACAGAGCAGGGGGATCCTTAGGGCTAAAGAGATCCGTATATCAGTTTGTTTTATGTTTTCTCTGTGCCAGTGACTTTAAAATAACTCCAGGGGGCCTTGTATCGGATTGTTTTCACGGAAATCTCGTTCCAATGTTAAACATCTTGGATCAGGCGCAATTTTGTTTAGACTGACGAAGTGTGTGATTTCGCTAGGCCGTCTGCGATTGGGCCAGATTACGCCCGACCCGTTTTTATGTTGCATTTGTTTTTAGAAAGCGGCAATTTGTTGATGGCCTTGTCTTTCTTCAATGAGATATTGTGACTATGAAACGAAAATAGACATTCTTTTTTTCAGTTTGACACTGTTAATCTTCCTCTGAGGAGCCGCCAAGTTTGATCGAGTTAAAACGGCACGGAACTCATAAAAACTATTTTATTATTATAATAATTATTTATTTAATATATTTACTGCTCTTTAATTAAACTGTGAAAGAATGAATAGAGGAAATAGCACCTTGCACTTAAAATTGATGATGTTCTCTCGTGTCTATATATTTGTGAATTTTGATTAGGAAATATAAATCTACCTGGCCCAAAGATCAGTAACCTCACTTTAAGAGATAATACAGTTTTTTCTCGCACATTTTTAAACTGAGGGTGAGCCCCATCGCCTAGATTTGTATTCATGTTATTTTCCTATTAACTACAATCTGATTTTATGTAACCCAACCTCCTTCAAATGCATCTGCGCATAGCAGAATGAGGAGAAAATTTGTCAATTATTTTGTTTATATTGTTCATATTTTTACACATTGTATTAAAATAGAAAGGGGTTCAGGGGAAAAAAAAGAGATAATACAATTTATTACGTCAATTATTAAAAAAAAATTTCTATTTTCATCTAGTTTTTAATTTCTTTATGGTTTTTGGTAAACTGTATTTTATAAATAAAAATGTATGTGTACTTCAATGAAGATTTTATTCATTAACGAAAGTGATGGTGTTGGTTTTTTTCTTTTCTTTTGACTAAATGCATTATATATTAGCGAAATATTATTTTTATTGAGTGAATATTGGAAAAAAAAATTGATTTGAATTTTGGAAGCTGTCTGTTCAACGATTTCCCAAAAATATTATGTTCGACAGGCGGTAAAATACATGGCAGTAGTGGGCCATATTTAGTAGTCCCCTTAGGTTGAATGCCGACAATGGAGAAAAGACTAAAAAAGCTAATATCGACAGGGATTTATTTCTCTTTAGAACGTGGTCCCTGCGGCATCGTTATAGAAACTGTATAGCTACTCGAATTTGTAGATTTTTACCGACAAAATAAAAAAAAAAAATTAATTAAAAACGTAGTCATTGCTATTTTGTTTTGTTTTCTTTATCGTCATAAAAGTAGCTCTTTTTATTTGTCAACTGAACATTAATGTTATTCATAGTAGACACTGTCACGGAATATTTTTTGTTTTCTATTCTAATTGTATTTGTTAGACATGCATATACATGTATACACCCGCAAAGCTTGTTCTCCTAATACTAAATAATAAGAACTGATAACTACTACACACACTAATAAGAATATCACGGCACTAGGCACGCCAACATCAAGCCTCTAAGGGGCACCCATCACTGAAATCAGACTAAATAAGAATACACTACATGCCCAGAGAGACTCTAGGCCCAGCCACAAGTGGACTCTCACCATTGTACCGCAACTATCAACCTCTACCGAGGCTTCCCACACTCCTTAATTCCCTCACACCACCTTCAAGCAGGTACTCCTAGGACAAGGATCCGCTCAACCCAAATATCCCTTTATTTTTCCCTCATCCTTAATCTTATAATTAGAGAGCTAAGAAAAAAAACAAAAAAACTCCTGTTTATTTAAGTGTTTTTATAGGAACACGTTTTTTATTCCGCTATAAGACTGCACTACATGCCTAGAGGGACTCTAGGCCCAGCCACCAGTGGACTCTCACCACTGTACCGAAACAACCAACCTCCACCGAGCCTTCCCAGGCCCCTTAATCCTCTCACACTACCTTCAAGTAGATACTCCTAGTATAAGGATCCAATTAACCTAAATATTCTATATTTTTCCCTCATCCTGAATTTCTAACTAGAGAGGTTAGGGGAAAAAAAATGTTTGAAAATTTAATAAATTCAGCCCATTAATGTATAATGTACATCATAATACTTTTGTACAATGCAGATCACTATTTGGTATACTAGAATTTGTATAAAATGTAGTAGAGTTACAGGAAATACAATGAAGCAATTGTATGATAAATAGATTCGTTTGTAGAATCTATATTTCGTACAAATATAAATTTATAACTAGGGGATATGGAACAAAAAAAAATATTATCTGGATTGATGAATTTTGTTTATGCCATTCACCTCTCATGTTGTAGCTAACAATTGGGGGGGGGGGACAGTACTATTACATTTTTTTTTTATTAAACAGAACATTAGAAAATGAATCCAGACTGAAAATGAAACCAGACTGAAAATGAATCCAGAACAGTTTTTGTCATATTTTTCAATCCCTTTTTGAATATCCGGTTCATGAAAATGAAAACTAAGATCGATTTCAGCTGAGTGTACCCAATTGTAAGTAAGCAAATTTTCTCAGGTCCTACAGGCGAAAATGCTAACACTGAGCTATTTTGGGATCGTCGACCTTTCCACGGCTGGAATAATACTTTTTGTACTATCAATCAATTATACGTCCCACATAATTCCAAGTATTTTAATCATGATTATTCAGTAACATACTTAACATCATATTATTTAGATCGTGTGTAATATTTTCTGTTAGTCTGCGGCAGACCGAATTACAAAGACGGTTTCATTACTTTAATAAGTGAAAATTAATATGCAGTTTGAGAAATGTTATGTTTTTCGAAACAGAGAGGAAGGGTCAATTGTTTTTGGGTGATTAAAAGTTAAATATCTTTTTTAAAAAATTGTTTCCAAGATGAATTGTTTGAACATGGTGTCCAATTAGCGATATCAGAAAAACAAAATTGAATTGGTATCAGACTTTTGTAAAAAAGGTAAAACAAAGAGACATTTCCAATTCATACATACGATCTCAGGACCATTGAGTAATGAGCGCTGACGTAACAAATCCCCAATTCGCAGCTTTATTAGGTTGACGTAAGCCAGTGACGTATTATTCGGATTCAGTCCAAATTAACAACATCGGTGGAATCAATTTTAAGAGGGATTGAACATTGTCAAATTAAATTAAAGAAATAAAAAAAAAATGGAATTAATAGCGTACATCACAAGGGTTTCTGATTTCTAAAAAAGACCAGTAGACTTTAGAAACCTAATCTGATTTAGGAATGATCTAAAAAGGTTTTATTACACAAAACCGATCGTCAGTCGGTTAAGATAAAATAACGAAGTATGGGTAAACAAACATTTGTTTTTCTGTTTGCACCAATATAACTTTGAGAACCAACAAAATAATTGCTTTATTGTGCCAAAATTAATAATCAAATCATTAGAATCTATCTAAAATGATCTAATCTAATACTGCTTGTTAATAACAGCGTAACCGGTGTCGCGGCTGACGGAGGAGCGTGGGGGACTTCCCAAGACTCCGCTCCCTCTTACGCATGCGAGGGAGTTGACAACCTGTGAATTTGGGGGGTCTCCGGGCTGTTTGTAAATACTGTATGAATGAGAACATTTATCACAATTACTTATTCCCTAATGAGGCAGATCGTAATTTTAGCTCAATATAGAAGTTTCAATAATAAAAAATAAGAGCTCAGGTTATATGACCAACATCACGAAAGCCTTATTGAATAGTGGAAGTAATAATTTTTTATATACATTGAATAATATAATATTATATTATTCTGTACATATCCTACAACAAAATGACCGTCCTGATAGTAGTTATCATGCTGATGGATTCAACCCTGGCTTTCTCAAGGATTTATAAGGATTAAAGATAAATATCTTTAGGGGTTGGATCTGGTCGGGGTTAACCCTTGCTTCGTGAGAATAAACGAGGAGCTGAATAAAGAAGTATCGAATCCGATTAAGAAAATCGAATTTAAGGTCGAGATGTGTCACACTCACCAAATACGGTGTCAACCCTCAGTCCCCTGTGCTCTAACTCCGTATGAAGTGTCAGCCATGGACTTTTGTTTTTTTGCAAAGCTTGAAACGCTTGATTGCTGACTATCACACCTCTTTGGAACGAGGACCCAAAGCATTGTGAGAGAATCTATATAGGTATAGGTATAGGCATATGTATGTAGGTCCGACAACTACATTGGTAACTATTCCAAAGGAGACACGGGTGAGTCAGAAAACATTTTCATCTCAATGTGTTGTCTGTTGGCTCCAGAACGACTGGTTGGAAACTGGTACAGGACGAGGCCAGTTAGACGATAGCGGTGCAACTTGTTTCATTGTTTCAGAGCTACATCGTAATTACAACAGCACGCATCCGATGGCGGAAGGTTTTTCAGTCCCATGTACTCCGTAAGTGGGACCATCGCAGGTTCGAGTAATAGATCCACCAGTATCAATGACCAAACCCAGATGAAACACTTTTTATACAATTTTCATTCATTCCCGAGCATAAATCAACAAAATATTAACTTCCCTATATGGCTGCTATCGGCGGTATAACAACAGTACTATAACGGCCATAAATAAAATCCTCTCAGAAATTTTGAACTCACAATCCAGAACGTTTGAGCTCATGTTTGAAAACTCAAAAAAACCGCGTTACACTCAGTTAGTTGGTGCTCGACACAGAGGAATGATATTTTGTATGGTAGCTTCGTTTAACGTCCCAATGATACTAATATAAAAGCAACCAAAGGAAAAATAATAAAGTTTCATTAAGAAATGAATTGATCCTAATATACCCTACATTCTTGAACTCATCCCTTCCAAGTTCATAAAATTCCATAGTAACCTATCCAACCACCCTAATCCCGTAGCACAGTCATTGCACTGCACCACTCATCCCTATAATCCTCCTCGGAAATTAAAACGGCAGTGGCCTCGTGAGCTGCTATAATTAAGTGTTAGTGGGAGTCCTGGCAATGGCCAGTTTCTCTAATCATGTCCTGAGAGTCCGTGGCTCCCGCGCTCTTGGTCAGCTTCCGCTGGCTCTTAACCAGTGACGCGGCTGACGTAGGAGCGTGGGGGACTCCCCAAGACTCCACTTCCTCCTTCGCACGCGAGGGAGGTGACAGCCATGTGGACTTGGGGGGCCTCTGGGCTGTTTGTAAATATTGCATGAATGAGCGAGTGAATGATGAATTGTAAATATGGTATGAATGATAACATTTATCTCAATTACTTATTGCCTAATAAGGCAGATTCTAATTTTATCTTAATAAAAAATTTTGATCAATAAAAAAAATGATTTAATTAAAAACTATAAAAACTGTCTACTGGTACACTAACTTTAAGTGCAGTAAACAAATATCTAAACGTATGGAAATTTCATTTAAAATTATTGTAAATATGTTGCAGTAATATTGATACCTATCTACAAATATACAGTAAAACTGTTATTTTTTATTTTATTTTATACTTGTTAAACAAACACCGTCATCACAGAACCAACCACCACATTTCTGAAAATAGAACTTCCAATATTAGCATGCAACCTTAACTACATTGTACATGTCACGCACACAATTACACGTTCCTCATAATACCAAAACATGCAACAAAACACAATTATTTAAACATTATAATTATATTCAATTTTCGTTATAGTACAGTTCACACTATTATGAATAATATATTAAATAATTATGTTAATAAATAACCATATACTTACATGCAATATATTGAAAAAATGCTGCTGTATAATTAGTATAAATCTCTATTTTTGCAGAGATCCATTGAGTTCAATACAATACATAAACATGCACATGATTACCATATCCTAAGAGAAATTAATGTTTTAAATATAGTTATGTCTGCAGATCCAGGCTCGTACACAGAAACAAGTAACAATCAGAAACAATAACGTATCCTTCGAAATTCACATTAAATCGGGTATCATGCTAACAAAATTAACATGTTCTACATTTTTTTTTTTTTTAGGATTTCGTTTATATTTATTTTTTAAATCAGAATCAGTCTGTTAAAATCATTTTGATTCCCATGCCCGACCGAAAGACATGAAATTTTGCATGTAGGTTTTATTAATGGACATGAAAGAAAAATATTTATAGCTCTGTTAAAATTGATTAAATGCCAACTTGGTATTAACAATAAAATAGTTTTCCTTTACATTAAGTTGGGCAGTGGTGTACGCGAGGTGGGGGGGGGGTCAGGGGGATATACCCCCCGAAATCTGAGAAGTTTTTTATACCTACAAACATAAGGTTTGTATTTATTTAATATTTGAAATACCCTCTAATATCCTGTATTGAAGAAGAAACTCCCATTTACACGCATTGGAAGACTAAACTTTAGTATTTGATAGGAGCAGGAAGAATTTAAGGTGAATTAGAAAGATAAATAATATGATGAAAGCACTTTCGGGCCTAAATTTACGTCCGGTATAATTCAATATCTAATAAAGTGAGCAATATTTTGAAAACGGATTTTTACATAAAATTTGATGAGTGTAAAGATTTTTAATTTTTGATCCATTACATAAACAACTCACGCTTAATTTGGCGATTATACGCGTATTGTGGACATTCTGAACCCAAAACCGTTTTCAAGATAAAGATCCATCATACTCTTCAGAGCTAACCTGTCTTCTTCTAATTAACCCCCTCCCCGAAAAAAATTCTGCTTACGCCCCTGCTGTAGGGTATCAAATCGAATATCTAGGTGTCCTGAATATGTAAAATGCGTTGGGACTTTGGTGGACTATGATGCGAATCCCTTAATTATCTGATTAATCACACTAGTGACGGATTTTTAGAGTTAATCGCAGTATTTTTCAGAGAGCCAAGTAAAGACTACGACACAGCTGAATACATGAAGAGGATATGAAACTCAACGATTTCTCCTGGCCCAGGTCAGAGACCTACATATGCCACAGCCTTTCAGTTCGCTTTGATATTATTATAGAGGCAATATCACAATGTCAGGGTGAGTTATCGTTTTGGGGGCAACTGGTAATTACAAAGAGATCCCTAAAGGAACATCAGTGAATCTTTAAAGCTCTGAGGGTTTCCCTTACACACTTGGTATCTGCAAAAGAAACCCTTCATCTCAAAACGTGTATAAGATGAACATTTAGGAACTTGAAGTCCAAATAAACAACGGCAGGCAGTAAGTTAGTTGACCTAATGATAAGTAGCTTCGGAATTTTTCGTTATAAATTGAATGTTTATGTTATTTTTCAATTACTAAATTAATACATCATGTGATTAAAAAAAAATAGATGAACGTACGTTTGAGTGAAAAAAAGCCACAAATTGGTGTCTCAGTAGATTTCAAGGCACTTTTTCCTTTGGTTGAGAATTAAAGAATCTTAGCTGCTCGCTATGTTGTACATCAGGGTGTTGAACATTGTCGAATAATACATATGTATGCCAGCGAATGTTATTATTTAATTTTAACTAATTACATTATGAATAAACATATACTAAGTAAAGGATCTAAATGTGGAGAAACAATATCCAGAGATGATCGAGATCTGGTCGCGTGAGTTACTTAAATACTTCTAAATATTTGCCCAAACATAGCCTGAGTTTCTTAAACACTTTTGAAAATACAACAACAACTTTACTATGGTAAAATTACAATCTGCCTGATTAGGCTATAAGAAATTGTGATAAATGATCTCATTCATACCAATTTACAATTTTCATTCACTCGCTCATTCATACTATATATACAAACAGCTCAGAGGCCCCCCAAGTCCACATGGTTGTCACCTTCCTCGCGTGCGAAGGAGGAAGCGGAGTCTTGAGAAGTCCCCCACGCTTCTTCGTCAGCCGCGTCACTACTGGATAAGAGCCAGCGGAGGCTGACCAAGAGCGCGAGAGCCACAGACGCTCAGGACATGATTGGAGATACTGGCCATTACCAGGACTTCCTGTATAGTGTCTTTTTTCTATGGTAATACGTATTTGTATTTTAACCAAAAACTGATAGCTCATTAAAGATCACAATTGTCAATCTAAATAGGGCACTACCATTCCAAAAAAAATTGTATATACTGAGAATTATTTTTGATCGTTTCAATTTTTATTATTTAATTTGGAACAGCACGACATTGATTGCTTGATGATGGAGTAAATGAGCCTGAAACGTCGCAATCATTGTATGAATCCATAATAAAAATCAATATTGTGTACAATTGCGATAATTTAATACACATAAACATCCTTCAAAATAAAAAATATTACTTATAAGCTCATTTCGAAATTTTGAGGAATATAATTTATAAATTTTCTTAGAACATACCGACAGACAGAATCACCTCTCGGTTTGGACTCGGCAATTAATATTTAATAAAGAAGAGATATCGGGGATGCATGTGGTCCTTGGATCTTAAAGTGTTAGTATCTTCGTGATAGGCTCTCGACACATCTTTCTTCTAATCTGGACGAAGATGTACTTCCGCGCTTTCCATGTAGCGGAAAGACAAGAGTCAACGAACTCTGGAAGAATGGCCAGCCTCGTCTGGAGATTTAATTAATTATTTGGCAGGAAGTATGAATAGAGATGACCAATAGCAGCCATTTCTGCGAGGCGTTGACCTGCCCCGCGTGGAAAAAGATAAATCTTGTTCAATGATTGATAAACAACGCAGTTGTTGTTTTTGGGGGTCTCGAACATCATATGAGCGACGGCTCTCATTTAAGGCTTTCCAATAAATTGAAAAAAGAAAGAAATTGATTTCCCTACAGATCGAACTAAGGCCGTAAAGCGGTTATCATTCAGCCATGTGACATAGTTGAGGGAGATTTAAATCAGCACACTATCACGTAGGGAAGCGTACTTTATCTGCTCATTGAATAGTATTATCACTACATGTTTTTATTCATTGTTAATAAATTATTGACACCCAAAAATGTCCGAGTTTCATTATAAACAAATTTCATGCTTGTATGTATTTATAGTCATTTGTTTTGATGGTCTGTGTGAAGTAGACTACGAAAAGCATGAACCTCCGACCGATAGTCGACAAACCATGTTGTAATATGTTTCGGTATATAAATATTTTTGCAATTCTAGGATGAAAATATAAACATAAGTTATTATTCATATCCATTGTTGAAAATGTAAACTCCAGACCTTTCCACCCGCTGGAGAAATTTCTTCAATGTTGTGAAGATTCTGGACAGAAATATACATATATGCGAACTGAACATATTGAGTGAGTGGAATTGAGTATATGAATGAAGCCTTACAAGGCAGCTGATGAATATTTTTATTTTCTAAACCAACAGTTAAAAGAAACAAAGCTATAGAAAAATCATAAATACTAGTTGTACAAAGATCAGTGGCCTTTTTTTATATATTTTTATTTTATTTTTTGCCCACCATAAATTATTTATATCAATTCATCATTCACTCGCTCATTCATACAGTATTTACAAACAGCCCAGAGACCTCCCAAATCCGCATGGTTATCACCTCCCTCGCATTCGAAAGAGGAAGCAGAGTCTTGGGAAGTCCCCCACGGTTATCCGTCAGCCGTGTCGCCGGATACGAGCCAGTGGAGGCTGACGAATAGCGCGAGAGCCACATACGCTCAGGACATGATTGGAGAAACTGGCCATTCCCAGGACTCCAACTGTGACGCATTTATAGCATTTCACGAGAAAACTCCCGTTTCAGTCTCCGGGGAGGATTATAGGGATGAGCGGTGAAGTGAAATGACTGTGCTAGGGGATTAGGATGGTTGGATAGGTTACTATGGAATTTCATGAACTTGGAAGGGATGAGTTCGAGAATGTAAGGTATATTAAGATCGTTATGAAGGGTTTTGTGGCTGACGTAATAAGGGGCATTTACTATTGTTCTCATGACTTATGATTGAAAGGCCCCCATAGCTCTATTCCGTATGTCCAGATTGGCTTAGGTATAACTTTGTAGATTAGTAATTTATTTTCTATTGAGAGATGGGATGTCCTTTGAAGTAGTCTGTACAGTTGTCCAAAGCGTCTGTTTAGTTCTTGTATTTTTAGCCTCGTTTGTGGGTTCCAGGTCAGCCGTTTGTCGAGATGGAAGCCCAAGTACCGTACTATTACTTACATCAATTATAAAATGTACACTTTATCTTTTTTATTTGCTTGCACACCATTTTATTTGCTTGACCACTTTCCATTTAAAATTAAAAATAAACAAATTGCCAATAGCTAAAATATTGAATAAAACAAAATATATTAAAATCGGGCTGAACGATTTTTAACACGCAATTTCTATTCTCAAAACTGTAATTTACGGAATATCTTTAATTTCTCTTGTCCCCTTGATATCTTTATCGAAGTCAGAACTTCAAATCTTAAATATCTGTGCCATAGAAATTGTTTTGAGGCATACCCACATTATCACATCTTAAATATAATATATACAGTGTGATAAGAGGTTCTATTAAGACCATGAAAATTTCAGGTAGTACTTTGACGGGTAGGCAGAAGAAAGATGACTGCTCGTACATTTTTGAATGTGAAGCCTCTCTCACTACGGACTCGGCAAATGAGCAAGTTCAGACCGCAAATAAACTGTTGTCTTAGATGATTTTTTATTTAAGCACGACATTTATTCAAATTACTAAATTAGTCGAATTCACATTTCCAATTCAGCTACCCAATGATTATTTTGATTAAGTCTGTCCATGAATTCCAGACTGTTTCTCCTAAATAACTATTATCGTGTTAATCGCACCGAACAAACACAAGGCTATTGCAGTTCTGTTATTGAATAATGTAAGAAAAAATAAAAAAAAGGGCACAGATTATAATTATCAAGAAATTAACCACTGGCCTTGCATTTGTTAATTTTTCTAAGCATATCTGAACCGATTAGAGACAGACGTCAATATTTGTAGCCTTACTTAATGTATAAAGTTAATATACAAAGTGTAGCACGTGTATCTAGTTTATAATTATTTTTAAATACATTTCCTATTAATTTTTATCTCTTACTTTATATAGATTTTAAAATTAGCAGGGGCTAATGCCGTCACTGAATAATGAATTTTACGTAATAGTAATTTTTTTCCTTTCTAATGACATGTTCCCACTATAATAAAGTTCCTGTTGTTGTCCCATTAACCTCTTTTTTTTTCCTAAAAATAAAAATAAATGGTCAAGGCAGGGTTTGATAAGTTAACGATATGTAATTTTCGTTTTGTATTTTTTAAACAACAAATTCAAAAACTCGTTACAACAATATTTAAAATCGTGATCACACCTTTGAGCCAGTGATTTTTTCATGATGGTATTTTTCATGGTGGTTCTATTTGAGGTCCAGATGATGCTAAGGAAGAAATCCTATGAAAAATAATGAAGTGTTGATAATTAATTGCTTAGTAATTAAAATATAATAATATTCGTTAGAGCAACATTCAAAAAAGAGACACCTGCATATTAATATTCACACAGTGTTTAAGTTAATTTTTCCAAAAATTGCATTTTTTGAAGTAAGGTAGATAATTCGATATGCAATAGTGAATTCGCAAGGTGTGTGTTTCCAATTTTATTTGTTGTTTTGTAAGTAATTTGTTCATATTTTAGTACTGAGGATGCTTAAATAGGGGAATAGTCGACTGTAATATTTTAAATCAAAAAATATTTAGAAAAAATGAATTTCACAAAGTGTAAAAATTCAAGTATAAATATTTTCTAATCAAATTGTCGTCCTGATTAATAATAATTACCGTGCGTCGTTGGGGCTTATACGGATTTATTTTTTATATTTGAAATTGGATATATATATTTGAAAAATTAGAATTTACACTTTTTATTCATACAATATATACATACACATTCTGCGCAGGAACCCCCCACTACCAAGGAAATTCCCTCTGGCAAAGACCATAGAGAGGGCCACAGACCCTCTGACTGGGGGATCATCCCCACTCCCATCCCATCATGGCCAGTGTCAGGACCCAATGACTTATTTATTTACAATAGATCACGAGGCCACCACCGTTTTAGGAGACCAGGAGGATTGTAAAGACTCCGTTACTCGATAAGGAGAGGATTTGAATGAGCTGATAAGTTTTTGTGGAATTTGAAAAATCTTGAGGGTATTAGGTCACGGCGTGGAGATCAGGGATGCTGTGTAAAGTAAAAGGGTGCGTTGACTCTTGCTTCTGAGTACTTTGGATTGGAATATTCGTTTCGTTTGATGTTCGAAGATTTAGCTGCCAACCATAGTTCTAATCTGTAAGTCCAAATTGGTTTCAGCAACTGTTTGTATACGTGAAGTATGTTGTGTGGTGTTTATAGTTTCTGCTAAGTAGTCTGTAATTATATAATGCAAAGCCGTCGAAATCGTGGCCATATCTAGGTAACGCAAAATCCCGCGGCGAGGGTGGCCTTGCCAAAAGAGGAATTGGAAAACCACGCCCATTCCGAGAATGCGCTAATGTTTTATGTAATACTTCATATCCGTTTTATTTTCCATGAATTTTCAAAACAGCGGTATTCAAGTATAAGAAAGTTTAGTTAAAGTGATCTTGAATAATCTTCAAGTCTAGTATGACATAATGGAACGAAGGAAAAAAATTGTTTTTACTAAAAAACCTTGCCAACACTTTCCTCTAGGTTTTAAGCACCAGAGCAGTGTAAAATTTTATTTCTAAGCGTTTACATTAAAACTTTTCTCCCAGAACCCCTGGTAGTTCAAGAGGGCCTCTGTGAAGCTTTGCAGGGAGGCCCAAAATTTGTAGATCCGGCCCTGAACAAAACTCTTAATTTTGTGATCCCTCGCCCTCGTCTTCATTTTATTTAATTCCTATTGGAAGTATAAAAGTGTGTTATTATCTATACGTTCAGGTGGTGGGGTTAGCGGGAGATATTGTGGTGGGGAGTATGTGGAACGTGTAAGTGGGTCGTAGTCCCCATGTGTACTGGACTAACCGGACCCGCTGGCAAAACTGCCACCCTAATCGACCGACCTTTGATTTTTTTTCTTTTCTTTTTGCCATTCGAGTAGACTATAGATAGCTTCAGGGCATCTTTTTGCGCTGGGTTTTTTTTCCTCTTGTTTTTACTGCCGAGCCCGAAAGGAATGATTCTACTTTCATTCAGTCGTATTTCTTCTGCTTCACTGTCTGAGCGTTCAGCCGAACGATGATCCGACCGATCAGAAATAAGGAAGGTGTACTTGAAAGAATCCATAACTCTGTGTATATTTTTGTTAGGATTTAATAAAGGGAAGTATGCCAGAAAGCACTTAAGCCAACTCATCTCTGATTTAACATTTCTCAATTAACTTCTCAAAAGCTTTTTAAGTTCTGTTTTTTTTCCCAAGTTTGTTAAATAAATTTAAAGACGCCTTTCTGCTACTGATTAAGTGTTAAAAATCGACGCAGAGACTTGAGATCGGACACTTTCAAACCTCTTTAATTTCATTTGTACACATTTTCAATAAGACCAATTCCGTTCATAATTGTAATAAGTAGGCAAACAAAAAATGTATTTGATTAGAATAAAAATTCCATTAGACATATGGAAATGGCCCTGACTCAGCAATATTGCAAGGATAAACAAACGTTGAATAAACTATTAAATGATAATATAGAGGTTCTACTTGTTCTTCCTTCAAGTGATCCCGTTTTATCCTCACGCAATAATGGAAAAAATCTCATTTCAACTCTAATAAAAACATCTTCACAAAATCATCTCAAAAACACGATAAAAATACCGAAGCAGAAGGGCAATGACTTTTAGGAAGAACAGGTATAAACAGCATCCTAGCGGAAAAGTTGGAAAATAAACTGCTTAACGACTCATAACTCACAACGTAGTAAACGTATCTATCAAAACAAATGTTGACTCAATGCATAATTTTCCACTTTATGACTTATAATTTTTTAAGTATCTATATCAGTAATGACTCATAATTATTCCTGGATATCAATAAGCAAACCGTATCTCCATATATCATATCCTGTTTACTGGGATTTAATTACTCGTATATCACTTGGGAATTCGAAGATACTACTCTCTTGAGGACTTTTAAATAATTTTTTATTTGTTAAAACGAGATCATAAATGTATTCGCTTCATGGCTGCTAGTCGCCGTTTAAATTCTCTACGAGAAATATACTTAAGGGTTCGTTCCGATGCTTGGTTAGCAGCCAGCAACTTTTTGTTAGTTTGCTGATGATAAGGTGTGCGGTTGTTCGTTTTTTTTGGAATTAATGTCGACATAAAACCCTCAGGTAATCAACGCCGTTGTTTCTGTACATAAACTCACTTCGGGAGCCCAGAGATGGTAGCCTGGGAGAGTACAAGGACGAGAGAAGAGCCAAGGAGGCACCCCAGTCCCAAATGGTAGGAGGTGGTTATAAATAGTGTTTTACAGAACTCGAGATATGATTGGAGGATGTTGATAAAAATCATGTAAACCACCTAGCTAAGATTTGTTTTTGTAAACTCTTATATCGTTTATTACCATTGGTCGTAATTGTTGTTAATCAAGATATATATATATAATCAAGATATATATATATATATATATATATATTAAACAATTTAGTTTCTTTCTATAGAGTTTTCTCTTTACTTCTGTTTTATATTAGTATGTATTTGTGATTATCAGGATAGACCTGTTTAATTTTCAATACTACGAATCATTTTCGCTCGTGTGTAACTTTTCATTCATGAACGCTGTAGGGGCTGACCAGCCAAGCACCAGTGTCGGGAGGGTGGTCCATGTACGCTTGCATATCCACTCATCCCGCACGTTCTAGAGTGCAATCCAAACACAGCTTGTCAGGTCAGCTATTTTCTATATATATGTATAATTATATTGATATTTTCAATTAAATGACAACATACTTCGAAATTCTGCTCAATTTCAAAATTCCAGACAAAAAAAAAGGAAGCTATTATTGATCTCGTGAACAAAGTACTGACAGTAATTCGTTATAACTAAAGCCTTGTATTAGATTGATCTGGTAATTTAATTTTTAACATTGATTGTGAACTGTTTTTAGAAACTGTCTGTTCAATAAACTGTTCAGTGGTAAAGCCCTGTTACTACAATTACTATAACACAGCAGTAATAAAAAAATTAAAAATAAATATGCAGTGTTTTGATTTGTATCATCCTTATTCCCCCTCCGAAGCAAATACCCTGAAGCAAACAGGGTACGTTTATGAAAAAAATCACAATGGTGACATTACAACAATATATCTTTATGTACCCAATAAAGTCCACATCCCTTAAACTATGTTAACCAAACTTTGCCTAGTAATCCAACGGATACCTATTCAGGTTTTTGAACCCGAAGGTGAGCCCCATCTTAAGTCCCTTTTAACCACAAAAAGATATTGTTAGTTTTTAAGACATGCACTCCTTAAAAGCATGCAATGCAGTAAATGGAGAAAGCTTCATGTAAAATTTAAATCAATTTAAAAAAAAAAAATAACCCAAGGGGTTAAGGAAAAAAAAATGAAAAGGTTTCAAATGCGTTCTGAGAGAAAACTATTCAGTAGTTTATTAGTTATTTAATATGCACATAATTATTTTGCATCGGACGTAGAAGAATCTACCTTGTTTTAGATTTGCTTACTAATTCAAAACTGGTTCTGGAAACCTGAAAAATCTCGTTAATATTAGTTGTGAATGCTCCTTATGTCGTATGTGGCTCTCGCGCTCTTCGTCTGCCTCCACTGCCTTGTATCTTGTATTCCCAAGACTCCGCTTCCTCTTTCGCATGCGAGGGAGGCGACAACCATGTGGATTTGGGAGGCCTCTGGGCAGTTTGTAAATATAGTATATGGTATATACATGGTAAATATGGTATGAATGAGAACATTTATCTCAATTACTTATTGCCTAATAAGGCAGATTGTAATTTTATCATAATAAAGTGGTTTATCTTAAAAAAAAACAACTTTATATTCCAGCAAACTTTACCCTTAATAAATCCTTTTTTACCTCACCCACGCAAACCAATCGATTTTTATAATTTACGGTTTACTGAAGCACCTACCTTGTAGTTCCAAGCCTTCATTCCCGTGTAATGAATTTATTTATTAACACTTCCTATTACACTACTGATTGTTTATTTAACGGCACTCAAATGTCAAAAGCTAAAATGTACTGATCCAATAAAATTAACATACTAAGTGTATCATGTATATCCCATCTATACCCATTGCTGAATGTTAAAAAATAGATGATGTTAAAAGCTTTATTTAAAACAATTACAATAATTAAATTAAAAATTACTGCAAAACAAGTGTAAAATTTGAATTGTCATTTTAAACAAAAATTTCGATCCACGCCATTTTCCCCTTACTTCCCTTTATTGTATGTTTGACCAAAACCACATTATGACAATTTTTAGTGTACTGGAATATGTCTTAACAATATGAGATCGACTGAATCATTTTTAGGACTGCTGGTGTAGAACATGCATGTGTATTGTAGTTTTGGATGGGGGGGGGGGGGGCTATGTTAATATGCGGATATTTTATTTTAAGGTATTAATTGTATTTTAGTTTTAGTTTAGAAGCGCTCTGACGTCTCGCAAATATATGTAATGGCCTCATGCAACATCAAATGAACTTTTTATTTAAGATGTATGCACAAAACGAAAAAGCCAGGTCAATGATCCCAGGACCAAGCGATTTGTGTTTAAAGGGCAACGTAAAATGTCTAGGTTTGCCGCTCGTCAAGAAACACAGTGATGCAGTGACGTTCTTGTCATGTTTCACATTATGTTTCCCCCGGGGTTTTTTCACGGGCCACGATAATAATAATCGTTAAAAGCAGACATTAGAGCAGGAGACATGGAGAAGGGGGTAGGCGTTACGAGTTGAGTGGGCGGTAGCGGTCCCACCGAATTTCGTAACGGTAAGCCCCCCCACGTCAGAATTACATGAACTCTGTTGCCGTCCCACATTCTCGCCGGCCTATCTGGGTCGCGCCCTAGTAACAGTGGGACTGGCTTTTCCCCTTCCTCCAAGCTTCAATATCTTCCATACAAATATGCTATAACATCTAGTCGCTACACAGATCAGATGCCTCAACATATTCAATCCAATTTCAGAACAAAGTTTCTTTTTTGTAGCTTCAACGCATTGATGTATTCACGGCTAAACGGTTTAAGGATAACATAAAACATAGACAATTACACAAAAAATTACTAATGACAATTATAAATAGACGTATTTAACATTTTTTTGAAAAATGTCCCCACTCAGAAAGCACTCAAAGAAACAAAATAAGGAGTGCAAAAAAAGATATGTTCAGAAAAGGACAAACATGAATTATTGTAAATATAATAGCTTGCCTTATGTAAACTTATATTAGAAGCTAACTTGAACATCTGAGTATGATAGAGTTTTTTTTATTTATTTGGTTTTTCCTTTAAATTTAGATTAGTTTATTATATTTCTATTGTAAAAGCTAATAAGAAGAATATGAAAGTAATGTATTTAATCTGTTCTTGTCTAACTATGGAACAGCTTGAATATCTTCCATACAAATATCCTATAACACCTAGTCGTTACACAGACGTCTCTCTCTCTCTCTCTCTCTCTCTCTCACACTCTATCTTATATAGAAAATATTTATATATATTTCTCTGCACTCGTCGACAATAAAGAAATTATTATAACCTCCCCAGACACAGTAATGTTTGTTTTGATTGTAAAATGTGCAAATGATGTTTTCCATTTTGAATTATTCATGAAAGTTTTATTATACCTCAGGCATTTTTGTAAAATGCTTTTTGTTTTCACAGAGTTGCTTGTGTGAGGTAATATTAATTATGTATTAATGTTATATGGATTTACCATTTTAAAAATTTGAATTTATTTTTAATAATTAAGGTTACTATTTCGCTATACATAATTATGGATTAATATAATTTGAAAAGGTAATATCAGTGCGTTGTTCCTAGTTCAATTATCAATAAATAGGCTTTTGAGCTAATTTACATTTTCATTTTGGATCCAGCTGATATGTTTAAGATTATTATTTGGGCTACGTTCTACTAAGTCGGATTATCAAGCCAATGACAGATCCACTATATATAAATACATCTCAATAAAATATTTGACGGATTCATCATTTATCTTGCCTCATCGAGAATCACGCAAGGGAGCTGACTCGATTGAATCCCGCTGATGAAGGTGGAAAAAATTAAAACGCAATGGAACGAGGAAAAAAAAACAGTTAACTAAGATTATCCATACCGATTCCGTTTTGAAATAATCTCAGCGATGTTGACGTCGGCTGTTAGATTTCCGAATCTCGGACTGGGTTCGATGACCTTTCGCCGATGTACGACCCACTTCGGCACATCGACTCAAATTTCAAACTTCAAATTTGGGTGAATATGTTTTCTAGTTGTAATTAGTGTTTATTATAGTTGGGAAGCAGGAACAAAATTGATAAAAATCACGATATTAATTTGCAAGGATGGTTTTCAAAGATGAGAATAGCTTACATCTAAAAATGAGACCAAATTGTACACTAAAAATTTTTCTTTTTGATCTTTAAAGTTTCCTTAACCGTAGTGGAAAAATCAGAAATTTAAATCTAGGACTTGAGAAATTGTTTGCTACTACTTCCGGATATTGTACACGAAATAAAAATTAATTAGTATATTTCGAAGTGTTGTTGAATATACCTAAAACATTTCATATCAATTGAATCATTTTCGCTTATGGTAGACGAAAGACGATCGATCCGTATCTCAATGAAACCTGAGCCACTCCCTTCAGATCTGGTGGTAACTAAACTATGTAAGCATTAACCAACTATACATACAAACATAACAACTTCAAAATCAACAGACGGACATCGACACAAACAGTTTGTGTTCATACGGTAGGATGTAGTAGCAATATATTGACGGTCTGTTTAGCACTCAAGTGCCAATGGAAGTTCACCTATATACATCTATGGAGGGCCAAAAGTCATACAAATGTATTATTGACAAATTCAGCAAGGTATGCTACCACCTCCTGACTACTGGAGCCTTTTGATTTTATTTACATGGCAAAAAAAAAAGGTTTCTTGGAAATTTACTTAAACGTTTTGTCCATGTTTCAACTAGGAAGAAGATACATAGAGACATTCATTTTATCATTAAGAACCGCCAAAAAATAGCCTTTTGGTTGTAGTTTTTTTTTGTTTCGGTTTTTCTACATATTTTAGTACGTATTAATTTATTTTTAGTTTAGATGCGCTCTGGCGATTAACGAATATATGTAATAAAATAAAGGAATTATCTCTTTCTCAAAGAATCGACCATTGGTTTACTTTTTGATTGCAAGGTGTCCCCAAGGGAGTTTATTGACCTCAAAAATGAATGATAAAAAATCTATTCTGATTCGGCAGACAATCAATGCGTGATTGCATACGGTTCTTGGTTTTTTTGGGGGGAGGATTTCTCAATTTTATTTTATGTACATGGTCTCTTTATACTTTACATAGGCCAGACGCCAGAGACATAATCAAAAGCTAAAATAAAATATCCACTTATTTATATGTAGGGAAACGAAAACAAAAAACCTGCAACTAAAAGACTAATCTCTAGTGGTCCTTTAGAATAAAATGAATGTCTTCATGCATCTTCCTCCTAGTCGAAGCGTTATGCAGAACACGTTTTACTAAATTATTGTTGCTACTCTTACTAACTGTACATAAACCTTTGAGAACTGTCTTTTACTGCGTTATAGATGAAGTCAATGTCAGTGCAATCATGTAGTCGGGACACGGTTTCTGATTATACTGGATTATCTGGAATTGATCCAGTATTATCTCAAGTATAAGGAAGTTGCGAGAACAGGATGGCGATGTATAGATTAATAGAACAGTGCATTTTATTAGCTGTCTGTAACACTGTAGCACTGGCGAGCAGCAGACTCCGAAGTGTCAACGTACTGTTGAAGGAAGGAGCGAAGATTACGCGTGGGAAGCGGCCCTAGTGCCCTTGGAAGTTACGTTGGCTGCCAAGGGTGCAGGGGTGAGATAACAGCTGTCTCTTGTGTGATTTCTCTCCAGGGAGAGAGCCCGTAACCGACTGACATCATTTCTGCTCACAGTTTCTCTTCGTAGAGCTCCGCCGCCACCGAAATGGAACACCGTACGCCCGCTAATTTTACACAACAAGTAAACGGGGACTCTGATCGCCCAGTTCCGGTACACCTTATTATCCCCTTCTGGAGAGGCTCTACTCAAGTACGTCGATCGTCTTCATCGTATGCACTACAGTCAACGATCTCAAAACAGTAAAACCTTCTAAACACATTATAAATAAAATCAACACTAAATAATGACATAGTTTACGGTAAAGAGTTTATACATGAGGGATGACAGCGGAAGATAAACAGAGACTGCAAGTTAGCCCCACTGGAAGAGCGCCTGGGTTCGAATCCAAGCACTGTCTGTTTTTTTTTTGGCAAATACTTCATATCTTTTAGTTTGGTCAGCGTAAAATATTTTGCGATGCATTATAAATATTCCTTGAGTGTGAATATTATTTCACTTATTTTTTAACATATTTCTCAGAATAAGAAATGTACATCAAGCGCCCAAAATGTT
This sequence comes from Acanthosoma haemorrhoidale, assembly GCA_930367205.1. Classification (NCBI taxonomy): domain Eukaryota; kingdom Metazoa; phylum Arthropoda; class Insecta; order Hemiptera; family Acanthosomatidae; genus Acanthosoma; species Acanthosoma haemorrhoidale. Next base: position 33,872,964 of record OV884009.1, on the reverse strand, counting down.
CAAATCCCTTTCCCCCGAAAAAGTGGCTTCCACCGTGCCTGGCACTCCGTCCTGAATGTTTCTACACAAACGGGCCAGATCGTCAGATGAGGAAAGGTGATAACGAGATGTCTTCAGTAAAGCAAACAAAGATCCGTTACACTGACGGATTCTTTGGAGATGACATAGCCTGAACATGACCGGTGATTCAACACTGAAATATTTTCAGCGGGGATAACTTGTCGTTAGGCCCTAATCCCGTTACTTCATGACTATTGTAAAATCACCAAATGTAAAGATTTTACTAATAAAAATAGCTGACAATAATGACATAGTTTACAGCAGATACTGCATACGTGAGGGCTGACCGCGAAAGATGAACAGAGGCAGGTATGGACTGTAGGTGAGATGTTGAGAAATGGCCTGTAGATTAGTTTTCTACAGAGCTTAAATAGTCCTGCTTGATTCTATCGTACATGAAGTAAACAGGTTAGAGTTCAATGTCGCTTTGTTCCTTACCTCAGTATAAGCATTTAACTCTGCTTGTAACACCTGATACTTGGTCAAGGTGTTCAAGGCTTTCTAGGTCCCACTGGGTCTTGGGTAGATACCTGAGCAAATACTCGGGTCGGCATTGCCAATTCCCGGAGAGCTTATTGTCCAATGTCTAGTTCCTTGTTTTATGACTAGCAGGCCATTGTAGGGAACCAATTTAAATTCACTATTTGTTAAAAAGATTTTCAGTTACCGAGATGATTTAACAAATACAATGGTTGAATTGATTATTTAGTTAATTCTATTAATGTAAAAACAAAAATATGGTACTTAAAATGTTTGTTCTGTTATGAGAAATATGACGAGGCAACTGATCCTCAGATCAACAGTATTACAATGTTCCTTCCATTTGTAATATCTTGTTATTTATCAGTTTGATATATGCACTACTCTGAATCAAATAAATTTTTTTCTTATCGACCCCGGAAAAATATATTTATCTACTACTATAGTTAAATAAACTACTGCTCCCGCTCAGCAGATTGCGTATTAAATTAATTAATGTACGTCACCCTTTTTCCCTATAACCCAACAAGACAAAACAATTACAAATAAGCTGTGGGGAGATTTGTTTTTTTTTCATAAAGTTATTATTTATATAATTTACAGTTTTGTTCAGAAACACAATTAGAATAATACAGGCTTTGGTCACTGAGACCGTATACTTCTGTACACAGCATTTTTTTTTATAAACTGGTAACATTTTCGTTCCTCTAACCGTGTACAGATAATATCCGATTGTTTAGTTCGTTTCAAGGGTGTAAGAGTTTTTTTTCTTTATTTGCTCATGGATTATGTTGCGTTTTACTTTGTGGTTTCGTAGCCTATATGCCTTCCCAGAACATTTATACCACGTTGATTGCGCGCGAAAGACACTATGTGAAATTACAAAATCGTGTTTTCTCTAAGTAGAATAAAAATTACTTCATCGCTTCGTCGGGTTGGGAGCGTTATCTCCTACTGCGTCACTTGAGCTTCGGTAACACTTGTTACTGCCTGCACTCGACCCTCCAGTAACGTTATTCAGCTCGGGTTAGGCAGGCTTTGGGGAGGGGGCACAGGGCCGTTGGACGACCTACTTCTTAGCAGCGCCCAACCGTCTAGCCGAACTTTGCTCTGTCCTCTCATACAAGGTTACGAAAATTGTGTCACTCCTGTACGTTTGCGTAACGTATGCATATGTTCACCCACGACGGGCCGAGTAACCAAGTCTTCATTTGTTTTCGGTAACTGTTGGGTGTAAGCATTGACTCTTCAAGACGGAGACTTTTTGGAAAACCCATATTTTTGAAGCAGCAATATTTTTCCGCAGGGGTGATTCTTCAGTTTTACAATGCTAAGAATATTATAATGCTAATATTATACATAATGCTAAAAGTAGATGGGGCTTGAGCAGAACTGTATACCTGCCTCGTGACTTCATGGAAGTCACTGATGGTTCCTGTTATTTTTTAAGTAAGGGACTCCTTCCAAAACCTCCCTACTTCCCATAATCTTTTCTTTTTCTTATACATATATGTCTCAGCTTTAGCCCCAGACCCCACCCGTCCCTAGACATTTAACCCAGTATGTAGCAACGTAACTCTTAATATTTGTATATACCAGTGTTTTGCTTGTACTTCATAATAAAGCTTTTCTTTCTTTCCTTTTAAAAGACTCTCCTCTACAAAGATTATTTAACTTTCCATCATCACTTCCTTCACATCTACGAAATGAAGGGGGAATGAATACCTGCTATGTGTCAGGCCCCAAACACATGTTGAGGCATGATAGGAATGGAACCCGTTACACAATAATACTTTATCTTTATTTGAGAAATCACCATTTTCCTGTACAGCACTGATACTAACGACCAATAATAAATGTATATAAATACAGTGAGTGTTTATTTTTTTTCGTTCGGTGAATGATACCAATTACATAAAATAACAATCACAGATAATAAATTAGAGTTATCAGAATCGGGTTTCTCCTTTAGCACGCAGACAGTGATAAAATAACTTTTATGTAAATAATGGTTGTTTTTTTGTCAACCTTGTACTATTATTTAATGGTATGCAAACAAAGAAAGATAACACAATCGGGAGGTTTTTATCATAACTTCTAAATGTCTTTAATTTTGGAGGAGAAAAAAATTTCACTCTACAATCATTTGAACTGTTCATTTTAATAAAATAATGCTAACAGAATTATACAAGGAGTTATATTAGTCTAACAAGGCGGAGTTCAATAAAATCATTGAACATGACGAGATAGAACAAAATAATGGAACTACATTTATAAACACTATAAATAGAACAATTGACGATTCGTTGCATAACGTGATCAATGGTTATGTATTTTTGAGATTAAAAATAAAAAAACTCCACCATACAAAAGATGTTTGAGCTTCAATAATCAACATACAGATAAAACTAGTTGATCTGAAGATCTTTACTTTTGTTTACTCAGCTAAAGTATTTAACATGGTTAGTTTGTTGTAATTTTATGTTGTTTTGATTTTTATAATCGCTACTATTTTTAATGTATGATTCAGCTTTATATTTAAAATAACTTCTGAGATTAGAGTTGAGAAATATTAAAATCAAAGAAATGGCCCAGACAGTTTTCACATTCATTTTGTTTTTCCTGCATACTTCCTGTAATTATATGCAAACAAAAACATAATTCAGCCATAATCCAGCACGATTTTTAGATATACTTTCAAAATACAATACTTTTTTATGGCCGGTTACGTAAAACACACATACATTCAGAGTGTTCTAGGATTGTCGTGATGTAAAAACAAACGGATCCATCTTAAATTTAAAAGGCACATGCTACATGACTCCGGGCAACTCTGTTTGTATTTGAGTTTTGATTTTAAGATTTAATAACGGCAAATTAAAAAGAAGAAAAAATGTGCCATATTAAACCACAAGTTTCTTTTGACTTTCTTGCATTTCTCGAGTCACTTTGTGTTGACAGACGATATTTCAGATTTAAGGTCCGATTTTTCACAATTGGCAAAGGTCACATAGAATATAGGCCGAGACACAGGTGAAACACGATATAATACGATAAGCCCTGTACATATTTATAAGTATAGCCCCTTTATTTGGGCTCGGGAGTAAAAACAACTATATGATTTATTAAATAATTAATTTCGCGATCGCTTGAATTGTTATCTAACATTGTAAATTTCTGCATCTAATCATGGTTCGCTTTTTACGAGGTTAGATAAATAGATAAATCGCCACACGAGAAAATAACATAGAGATATCATTAAAATTATACTATTCATTTAATGTTTAATAATGTATTTTAAAGCAAATAGACATGCAATGTACAAACAAATCTTTACATTTCTATAAATTACCTTGCTTATTCAGCTGATGATTGCTGGATTATTATTCCTGAAAAAAAAAAATGATGCTATCACTTTACATAATTGTGAATAAAATATTAAATTGTTAATCTATAACATATCTATTAAGTACAATAATAAGGTGCATAGTCATAATTTCATATTAAATATATTGTTTGCACTGAGGGAAGATGTAACAAGGTACATTAAAAACAAACTACAATTTGAGACTTCGAACCCACTAAGAAGGTAGATAAGTGTTTTATCACTTAACAATTACGTCGTTGCGTCACGGTGTTCTGTATATCTTACATTAGATGATTTTATCTCACCTTATGATGGATCAAATCGTCTCGAGATCAAACACCATTGTTAAATTGAACGGGTATTATTATATCTAAAGAATAAACGAAATATTATTAAAATGTATTATTTTGCTATCATAAATTATTATATGATTTCCCGGCCCGAAGGGAGAAGCTGTACTTTCGACCGATTTCGAAGCAATCGTATGTCAGTGTGTTCTAGGATTGTCGTGACGTACGGGTCCATCTGAAATCTAAAAGGCACAAGTGACATGACTCCGGGCAACTCTGCTTGTATTTGAATTTTGTATTTAAGATTTAATAACAAATTAAAAGAAAAAAAATGTGCCCTATTAAACTACAAGTTTGATTTGACGTTCTTGCATTTCTCATGTCACTTTATATTGACAGACGATATTTCAGATTTAAGGTCCGATTTTTCACAATTGGCTAAGGTCACATAGAACATAGTAATGCCAAAAAAAACAACATATATATATTTAAAATTATACAGTTTTGGGAGCGACCAATTGAAAATTCAATCTACTTTCAGTCAGCTTAAATAGGTTTTTTATGTTAGCATATTAGTTATTTACAAGACGTCATTCAATGATAAAGGTATTAGTGTTAATATATATTTAAAAGAGCAATTTTTTCATGAATGATGATTATATGATCTTTCCAATGACTTATTTTTTAATTTTACAGTTTAAATAGCGATTGTTTTATAGTTAGTATTTTTATATGTATTGTTGTTAAATTGTATTCAAGATGTCTGTGTAGGTGAAAGTACGTCTGTTGGAATATAGTAGAACCACGCTAGCCCGACTGATGGTAATCCGACCATCTCGTGACTCCGACTGTGTACCCAATATTTTCGGAACCCCGGGCCGTGAACCGGCGAGTTCACGATGAGAATTTCTCTAAAAATGTGACAAAGACTGGCAACGTAAAAGGAAGGAATCAGAATAATTTTCTAAGGCGTTGGAAAACCCTGGAACTTGGAAACTGGAAATATTAGATGACGCGATATGGATTTGGTGATAAGTGAACAGAAGGCGATACCTTTACTGCCTCAGGAGGGTGGCTCCAGTGGTAGAAAAATGGCCATGGAATTCGACGAGTTTCAAATTCGGGCAAAAAGCTTTCATCTTTTAGCGATACGGTAAAAATTAACTTGCTTCAGTAGCAAGTTAATTTTTCGGCGAAACCTACTGAAATTATAACTGCTCCCCAATAAAACATTGGAAAAAAAACACACACAAAAATTGGGGTATCAGGACGAAAGAACTCCTGGCCATTGTGTGTAATAATTAAAAAAATACATACAGAAAAATTATGTCTTTTATTTAAAACTTGTTGTACATCCCCCCCCCCCCCGAAGAGGGTTAACATCACTTACGAATTCCCATAACGGATATAAACAAGGGGTTAGCTATAGGTTTCTACACTTTTCCAGTTCTGAGCAGAGGCTTAGGCCAAACCGTAAATAATTGTTAAATTTATTTAAAAAATACCCGGATTTTATTATTTCATTCTGCACTCACTGAACTACTCAGTAGCTTTATTTTCGTAATGATTATAATTTTAAACATGCGACATATTTAAAATAAAAGTTTATTTCTCGGTTATTATTTGCCCTATTTTCTACTTGTTTATTGTACGCAAGCTCATTTAATGTTGGTTAGAAAAATGAATATGCTAATGCCAAGTAGTCACGAAAATAAATGAATTCGTCACACGTGTAATGCGGGGCTTTAAGGCGAGGGTGCGTGTGTGAAACAGCTCATGCTGAGGGAATCCACCATGAGTCGCCCTTGCTCACTCCAAGTTTTTTATTCAATTTTCCACCATTTTTTTATATAACTCCTCATGGCTTTATTGAATAAACCATATAAATTTATTATATATAATCCTTTATTGTGCTAAAATTACAATCTGCCTTTTATAAGGCAATAAGTAATTAAGATAAATGCTCTCATTCATACCATATTTACAGTTCATCATTCACTCGCTCATTCATACAATATTTACAGACAGCCCAGAGACCCCCCAAATCCACAGCGAAGAGAAAGCGGAGTCTTGGGAAGTCCCCCACGCTCCTCCGTCAGCCGCGTCACCGGATACTAGCCAGTGGAGGCTGACCAAGAGCGCGAGAAACCATATAAATGAATATAATAAATGAAATGTCGGTAGGGAACTATAATATTAGTGAATTAAAAGAAAAATTAGTCACACGAGGCGTATCAAAAAATTGTGGTAATCAAAGGGAGTTATGATTGATAAATCCAATACAAAAATTATCATTGATGTAGTAGGGGAAAATTAAATTAAGTTTCATATTTAGAAAAAAAATTCTATCATCAGTTATAATTTAATTCATTTGATAGCTAAAAGGATATAGCTTTGACAACAAATTTTTCACATCTCAATTATAATTAAATCATTTCTATAGCTTTTCTAATAAAAACCATTTCTCAGCTCATTGATACTTGTTATACCTTTATATGCCAAATGGTTTAGTCACAGTAATGAATTTACACATTATTATATTTATAAATACCAAACGAAAGCTATATGCAAAATATTATGTCTCTATGTCAAAAAAGTGTCATGGAAACTCTTTGTCACAATTCGTGACTATATTGTATTGTAGTGTTGATTCTTTTTTGTAGTTCGCCATTTAAAATAAATTTATTATACATACTTAGAGACGTCTGTCAACTGGCTTGCACTAACAATGTTCCAGCTACTCCAGCTTTCAGTTTTACAAACTATTGGCTGCAAGGAGTGAAATGTCATATTTATTTATTTTGATGAAATAAAATTTTTTTTTATAGGTTTCAATCCGACAATACAAATCTCGATAATGAACCTCGTGTGGAAGACCAGAGTTTAGTAGAGTTCAGTCCACATCGGAAAGAAAACGTTTAAAAAACTTACAACGTCAACCATTCTTCAGAATTATTTCAGAGAGTTTGACACATTTGAAGAAAAAAAAAAAATATCCCATAATTCCTCGTTTTAATTTTAAATTTTCATTTCTCGAATTTATTTATTCGAATCCAAAAAGTTTCTTTGAACAAAGGATAAAAACAAGGGAGAAATGTATTGAAGCTAACGGAAGTTATTTTGTAGAAAAATAATATTGTTCACTCCCCACCCCCCTTACACCCTAGGAACTGACTTTTCATCCCTAACAACCCAATACATGGTGTCCAGCAAATAGGGCACTACCTGTCCCAAGTTAAAATTAGAACGCAATACAATATTGGGTCTTGAACAGCTTTCTATATTGTATATTATATTCTATAATATCCGACCCTCCAATTTAGATTTCAGAATATACAAGTCGTACGAGTTGAAGGAATTTTGAACAGATTAACCTCCAATAATTGCCAGGATATGCCTACTCGAACAAACAAACGAACAAAATAATGCTAATGAGACTGTTCAAAAGTGTACACAATTAATACAATATAATGTTGGAATAAGAAATATTTAGTCAGGCAACCTCTTTTGTTTCTCAATGCGATCTAATACTGGACTAAATGAGAGGAAGTTTCTCAAGGCATGACAAAAATTCCTCAGGCTCCAGCAGGTCATCTCTTGATATTCCTCCTGTACTTTATTCCATTCTACACATTATCAACTATTTGATCCATAGATCAGTAACCTCCATTTGTTACATAATTGTAATGCTTTTTTTACTGGCTAAAATGTTTTTGCAACAAAATCATAAAGATTCAAGTCGAGATCTGTACTTTGGGGTTTATGGTATTTATTGTTGAAAACAATGATTCCCACAAGCATGTGGAACAGCACCAGTTCTCCTTGAACAAACTTTGCAATGCACCCAGCTATTTCGTTTACATTTACTTGGCAAGTAAAAGGATTAATCAAATAGGTGACCATTGATTCGAACTGTTTAAATCACGATCAAACTGGTCTTGAAGTAATTGGAGGATATATAGACATGTGTGTACTAATTATCTAGTTAATTACCAAGCACAAAAAACAAACTTTTCAACATTTCATTCAAAAGGTGATGTTGCCAGCGGGCACAAGGTTGAGGACCTCTGTGCTGGTATATTCAAGTGTTTGTTGTTTTGTCAGTCTTCACAGACTTTTGGCTATGTCATCTAGATGTCGCAATACCCCACATTAAGGGACAGAAGGAGCTAACGGTGCCCTATGGCAGTGTTACCGAGGGCCCTAATCAGGTCAGTAGGCCCCTGAGAGTGGCCCGAGATCTCCTTGTCGACCCACATCCGCTCGCGCACCTCCGCCTTTCCTAGTCACAGTGACATAATGACAGCGACATCCGTAGCTAGGGCGACGAACCCATGTGTCAACGCGTGTCTGCCCATCTTCCATACACTCCGTGATAAAGGCACTCCGAACGCAGAACGGACTACATATATCCTCAAATTAGGAGTTGCAAGGAATGTTGAGTTTCATAATAAAACTGTCTTGTTTATTTAACGTCGGTCTCAACTGCAGCGGGTATTGGCTACTACTATTGGTTTGATGAAATCTTTGATGATCTTGAGCTCTTTTACTGGATGGTGATCATACCTTGGCTTCTTTGAGGAAACAGGGTTGAAGTTTTCATGTTGTTATTCATCATTTCCTATGTATATTTTGGGCATGTGGACAAAGGTCCAACTTTGTGTGGGATGTTACCACACGATCACATACAGGCCAATGGAGTCCCTACAAGATGGTAGATGTGTGAGCATGGTATGGCCAATCCAATTTCGTTAACAAGAAGTCTCTTCTTTACAGTCACTGTGGAGGTGTCCATGGCGTGTTTCGTTCCTCGAAGTTGATCTTGACCTTCATTTTCTTTGCTGGTATTGAACCTCGTAGTAGCACTTATTGGCGAGGGCAACCGAAATACGTCGGGGTTTATTGACTAAGCTTGTACATTATCTCATATTAGACTTCATCACAATCATGTGGAGAATTGGTTCCCTGGGCTGTGTGTATTTGTATATGTCGTGCGAATGAGTGAGTGAATGTTGAACTGTGATGATGAATGGGATCAATTATCACAATTACTTATTCCCCAAAGGGTGGATTGTAAAAGATACTTGAACATTGAAACCAAAACGTTTATCTATTTAACTTATTACATAACTGCTGTGTTGTCAAACATCTATCCCTTTGCATTGTATTTGTTAATATTAACGACAGCTGAAACCGTTGTAAGGCCCATGCAACAATGAAAATTCGGTGTGAGCTTAAAGCTGAACATGAATTAAACATATTAAGGTTGCGAACCAGTTCTTTATTAAGTTCTAGCTCATGACCACGCGTGGTCACTTCTTCATTTTTGTAAATATAAATAAAATGTTAAATACAGTAACACAAAAGATAAATATTCCCAATCGAACATTACAATTAGCTTATCTTTCAGCCAATTTTAGGTTTATATTAATGTTTTAGTTATTCGGATTATTTTTAATAAGTTAAAAAGAAGATTTTTAGTGACCAAGTCATCTAAAAATGTAAAATGTACTAATGGTCATAACAAATACCGAATTGTGAAAACACTATTTCATTTAATTAGTTTCATAAAATACTCTCGCGAGTATATCTAGATACCGTTTCTCCTCCTGAATTTCTGTTTGTGTGCATGTTTATGCGAGAGAAAAAAATTAATTGGTAAAAATAAAATCATTTAAAAAAAATAACGGTGAAGATATTGACTCATAAATCAATTCATTAAATTAAGTTTTGTACTAAAGGCTTTTTGGCTGTGCTGTCACTGGAAATATTTATAAAAAGCATTAAAAACTTTTCCACCTGTAATGATGAAAAAGTAGACAAAACGTTGTTAAACCGATTCAACCTCTCTTGACTTGGTTGGGAAATATACCAAATTTCCAAAAATTCGATATGAAGTCTATTTCTTCAGTACAAAAATACAGGCTACGAGAGCTTCCATTTTTGTATTATTTCTTTCCTTATGCAGTTTTACTGTGCCGACTTTTATTGTTGGTTTGTCTTGCTGTTATCTAAAGCTGCACAATGCACTGCGCATATAATTCATTTATGTTAATAAATAAAAGAAAACTGATTCAAACCCATAATATATAACAACCCCTAAGGCTACATTTAGGCATAGGGAATTTTTCTTTCGTTCGTCTGTCCTTGGGATTATAAAATATTCAAATTATGTTTTCTATTTTGAATTAGCGTTCATTTTTTAAGTTATTTAATATTCTGTTATATTTGTTGAAAAGCCTTTTTTTAGTGGGCAAGATGGTCTAATATAACAAAGTATTTTTTAGTTAAATTAAAAAAATAAGTAGTCATGCATCAAGTAGTAGTAAAATACATTTCCATCGATGAGGTTAGCTTCCAGAGAGTTGTGGAGTTATGACGTAATGCTATAAACCGTACTCTATCAACCCTCCGACCTGCAACACTAGATATTTTCAATACCGGGCCAGAAAATTACAAAGTTTAAGAAAAAAAATTTCAGCTGAAACTATTCAAGCTGTTTCAAATTCACGAGAAACATGAGTCAACCGAAAAGTGACAAAAAAAACCTCTCTCACTTGGAAGACATACTCGTTATGATTGGCGTCATGTGTAGTGATACTGAGCGAATACAATGCCCCATAAAAATATGGGGTCAATGGAAACATGCAGGTCTATAACTAGCCGGTGATCACTGATTATAAACAATAGAAATTCGTTAATGAGTTGAGCTTTGCAACTCATTAAACAATGGACATTTTGTTTACAAGTTATTAACTATAAGCATATCCATGGATCTGTGGCGTACTTCTTCATTAACGTTGTTTTTATAAACAACCACCGGACCAAGGTCGTCACCGTAGATGGAAGGTCAGACTGATTTCATCGGAATTGGTTGTCATTTTTCAAAGATTTATTTTTTTCGAAAAGACCATTTTCGGTAACTAAGAAGGTTTAAAAAAATATAATAATCTTGAACTGTTGATCTGAAATACTAACTGGTTCTTTCACGAACATGTTCTTGTTTATTTTCTATGTCCTTCATTTCGTTTATATATTTTTAAAAAATCGATTTGGATCAACTTTGAAATTTGTTTAAAAATGTAGGCAGTAAAATAAGAATACAACTGAAATTTAGAGAAACGGGGGTTTTGTATTTTAAACTACGAAAATAATGCATGCTTTCAATTTGCAATGTTTTTCGCATATTTCCCGTTAATATACCATCACCAAGACATATTAAGCCTAGCCTAAATTGTCGTGAAATTTCTGAAAAAATCTGTTGTATATTTTTCATAATCACTTGCTTACATCATACAGAAACAGACAGACATACAGAAAGACGAACGAAACGAAACTCTTTTTATTTGAACCTGTTTTTCAAAGTGAGCCTTCTCTCCGTAATTGCAGTAATTATAAGCTTTTTATTTGTTTGTTTTATGTGCAAACTCAAGATGCACGCCTAAACACATGCTTCCGTATGTGCGAGATATGTCTTTGAAGCCAATGCGGTCCGCCCTCTTGAGAGAAGATAACGAACGATAAACATCACCTATTGCACCACGCTCGAAACACGCGCGGTCGCGCAACCGCTGCATTAATATGCAATTATTTACAGGACTTCTAACGGGTACCCTATTTTATAAAGACAAAAGTTACATATGTTTAGAACTAGTCGGTCCATGGATCAGCCAGCCTCGCTGTTTATTCTTTATTTTGACATCTTTGTTGCATCACTTATGAACGTATGTTTTGAAACACGAAACAAAAGGCATTGTGATAAAACAATATCGAAAGAAGCTTAAGGGACTGCCCGAGAGTCCCTTAAAACGTATTAAATGATTGTGAGATAACTTACTCTGTAATTTCTTATGAAATCGCCTTTTTAACAAAAATGTTAATAACTACCACATTGAAAGTTAAAAACTGATAAGGTTAGATGAAACTCTCTGGTATTTACACCTGATCTCCATTGTTGGGTCTTAAAAGTTCATTTTTAAGAATATATCTTTTTTTTTCTAATTAAACGTTTATTGCGAAAAAAATACAATATGCCTTTTATTAGGCAATAACCAACTGTGGTCAATGTTCCCATTTATACCATATTTACATTTTTTCATTCACTCGCTCATTCATAGAGTATTTACAAACAGCCCAGAGACATCCCAAATCCACATCGTTGTCACTGCACTCATATACGAAAAAGGAAGTGGAGTCTTGGGAAGTCCCCCACGCTCCTCCATCACCGAATGCACTCAACCGCGTCACCGGATACGATCCTGTGGAGGCTGAAGAGCGTAAGATCCACAGACGCTCAGGACATGATCAGAGAAACTGGCTATTGCCAGGACACCCACTGTAATGTATTTATAGCAGGTCACGAGCCCACTGCCGTGTCGTAGCCCCAGTCTCCGAGGAGGATTTAGGGATGTGTGGCGCAGTGTAATGACTGTTAGGGGATTAGGGTGGTTGGATAGGTTTCGACGGAATTTTATGAACTTAGAAAGAATGAATTCAAGTATTGAGGGTATATAAAGATCGTTATGAAGGGTTTTGTTGCTGACCTAATAAGGGGCATTTACTATTGTTCTCGGACAGCGGCGGTGTATAGGGTGGTTTATAGAGGATGGGACCAAGGATACTGCCCTGTGGAACTCCTGCTTTTATAGGGTAGTAGTTAGAATATTCTGAACCACAGCGGACTTGGAACAAGCGGTTTGAAAGGTAGGAATGTAGGATTATTAAAAGGGTCTGTGGTAGATATCATTTGAGTTGGTAAGTCAAACCTGTTCGCCAAACCTTGTGCTATGGAATATCTTTAAAATTATTTTTGCTATGAGCGAAAAAAATAAACTTAAATCAAGTCTTAAATTTCTTCTGAGATAGATATAAATTTGACAAATTTGAAAAGTTAACAGTTTAATGGCTGTTTTTGTTACACTTCCCATTATTGTATTTACGTCAAAAATTTATCAGCATAGCACATAGAACTTGTTTTTTTGTAAAAATAGTTTGTAAAATAGGTGCCGTGTATAAAACGTTGCATAATATATTCACAAAACTTTATTTGCATATGTATGTCGATTAAAGCTTTATTACTTTGTAATGCAGCGTTATCAACACGTGTGTTTACAAACTTACAATGAATAACTAAATACGTGTAAATAGTCTGTAATCTTACCAATTAGAAAAACTCGGTGGCTTGAGTGTGATATTGGACTCAATAGTATACTTCTCTATACAATAAGTCTTTTGATATTGTATTTGTGTCGACCTAGACGTTTGTTTTAAACCTGAAACGTATTTCGTGTTATATTAACACAAGAACGCCTTGCGACGTTGAGAGCCTTAAGCATATTGATGCGGAGCTATTTATAAGATAATTCCCACTAGAAGAAACCCGTTACTGCTGCGTCAGACATTAACATAAAATAGAATATGCAAACTCACATTTCCCGATTCATATTACCTTTAGGCTGTTTCGTTCAATGGAAAGTATTCCGATCCAATTCCCTAGCGCCTGTTTCAAAAACATACGCTGACAACAAGGTCCGTATTAAATTTGTGGAGAGTGTAGTACACAGCGAAAAAAATTAAACAGGTGCTAATAACAAATAACAGCCTCAACGAAAATAAATAAAACAAGCTTTTCAAGTCCGATTTCTGTCCATCAAATTCCTAAATTTAATAGGTCCATCCAGTCTACTGGAAGTTGAAGTAGCAAGTTGATCGATGTTTCATATATAATTTAATAAATTATTCAAATTATGCTAATTATTCAATGCTACATTCAAATCAACCTTTTCTTTGTATTGGTGTCAAAATATTTTTGAAATCCCCCTTTACTCACGCAGAATTATGGCAGGGGTATTGGGAGGAAAACCGTCATGGAAAAAATTGTCACATGGTCAAAGTTCAAAAGGGGACACGTGACTGATGGCCTCTGTCACGTCTCAGTTATAGGTCAGTTATAGATGGCCATTAAGTGAGAATATGTCATATATTAAAATTATTTATATATTAGAAATATTCTTTAACTAAATGGGTCGGATAACGAATAAATGTGATAATTTGTGTGTATATATATATTGTTACTGCTAACGTTAACAGCATTCGCTTATGCAGTAAATTAAAAGTTTTATTCAATTTTTCTTAACTAACACTACTCTTGAAATTACACAGCATTTAAATTTAAAATATACAACGTATTATGGATTATTTAGTTACCATGGAAACCCCGGATTGTTTTCGAGTTATCAGCAGCAAAAGCAGATAGACATTTCGATACGTCTCCCATTAATAAATTTGATGAAATCTATCACCTTTCTGTCATCAGCCTAAGCAGATATCCCAAAATATAATTTACTAACATCTAATTTCATGGCCAACTTCCAGTGTTACAGACTACGTAGCAAATTTTAAATGTGGGAAAAAGTCAAATTTCATTAGTTATTTTCAACTTCTCTTGATTAGTTTATCTAATCTAAGCTCACCAAAATTCTTTAATAATATTGTAAAAATATAAAATGAAATTTTAAACAACAGGATTTCAAAATGAACTAAACATTGTCTCTAATTAGATACGTTTAAACAACAAGAAATCTGATGTGACAAAAAGGTTTTTTTTGAAAATATTTTTAAAACTACCTTATCACAAAATAATTTGTTTTTTGTCGCCTGTGATGTGTGGATTAGAGTATGTTCGATTGAGTTTGATTTCGTCACGGTCAGTTCTACGGAACTCATTTGTCAGCAAGCTTCCCCGAAGGAATTGATCGTAGATGCAGCAGGAGATTGCCCCTGCTGCTCAAGTGTGGTAGGGTCACCTGAATACTTAAGGGCGACCTCCAGTAATATTTCAGGATAAAACCTGAATAAATCCTGCAATTGTTCTTCAACTGAATTAAATATTTGTTATTCGCTCCCTACTATTTTCTATAAGATGGTCCGGCGAAGTACGCCATAACAGCAGCAGAGTCGGTAGTAGTTTCGTCGCAATATTTAGCGTCTTTGTCGCGTTTGTAACTGATGGCGTACCTGATTTCCTTGACGTAGCTGAATGGACTCTGCCCAGACCAAAACTCATCGGAATAAACAAGAAGCCTGGATAAAATGGGACCAGGTTCCAAATGGGCTAGCAATGTATGCTTATAAATATTAAAAGGGTATATTAAATGTCACGCTTGGATATTAATGAAGTGTTTGACTGTGCTGATTATCGTCTTACTCCTTTTACCACTCAGAAATTGATATCACAGACAAAAAAAAATAAATTTTCTCACTGTTTTTTTGGTCATAATTTGAGCTTCCTAAACTGTCATAAGTGATCGTCGCACCAAACAATCAAGTTCATGCGTCATGGGTCTTTTTTCGTACAGTCCAAATAGAAAATGATACTCAGATAATAGCTTGTCAAGGGCCTTGAAAATAGTACCTTGTATTTTACTGTAAACGCCTGAGCCTTACCTGGTGCAAAACGGTCTTGATTCTGAAAAATCCCTAACCTAAATTAAGAATGTGTTAAAATTCATGTTTTGAGGGCCAAGAAACCTTTTTTAGAATAAATTGGTTGGTATTAGTGCCTTTTCATTACAGCATACATTTTTTTTCAAATATAGTCTGTGATAATATATATCCATGATGCTGAACTCTGATGACCCAGAAATAGGATTGACCAGGTTTTCAATACATCTACATACAGCTATCCAGTTAAGACAGAGTAAACTTAACAATTGACGACCCTATCACGGAAATTTTATGTGATTTTAAGTATCAATCCGTGGAGTCGTAACCTCTGCGCGTCCGCCACGTAACAAAAAAGAAGATCGCATTTGGCTGAGTCGAAGAAAAAAAAAATGAAATGAGAAGTGGTTATTTTTTTTTTTTTTAAGTCTAAATGAGGTGCGGAATATTTAAGGAGAGTGGAGTTCAGTGACCGGCCACGGGCAAACACGGCAAAGGTGCCGTACGCTGTTGTAAGGACCAGTGCAATGCTCATTACACCGTCGAGTTTCGAACCAAACCACTGGGCGCCATGCCTACGACTAAATAGAACTCACTACCGTAATACAATTGTTTAAACAAACGATTGTATTTATTTTTGAAGTGGATGTATTCGTTGGGAAATCGGCTTAATTGGAAAAAAGACTTATTTATGGGCATCTTTACAATTTATCTCTGCTTTTGATAAATTAGAAAATAAAATAAGATGTTATAATAGTAAAAGAATTTAATTGACAATAATTAAAATAGCATGCATATAAAAATATCAACATAAGTATAAGAACTATTACTGACATGAGACTATTGATCAGTTAAAAGTTATGAATTAAAAAAATGATTTAATTAATCTTTTGAATAACATTGCTCTACTTACATTTACTTCTTATTTTTATTCGTGTCAATAACGTTCTTATACTATTTTTAACGTCTCCCATTTTTTTTTTTAATTGAAACACTTGTATTTCGAAATAACACATTTTTTTTTTTTCAGAAAAAAACTTCAAAATATCCCCAAATGTTTATTTTTGTTTTTGCATGGGTGAACGTTTCGTTTATTCAAGGACCCTCAGGCCATATATGATATAAAGCTTTTCACACTCGTCATTTCCATTCTTCTGATATCATAAATCGAATTGGCATACTCCCACTTTGCACAAAAGTAAAAAATTCTTTTACAAATCGTGATGAGGGAAGACACGACCATCCATGAAATCAAGAAATACTATGTTCGCTACGTGTTAGAACAATTTACGTTTTTCATATTGTGTTATTTATTTTATTTTGTTGTTGTCTGGATGCATATATAGATGTTATGTCGAAACTTCATCCATACATAAATACATTTGAAGAAAATCTAAAATTTTGTTGTCCCGAGAAATACATTCACCCTAATCAAAATTCACCGCTAACTAACTATTAACTCAAAGACAAAAACTGTTGTAACTTCTTTGTTAGCTACGAGCTTTAAAATTCTGATCTCAGCGTTTCTCAACACTCTGTTCTCAATAGTTAATTATTCTCAAGGTTTTAATTAACACTTCAATTTATCGCTGGCTGGATAATTTATTTAGTTCCACCCATACACAAATAAACAAAGACATCGCAAGGGTTCATCGTAAATGCATTGATGTATTGGAACGCAATAATTATTACATCGTTGTACAGAATGATGCGAACTTCACTTTTTCGGGTATTTAAGCTCCGTCAAGCCGAAATATAGTCCGACGAAGCCTGTAGGTTTATTTTAGATCCAACCCCAATGGTCATACATCGTTGCCGAGTTCTGGTAGGTCCAGTGGTTGGTTATTCCGGTGCTAGAAGGCCCCAGAGTGACCGTTATGATAATGACCCGGAACGCCATATCCAACTAGCTACCATTGAGGGTACTGGAAGGTATCTTGGATAATCACAGCCGAGATACCACTCCATGAATGAAACGGAAGTGGATTCTTTGCATTCCAAATCTCTTTTCGAACATTCAAGACTCCAACTGCAGATGGCAGAAGCCCCCCCCCCCTTCTATGACATTAAAATGAGCAAGATTAACAACCAGGGAAAAAGCATGTGCCTTGCCAAAGCCTCCAAACATATTTCCCAACGTGGAGTGAAGGCGTCATGGATTATACCAATTACTGGATGACTCAAAATCTCAAGGACTGCGGCGGCTTCCATGTACCCTAATCATCGAAGGACATGCTGCGCACAGACTCTTCTGTAGAGCCCCGAATTATTCAAGCTGCGTTGTCCTAGTGGCTATTGACTTCCCTGGGTTAAATTAAAGGGAAGTTTGGAGCGTGATACTGACCCCGTTATTTCCCTTGTATGCCAAGAAGCAGTACATTCATGTGTTTGATATTGATATTCTTCTTGCAGATTTGCAGGTCGTCCGTCCAGAGCCTTATAGTGGGCAATGTACTTCTTAGATAATACCAACAATTTAGACATAAATAGCAGGCTGGATCGATGGAAATTCAAAAGTAGAAAGGATTTATCAATGAAGTATATTGAAAGGGGATATGATTTCAGAAGAAGTGCCAAAGATAACAAAACATTTGTCGAATACCCGGTGAGCCGAAGTATAATAATCTGAAGGGCGAGTGCAAGAGTGGGAGTGGCCATGATTGAGAAGCTCTCAAGAATACTGTGGTTGGCAAGAATGCAGCCAAGCTCAGTGGAAGAGGTTTTATCTTCAAAAAGGTACCGGGCATCGTCTTTCGTTTGTCTGTATTTCAAGAAAGCGGCCGTAAAAATTATCCTATCGGTTTGAAATGGTCAACAACGCCTCAGGCTACGGTGTATGTTTTGGTTAAAATGATAACAAAATGTTTGTGAATACAATTTAACCAACAAAAACTCGTGCCCGTTTGTGAGAATCTGTGAACCTATTTTAGATTTAAAGTTATGTGGTTTTTTCCATGGTTGAGGATGCATCATATACGATAACACGATAAGAAACTCAAAGATATACAACTTCTTAATTTATTAGAATAAGTTTAGAAACTCTACTTCCTTCGTTCGTTTATATTTTAGAAAATATAATTCATTTCATAATCCTTAGATGAAATAGTGTCACTTGGTGGAGGAAGAATGCTGGGGAATGAAAAAGAATGGTGACAGTAAAATTCAGAAAGGAGAGCATCTCATGCTACCTTAATGATAGATTGTCAGAAGCTATTCATCAATCTTATAGTAGTTGTGGTAAGGACCAGTGCAAATCTCACTACACCGTCGAGTTTCGAACCGAGCCAATGGTTGCCATGCCTACGAGTAAATAGAACACACTACCGTAGTACAATTGTTTAAACAAACGATTGTATTTATTTTTGAAGTGGATATATTCGTTGAAAAAAGACTTATTTATGGAAACGTTACAAATCATCTCTACTTTTGCTCATTAGAAAATAAAATTAGGTGTTAAAATAGTAAAAGAATTTTATTGACAATAATAAAAATAGCATGCAGATGTAAATAGCAACATAAGTATAAGAACTATTACCAATCCAAGATAAATATCCTTTTTATTTTTCCCTTATCGTATTTTTATTATTTTGAGAGATATGGAAAAAAAAAAACCTATTACTGACATGAGACTATTGATCAGTTAAAAGTTATGAATTAAAAAAAATAATTTAATTAATGTTTTGAATAACATTGCTCTACTTATACTTACTTCGTATTTTTATTCGTGTCAATAACGTTCTTATACTATTTTTATCATCATTAGATCATCGAATGGAATTGATATCAATAATAGCGCTCCTCTGTGTGAAACAAGGGTTGAATTAAAGTCGCGAACACGATGTTAATGCTCATTTTGTAATGTAGATTTTTTAATAATACAAAGATATATTGGTGGATATGTATATCCACAATGTCTTTTTCATCACAGAGCTGGCGGTTTCGACCGTGCCAAACAGTCCATTTCTGGCTCAAAATTTCTGTTCAAAGTTCACTTTTTCAACTACAGTGGTTGTTGGCGAAGACTTTTGGGTTTATAAATCAGTGATGATCCTTATCTCTATCAGGTATAATATTCATTCTTGAGTTTTTAAGTTTTATGCCGCCATCCCTCCGTTTCTTTATGTATTTCAGGGATTTAAACAAATATTCGACTGTGATTGAGGTGCTGTCAAATGATTCACAGCAGGCTGGTGGAATCCTAGATGTGGATAGCTTTGTGTCTGGCCAATGTCTCGTCAACACGCTGCTGGTTCTTCTAAGCAGTGATGAGGGTTGTGTTCCTTGGAAATTCTCAAATAATTTAAGTTCAGTGTATTCATCGTTACATTCCTCAAACTTTGTACTTTCCTCAGAAGTTACGTAAATCATTGTGGGTTTAATTACAGAACCTGAATATGACTTTGTTTCATTATAAAAACTACTTGCTGACCGTTATAGTCTCGTTCCGAGAGAACAAAAGGTTGAAATGTGTATAGAAACAATATGATATACTTGTCCAAGGTACCAAGGTCACAGATCCTTGGATCTGAATGTGACCTTTAGACGTTAACATGCTGGAGTGATCAAGACCCAGCGGTGGGATATTGCTAATTGATGGCGTAATACGGCCTGTCTGGCGGCAGGAGGCAAATAAAAGGCAGATAGAAGAGCAATGCTAGATGGCAGTGTTACGCAAGAGCAAGGTCAATGCTGCAAAAACTGGTCCCTGCTTGGAGGTGGGCACGTGAGCCGGCCTCACATGTCCCCTGTGACGTAAGGCAACTTCTAGGCTTAGCGGTACTCACGTGGCCTCTCACTCTCTCCTTAGGGCTACCGACGTTTTTTTAAACCTTCTTCTTAGGGCCTACTTAAGCACCAGCCGGTCTCAACTGTTATAGAGGTGCCGTAGTTCATACTAATTAAGCCCATTCATGATTAGGAAATACTACAGGACGAGAAAACAGCCAGTGGGGTAGCGTACGGTCTAGTCCATGGGCGAGTGATTTAGTTAAATGCTAATGAACTCTACCAACATGTATTGTCAGACCTGTCCAGTGGTACGCTAGAAAGTTCCCATCTCATTAGTAAAATGTCCCAACTTCCAGACAAAATCAAAATTGATACACGAAAGCAAATTAATTAATGCTAAACATAAATCCACCCAATAATGACATTTGCTCCACCGGTATGGAGTTTTACTTTTACATCAAACTAACGGAAATTGGAAATCGTACAACACATCATTATGCGAATAATTAACAGTTACCCTTGATACACCAACATAACCAAATTGCTAACAGATATACCAATAATTACCCAAAATCCAGCAGTTTGTGCTCACCAATATAGAGAATTTCTTTTTTCTAACTTCCATATCCAAAAATCTATTATTAATACGATTACAGTAAGCATATCCTCAAAAGATCCACCGGCATTGTCACAATAACATTAATTTAATTAAATTTCTATGTGATAAAAAAACTTTATCATGATAAAATCTGCCTCTTTGGGCAATAAGTAATTATGATGTTTTCATTCATACCATATTTACTCGCATTTTAAAACTATACAATTTTCATTCACTCGCTCATTCGTACAGTATTTACTAACAGCGTAGAGACCGACATGGTGAATCCCAAATCCACATGATTGTCACCTCCTTGCATGCGAAAGAGAAAGCGGAGTCTTGGGAAATCCCCACGCACCTCCGTCAGACGCGTCACCGGATACGAGCCAGTGGAGGCTGACGAAGAGCACGAGAGCCACATACGCTCAGGACATGATTGGAGAAACAAATTTCTATCTACGTAATTTATTTTATCTACTTATATCTCTATTACTTTATTTATTATTATTTTTTATGATCTTGGTTTTTGTTAAGTTTTTCGTACTGTCAAATCCATCACTTATTACATTACTAATTAAAAAAAATGCAGTGTACAGATGTCTACGGTCGCAGTGACCAAAGCATGTATTATTTTACTTGTGCTTCTCAGCATTAAATAATAAAGTTAAAAAAAAAATGCTACTATCCATCTCACTAGATCGAACACACTACATCGTTTCGCTAAACTGCTCGCCTAAATAATTTCTCCCGGAAACGTTTAGTTACTAAATCACTAGCAACTGGACTAAATTACCTACCTAGTGTAAATTAGCCTTTAGCTCTACGTTTTCGTAAACCTTCTCAATAGAACCTCACTAGGCACCGACCGGTCTCAGCTGCTACGGAGGTTTAAACTAGGCCAGCAGTTTAGTACAGTCTTGAATGATTTAGGAGCACTAGTGAACGGGAAAACAGCCAGTTGGGGAGAGCATGTTCAGACACGGTAAAATTCCACTGGCGAGTGATTTAGTAAAGTAGTAAATAACTCTACTAAACATACATGTTCACAACAGTACAGTGGTGCGCTAGTAATAAGTGAGGTGGGGGTGAGCTTGTAACAGGACCTAGAAGTAATATACCGCAATTTGTCTTAATCAGACCAAAGTGTTTATAGCAAAATCAGCACTTTAAAACAAGGGTGTGAAAACGGATTTAATGTTTATTCTAATTATATCCGATTCGAGCTACAATTGGATAAATGTAACTTGTGTAAGCACGCGTTATGACATAATTTCACCTCGTTCTGGACACATGAGTACTGAAGTATCGTTTAAAATATCCAGCGATTCGTCTCTTTTCATTTTGAATGATAATTAAATAATCAATACTCCATTTATTACAGACATTTAATATTCATTTGAGTGTATTGCTGATTTAACTAATCGGAACGTTTCAGAAAACACGGTATCTCGATCATCTCTCTCTTAAAATACCCACAACTAAACAATAATTCAATAAACATTTAAACCAATTAAGGAAACATAATAACTTATCACTTCTCGTCGGTGCATCCCTGCATATTGTACACAATATGCATATATTGTATTGTATATTGTATTGTATGCATATATCAATATACACAATATTCATCGTATAATATAAAAGCGGTCTGCTTAGTAAGTGGCCATCAAGTCCGCTTAGGGGAGTATATATTGAAATTTCTTTATTGTCATGAAATTACAATCTGCCTTATTAGGCAATAACTAATTGTGATATATGTTCTCATTCGTACCATATTTAAAATTTTCATTCATACAGTATTTACAAACAGCCCAGAGACCTCCCAAATCCAGATGGTTGTCACCTCCCTCGCATGCGAAAGAGGAAGCGAAATTCTTGGGAAATCCCCAACGCTTCTTCGTCAGCCACGTCGAGCCAGTGGAGCCTCCACTGGCTCGACGTGGCTGACGAAGAGCACGAGAGCCACATACGCTCAGAACATGATCGGAGAAACTCGCCATTGCCAGTGACTACAGTGACTTCCACTGTCACGTATTGATAGCAGGTCAGGAGGCAACTGCCGTTTTAGTCTTCGAGTACTCATAATGTATACCTGGCTCACCAATGAGTTGGAGATAAAAACCTGATGACTGCAATGGAGTAAGGACCAATCACTTCCTTAGAAATAGCCATTGGCTGAGTATCAGCATTGGTGATTTACAATCTGCCTTTTTGGGCAATAAGTAATTGTCATAAATGATCTCATTCATAATTTTTACTTGTTTATTTACTATTTAAATATTTTCATATGTGTCCCAATAAATTTAATATGCAAGAATAGGCCAAGCTGACAATTTGGTGCTGTTGGGAGGAGATAATTTTAATCGTTCAACGCCAATAATTAGTGGTAAATTCCCTTGCGCGTTGAACCCCTTTCGACAATCAATGATGAGCTAAATATATATATAAAACTAGAAGCGGAACATAATAGGGTTTGACTTTCCTTATGCAACAGTTTTGACCTCTAGACCAACACCGTCAGACTTCGCTGTTAAAACATAAATCATTGTCGTTGCGTAAGACGTGTTATCAAATGATCTCATTATGTAAGAAATGCACAGTCTGGTTGCAAATATACATAATAACTGCAGCCATATCAACTTGTTTATATTTGATATTTACAAACAGACTGTATAAGTAATTAATTTGTAAAAGTTTGTTTATAATGTAGTAGTGACAGTGCGGAAAAATTTCCCAGGTTGCTTGGCATGTTTAAAAAACTGATGATTCCCAAATAATTCATTTTCGTTTTCAGAACAAACAAAATGTGAAAATTTATCTTTGAATTATATAAAATATTTTCCCTTCATTTCAGCCCTCATTACATAGATTATAATATATTAATAATGTTGTTTTCAGTTACCTCACAGGTGTAAATGGTTAGTGGGATAAAACAGTAAGGCAAGGAATGAAACCCAAGAATTACTGATTGATCTTCAGAAACCCTTATATCTAAGCCAATGTAAATGATTTCTGAATTTTTCATTTTTTTTTTTTTAAACACGTACTGGGAGAGGCCTGGTATTTACAATCTCGCGATTCCAGTATACTTATTAGGTTTGATTCTAACAACTCGATAAAAAAAAACATTTTGAATTGAAATATTTGTCAAAATATCTGAATTTCCATTTTCCCCGTTAATAATAATGAGGACAAAACTTCAAACATTTCATTACAACAAAGTTCAATAGTATATTTTTAAGCGTCGGCCTAAATGTCAGTTCTGCCGGTTGGGATTCGTCACCAGATCCAGTTTTAAACGATGCTTCGATTCGAGAAGTTGAATGACCTGCCTGAACAACGTTCGGATGTGACATCACCGTTCAATTGTCATTTTGTTAATGTTTAATGTTTATTGTTTAATGTCTGTATTGACACAGTTTCCAGCATATGGCTGGATCCAAACCAGAGTTTGAGCCTGATCGTCGATTCCGTACATCTCACGTAAGACTTGGAAGGCCAAGAAGGCCACAAAGTAAATGTCAGACAAGACATTTAATGGAAGGTTAGGTTTAGTCTCACCTAAGAGATGTCAATTAAACAGAACATGGTTAACTAATGACGGCATTTTATTATATTTCATAGGGGGGGGCTTTAATTTTTAGCATCACCTTATCAAGAAATGGAACTGCTTTGTAAAATATCAACCACGACTTACAAGGGTTGGATAAAGTTGCGAACATCAATATTAATGACTTTTGTAATTGTAGTCTTCTTAAAGACCCAAAGTATAACAAACGTTATAAATCTTGACCTCAAGATCTTTAATATAAGAAAATATTAATTTTTCAAATTATAAAGTAATATATTAAAGACCCGTTATCATATTTCATGCGGTTGCTTTAATTGTTAGCATCATTAGATCATCGAATGGACCTGGTATGAATAATAACGCTCATCTATGTTAAACAAGGGTTGAATTAAACTCGCGAACACGATGTTAATGACCTTTAGTAATTAAAGTCTACTAAAGTCTCAACAAATAATACTTATTAGCAATCAAGACCTCGAGATCTTAAATTTGATTCCCTACTCGTGCGAAAAGTAAATATTTATTTTTTTAAATTTATTACCAAGCAATTTGTTATGGACCTTGCACTATATCCCATGAGCTTTACTTAATGTTTAGCCTCTAATCATTGGAGCATTTAATGGAACTGCTATAGAAATCATAATTTCTCTTAAAAAAAAAACACTGGTTTAGTCAAAAGTGCGAAATCGATGCCGATGACAGTATCAATGACATCTTATAAAAGTAAAAAAAAAAAATAAGCATTACTAAGCATGACATCGATGTGATTCAATACTCTAATACATGATAAAGAATTATTTATTTTTAATTAGCAAGTAATATATTAATAAATTATGCATAATCATGTATTATGGAGTTGGCAGTAATTTTCGTGTATCAGATAAAATTAAATCTCCATGTGTCAAGCTCAAACACGGGATTAACAAAGAACTAAAGAGGCGGACAGAACCATAAGGGTTTCTGGTTTTAGAAAAAAAAGGGGGTAAAATCATAATTTGTCTTATTGGGAAATAAGTAATTGTGATAGATGTTCTCATTCATACAGTATTTACTAACAGCCCAGAGACCCCCCAAATTCACATGGTTGTCACCTCCCTCGCATGCGAAATAGGAAGCGGAGTCTTGGGAAGTCCCCCCACTATCTAGTCACAAGGGGATTCTTCAAAGGAATCTCATGTACCTTGAACAAACGGGATCAAGGATTGATCAACCCTGTAAGGGTCGGAGGAGGTGGTGAAACAATGAACATAAAAAGGTTTCATTCAACATGTACCTACCCCAATATATATTTGACTAAACATTTGTGCCTAATGAATTAAAAAAAAAAAAACTATCTGACTTGGTATAGAAATGGTTTGCCGACTGAATCCTACCCTCGGGTGGAAACGACAACACAAACTACGTTGACTAATATTTATTGAGTGAGGACGAGGAGGCAACAGGTGCTTCCACCCCCAACCTACCCCTAAGCAACAAGTGTCAGCCAACACTCGCCCACTTTCGTACACAACTTCTATACCCGGCGATTGTGTTGTCATATCCTAACTTTATCTTTTTCTCTTTATAAATAATTATCAACCACGTCATTCTATAAATAAATAGTGACTTAGGATAACGCAACTCATTACAAACTTTTTCACAAATATTCAAATTCATTAGTCACGTCTAAATCGTTACAATACAATTCGATCCAAAGATCAGTTGCCTTGCAATTTCTTTTGCACAATTTTATATTTAAATTCCTTTATTGTGCTAAAATTACAATCTGCCTTTTATAAGGCAATAAGTAATTAAGATAAATGCTCTCATTCATACCATATTTACAGTTCATCATTCACTCGCTCATTCATACAATATTTACAGACAGCCCAGAGACCCCCCAAATCCACCGCGAAGAGAAAGCGGAGTCTTGGGAAGTCCCCCACGCTCCTCCGTCAGCCGCGTCACCGGATACTAGCCAGTGGAGGCTGACCAAGAGCGCGAGAGCCACAGACGCTCAGGACATGATTGGAGTAACTGGCCATTGCCAGGACCCCCGCTGTCACGCGTTTATAGCAGGTCACGAGGCCACTGCCGTTTTAGTCTCCGAGGAGGATTGTAGGGATGAGTGGCGCAGTGCAATGACTGTGCTACAGGATTAGGGTGGTTGGAAAGGCTACTGTGGAATTTCATAAACTTAGAAGGGATGAGTTCTAGAATGTAGGGTATAGTAAGGTCGTTATGAAGGGTTTTGTTGCTGACATAATAAGGGGCATTTACTATTGTTCTCAGGACTTGGGATTGAAAGGATTGGATGTGCTTAATGTTCGACTTTTTTGCTGTCCCCCATAGCTCTATTCCGTATGTCCAGATTGGCTTAAGTATAACTTTGTAAATAAGTAGTTTATTTTCTATTGAGAGATGGGGTGTCCTTTGAAGTAGTCTGTACATTTACACATTTGTACATGTACAAGCGCCTGTTTAGTTCTTGTATTTTTAGTCTCGTATGTGGGTTCCAGGTCAGTCGTTTGTCGAGATGGAAGCCTAAGTATCGTACTGTCTCGAATACAGGGAATACAATTATGCACTATTTTTTTTAACCTTTAATATATAAAGGAGAACGTAGAATAATACTTCATTTTATTTTTTCAACCGTATCGGTCAGAAAAAAAAAACTCCTTTTCTACGAATACAGAAAATTAAAATATTTACCAAAACCTATTGAAATCGGCTTGAACTACATGGGGACCAATCGATGTCATCTAAAATTGTTTTTTTTTTAAATATGTTTGAATTTTTTTTTTTACCTTATCGTCTATAATAATGAGGAAACAGCTACTTTTTGGTGTTTATTTGTTTTTCACATATTTGTCTTTATTAAATATTATTCGTTTCCCAAGCCGTAGTTGAATATACCTTTGTATTTTGGATTGAATATACCAAAGCGAAATTTTTTTTTGTAACTGACGTGATCAGTATATTCTGAGATGTGGATACACCTTTATAATTTCAGATTTTACTACATCAAACATAAGTGGAGACAGTTTGACGAATAAAAGCCGATCGCCAAGTAGCTGTTTGTAAGTATAGCCACTCTCTTCGGGAAAAAATCAAAAATCCCCGCTAAAAAAAAAAGTATATTTAAAGTTTTATCTATTTAACATGCCTATTCGTTAAAATACGTATAAAAACAGTATTTTTTTGTTGTTTTTTTCAAACTAATCTTAAGCGAGACGAATAACTTATTCAGCTCTTTTGTTTACTTAATGCGTTTCTCAGAAGCAAATAGCGTTGTTCCTTATCCCGAAATATCGCACCAACAGACAGTTTAGCGGCCTTCCGAATAGTTAACTGTCCTGAACAAACAACAAAAAACTGGTCAATATAATACCTTTAGTGCATTTGTTGTTTCACAGAAACGACATTAACCGTAAATTTGTATTTGTAAGTTGCTAAGCTGAGGTAATCTTATAGGTATTTGTTTGTTACAACGCCCACATTGGCCCTGAAGCTACAATGAGTTGTGATTTGTATCAGTCCATTATAGTTAAATCCAGGGATTTTCAAATATTATTGTTATTTGCACATTTATTTTAAAAGTTTCCTAAAAAAATGTACTGTTTTATATATAAAATAACTAGTAAAAAAAGCCTCTTATTTAAAAGTTTTGAATAAACTTTAAGTTTCTAACTACTGAAGTGACTAACGAATGCAAGTCTTTAGGGGCTTCAGATATTTAAAAAGAAATATTCACTTAATTAAACTAAACTAATTTATATACCGGTAATGATAACAATTTCATTTTCTTGGTAGAACGTGTAGATGTAATGTGGGTCAAATTTAGAATTGACTTTTTCATAACAAATTGTGAAAGGATAGCAATGAAAAGGATTTTTGGGATTTACCTTTACATTTTTTTAAGGAGTTAAGATATTGAAGTAAATTCTTAAACAAAAAATGAAGAATCGCGCCTTAAGGACTTGACTGTTCTTCTATGATTGCTTTTTTCGCAATCAGTCATATTTAGAACTAAATAATAGTAGTTATTCTCATTATTTTAAGTAAACAAGCAAATTGTACTTCTCAGAGAGCCATTATAAATTACGGTATAAAACACAACCATTTTGAAAAATTGTAGTAAGTTATTTGGAATGAATTAATTTCTTTCTTGTTGCAGGTTTATTAAATAATTAGGTTTATGAAATACAATATAGCTGACAAACATGCCTGTATATAAGTGTACGTTGGTCCCCCGAGTGCTTTTTTAAACCATTCCTATAATTTTGACTCATTCCCTACTAAGCACTGGGCTCTCCACAACACCAGGAGGGTTTATTATAGGAGGTGAGGGAATGAAATCGTGTTGATAATTAAAATTAATCGTTTGAGTGCAATTTAATATTTTTTTATTAAAGGTAAAAATAAATTCATCGGTTTTGAATGTCAAAAATTGAGGTGGAACTTTTTAGCTGACTATTACCTATTGTATTTTTTAGGCACAAGACTACAAGCCAGTCACCTTTTTATATGTTCTGTTTAGTAATTGTGGCTCGACTTCATTGGTCAAATCAGAAATATATTTTTGTTCGTTGTTCCTCTAATTCCATTTGTCTTAAGGATCGGAAATCAACTTTTCTAAAACACGTAACAAAACATTTCCGAGGTCCCCCTTAATGTTGTTTACCGACATATAAGTTTTATTAAATTTCAATTTGAAACAGAATATACGCTACCAACCACTAGAAATTCAAGTTTTTTTTAGAAATACTCAAAAGTATAAATTAAAAAACATTTTTAAAGCAATGGCTGTGAGCTGCACTATAAGATTGACGGATTAAAACAGGCAGGATCGTATAATCCTCCTCACAGATAAATATACAGATATACTTAGATAGACCTCGAGTCCTCCTCTTACTAACTAGTCTTTCTCACGAGCATCTGCGGCTCTCGCGCACTTGACTAACAATTTTCATCGTACTCATCTTGGAGCCTGTTTCTAATGTTGTTGATAAGGATCGATATTTCGGTTTTAACAAACTGAATTATGTAGTTATTGTTCTGTCAGATGAACTTAACTTAAAAGCCCTCCTTCAAGTTTTCAATATGTCCTCCTCAATGCCATATTTTTATTGCTAGGCGATTTTACTAATATAAGCCGTTGACTAAAGCTCCATGCCATGAGCCAAAATGGCTGTTTAATTTGTGATGTTCAGTTAGGTTGGGAAGATTTGAGTCAAAAGTCTTGTGTACTTTGAAACATTTTTTTCAAACCTACTTTTAAAAACAATTTGATCACCGGTGTTGATATAATTAAGTAACAACAACAATGTGATTTGGTGCTTTGTTTCAGATGTGCTTGATAATGTCACTAACCCGGCCTGCAAAGGCATTGTTGCTTCGCCAGTTGTTTGCATGGTGTCGGATACTTTTACAATAAATTACGCAGAAGAAATAATTGCTATTTATATTAGTATACCGAATATATACACGATGGTGAGAAAACGGGACTAGAATAACAAACATGATAAAAAAATAAAATTATTTGAAAGCGGAGTCTACAGTTCCGTATATGATGAAAATAATATCACCTATAATAATCAAAATGTATTGTCAAAGATCGAAATTTTTTTTTTTTTTTTCTGTTGAAGTTATTGACCCTTGACTTTTTATGTGGATAGAGGTCAGCTGAATCTGAAACGGTTACGTCAGTGCAGCTGATAGACCTCCATCAATAGATACTCAAAAAAACAAATATATATATATATATATATGCTCGGAGCGGATACAAATTTCACCTGCATGTAAATTTGAAAAGTTGGGCTCAAAACTATTGAGGTTGGCAAGAAAGTAATTTCGGTTTTTTAGTGTGAAATAAAACTCAATTTTTTCTATTACAAAAAGTGTACTTTAATCAGTCAAATATCTTCCATTCTGTTCGATGACCTTTTGCCATCTTTCTGGTAATTTCATGATCCCGCGCCCATAGAAATTCTGGCCCTTATCAGCAAAAAACTCAACCAAGTGCGATTTGAGGTCATCGTTATTACTGAAATTTTTACCATTTAATAAGTTTTGTAAACTTCGAAATAAATGATAATCCGATGGTGCAAGGTCGGGGCTGTATGGGGGATGTGCCATCACTTCCCAACCAAGCTCTAATAGTTTCGTACGTGTTGCTAAAGATGTGCGAGTGAGGCCTTGCACTGTCGTGGCGGAACCCAAGCTTCTTAACAAGTCCAAGAAGTCATATGATTTTCAATTGTTGTGTGTGATACATTTAACTGTTTTACAATCTCTCGCACAGTAATATGACGATTCGATTCAATTATGGCTTTCATTTTGTCATCGAAGGTCGACCAGAACGTTGATCATCTTTCAGTGAAAAATCTGCAGAACGTAATTTTTAAACCAATTCTGACACGTGCATCCTGTTAAACAATCAACACCATAAACTTCACACATCTCTTTATGAGGCTCAGCCGCTTTCTTGCCTTGATGAAAATAAAAAATAAAATGTGTCAAAAATTCTTATTTGTGCACTCCATGTTAAAACTGACAGTAATCTGGGAGTTGTAAACAAAATTACACGGAATTTCTTTCTATAGCAACCTAAAGGTATCGACAGTTTATAACCCTAGAAGTAGAAGAGGTTTGAGCAGAACTGTATACCTGCCTCGTGACTTCATGGAAGTCACTGATGGTTCCTGTTATTTTTTATGTAAGCGATCGCATCCCTCCAAAACCTCCCTACTTCCCAGAATATTATCCTTTCTTATATATAAACATATGTCTCAGCTTTGGCCCCAGATCCCACACTCGTCCCTAGCCTAGACCTTCTACCCATTATGTAGTAACGTAACTCTTAATATTTGTATATTCCAGTGTTTTGCTTGTACTTCATAATAAAGCTCTTTTTCTTTTCTTTTAAAAGACTCTCCTCTACAAACATTATTTAACTGACTACCAAATCTCAAAAGACAAAAAATCCTAACATTGACAAAAGAATAACGAAACAAACATAACGCTATCTACTCGTGCAAAATCGAAATCACTTTCTTGCCAACCCAATATATAAATCTGGTATTGAGCCTGAGAATGTTTAAAATTTTTTTTTTAGTTTGGTTGTTATATTGCTATTTCACGTGATTATTAGTTGCAATCAATAAAAGTTCACACAAAAAGTTTTATCTTGAGATTTTTATTTTAAGAGTTATCTTCATTACTCAATTGTAATATCATTTTTTTTTTTTTTGTTATAATGATGTGTTTGGTCATAAAATTACAGTTCGTTTCAATATTATGCAACATTACTCTCTACATTACTCCACTATTCAAAATAATATTCGATCGTGTTTAGGTTGCCATAATAATGTTACGTAGTTCAAGATCGTTATATATGTAATATGTGATTTATCTTATTAGAAGCCACAAGTGAAATAATTGCCATTCTACGGGGTTGTTTAATTTGTCTTAAACAAATCTTCAAATGTATAATAAAATATGTAATTAAATCAATTAACTTTGAATTGTATCCGCAATCACTTGTCTAAACTTCAATTTTATAGTTTATACAATTTCACGAATTATTATTTTTTTTTTTTGGATTTCATAAAATGTTGCGATTTATACCTGCTAAAGAAACTTCCACAAGTATTAATAATAATGAATATTAATAAAGAACTATTCACAAAATGATAATGATTTTTTATATTTTAAATATGTAGTCTTTAAGATCAGTCATTTATTTTTATTTTTTTATAGGGAATCTCAAGCTTCCGTATATTTTCAATTATGTAGTATATAAGCTGAAATTTGTTAAATTTTTTTGTATTATATATTCTAGCTGAATTAACTTTCTAAGTTTTATTAATTCAGATTACACTGCAATATCTAGTTTCAATGCAGAATATTGCAATATCGTGCAGAATCGAAAAATTGTTTGACAGTGAAATTGGAAGTTTTTTATTTGATGTACTCCTCAGGAAGTCACAAGTGGTTGGTATAAGGTGTGTATTGTTTACAAGTATATGTTCACTCCTTATTACAGTTTAATAAAATAGTTTAAATTATTTCACTGCTAGAGGACCTTCATATTTTCAGCAGTTCAAAGAATAAATCATACGTTTAAGATCAAATACAATAGAACCTCGCTAATCCGACCCTCTTGTGGCCCCGCTGGGTACTCATTACTCTCGGATCCCCGGGCCACCGAATTAGCGAGCTCACGGTGAGAAAATGATAATCCAATTGAAAACTTATCTTACCATTTCAGGCGCAATTCTCTCAGGTTTTTTTTTTTCGAACTTAGCGGAGGAAATATCACCGTGGAATTAAAAAAATGTCGATTTCCGCGGATGAGATCTCATGTGACGTTGCTGGGGCACGAAATATTCATCGATAAACAACTTGCTATAGAAAATAACTTGATTCCGAAACAAGCGTAAATTATACAAATTGTTTACGAAATAAATAAAATAAAAGTGTTTAGCAGACTCTAGCGACGGTCTCATCAAGACTATGTATATTATTTCGATTAATTCAATGGTATATTATCCTGTCAAACAAGATGCATGTTATAAATACTTACAATAAAAAATAAATAAAGTAAATAAAAAATGCAGTATTTGTTTCATTACCGGTTCCGACATCCTGGTCCCGTTGAGGTTATATTAGCGAGGTTCTACTGTAACATGTTTGTTTATTATGTTCATGTTACGACCTAGAATGTGATATGTGACACATATGTATACATTATATATCTATTTATTTAGCTCTCTTACGGATTACTACACTATTGACACATCCTGCAGTAAGGCGCACTTAAGATTGGAACTTTACCTTAAATGATTTTTTTCGAGTTGTCACTTTTCTTCCAAGTAAGCGATGTATATATATTTTTGTGTGTTATACTATACATATGTATTTGTATATGAACGAATAAATGAGTAATGGTCGTGAAGTGAACCAGGTTCATTCCCAATAACCAGATTCCTATAATAATTAAAGGTTCATATTAAAAAAAATGTTTTCATAAACAAACTATTTCTTCTTTCTATTTGTTTAAACTCCTTAGTCTGGAAACTACTTTTAAAAATATGGCATACCGAAATACAGCTGAATTTCGAGTAAAAAGAAATGTCGGAAAAGAAAATTCATGTCGGATTTCTATAACCAGATATGAAATTTGAATTTTTGGAATTCATATTTCCCGTACTGCTCGTAACTTTGGATGTAGTTGAGAGTTCTTTCCCAATAGAAAAATTGTCCCAACGTCCATTACGTTTTTTGTTTTTTTTCTCTCTTACTGTTGTACACCAGTTTTGAATATCAAACAAAATCTTCGTAAACCGTAGGAACCAGAGAGTTTTCGGAACTTACACTTAGAATATAATCGAATTGTTCCAAAGCATTTCCCTGCTTGTTAGACTCAAGCCTTTCTCTCTTCTATTAATTTAATTAATATTGTGTATTATGTGAATAGTCAGTTTCATGCTACTTATACTGACATCAGAAAAGCTTTTGACATGAAATCATACAGTTTAATATTTCGTGTTTCAGTTTTATTTTATGTATTTAATTAGTATAATTAATATTTTATTCCTTGTTTTTTTTTTTTACAGTGTTTTTATGTTGTGAAAGTTTTCCTTTTCCATTTTTAAGTAGGAATTTCCATATACCAAATTTTAGCATGCACAACCATCTTAATTGTCTTAAAAGTTGGTACAAATATTTTTGATGAGCCCAGTTACGAGAGGGTATTATTTTTGTATCCGCTTGGGGTATAGAATATTGTAAAATACATCTTTTTTTTTTTTTAATTGCTACAGTCGTTTACGCCTCATCTGGTTTTCTGTATTTCCCGTAACAATCTTCCGTTCCTCAGGTATATCGCAGCATTTCCGGAATAAGGGTTGCTTGTACTATATCACAGCCGGAATGAAATTAACCGTTGCCCAATCCATATGTGTGCATATAATCAATTTTATAGTGTGTATGAAATATTTAATTTTATATTTCTAGAAAACTGAACCTAGATTTCATTCCTAAGTAACGATAATAATCAACAGCTATAAATTCGTATTTAATGGTATATGACCAAATATAGTTATTACAAAATATTATCCCGTGGTTTTCAATTATTATATAGGATACTAGAAGATTAAACATCGAAATTCGTACTACCCGGGTTGACACATTGTAAATAAATAGGTAAATATTCGTGATCTACACGTATTTTTTTCTATTACGTCTAAAATTGCTATTAGAGAATACGCTGAAATTATAATTTAATCCAATTATATGAAAACATTTTTGTTTATTTAATTTAAATTCGTCATATAATCGAGTTTAAAAGCTAAATGAAGTTGAAATAAAATTCATAATAAACAATCAAAAGGCAGATTTGTTAAGTATCGTGAATAAATTAAACATGACAGACGCAACAAATAAAATTACTCAAATTAAATTCCTTTTCATTACTCAGTATAATTAACTAAAAAGTAATAAGAGTACAATTAGCTAAAATATTTATCATTTGTTTCAATTGATTTGAAATGTTCAGGGCTGCAAACGTCGGAATTTCATTTTCTTCATGTTGTTAGTCCTCATGGCCATTTCTAATTGTAATATTTTATATACTAGATGTTTATTGTTACCTGCGGACCTTTATAGCCTTATTCTATTTTGAGTACCTATTGATTTTTTTTTTTAACTCTATCATTGTATTTTACTGGCTCAACAATAAATCTTTATAGAATATCTTCATGAAAAATCAAAATGTTTTGTTCGTGCAAATGAAGCTCGGTAAATTCACAGTAGGTGTAGTCATGTTACCTGTGACGTAGGATTAGGAAATATAAAATGAATGAGCTCAAAAAAAAGTCTACTATCAAGTCATATGACAGGGCCCATTTTCATATGGTTTGTGTTGCATCCTTTATAGGAATGTTTAAAGTTAAAGACAAAATGCAAGAAAATAAATCATAATACATTACATTGTGTATATTACAAGTTATCACCTCTGCAGTTATTTTTTTTTTTTTTAATTATCTTTTTCTGTGTAGGGAATAAGTTTTTATTGGCCGAAAAAACCAGTAGTTATATGTCAGTAATGAATAGAAATTGATAACATTTATTTCCACTAAAACTTTACATTTTTTTTTTTGTTAACTGCTGTTTCTTAAACTAGTTTTTTCGTTTCAAAAGTAGATTTGAAAAGGTTTTATTTGCTTAAACGATAGCTTATAGTTACATATATATATATGTATATATAGAGAGAGAGAGAATATAAATATAAAAAATAGAAGAAAATACAAATAATTATAATTCATGCTGGTTAAGCCCTTGGACTCTTAAATATAAGTTTTCTTTAAACAGTTGCAATGCTGTAAAAAAAAAAAAAGAGTAATTATATCACATACTATGTGATTTGGCATTAAATAAGTGTACTAAGTTTTCTTTGAGAAATATATTTGACTTGGATGGGTAATTGTTCTTGTTTACATTGAATTTTATAAATTTGTTCTCATGTAAACATATTTTTTTATAAATGAAGGTTACAATATATATGTATAATTTGAGGGCAGATATTTAACCCATGTTGTGGGTTGTAAACAGAAGAGACAAGAATACATGCATCTATAATTTGCAGTTGAAGAAATCGCTCAAAACAACATGAATGACAAATAAAGAGTTGTATAATGTTTAAAAGGCAGTGGAGGGGTGGATTGCAATAGTTATGGAGCAAGGTCCGACCGAATGATCTCAACGCTCACGTAATAGATGCTTTACCCCGCTCAAGGTCTCCTCGGTGGTCAACCCCGCCGGCTGCCTAGTCACTTTTGGTGACTGGCCGGTCCATCAGCCACTTGTAGTCTTCTGATGCAAGTCCAGTATGTGATTGAGCTACGCTTACAGATATATACATGCACGCATTTGGCACAACGGATGCATGGAAGTGGCATATTCTCGGATCTGTTTCGAGTGCTATTGTTGGCAAGTGAGTCAGCGCATAGTCTTTAATTGTGCGTACTCATAGGTCGGAAGGAAAGGCGGAAGTGACAGCGAGAGAGAAGGGAAGATAAGATGCGGAAGGCGGCAGCTAGAGACAGAGGACTCACCGTGGACCAGCAAAGGCAGGACTCAGGGCTCAGGAGCTGCAGAGGCGAACGGACGGGGGCCAGCCGGAGCGAGCACTGACTCTCCTTCGGGGGAAGGGGCAACACTGAGTCACCGCCTTACATAACCCCCCACCTCCCCTGAGGCTCCCACGCAACGCACGCATAGTACGCACATATTTCTGTCTGTATGTACGAGGGCGTACCCAGAAGAAACCTAACTTATAATCTATTTAATTTTTTTACACAAAACCTTTAATCAACTTCAAAGTGCTCTCCATTGGAGTCAATATGCGTGTGGAATATTTTATTCCGCTGTTTGAAACGTTTTTTAAAATCCTCTTCTGTGGTGCCAGACAGAGCCTCTGTCGTTTTTGTCTTTACTTCTTAAACGTCCGACAAACGATTTCCTTTCATCTGCCTTTTCATTCGAGGGAACCGGGTACCGGGACAAGTACAGAGCACAGAGAGGCTGTGTGAGCGGAAGGGTTGCAGCCACCCTTCTCACCCCCAAATCTTCATTTAAAATCCACTTTACTCAACTCCCAGTCCCTCTAGATTTCTCCACAATTTCTTTGTTGGTCCGGGCCATCGAAGGACGACTAGAGCGAGTTTGATCATTAATTGACATTTCCCCACTTTTAAAACGGGAAAACACTCTAACAGTTGAGTTTTCCCCCATAGTGTCATCCTTTTAACATTTCAAGAGTTTCTGTGCCAGTTTTCCCGAGCAGGAAGAAAACCTTCGCCGTTCACGAAAAACAGAAAAACGACGAGGGCGCAATACATCTGCCACAAATAAGAGCAAGCAGAACGGAACCTTCTCTATTGATGGAACTTGGCATACGGACTGGTGAAAAGTTGCTTCACACGCTCTTACCGGTGAAACCCGGTACTACAAAAACTTCGCCACGTACATCAGTTCGGTATCTTTTGGCTACGCCCTCGTATGCTCCTTTGTTGGCTAAAAGTCCACCGACTAGCCTTCCTTGACGAAACTATCCCATCTCGACCACTACCATTTAGCACAAAACTGGGTGCTCAAAGTTACTCGTGAATTTTGATGTGTATTGATGTAATAATATATTTATTGCCCTGGGACTATTTCCCATAAAAACAAACGTCTATATAACATATAGAGTGGGCTCTTTGACTGAAATAGTCTCCTCCAAAATTTACAATGTACAAATAAAATATGAAAATATTTTATAACAAAATATAAATATCCAATTAAGATACACTGATTTATCAGGAATTAAAAATATAAATTTAATTATATGTAAACAAAGACAATATGAAGGAAACAAAACAGGTACTTGCTTGAGAAATAAAATTCACAATTGGTTATTCACACATAAATATGTAAATGCACATACCTAGATTTACGCAAAAAATAAAATTATGAAAATACTCCAAGTATATATGTACTAATTTATAATAGTAACCAACATAATATAGTAAGAATTTAATACAAATATATCATTATTTAGCAATGTATACATCTGTTATAGCAGATAACTAAACAATCATATTTTGAACACATCTAATAAACGAGGGAGAAGGGGGAAGGGGGTACCAGAAGGAAGTTGCGATATGACGAAAGAATTGTGTTAATATGTAGAGAATTACATAAAATGTACATTACAATGACATCACCAAAAAATAAATATTTACTTAGGCTAGGTAAAATCAAATTCTCCACTAAATCCCGTTACTTGTAGGAAGGCTATTTTTCACAAAACAGCTTCTTTTGTCCACTCATTCCTAATCCGCCCTACAAAACATGAAACTACATCCGCATCGATAACAGACATTCCTTCTCTTCCATCATTCAAGTCTAGACCCTTCCAGATCTTTTACCCTCTCAATAACGACTACACAAGGCATTATATTTTAGTCTTTAATTATTACTCAATTATTATTTTCTTCTTTATAAAATTATTATGTTTATCGGCTGGACAATTTAAAATAATCACTTTTGTCAACTATGTTACATAACAAGAATATCTTATACCATTTTATATATATATATATATATATATATCTGTAGGATTTAATTTTTTTTATAACTCATATAAATTCTTGGACATTAAACATTTAAAGGACGTAAATAACCATCACTTTTGGTGCGTAAATCGACCCGATATATTATAATAATTAGGTTGTTTTTTTGTCGTTAGGTTTTTTTTATTTGTATTTTTTCCTAAATCAAAATTTATATGTAATTCAATGATTCATATGAGCAATGATGTCAGTTTTTTGTTTTCAGACCAGAAGCATTCCATATCAGCATAAGATTATTTTTTTTTATGTGAATATTTGAAATAAACCGATTTGAATTTAATTAAGGCGTATCTTACTAAACGAGACATGCGCATTTTAGATGTCACTCTTCTTTCGGAGACCTATAATTCCCTTTCCCACTACTCCATACCTCCGACTGAGGTAACCCCAACAGATCATGTTGCATCAACGGTGCTTACATTTTAAGTACTGATTAATAAGACATAAGTTTTTATGGATGAGAATATAATAAATCAATTTTTAACATGTTTATATACATAAGAAGTATCAACCATATATTAATATCATAACACTGATTAGGGTTATTTTTAAAGGGTGTCCCAGAATTAACGCAAGATTTGAATTTGTCGCCATTAGTGCTGGCAACCCTAAAAAACACAATTTGACAGCTGACAGCTTAGGGTCAGTAAAAATGGAGCGTTACACGATAGAACAACGTGTCTTTATTGTTGAACATTATCTCAAAAATAATGAAATTTTGGCGGCCGCAGTTCGAATATGGTCGGAATAGTGTTTTGACTTCATCAACTGTGAAGAGATTAATTAAAAAAATTAGGGAGACTGGGTCAGTTGGAGACACTAAACACACTGGTCGTCTAAAAACAAGCCGTTCAAATGGCAATATCGAAGCAGTGCGTGAGAGTGTCAAATGAGGCTGGTCAAGCAGTGACTGTTACTGGTGGTCGATAACGCGACATGATAACACAGTTCTTTGTGTCGAAATTGGATGATATTGTGGGCAATATGTGGTTTCAACAAGACGGTGCCACATGCCATACAGTCAACGAAACAATTCAAATACAGCATGAGACATTTCCAGGTCGTGTACTCTCTCGTTTCGGTGATCAGAATTGGCCCCCTAGATCGTGTGATTTAACACCTTTAGATTTATTTTTATGGGATTATTTGAAGTCAAAGGTGTATGTCAACAAGCCCACATCCACTTGTGCATTAAAAGAGGAAATTCAACCACATTTATGCCAAATGGTCATGGAAAATTTCGACAAAAGAGTGCGTATGTGCCAGCAAAGTCGTGGAGGCCATTTTCCCGATGTGTTATTCCATAAATAACCCTATCCTATTTACTTTATAATTCAA
This sequence comes from Acanthosoma haemorrhoidale, assembly GCA_930367205.1. NCBI lineage: Eukaryota > Metazoa > Arthropoda > Insecta > Hemiptera > Acanthosomatidae > Acanthosoma > Acanthosoma haemorrhoidale. The sequence continues at coordinate 33,832,931 of OV884009.1, read as the reverse complement.
TAAAAAAATACTAAAAACTGTGTTTTCTATTTAAATCAAATCTTACGTTAATTCTGGGACACCCTTTATAAGTGGACAATACAAATGTAATTATTTATTATTGTGATATCCGAATACATTTCAATTTAAAGGCAAAGAACCCTTACTTGTAGATTCCATAAAAAAAAAATTATAATAATAAACAATTTGAAGGAGGTTCTACTTTCTATATTGAAGCTTAGGTTAATGAATGAAAAGCATTTGATTTTTTTTTCAAATTAATCAATGATGAGGTTCCAAATTACAATCAGGTCCTAAATACCCTAACCTATACATCCACTCGACAAAATTCATAGCTTACTATGAGTTCATTTAGAGTTTAGGAATGAGTTGTTTAAATTGTAAAATTACTTAAATATAAATGAATTAGGTGACTGACAGGATCCAGTTCCTCAATATGTGTTATGGATGGAGTGGGCATCCTGCTAATATCACCTCATATTATAACCGTTATCACAAACTGCTCCATACAAACTTTCCTTCAAATATATTTTTCTTTCAGTTCTAAATAAACGTTTAGATTAGAGTTTTACTTTTACTTAATGTTAATTAAACGTTATAGAAGTATTGAAAATTTATAGATACAGCATAGGATTCACCGTGTTAAAAGGAACGACAACATTAAAATTAAACTAATTTATATTTCTTGATGGAATATATGAAAGAGTTGACTAGAGCTCAGACCACTTTGTAAACATCTATTCTGCGTATATATATGTTTTTATTTTTTTATTCTACCAAGCATAAATATATTGTTAAAAGCGTTAATTGGAATTAACTCTTTAAAACTCTTTACACTTTTACGTTATTTTTGTGTAAAAGTAAGTTTTCAAAATATTGTTCACTTTATTAGTGATTGAATTATCTCGGGGGTAAATTTAGGCCCAAAAATATTGCCATCTGTTGGTTGAGATTCATGTTATTTATCTTTCCAATTCTTCCTGCACCTATCAAATACAAATGATTCGTGCTGCAATGGGCGTAAATGAGGGTTTATTCTGTAATATTGGGAGGAATAATGAAAAATAAATAAATAAAAACCTTAATGTTGGTGGGTATAATAAACATATTCTTTTATAAATGTCGGGGGGGTGTAACCCCCTGCCCACCCCCTTTGCGTACGCCACTGAAAAAAAGCGATGGAATTTATAAAATTTATTATTTATCTTACCTCTATATACTTTAAAAACCATTGAATGATGAACCATTGTGTTGAAATCCCATATTATTGATTCCAAGCAATCTAATTATATCCATCTTATATGGAATGAGGCGCATGAAGACTGCCATCCGCTATGTTGGCATAAACCTCATTCCGTCGACCTCGGAGTGAATATAGCAATCCGTTATTGAGTGTATGTACGTGGCAGATACGCTCAAAGTACATCACTATCATGACTAATGATTAGTCCGGAGCATTCGTACGTCAGTCATGAGGGGCACAGCTTATTCCATAGCAAGCTCAAATGCCCCACAAATCTTTGGCAACATACAATAGAGTGAGGACGTTGTGATGAACTGTATGGACCCGAATTACCAGCGATAATGGACAAGAACAAGGCTTAAAAGGCGAAACTTTCTTTTTTGGATTCAGCAATAAGCAGTAGAGGGGGGCTAGGGAGGTCGGCTAGTGTGGACTGTGGGATTTGAGAGAGGACTGGGGTCAGAACTGCTATCGGGAATTTGAAAAAAATTGTTAATTCTTAAACTATACTTCATTTTTTATACATAATTTTGCTTTATTTTATTTTATGTTACATGAATTTCATTTATATAGTTGCCAAGCACCAGAGTGCCTTTAAACTAAACTAAAATTAACATGAAAAATTTACTAAACAGCTTCATTATGATAAAATTACAATCTGCCTTATTGGGCAATAAGTAATTGTGATAAATGATCTCATTCATATCATATTTACAATGTTTCATTCACTCGCTCATTCATAAAGTATTTACAAACAGCTCAGAGACCTCCCAAATACACATGGTTGTCACCTCCCTCGCATGCGAGAGAGGAAGCGGAGTCTTGGGAAGTCCCCCACTCTCCTCTGTCAGCCGCGTCACCGGATACGAGCCAGCGGAGGCTGACCAAGAGAGCGAGAGATCAGGTAAAATTAAAATTTTTAATAATTACTTATTTAGAAATAGAGAACAGGCAGAAACAAAAAAAATACAACGAATGCATTATATATTTCAAGCGTTTAATAATCTAGTTCTGGTTCAAAGTAAAATTACCAATACAGACACATAGACGCTCTTGAATACCTGGTGCACAATTACAATTTTACTGAGGTGAGTATGGTCAGTGCTGTTTTAAATATGTAACAGTACTAATTAAGTACTTGACATTAGGGGTAGATAGGGGTGTATAAATGTTATTCACTTACAACAATAAGTTATGCTTTATCAATTTAAGAAAACTTTCACTTCTTATGACCCTTTATAAGATCTTTAATAAAAAAATTTAATTTTCTTGTACAGCATTATTGAGATGTAACAATTCATTCATATCTATGTACAATTTCCATTCATACAATATATACGTACACATTCTGCTCAGGAGCCTCCCCCTCCCCCACTCCCAAGGCAATTCCCTCTTTTCAAGATCACAAACTTTCCTTCAAATATATTTGTCTTTCAGTTCTAAATAAACGTTTAGATAAGAGTTTTAGTTTCGCTTAATGTTAATTAAAGATATAATTTATAAATACAGCATAGGATTCACCGTGTTAAAAGGACTGACAATATTAAAATTAAACTAATTTATATTTCTTGATGGAATATATGAAAGAGTTGACCAGGGCTCAGACCACTTTGTAATCATTTCTATTCTGAGTATGTATATGTTTCTATTTTTTTATTCTACCAAGCATAAAGATATTATTAAAAACGTTAATTAGAATTCAAAATTTTGCTTACTAATTATGAAACAACAAGTTATATATTTTTTTAATGCACTAAAATCACTAAGTAATATATTTATCATAAATAAAAGTAATTTTTTCAGCACCAAGGTTCTGTTAAAATTAAGAAAAAAATAGTTGAATAATTGTCAAGTTGTGCGTATTATTATTTCTAAGCTATATATTAAAAATGGATAGTTATTTAAAACCAAAATTTCTTCTGTTATCACCCTAGTGTCTCTTTGGCTGCTGTGTTAGAGTAATTTTCTTGTTCAACCTAGAGAAGTGGAAGTTAACATGGGGGTCCCAATCGACCCCCCCCCCCTCAATCCCCAATCCACGCAAAATGCTTCCATCTTCATAATACATGATCAAGCGTCATAAATTAATTACTAAATAAAAAAAAAAGATAATTAATGGGTAGGCTGACTTTTGCAACCATAATTATGAAAACCCTTTAAAATTGTTATTCAACTGGTGTGTTGTAGGCATCAATGACTTTAGTGGTTGACTTGCCCTTAAGCCCGTTTGAGGTTCCACAAGAGCCAAAAAAAAAAAAAAAAAAGGCTGACTTGCCCTTGGACTACATATGTGTTCGCAACTACATATTCAACCTGAACAAGATGTTTTTGGCTGAAGAGGCTTTTCTCCCCAAAGGAACAAGTCACTCTGCTTATAATACATGTGTATTGATTGCTGTAAAAAAAAAAATGATTAAATCGGTGATAAAATAGTATTAGCATCTTTTTCGCAGTTCCAGGTTCACATATAGGGACGCTGTTTCATTTAGCAGTTTTACTAGATGCCCCAAAAATCCTAAAAATAGATCAAATCCCATGTTGAAAAATTCAGAGCCTTAATTAACCAATTACTTGTTTATCAAAGAAAATTATAGTCGGGTATCGAAATAAATATCCTGATAAATGGTACGTACTATTTTTTGGGACTTTAGGAGACTGTAATTACCAAAAGTCATTAAAACTTCCAATAAACAAACCCCTTAATTGTATGATACATCACATTTGACCTTTTTGAATTTTGCAGAGCTACTAGGCACTATTTTGGCAGAACGGTGGGTATGTCTTCATGTACCATCTTTCCTAACACCCTAAGAAGTTATTCTTTGAAATGATAAGAAATTATCTTAAAACCTGTATTGGAGCGCGTTTTACTATTTTTTTTTTTAATTCTACATACCTTTCCTCAATGCCTTAAAATATTCTTTAAACCCGCTAATAAGTAATTTATATTTCAAATTAAGTACTATTCAAGCAGCGAGTACTTAAATAGGGGCTACTCCTCGTGATTAAGTTCGCTTGAGCTCAGCACGTTGATTCGAACTATTCAGGTTCTACTCGCGAAAACTCTGAACGCCTGAGTGCACCCGGGGCCCTTCACCTCAAGCTTCTTCAGCTGTTGCATCTCACCGAAAATTCTATTAATGCTTCAACCACTTATGAATCAGTAGACGTTCACAACTCGGATTTATATTTATATTTACTAGCTACTTGAAAAATTCAATCCGTCATTTGAAAAATGATACAAAAAATTTTCAGTTTCCTGACACTGAGAGGAAACAATGATAAAAGTATGTGTGGTACATGGTGATTGCTTTAATTTAACTAATGAGAATCATTGTAGACTGTAAAAAAATTACTAACTTTAAACCAAATGAAATTCAATAGAACCATTCAGCAATTTTTTAAAAGATTATAAAAATGGAGCATATAAACATTTTATACCCTTTAGTAGGTAAACACAACCTGAAAAAAAAAATTAAAAAAGTTATACCTATCAATCAAAATTTCATTTTGACGGTGGGCCACAAAGGTTTAGGATATAGTGAAAGTTAAAAAAATGTATTTTTTTTTTAATTAATAAACCACTTTAACAAAAATTGTGAAAATTCCTGTTTGTTAATCCTCACTTTATCCTAAACCATTAACCCAACGGACAAAATTAATAAGAACATTTCATGTTCATAGGAAGTTTTGTGTGCTTTAATTTTGTATATAAATTACCCTTTGCGAAAATCACCAGTTTAGAACATATTAAAGAAAATCCAAAAATGTTATCTTTAACACAGGGGGTTATCTTTAACACATGGGGCATGGGGTCTCCCTCGGAGACTTTTAGTTTGCTGTACAGGACCCAATCAACTTTGTTTTTATCTCTTAGCTTTTTCTAACGAGACATCATTTATGAATCTAGTGAAGCGTCTAGTTTTGCAGGAAGGTCGCAATAAAGGAAAATACACGCCATTTTCTGTAGAACTTATTTTTAACAAAGTATATCAAAACTTATTGTTCTTATAGTCACATCAATAGATATGCTAGATGATAGATATAGGAAAAAATGCTATAGTAAATAATATTGTAATCTCTTTTTTTGTTAGACAGAATTAAATTCATTTATTTGTGCCCTCAAAAGTCAGTCAAACTTAAATAACGAGAAAAATTATGCTATTTGAAATAAGTGGCAAGTAGATGAGAATTCCTGATTCAAAAACTTGGGCTTGGAGTTCAGTATAATAATGTAAGGAATGAATACTGAGGAAAATTCAAGCAGTACTTTCTGGATTCAAATGGGATAGATCGTAAATATTAAAAATACACAACGGTTCAAAGTTCTTTTTAAAAAAGTCACTTTTACGTTTTGTTATATGTGTAACTCGCAGCATAAAGTAAAATTAATAATAACATAGATTAATCATAGTATTAAAGTTCATCTAAAAATGTATTTACTTGAGTAAATAAAGATTTTCTTTTTGGTATGTAGATAAAGTTATATGTTTAACTCTATATAATTTGTTGCAATATAGAACGAAGATAGATAAAATGACAATAGCTTGATGTTCTGTGCAAACAAATTAGTTTTAAGGGTGTACACTGTTCGGACAAAACTGAAAAACGATCAGGGCCAGTGCGAAGTGACGTGAGAAGGACTACGCAGATGTTTGTTTTTTTGTTTTTTTTAAATTTCTAAACCCCTTTATTAATACAATTTCTAACAATTTACAATGCAATTACAAAGTTAAATTTAACAATTTCTCCTCTTACTGCGATGCGCTGATGCATTCGAAGGAGGTTGGGTTACATAACAATATCAGGTTGACGTTAAAATTACAATGCAATGTATAAATACTAGGTGATGGGGCTCACCTTCGGTTTACAAATGTGGGAAAAGCAAACTAAAAACTAAACCTACAACTAGAACCTAAGACTAAAGCGTTTCTGCCTCGACTGCGTCTTGCCATCGATGGGAGAACGGAACGGGGGTTATCGTGTTGAACACCGGGTTTGTCAGGTATTGCAGGGAGTCAAAAAAATTGATATGTCTACGCTGGATGAATTCATCCACCGTAGGCAGCTCAGACATCTCGTGAAGCTCACTGTTGCTCCGCTGCTCGAATGAAGTATTTCTGACCACTTTCATCAGTATACCGTTTTGAAATTGTTGGAGTCGCCGAGCTGTCGTATACGTCAGATGACGAAAAAGCGGTGCACCATACAGCAGTGTAGGCTTGAGTATACTCTTGTAGATCAGTAGCTTTAGACGCAGTAATAGATTGGGGGAAGTCAGTAAATGCGTAAGCCGGTAAGACTTGGTGCGGGTTTGCTTCAACTTCCGCGCAAAATGGTTACTAAAACGGAGTCGTCCGTCTATTTTAATCCCCAGATATACTAGGTTGTTGACTGGTGAGTTTTGCTGCGTTCCTAGTATGTAACTGGGAAGTAACGGACTTTTTCTCTTCTAGTTACATAGAGGGCAGATACAGATCAACACCCTTCTTTATACCAGGTCAAGCCTCTGGTGAAAACACATACGAAAAGGGCGTGAAAAGACACTTTCAGTTGACAATGATTGCTATAAACACCCTTTTTTTACACGGGATCAGAACACAGAAGCTGGCAGGAGAACAGATGCTTGAGGAAAACTCTCACGAGGTCTAGGCTGGCTGGCTTGTTTCAGGAGAAATCGTCTTCAAGACACCAGACAATGTATAGAATCAAGTAACAGACAATCTATATTAATATTTAATTAATGAGTCAAATGTAATCATATCCATCATTTCATTTCATTTTATTCTACTCTATTTCATTCGTGTACATCACTTATCTTATCGTAAATTCAATTATGACGTACCTTTGTTTGATAGATTAATCAAACCAGGTAGATTCAACAAATAAGCGGCATCCAGAAAACGTTCATTAAATACATTATCTTATTTGTATGAATACAGTGTATGAGGCGTGGTCAGCGGATAAGGTAGGTGAGTATACATGTGAGTAATAGTATGAGGTATATAGTATATTAGTTACTATATTATATGAGTAATAGTATATTAAAGCATTGATATATATTCTTATAATTTTATTTGTATGTAATTTAAAATATATTTACCCTGGGACCGAACGTAGCAGTTTCTACCAACAAATTTGGTGTATTTAAATCACAAGCACATTGTCCAGCTCACAATGTTTTGGAGCCAGTTAGGCGAGCCACGTTACCAACAATGTTGATATCTAAAGGTCACCACTTTTTATTATCCATCTCTCTCCCCCTAACACCCAATGCTCGACAACAAAACCCTTCATAACGATTTTAATATACCCGACATTCTTGAACTCATCTCTTCCTTATCACCCTCATACCTCATACGTGGCCTCGTGACCTGCTACGTGAGAGTGGGAGTCCTGGCAATGGCCAGTTTATCAAATCATGTCCTGAGCGTATGTGGCACTCTCGCCCTTGGTCAGCCTCCACTGGCTCGTATCCGGTGGCGCGGCTTATGAAGGAGCGTGGGGGCTTTATGAAACTCCGCTTCCTCTTTCACATGTAAGGGGCGTGACAATCATGCGGATTTGGGAGGCCTCTGGGCTGTTTGTAAATAATGTTTGAATGAGCGAGTGAATGGAAATTGTAAATATGGTATGAATGAGAACATTTATCACAATTACTTATTGCCCAATGAGGCAGATTGTAATTTTAAGACAGTGGTGATTTGATTTGTATTGTAAACACCCAAGGCACTAGGTTTGTATATTACTCATGAACCTTGTACAATCAATCATCAAGGATGTAAGGTATATCATAAAGGGCTTATTGCTGACGTAATAATGGGCATTAATTGTTGTCAGGGATTTTTGATTGAGAGGATTGGATGCGCTTGATGATTGACCGTTTAGTTGTGCCCAGTTCGTATGTCCAGATTGTTTTTAGTACGGCTTGGTAAATTAGTAGTTTATTTTCTATTGAAAGACGGGAACTAGTCTAGAAAGTTGTCCATAGTGCCTGTTTAGTTCTCGTCTTCATATCCTCGTGTGTACGTTCCGTGTTAGTCTTTCGTCGAGATGGAAGCCTATATACCGAACTGTATCGGATACGGGAAAAGGGATAAAATTACTTAGAATCCTGCCATTGGCGATTACACTTGGGACAATGGGATTCGACAAAGATGGCAAGGAAGAGGCGCCTTGGATGAGGAAGGTCAGGCGGTCCAAGAGCGGAAACTATTTTATTAACTGAGGTCGTTGATCTTGCCTGCGGGGTTGCATAATCCCCCTCGACCTGGACATCAACGCTTCTGTCTTCTTCTTTCGCCAATTTAAATTGTATTTTGAAATGTGCAGTGGTCAAAAATTGGTATCTATATCAGCCGTAGAAAATTTTATCTTGAATAAGTAAGAATAACAAGAAGAAATAAAAGGAATCCATGGATCAGCAGCTGAGAGTTTGTGAAATATGTGTCGCCATTTATCATTTAAAATAAGTGATTATTTTTTTTTACTTACTTTATTGATTTGATTACTAATTGTCGTTGAATTATTATTATCTATATTTTTGGAAAGTTGGAAAATATAAAATTTTGTTTTATTTCTTCTTTTCTATTACATACATATGAATTGTTTATCATACGATTCTTGTCGTACGTCCTCATGCATGAAAATATAACATCAATGCGTTGCTTTTTTTAACAATAAAAAAATGTTGAACAGTTTTTTATTTATCACTTTTAGTTCTGGAATATTTATTGTTGCGTAAACACAACTTCCCGACTAATTTAAATTGTAATCGAATAACATTTATACTTTGTAAAAATTTTAATTGTAAAAATATAGGAAAAAAATAAGTATTAAATTACTGCTCAGTCCATTACAAAAAAGCCAACGGCTTGTGTTCTTAAATTGTAATATAATAATTTAGGATAAATAGTGTACATGTAAAAGTATGAAAAATATTGAATTTTGAAGGATATAATGGATGAGGTCATTGAAAAAACCTGTTTACGACGAAACTGAGAAAAAAAACTCTAGAAAGTTTATCACTCAATACGGTTGCGAGAAAAATTGTTTTCCAAAATTAGTGATGATCATTTGTAATAATAATTCACTAAATCACCAACATATAATACTAATTACCACGGTGTTAATTTTATTTTTAGTACCATCAGGACGTGCAAAATACCATCTCTATGTGAAACTGTGCCTTTGAAAAAATTGCGAGCGCCATTTTGATGACAGCTTTATTTTGATACTCTACTTAATATGGTAGGGAACAAACACTTTTTAATCGATTAATTATGACACGTTCCAATTCGCCACGAAGTTAATTTTATTATTATTACCCTTCATAATTTGTCGTGGGATTGCTTTTATTTTTATTACCAATAAATCAAATTAAACACCTATGTAAAATAGCATACATCTAAAAAAAATTACAGGTTGAGTTAAAGTGGTGAACAATATTTTAATAAGTGATATAATTAATTATAGTTTTATAAAACAAAACATAAATTACACATTATATTATTATGTATGATAAGAATTTTTTAATTATCGAGTAATTAATTAATTAAGACACGCTGTAATATACCATGGGGTTGATTTAATTTTTAGTACCATCGTGGCATCAAATGAAACAGACCACGTTTCTAAGGTAGAATTAAAGTTGACAATTGTAATGACATGTTACACTTTACTAAACAAGATCCCAAAACCTTTAATTTGCTACACAACTCAATTTGATATAAGAATATATTTTTTTATTACCAAGTAAATAATTATTAATTACCCTTAATGATATCTAATGCCGCTGAAAGAATTTAAGTTTTCTTGTCACAGGATGATTGAATGGAACCTCTATATAGAATTTCATATTGATAGGTTAATTAGGGGACTCACAATCTCTAGGAAAGACAGACACATGAGAAAGTATAATGGTTTCTTGGTTGAATATCCTAAAATCGGTTTGAATTGGAAATAACCAATCCGGATTGGTCAAAAATGTTTTAGATTTTCATTATTTTTATTGATGAACTGAATTGAATATTTACTCTTCAAATGGAATCAATTAATTTTATTTGTTGAAAACATGGACGACATTTGGATTCAAATTATTTTCTGAGAACTGTAAAACATGGCAGAGATACGTTTTAAGATGTGTTAATGTATTTCAGGTTGGCAAACTTTCTGATGGTTCACGAAAGCACAAATGAATAAATTAAGTTTATTTAAATACTTCTGAAATAATGTTCAACACCCTTAAACTTAAATTTATAAGGTAAAAGATGACGACCATTAACATAAACTACATCATTACATAACATTAAGCTTGTTAGGGGATGTTTTATCCAGTACGTCTAAAACAGCTTCAGTCTGTTCAAAATATTTATGGATAATGGAAGAAAAATTAGAAAACAATTAGCACTAAATTAACCCGTTATTTTTTTCATTCCCTAAGAGGTTTTTGAAGGTGTTTGAAGCTACGAAAACCATTTTACATTTTAATGGCTCTTCAATTTAACAATTTTTGGTTACATTCAATATGATAATGCAGATAATATCCTTATGCAGGTATACTACCATTAAAGAAACCAGATAATGTCTTTCGACACGGGATAGAATAGTTAGAAGGTCGTATGAATATAAATAGTTTTTCTATTTAGCAATTAATAAATAGTTGAACTTTTTACAAAATCTTTATTGTGAGAAAATTACAATCTGCCTTATTGGGCAATAAGTAATTGTGTTCAATGTTCTCATTCGCCCCATATTTACAATTCTTCATTCATGCAGTATTTACAAACAGCCCAGAGACCTCCCAAATCCACATGCTTATCATCCCACTCGCATGCGAAAGAGAAAGCGGAGTCTTGGAAAGTCCCTACGCTAAGTCCTCCATCAGCCGCGTGACCGGATACGAGCTAGTGGAGGCTGACCAAGACCGCGAAAGCCACAGACGCTCAGGACATAATTGGAGAAACTGGCCAATGCGAGGCCTCCCACTTTCGCGTATTTATAGCAGGTCATGAGGCCGCTGCCACTTTAGTCTCCGAGGAGGATTATAGGGATAAGTGGTGCAGTGTAATGACTAAGCTAGAGTATTAGGGCGGTTGGATAGGTTACTATGGAATTTCATGAACTTGGAAGGGATGACCTAATTTTAAAAAAAACTTATTAAAAATTCTAAAGGATTTGTTTTTTACGATTTCTTCAATATCATAATGCAGATAATACACTTGTGCAAGTGTAAATCCATCTGTCAACAAGATAAAAAAAAAAAACCGTCATTACATGATCAAAATATACATCTCTTGTTCCTCCTACAGTAGTTTAAATTTAATCGGAAAAAAATTAATATTTATATAATTATTGCCAAGCCTGAAGGGATATACTCGTACCTAGGCTATAACTGCAAGTAAACTTTCCCTTGTACCGTCAATCGTCTTCCGACTGTCTGCATACTACGATAGTGGCATTAAACAGGAATGAACCTATCAATCTGAATTGTTAAACCAATAATGCACAACGCTCTAGGCTACGTTGGTTAACACTTTAAAAGTAACACTAAAAGAATTGTGCTAAGTGAACTAAGTAAGTCGGGCCCGTTATACTATTTCTTATACTCTTAGATCAAAATTTATTAATTATAAAAAATTCAAAACTATTCTTAAAGGCCGGACAGAATTAAAAATATTTATGTATGCATAACAATAAACTATACAAAATGGATCGTAATAGGATTTTTGGCAATGAGCTGGCTGGAAAGAAACAGCTAAATATGCAGCCCTTACTAAAGGAAATCTCTACTAATAAATGAACATTTCACTTGATTACCTACTAAAAACATACCGAAAAACTACAAACAAAAATAATAAAGCGACACTAACAGAGCATGGCCCTCATAAAGGCTACGTATACCAGTACAAACTCCCTGAATCGCCAACATGACCTTGTGACAGCCTATAAACTACTCTCAATAGTACAATAGCTGATACAGAAACTGGTAAAATATATCATTGAAAATAAACGGAAGAGGTCGGTAAGCGGAGCAGATTTTATTTATAATTTCTTCAAGGACGTAAGAAATTCTGAGCCCTTTAAAAAATAAGCGTGAGTTTTATACTTAAAAGATATCCTTTCTGTTGCAGTTATTTATTGTTATTCTGCAAGCTTTATTTTAGTTTGGAAATCTTTATTTTTGTTTTGTTTTATTTGTTGGTGGATGCTTTCTCTTAATAGCAAAATATCATCATCGTCATCTGAGATACAGCCAAGTACGAGTACTGGCCGCATCCACGCTCTGGTGGCCAGGAGTCATTCGGCGTCTCCATCGGCCTCGTCCGCCTGTCTCAGTAGTAGTCGTCCTCTCTTCCTCTCACCGCAGTCCTGTGTGAAAAGAGTTTTTCGGACCTGCATACTATTTCATCCTTTCAACATGGCCTACCCCTCCATAACGAGCTTATCCAGTTCATGGTACAGGTGATACGGTTCAGCACTGTGATGTGTTCTCTATTTTCAGTAATAGCATTTGTTGTCATAAATGATATTTATTAGCTGTTCTTCTGAGGCTGTTTGGTTTTGCAGAAATCGCAAGTATACAAAACGGTCAACTGTCTGAAAGTTGTGGCTACCGAAGGCGACAGAGTGTAAAAGAGGTGCAGAATGGTTGGCACGCATGTAGATTGTGTTTTTTTGGGGTTTATTGAATGTCCCATACGTAGAAATGATTCTTCCGACGCCAGAAAAGCACCCTCCAACTCACTCCGTCATCTGGCCACAATGACGATGTCGTCAACATAAGCTAATATTTAGGAAGACTTGTTTAATCAGAAAGAATGGTACCCTGCTTCTCTCCAACAGAATCTCTGCTCACCTTTTCCCCCGCAAGGATAAATAGCAAGCACGATAGTCCGTCTCTCTAACTACACCAGGTCAATCAACTTCTGAGGGATTTTCATTTTCTGACTTATTCATGTCGCTTTTCCCTAGAGCTGTTGCTGAGTATCTAGAACTGAGCTGAGGCTCGAGTATAATCAACAAAAAGTAGGGTGTTATGACGCTGAACTCTCGCTTTCTCTCAAGTAGAACCTTAGAGAAAACAAACTGATCGATTTCCGATTTTCTATTCCAAAAACCACATTATCTTTCGGCTTGTGGGATCAGCCAATAATGCGTTAGATTTTAGATGGCCTTTAATGCCCAGTTCACTAGGACAATACAGTAAAACAGGTGACCTCACAAAAGGATCCTATGATGTCAATATACCATTCTTTAATAATAATTTAAGTATTTTATAGATTGAGTGAAATTGTGCATTTGGCAGTTTTCTTCATTCAATGGAGAAGTTTCTCACTTCTACAATGTTGGGATATCTCCTATGCTCCTGTGTCTGAAAGATTTTACTATTGGTTATGTTCTTTCTGTTGGTGACCTCCTGGCATTCTTGGTCAAACCATCCTGGCCTGGGAGCATGCTCCTGTACTTGTAGTACTTCTGTGACACGCTTAATTGTGTCCCGACGCTGCCTCCACCAATATTTCACAATACCCTGCTCTGTTTTTTCTGATTCCCTTCTCTAACCTGTGGCATATTACTGAAATACAGATTGATCATATCCACATTGATTTATTTCACACTTTGCATATAATGGATTTTGTTAGTTTCTGAGGGTAATAAAGGGTAATTTGCAAAGAAATAAGGTCCTCACAATTCAAATGGCAAAAAAAAACTCCACCGTAAATCGAGGGAGTGATATAGATAATTGAAAAACAAAAAGTCGCCAGGATAATACGGAATCCAAAAAAAAATGATAAAATATGATGGGGTGGGAAGATTTCTAAAACTTAATATTTTACATATGCATCACCGAGGAAATTAGAATTACATACAATCCATCAATCTGTACACACCCAGACTGAGAATTTCTTTTTCTAACTTCCATACCCGAAAACCCATTAATAAGGAAATGGGCAATTACAGTAAGCATTCCTTCAAAAGTTAAACCCACAAATGCACAAAACATATCTTGTTGGAATTATATTATATTAAATTGATATCTACTTAACTTAATTTTATTTAGTATTATGTTGTTTAGTTTATTTTTATTTTATGATGTAGATTTTTGTGAGTTTTTTCCTACTGTTAGATTTCCATCATTTATTATATTAACAGTAAAAAAAATATTGGAGTGTATGCATGTATCTCAGTAACCAAAGCATCTAATAATTTGAATTTGGGCTTCTGAGCAAGATCGTAAGGTATTTAAATAATAAAAATATAAATATTGAAAAAAAACAAAAAAAAAAACTAAGAAATGTGAAAAGAATGGTCAGATGTATTAACCTGTCCAATATTCAAGAAGGGAAGTAAGATTAATTAACTGCAACAACTACTGGGGAACATCCTTATTGGGAGCAGTGTATTAAGTCTTTTCTATAGGTACTAGCAGAAAGATGACAAATTTGGCAGAAAAGGAAATTGGTGTAACTCGAATGGATACAGACAGGAAATATCAATCACTGACCACATTTTCTCTGCAAGACAGATGTTGGAAAAGGCTATCGAATGTAATGTGGATCTGTAACATCCATTCATAAACTTCAGACACTCAAAGAGATCCATTGGTACTGTAGAGTTAAGGTCGGGGATATGTGTCCCAAAGATTTAGAATTGATAAAGGATTGAGATAATAGGGACTGCTCTTCAACAGCAGTTAAAGAGCTGCTAGTAGAGGCTCGGGTTCTGCATGGACTGTAGCACTCATCATTGAGTAAGTAAGTAAATCTGTGGTAATACTCCTATTGAAACCGAGGTACTCTCAGTTTCTTGACATTTAACAAAACAATACCAATATTTCTGAGCTTCTGCATGTTGTCTAGTCTTACTTATATTCTTGACAATCTGAGATTCAAGCAATATCTTTAGCTGATAAGTAAGTGCTCTATCTGATTCTTTGGCCTGGTTCCTGGATCACCATTTAAACTTTTACCAAAGCCTGATGTCTGACTAGTATTAAATGAACCTTTTACCCCCTAAAGCTGTAACGGTACAGATTATTTTTAGGTAGAACTATCAAACGATATTACAGTAGTAATCTTTTTTGTTTTACCTCTGCCACTTCATTTTACTTGACATTGTTAATTTATGAGTTTTGCTACAAAGTTGTTTACACATTTTACCGTTAGACCATTTGTCTAAAGATTACTACAGAAGTAAAATTTTGTTTTGGAAACTAAGTTCAGATAGGTAAATAATGGTGATGGATTTCCACATCTAATCTCTTTCCCCACCAATTCAAGTTAAACAGACTCTAATAAGAATTAAAAATGTCGAGGAGGTAGCTGTCTGTGGTGAGCAGAGATGTTAGCTGGATAGGCAGTTTTGAAAGAAAGATAGGATAAAAGAAAGGAATAAAATCCAGCAAATTCTTTGTTTGAGACTTGGCTGGAAAAGTAACATTCACAATGCAGTCCTAGTAACAATATAAATATTCTGGAGAGAAAACCCTTCAAACAAGGAAAGAAAGTAAAGTCATATTTAATTAGATGAACTGTCTGGTTTCTTGCATCAGTTCACCAGTTGTTTATTCATTTTATTTAGAGTTTTTGTTGTTTGGTTTGTTTGCTGTAGACATTTTTTATGATTTGTGTAACGGCGAAAAAGAAAAGTTGAATCAACCAGTTTCTGTTCAAGAAATTGACTAACTTATTTACATTGCCAAACCGAGTTAGAGCAGTACTTGTTTGTATTAAATGTCAGCAAACTGTAGCTAAAATTAAAAGATCCAATATAAAAGACTAAATATTTGGACTTCATTTCGCTGGTTCTATGGTGTTTTTCAAGTAAGATAACTGATTTCATAGAAAAGTTTTCCTAAGCAAAGCAAATAGGCTAGGTTATTAAAGTAGTTGGGAACATGGTGTAGGGAGTTGGGGTGAGGAGGTTTAAGTTATTGGGACCATGAAAGTTTGACAATGCTTTGAAACGGGCCTATAGGAAAAATAATTAACGACCACTAATCTATACCTATAATGTAAGTGTTTGCATTTCTGTGCTATAATTTCTTAACCTTTATGTATTATTACTAAATAGTTGAATCAACTATTTAAAAAAAATAATTTTTTTATGGTGATAGCTTTCATAGTTTGATTTAATTATAAAAATTGTGTTTAATTAAGCAGGTTATTTTTAATTTAAAAAATGGTTTTGACAGTCGAGCAAGTAGCCCCTGTCCTTGCTTTAGTGGAAGATGGTCGAATCCAAAGCTATGCAGTCTGTGCATTGGGTTTATCTGAAAGTACTGTTCAGGGAGCAATTACACATTACCATGAGAAAGGTATGTGCAATCACAGCCCTGGAAGTGGCAGAGCCAAAGGATGACCAGTTTATTGTACTACAGAAGCTTCGACATCGGTTTTGAACTGCTAGTGTGACTGCTCAACTTCTTCATACAACTTGGGGAGAAATATGTGCAGAAAATGTTAGAAGAGTGAATTTAAGCCATAGACCAGCAGCAGGGCCATTGTTGACCAGAGAACATTGTAGAGCTCTGTGTTCACCATTGAAGAAATTCCAGCCCACACCTAACTCTCCCAGTGACATCACAGTCAGTTTTAGGGCAGTACATTTAGGTTTAGTCTGGTATCTTGCATCAGTGCACCAGTTGTGTTTATTCTTATTCAGAGGTCTTGTTAACGTTTGGTTTGGTTTGATTTTTTATGTGTGTGATGACAAAAAAGAAAAGTTGAATTGGAAATCAAGCAGTTTCTGCCAAAATTGACTAACTTATTTACATTGCCAAACCAAGTTAGAGCAGTACTTGTTTGTATTAAATGTCAGCAAACTGTAGCTAAAATTAAAAGACTAAATATTTGGACTTCATTCACTGGTATCTATGGTATTTTTCAAGTAAGATAACTGATTTCATAGAAAAGTTTTCCTAAGCAAAGCAAATAGCCTAGGTTATTAGAGTAGTTGGAAACATGGAGTGGGGAGGTTTATTGTATTAATTATAAAAATTAGTCTTAATATTTTTATTAAAGCGAAAGTGAACATGAGCAATCTACAAATAATTATTACTTAATACAGGGATAAAATTCAAAATATATTTACAAGGATAAAATTATAAACTTAAATTTTTAGTAAAATTTTGCTGTAGATGCATATTTATTCAAATAGAAATTTTGTGTCAGGTTTTAGCTTTCCTTCAACAAGAAAAGCTGACATATTTAGTTCTTCCGGCACTAACAGTTTTCCTGACTGGTAAACAGTTTCTGGTTCTAGATAGATAACCCTTCTCTGATTTACTCCACTGGGGTGCGGTGGGTCATTGCCTAGTGCCACTGTATGGAAATTACTGCCGTGGGGCACAAACATTATCGGGATCTTAGCATCCCCATTCACAAGAAACGCTTTTTTCGGCGTAAAACCTGTTGGAGGGGTCACCAACAAATTCATAGATGTCCTCTCAGGAGGGGACCTGCAAAACATAACCCATTAAATTAATTGAGAATTGTTATAATTCTCTGGTATCAATCAATCAGCTGTAATTGTATTAATATTTACTAGTTATCGTATGAAATTCCACTGTTAGATTGGAGGGAGATAAGGAACTAGTAAAGTTTAGATTTAAAGATCGGGAGGGTTGAAAGGAAGCAGATTTGTAAGAAGTGAACTACAGGTTGGAAGGGCAGGATTTGAATTGAAGGAGGTTGTAAAGGTAAGGAGGCTTTTTAGTCATGATAGTATTGAAAAGGAGGGATCCAAGGAAGTATTGAAGTAAGAAGATTACCTAATAATGGGTATTTTACCAATAATTATAATTGGTAAGATTGTGATTTATATATTAATTAACTACATAGTACTATAACAATGTTTACACATGACTTATTATAATATTAGTTCATTGTCAGCCATCTTATAATTAGCCAGGTCTGGAAAATAATGGAGGATTTCAGTGTCCAGAAACAAATTTTCTTTAGTTTAATCCTGAAATGTCCAGAAACATTAATGAAGTCTGGTGTGCTTTCACTGCTCAATGGTGATTCGAATGATTTCATGAGGGGATATTTCAGCCTTGAAGATAAAAAAAAAATTATTGAAGACCTTCTATTGATGATAATCATCTGCAAACATGATTGAATAAAATCTAAAAACAAGTGTTCAAAACTTTATTTGACAACTTCTATTTGCGGACAATTAAGTTGGGAAATCAACTGTTGCTGGCCATCACTTAGCAATAAGCAAGGCGAAAAAGCTGGGAAAATAAGTTCCTTGTGAATTGGATGACCACTACTTTTTATTGCTCTCCTGAACGATCCTTTAAAGAAAACATATTCACGACCAAAATGCTTAGGAAAATGCCTTTTTAGAATTCATAAATTCTAAGGATATGAAAAAGAGATAATACACCAGTAAAAGGTAAATGAGCCTTATTTTGATTGATTAAATCTTGTTGTAAATATGATATTTTTTTTTTCTTTAAGTTTTAAGACCCTAAATCAACAATTATTTATGGTCAACCAAATATTGGTTTAGGATCACTTACTTTCACCTCAAAGTGTCTCGTAAAAGTACCTGATGCAGACATAAATAGACTTGAAATGGCCACTGTAAATAAATTTGATGAAAACAAACATTTTTTTTTTTTCCATCGACCTAAGTAGATATCTCAACAAATACATCCACTAAAATCACAAAAACAATTAAAATCAACACTATTTTATTAATTATAAATTCTAGTGAATAAGATTATTATTCAAGGGGCCAAAAACCAACAATGTCTCTCAAAATGCTATCAAAATAATCATCATTTAAGCTCTTGCTCCATCAAATAAATTTACAAAGAACAAGCCTAATATTGTTGTTTGTGTTCGATAATGTTCAGCCCTAGGTTTCATGGCCACACATAATGTAATTAAGTAAGCAGACTACATTGATAATTTTAGATTTGTTTCAATTATTAAAGCTTACCGATAATTAAAAACCTAAGAAATATTATACTATCATAAAATTGATAATTGAGAAGATATTGAGATTGATAACTGATCAGATTTAATGTACTCTCCCCATGAAAACACATGGGCACATTATATATGCCTTGGCAAATATAAATGTAGGGGTGGAATTAGCTAAGAAGAATCTGAACGTAAAGTATTATAACAATACCACAATTTCGTAGTTAAAAATTGCCACTACCCTAAAATGCTTTTATTTCTAAAATTTCTTGATTAATTATGCAAATTACGCTAACTCTATGGTGGGGTGACCATTACTAGTTATTTATCCTACTTGATGTAAATGAGTTCAAAGCAAACAATGCTATATTAAAAACCAGCAGCTGAACCATGTGGGCCCTAACTTACATTCAAGTTTGAAGATGTCCAAATTTAACCATTTAAATTATTTAATTTTATAGCAAGTAAAACGAATTGCAATGTCAAATAATAGAGGATAATATTTCACTGAGGTACTCACATTGTATTGCATGTAATAAAAGATGGATTCTGTGATGCAAAAAAAGCCAAGATGGTTGCCGACAGCCAGTGGACAATGACGACTAAGAGAAGCAGTGTTACCGCTCACTCTGATATCTCATGCCTGGTAAGTAATTTATCTTGGAAGAAAAATTAAATTTACATACTTATTCAGTTATGCATTTATATAATGGAAACCAAAGTATTATACATCAATTGTGCTTACACATTATATATATGCACAGTAGAACCTCGCTAATCTGACCATCTGGCATCACCCCCCCACTGGGTACTTATTATTCTTGGAACTCTGGGGGACCGAACCGGCGAGTTCATGATAATGGGTTTTCCAAAAATGTTACAAAGACTGGCGACGTAAAATGAAGGAATTAGAATCATTTTCAAATGATAGTGGGCAATGGTCAATCAGTATGGAAGACGTTGAAAAATCCGAAACTGGAAATATGAAGCGATATGGATTTGGTTTAACCAAGAACGGAAAAAAGGGACCCCATTATCGGGGCCGATAATTCAGGAGAAAGCAATCGCCTTACATGGAAAAATAAATGAACAGAATTCTTAGGCTGATACGATTACTGCCTCAAATGAATGGCTCCAGTGGTGGAGAAATCGCCATGGAAATAAATAATTTTCGATTTCGGGCGAAAAGCTTTCATCTGACGTTGCTGGGACAGAAGTATTTATCGATAGGTTTAACAACTAGCTATAGAAAATTACTCGCTTCCGGAGCAAGTTTATAACTTCAACGAAACCTGACTAAATTATAAACTGATGTCCAATAAAATATTGGCATACAAAAATCAGGATCGCAAACTTCATATGTAAACAATGAAATGTAAAACAAATAAATAGTTTAGCTGACTCAATCGACGGTCTTCAGACCATGTAGTTGTTTAAGTTATACATTAAAAAATAAATATTTAGAACACGTATCTCCTTTTCATCCAACATTTTAGCCCTTCCTCCATACCCATTCCCGTCTAACTATGTTTAGCATTAAATTATTACTCTAATTAGTACTACATATATATAATTAATCTACATATATGTACAAGTTACACATAGGCATACCATGATAAGTGCATTAATTGTGTTTATTATTCATGAGGAAGTTTTTTCTCAAAACTGGAATTTTATATATCTAATTTAGCGGAAAATAATGAATTAATTATATATAATTACACTTGTAAATTTATACAAACTCTTTCCTTTGAAAAAATAGCTTTATTCTAAGGGCTGAACCCCCCCAATGGTGAATTTAAATTTTTCTGTTTGATAACAAACAAATATAACCAATATTACATTATAGATCTGAATGTATTTAGTAATGTACTACTTTTTTTTTTTTTTGAAAAGCGAATGACAGTAGATCTGCAACCTGTAACCTCCATTCTAGAAACAACCGATAGCCATAGATATAACCTTCGTTTTCATCCACAGCTTATTTTTGTATGTTATCAAAAAATGTGGTATATTCGTTTATTGCTATATAGTTCATCATGGTAAGGTTTTTAATGACTCGTTACTTGGAAATGACATTGATAAATTGCAGTTCTACCCTACTCTAAACGTTGAAGAAGAAGGCACTTAAAACTGACTCATCCATTAGTATTAACACTGGATGTCAGATCATGAACTTGAATTGGATGCACATGTGTCATGGTGCTTTCCTTGGATGGTTTTTTTTATAAAAGAAATTCAGTGACAATATATGCTCTCATGTGGGTGCTAGTTATAGTGTTAAAACGTGGTCACCCCCATTTAGTATATCTGTAGTTTTTGAGATTTCCTGTTACATATCATTAGTAATTTTGGAAAGGTTAGCCTGAAACCTGCTCTCATCTTCTAATTTGAGTTTCAACATTCATTTAGTTTATTATTTCGACTCCCATCAACATGTCAAGTTATTAGCAGCTTTCAAGAAAAGTCTTACAAGAATTTTCTGAACTTATAAGTCAGTTGTTTTTTCCGCTTGTTATGAATCAGTAGACAGGTAGATAGAGGAAGTATAAAAAAACAGGGAATATGAAATGAGCACAGGTAATTTTGGTGAAGTAGCATTTTCCGCAAGGGCCTGATAAGCCAGTCTGACAATTTGTAGCAATAGCTCTCTTAAGTCAAGGAGCATCTAACAGTGTGCAATCGTCAATTGGTGAAATAAATAATTTTAAAAGCCATTGCCCAATAAAATAATAGACTCCTCAAAATATCAGACTATTAGTATTAGAATAAGTTGATATTGCCCTAGTTGAAGAACGGAGAAAGTGGCCTGGATTAATTCTTAAACTTTTTGTGAGCCCCTTTTAAGGAATTAAAAGTTAGTGGCTTTTCTCAACTCTATATGGTAAACACGATGGTAGTTTCCAGCTTAAAAATATTTTGTGGCAAGTTTTATGAATTGAAAATGCTTTATACATAATTCTTACTATTTATTAACATTTTATTGTATCTGGACACTGATGCTTTCACATCCGATGTTCAATTTGTGGCACAAGTTGGTAAGCCTAATTTATGTAACAAATATACCTTTGAATAATTGCTTATCATAAGGAAAGAAAAAAAAAATTTAACAATAATGTACTCTTTGTATCAGTCTTCATAATATGTTTATGATAGGGGGTTTAATGTGAAACGCTGATTAAAGTTCTCTTGTTTTTCTACCTACAAATTTACTTTATCATGTTAAAAGTGTTTTCGGTGGCTATGCGACCATTTTCATGCATCTAATAAAAAGCAAATAAGACCCTATAGATCAGGTTATCGAAGCCTAAAAACCCGAGACTGCTTTGGGGTTTATAAGTTGACTTGTGGCAAATAAGATGCTTTATATGTGGGGGGGGGAGGAGGACTTATTGCATGTTTAAGACAAGGCATTTACACTATTAATAAGTTTAAGACAAGGTGTTTCAAATATTTTGGGTGGAAGGACATCTCTTGTCTTCACAGTGAATAGTGCTGAAGCTGACCACTGCGATGCTTTAACCGCTATCAGTGCTAGAAACAATCAATATACAACTTGAACTTGATCGATGAAATGAGCTTATTATTTCAAATTATTTGTAGGAAGGTTTTACATGGGCAGGGGTGTTTGGAGATCCTCCCCCCACCACCATACTCACTGGAAGAGACTAAATCAAATCCAGGAACAAATCTGACTCCAAATTTCATTCAGAATGAGATATCTTTCAAAGTAATTTCATTGTTTCATTTTCTAGTTATGCTCATGTCTGCTCCAATTTCAATTATTTGAACATCCTGTGGTAGGAATGGTTTTTAATCACTAACATACATGTTTCTTGATAGTCTGTGCTTCTATAGATATGTTCACTGATGAGAATTTGTATTTTTCCGAAATTGTATAATTTAGTATTCTAAGTTATAAATTTAAAATTCATTTTAAAGTTAAACCGGGGTCTGTCCCCCTGGATTTTTTGTATTTTCTTTTCCACATGAGTAGTTGACTAAAAACCTTCCATATTAATGTCCAAACCTTCCCTGCTCATCATGGTGAATTCCTCCCTTTCTCCCTTGATAACTTAAACCTTAAAAATAAGTTGTTTCTGAATCCTGGCTCAAACTCGACATCCCCTACTTTTTCCACAGTCACTCTGGACTGATCAGTGATCCTTAAATCCCAAATCCTCCAATCTTCCAGCCTTAAAGCCATTTTCTAAAAATTTTAAAGAATTAATCGCTTCAAAAATACATACAAGTCATGTTCAGATTTTTCTGAATAAATTTTATTTCAAAATTTTGGTTCAGTTTTAGCACTGATCGTGGGCAAATAGAGAAAAAACACTGTTCATTTATAAAACAACTCATAACTTATTATTCAAAATTAAATTAAAGTGGAATAGTGATTTATACTGCCTTTTGATGTTTTGCAGGTAGGTTGCTCCAAGTTAAAGGAAGAGCGATGAGGATAGAAATGTACCACAATACGTCGAAAAGTCAATAAATTGTTTAAAATCTTTTAATATTTTTTCATTTCTCCAGGGAGATACATTCTAAGAATTTTGATGTCCTTAAAACATATAAGGCCATTAAAATAAGAAATACATTCTCATGCAATGTGTATTTAGTAGGAATGGGTAATTTTGTATCAAAATAATGTAATGTTGCAGATTTTTCTGTGGTACTTACAGTAAATTTGATTTTTGACAGATTAACTACTCCACTATCACTTTGTACAGGAACCATTATTTAGGAAAGTTGTGCTATACCCCCAAAAAAAAAATTCTTGAAGGTCCTCAACAGTGCCAACTAACCCATAGTATGGGGTCAGTTGGCTGATTAAAGTATAGTCATGGAAAAAAAGTATTTTATTTTGCTAGTATATGTAAATAAAATTGAGATAAACATTGAACATTGTTAAACAAATTAATAAATAAAACAAATATTGAACGAATAATGTGCCAAAAATTTGTGTTTTTATTGCTTTGTATTAACTACAAATAATGTTGGCTGACTTCTGATTTAAATAAAAGGATCAAGTTTCCACAATATTTTGTTCCTTTAATACTAAAGATGTTCCTCGACATCCAAATACATATTAAAACAGGAATGACTGTCTCCATAGTCAAGTGGCTGACTTCTAACTGCAGAAACCCAGGTTTGAACCACACTCACCCTAGGATTTTATAAACTTAAAAACCGAATTTAAGGTTGAGAGATAACACCTAGTACTGATCACACTGAGATAGAGTCTAGTTGCTCAGCTCCCACCTACCTACCCTACTACCAACTATGGCAAGAACCTCCGGTCGGCCCTACCTCTAGAGAAGTGTTACAGCATAGATTTTTTTTTTACAAGAAGAGACAATTTTTATTTTATAA
Source organism: Acanthosoma haemorrhoidale (assembly GCA_930367205.1). Classification (NCBI taxonomy): domain Eukaryota; kingdom Metazoa; phylum Arthropoda; class Insecta; order Hemiptera; family Acanthosomatidae; genus Acanthosoma; species Acanthosoma haemorrhoidale. The sequence goes on along the minus strand of OV884009.1, from coordinate 33,808,373 downwards.
TCTATGTTCAGATAAACATATTTTGGTAATGCATTATCACTATTTATTTTCATTAGATAAGTGAATAATTAGGGCATGCTAGTGTTTCATTACAATTTTTATTCTGGTACTGGACCCACTATTATTTATAATTATTACTAGATATTAGGGAGGTCCCAGGCTCAAATTTTCAAGGTAATTTTTTCTTTTGCTATTATTTATAAATCTTTATAATTTATGTTGTGCAATTTTGGCATAGGTGATTGTGGCTATTGCAATCATTAATAGATTTCCTATAATATATTTCAGAATAAAACAAGCCCATGGTTATCAATATAATGGATGAATGTTTCTATGAATTATTGTAAGCAGGATATGTTTGGTTTGCGGCATCTGCTGGATAGACCTATTTAAATAGGTCAAGGAATAAGATAGCTAATATTTGGTATAAATTGAGGGTGTGTGAAAAATATCTCAGGACTAGATTTAATGAACTTAGGGATAATATTTAGCCGTGAATATATAAGAGAGTGTATGAATTTGTTGGAATATCAGCATAAGTTAGCGAAAGAGAGATGTTAGATTTTCATCAAATTTATCAATAGCCAACGTTTTGATATACTATGTGTGGCCGCATTAGGTCCTGATAAGAAAAGAAAGGTAGATTTCACATAAAATTAAGTGTGGTAATCGTAATTCATGAAATTTAGCTACAAAAGAATAGATACATAAAGAGGTATAAGGATACTATGAATCGCTTACAAAGTGATGAAATAGTTGGTAGGAATGAATATAAAGAGTATCAACATTGGGAAAACAGGTATTTGTAGGAATGTGAATATAACAAACCTATTCTTTAATAACTAAATTTTGATTATAGCATCTACATTTCTTTTTTTGTTGTCAGGACTAGATACAGACCTTCATAGTATTAGTAGCCCATTAATAAATTTGATGGAAATCTAACATGTATCTTTCATCAACCTAAGTCAATAATTCATCCATTAAATATTTTAATGAAATTTTATTATTATTAATTATTTAAAAAGGGTACACAGGCTGAAACTAAAAATTAAATATATTATCAATAAAACTAATGTCCTCCATCAGGCATACGTATGGTTTAAACTCAGCAATGCTTGTAGGTGTTTTACTTTCCTTTTCTGCTCTTGGAGTTCAGATGTCATAAAGTTGAATTCTGAGAGAAGCTGTTGAACCGACTGTAAGTAATATCAGGCAAACATTTTGAATCATATTTTTGAAAATAATTACATAAAAACATAATTTGTTAATTAAAAATAAAATAAAATCCTTTCATAGTTGACACATACACTATGTGGTGTGTAGATATGTTTAACCATAGGCTTTTTTAGACTTAAACGTGTTTCAAGCTTCTTTATAATAGATTCCATCCTTGCTCTCTGTCGAGTCGTTTCTTTGAATGCTTCTTCATCCAGTTGTATCTCTTCTTTATGTTTTTGCAAATATTTTTCTGACATTTCCTAGATAAATTCTTAATTAAATATCGTTAAATTACTTAATTATCATAGTTATTGTTTTGTTTTTTTAAAAGCAATGAATTTTAATTATACTTACTAAAATTTTATTTTTTAGTTGTTTTGGTTGATAAGCATACGAGGCAGCGATGTGAAGCTCTAAACAAATCTTTCGTACATGAAATTTCATTTTCATGTAAGCCAGGTTTTTATTTTGAATTGTGTTTTCGGCAACAATTAGCTTTTTTTTAAATCCCTCTATCTGCTTATCTTTTTTCGTTATAAGCTGAAGGATTTCGTATATCTCATTGTTTTTCTATAAATCACACAACTTATTGTCTATGTAATTGTGTGCTTAAGACAAAATTATGTAAAAAAAAAAAAAAAAATGATATAAGTAAGTCCATAAACAAAAAATATTTTATAAAATTTTTTACATACATATAGGCTGTCACTATATTTTATGATGGATTGTTAATGGTAATAGTGAAATTTATTAAAAATTATAATTCATAATTAATGATATTCATTGAAATTTCACTTGTAACACTTTTATCTTGCTATTATTAAAGACATCCTGATCTTCCAGGTTCCTTCTTCCACAATAAATTATGATGCATTATCAATTGTAATATTAGACTACTTCATGACCTCTGCTCTCATCCTCTTAATACAGCACATTACTATCAACTGTTTCCCTAGATTCGATTCATTAACACAACCCACAAAAAAAATCCTTTAAAACATTAGATAGACATTCAATCTGAAGAAGAGCCCATTCCCTACTGAACTGAGCACTATCTGCTGGTAGCTCCTCAACTACATGAGCACCATTACGATCACTTCCTTATCTTCCGAATTTGATAAAGTAAGCCACTGCAGCCTAGCAGGTAAGCATTAGAGTGGAAGGTTCAAACTGTGCTACATCTCGCAAATGAACTACAAATGTGGTCTGAAAAGTTTCTGACCTCAACATGAAGATGATAATAAAATAAATAAAAGCTAGTGAAATAAAAGCTTTGTTAGGTCGGAAACTTTTCAGACCGCCCTCGTATGTCTTAATTCAATAACCCTTCAAAAATTTAGCATAATATTTAGACAGTCTCGTCTCAATATATTTTCGTTTCGTATCGGTATATTCTTGTACCTTTCTATATTACCAGAGCAATGTTCAATGAGCTTTTCATTGGAAAATAATAATATTTGGTTACAGAAATTATGTAAAATGTAGGCAACAGTACATATAAATACACTGTCGAATGATGTAAATAAATTTGTTGTTTTGAATCTATATTTTAATAGTCTAATTAATTTTGTAACAAGGGGATATGGAAAAAAAAAAAATATTGTTGTGATATTATACATTTGAATTTGAAAAAGAGCGGCAAATGGCCAGTGGAAAGAGTGGGGAATATGACAAATGGAGGGATAGTGGTTGTTCAGCTGGTAACACCATGAAATGAAGTGAAAGAAGAGAGCGTGTTCTGCTGAAATTTGTAGAAGAATGAACATTTTTGTAATTGATGGTGATTTGTAGTATGGGAGAGCAGTTAATGGAAGAATATTTATATCAAGAGAAGAAGGATTGAGGTGATAGTCGCGGATAAGACTGACCTCATGGTGGATCAAGTAAACGAAGAGAAATACGAGAGAATTTTAAAAATCTGGCCAGTTGCGTGCCGTAGTAGTAAGGTAAAATAAAAATTTAGTAATAATAACATTGTAATTTGTCAAAGAATGAGTTTTAAAAGAATTGTATAAAATATAGTAATAATTAAATTTTCCTTTTGCCAGAGTTTTTCCTCTTTGTATATTAACAGAACCTATAAACCTCAGATAAAATTTTAAAATAAATCAAATTAAATAAAAACATAATAATATATATATTTAGAGCCCTTGTAACCCTGTGTTGCCATTTAATCGCTACCCTACTGACCAGCCTCATGTAATCATTGTGAGTCACTTTGTTTTAAATTTCAATTGTGACAGCCTTATAACCAAAATAGGTGAAGTAGAACTGCACATAGCACTCTACCAACCAGACATAGTAATAATCACAGATACGAGACAGACAGACATGATTTAACCCAATATGCCGACCTTAAAGGGGGGGGCAGTAGAGACTGTCATCGAGAGAGCGGTACCGGCTACGTTGGAGTTCTCATGGCTGTACGACACGGCATCCCTTGGAAGAAAGTGGCCCCGCCACTGACGACAAGCGATCCCAAGCTCCATCACTACTTGACGGTTAAGGTAAATTTGGAGAAACCCATTTACCTTACCATCATGTATAGTAGGCCGTACATGTCTCTTCAAGTGTACTGAGCCCTGCTATGTCTAACATGTCTCTTTCATCAACTTAAGCCAATCACCCAACAAATTCCTCCATTCAACATTTAAATGAAATTGTATTATTATTAATTATTTAAAAAGGGTACACAGGCTGAAACTAAAAATGAAAGACCAACAACTGGGTTTTAGGAAACCTCAATGCACGAACACTTCATAATCACTGTAGTATAAGACCAGAAGCAAGGTGAAAACTCCATTCATGGTTCTACACCCTCAGACCTTCACCATTCGCCACAGAGTAACCCACCTCTTCCATAGATCCTCTAGTGACCAGGCATCCCCATCATATTACTAGTTGCACCGCCCTGGACTTTTTTACGTCAGACCACAGGCCGATACTGTATGCAGTGAATGGTAAAGTGGTGACCCCTCAACCCACAAAGTATGACTACTGTCCTGCCGACTGAGAGTTGTATCAATCGCAGATTTAGCATAAAATGCATACAGTGCCAGTTCTCCGCACAAAAGAAGAAGTGGATCGTCAACTGTCTTTCATTACTGATGAACCGTCGATGCCACTGAAACTGCCATCCCAAAGTACTGCCCCTCAACTCCAGATCCATGTCACAACTCCAGATCCCAGACAACTCCAGATTCTGAAACTTATTACCTTGAGCAATAATTGTGAGAATAAATGGTACAGGACCAGAGACTCTTAAGCTAAGGTGGATTTGAATTCTCTCACAATGCAAATCCAAAACTTGATGCGAATTCGAAAGACAGCATAGTGGCATAAGTGACTTTGCAGCAACCAAGGCCATCATAGAAATTCCTGGAAACTGTTGAAGAACACAAAAAGTAAGACATTTACTGTCCACCTCCACAAAGACGGCAAAGACAACTAGCCGATCACTACGTCGGAGTCATCACAGCTAAACAACTAACACCTACCTCCTCTGGTAGAAATGGAACGGAACCACATGTTTGTACCTCTGAAGCAGCTCGAAGGGATTCTTCACTGGTGTCAGGGAAACCGAGGACCAAGGCATGACGGGATACAAACGGTTTTGCTGAAACAGGTGCCGAGGAGAGGGATAGTACAAATCACTAACCTGTACAATTGTTGTATCAGATTGCAGTAATTTCCTGACAAGTGGAAACAACTCATCTGTGCCCCCTCAGTCTTCAAATCGAGCCCCCCCCCCCATCTCCAAACAAAGAACAAAGAATGCACAATTTTATTGTATATTATTGTTTGTACTGGGTAACTATTATTTTAATTATATAAAATTATTTTACTACACAAAATTTGAAATAGATAAAATTCTGTACTAGAACCATGTGGAGCCCTGAGATCATATGAACTAGATAAACTATTATTCTTCATCAGATTTTAATAAATGTCTTTTGAATCCTAATGAATAACAAAGTAAAATTTTTAGTAAAGACGATGATCATCATAATATACAGTGAGAAGAAGAAGTGAAAAACTTAAACTGAACGGAATCAACAAACCATAGCGTAATGTGCAATATACAAGAAAATAGTGAATCTAGCCAGGTTTACATCCAGCCAATTATATCACCTGAACAACCTCTAATACCTTTCCCACCTCCAATTATTGACTACCTTTATTTTTTCAATAATATTATCTTATAATTAAATCTAATTTTCTACCTAAATTAAAAAAAAAAACCTTTTCAAGGAGTTGTTCTATATTTTTCAATTCTTTTTCTTTTGGTGCTATCTTTTGGAGCAAAGCTTCCACAGTGGTATTCCTAAATTGTATATCTTTATTGAAAGCATCATTTTGTTTTGTAATTTGGACAATTAATTTGTCCTTATCACATATGACATTTTCTTTAACATCAAGTTCTGTTTTAAGCATTCCTATTTCCTGGGAAAGCAAATTTTTTAATCATAAGACATAAGGTATGATAAAAAAATAATTACTATCTAATTAGTTACATGTGTTTGAATTATAACTATATAAATATATTTGAATTATGACTTATTTCCAACTATTAACAAATAATGAGCAAATATATTTCGTCATGGTTAAGAATTACCTGTTATGAACCTAGCATGCTTGTCCATAAAAAAAATTTTAAACATATAAAGAAAACAGCATTAATGGACCACTGCAAAATAATTGTAATACATATTATGACAATAAACTAGATATGTCAAAATATCACTTTCATAGAATTCAAATATAAGCTGCATCTCTATTACTTGAAAAGATACACTTATTTATCTTTTATTAATATTTAATTTCAAATAATAAGCCAATATATTAAATTTATTAGCCTGTAATTAAAAATACCTTTAAGCTAAAGAATTACCTGCTATTGTAAGAAATAGTTGCTTATTCTTCACAAAATATTAAACAATTAAATGTTAATTTAAAATAAGATAATTTAAATTTTAAAATAAGCATATACTTGACAACAAAAATCCCAAAATTATTTATGATGGCAAAATCAATGAAAAATATTTAGGGTCTTACATAATTCATAAAAAAATCAAAAAGTTTCAACAGCACAGTAAAATACAAACCAGATTCAGGTAATATTTGTATATTTTGTGCAGACATTAATGTGGGTATTTCTCCAGTGATTCTCAAAGGCAGAACTGTATATCAATGACTGTCATGCTTTGAAGGTCTTGTTTTTATTGTAGTTTTTAAATTGAAATATCTAACGTAGTATTAGAGATCTTATACTTTCAGTATTGGCAAGTATCCTCTTTGTGTAAAAGTGTTCTTTTTGATTCATCTAAAGACCCCTTAAAATGCATTTTGACTATATCTAGAGTATTGAAAAGATTTGGGATGACTTAGAGATACTCAAGAAGGGCAAACCCAGGCCTGAGGCTAATATATCAAATTTTTATCTATTCAAAGGCACCTCTTGATCTGATGATGGATTTCCTATGTGAGTACCAAATACGATATCTACCATAATCATATCCAACTAAAGTTCCTTTAACAGATTATCCATCCACTTTTCTCCTCTTCTGTTTTGAAAAATGGAAAACACCCAGATCTTATTATTTGAATCCCATGTTCTTTGAGTACATGGTTCATTTGCTTGTTGTCAAATTCTACTCCATTATCCATCATAACACTATGGATACAATGACCAACTCGAGAAAGCTCTTTTAAAACTTCAAAAAACTTTTAAGTGAGTAACTTCTTTAATACAATATATGAATCGATAACATATGAAATCATCGATATCGTAATCATAATTGCGATCAAAGGTGCTAAGTTAAGTGAATGATATGTAATCCATTTCTACTCATAGAGATCACATTATACCTGAAAATTTGTTTATGTTCGTAATCATGAATGTTTTATATAATTAAATTTTTTTTTCTCACACAATTTCTCCACAAATTACCTATCTCAAGATAAATTTCTTTAATATCACCGTTGTTGAAAACAGGTGGAGTCATCTGGTTTTGAATTAACTTGTTATCTTAATTAAAATGCATAACGTTTATCTATATAACAATATAAATAATAATTTAAATTAAATTAAAATAATATATAAGTTAATAATATAAATGAAATTAAAGATAAACTGGGAAGGCAGAAAATAATTTAGAATGAAAAAGTCATTTATATGTTAACAACTCAAAGGCAGAGAATTCAAGGATGCCACATCCATTGCTGTTGGATCAAGACTGATGAATTATAATTTTTGCATTTATGGTTAAAAGTATTCATCATGTATACCTCTGTGTAAGCATCAATTTTCTTCTGTTTTAAAACTATATCCTTATTCAAACTTTTTTGTAAATGAATAAGTTTTTCTATTTCTTCTTTCATTCTGAAACATGTAAATTACATTTTTACAATAACTTTTGAATATGAATTACCATAATCATAATATCGACGTATTTATATCTTTTGTTAGACAATTTATTTGCTAGTGGCTAAGTCTATTGAACTAATTCTCACTTTTAAAAACTTATTATTAAACATCTAATTCAAATTAAAATAGCTTCAATTTGTTTTTGCAGAAGTTTTAGTTTGATTGAATCTGGCTAATGATGATAAATGCATACAAAATTAAAATTTGTATTGCCATTTTTAAAAAAATAGACAATAATATGAGGATTCCAATGCAATTTAAAAGCTCAAAAGTTCATTGCATACTTACTTTGAACTTTGTTTATTCATGATTCCATTTTCTGTAGCCATCTCTTTTACTAATTTTTCTGCCTCATTTATTTGAGATTTACAAAAAATATCAATTTTTACCCTCTCTTCATCAAAACTTTTTTTCAAGTAATTCTTCATTTCATCTTTGTCAGCATGCGCCTTTGCCAAATCTTCCTGAAGCTACAACATTTAATATATTTGTACAAAATAGTAGAAAAATATGTTTAACATATGTAATAATAACAGTTTTTTTTTGTTTTTTTTAATACAAAGGAAGTAGTTTATAAACAATTGTTGAGGCTCACTATCTCTCAAGCAGTCCATTTTTTCTTAACACTTATGAGAATAAATGTAATAATATAATTATCCATGAAATTCATAAATATAACTACGTATACAAGAAAAAAAAGTATACAATTAAATATACAGTAAATATTAAAAAATATCTGTATAAAACAAAATAAAAAATAAAAAAATTAAAAGGTAGAAGGATCCTCTGTTGAACACTAAGAAGTTAAGGAAAGAGAAAAAAAAAGTATCTTACATCCAACAAAAAACAGTGCAAACCAGCTCAATTCTGTCGAACTATGTTATGTGCTTCACTATACATTTTCTATCAGTTTTCATAAATTTCAAATACCTTTCCAAATTTTTCCATTTTAAAACTCTGACAAATTTAGATAATATAGCCAGATAGCTTATTATAATAAAAAAACAGAAAAAAGTATGCATATACCTAAACGTAAAATTGTGAAAGTGTTAAGCATCAGTTTATTAATATTATTTAAAACAAATATTTTAGAGTACTAATTCTATTTTCATTAATTATTACATACCACCTACATAAATAACACCATTTTAATGAGGAAATATAATGAAAATGGAATAGTGCACGTACCTGTTCTATCTGTTGTAGTTTATGTGTGATAATTGTGTCTTTATTCTCTATAGTTTCCCTCAGTTCTAAAAATCCTTGCTGCTCAATTTCTTCTTTTTTTCTGAAAATAAAATTATTGTTACAATTTTCATAATCAAGATAATCAATCATAAATATAAATATTGGCATGGAGGCCATATATATATATATATATAAGTTAAAGCCAGAGGCCTGACTATGTCGAATAATAATACGATCATGGAATGTAAACAACCATGTATGTCGAATTATCTTCCACAATAAAGCAGTCTTTTACTGGAGTCAGAGTGTATCGGTGCTTTTTCCTCTTTCATTATTATCTTTTTATCAAACTTAACCGCCGGCGATTAACTGGTGCCGAAACCCGGGAAATTACGGGAACCTCGTACGGCGGCGTAGAAAGTAATTGTTTTTTTTTTTTCTCTTTCTCTCTAATTTTTTTTTCTTAATCGTCTCCTCTCTTTTACGTTTTTTTTATAATAACATGCCAGAGGGAGTGTTACGACCCGCGGTGCTGAGTGGAGCTGCAGATATACCGCAGTTGCCTCAAACGACGATGGCAGCGGCTCACGCGACTATTTTAGCGTGGATGAAGATTCAGGCGATCACTGCTCAGGATATGAGGAAGTCCATTTCCGATCTGGAGAGATTCGCAGGTGAGACCGGGGAACTAAATCATTTCCTTAAGGGGGGTGACCGGCTGATGATGCGGATAGAAGGAAAACGGACGGAGGACTTAATAACTGAAGGAGATGCCGGCTCACTGAGAGCAGCTGTGGTGTGCAGAGTTAAGCGGAGTATTCTGAATATGATCCAGGCTAACGAGGAGACCTCATGGACCATAGTGAAGGAGCGGCTGAAGAAAGCATTCGGCGGGGGAAGATGGACCCCGGAAGAGGATATTTTTAAAATGTTCCGGGAGACGAAGAGGCACCGACAAACAAACGGGCAGTACGCCGGAACACTGCTGGCTCAATACAATGGCATCACGGAGAAGATGCGGGAGACATTGAGCGCGGCAGAAGTAGACGGCAGGATGGCGTTTTTGTCTACAATACTGAAGGTGCAGCTAGCGAAGGAGACAGGAAGAAATGAGGCGTTACCTAGAGAGCGCACGTTTCTAGAATGCGCTCAAGAAATGGTGGACACCAGTGCCAGAGAGGAATAAATTACAGCTGGCGAGGAAGAAATGGACTGGAGGGAAGTAGTATATAAAAGGCCCAAAATCGCGCCGGTCACATGGAGGAAGAAGGAGGCGGAGTACGGTAGAAGAGAGAGGGCAGCAGTGGGAGAAAGGAGCCGAGGAAACGCGGGACGCCCCAGGAGAAGGGAAGACAGGAAGTGTTATGAGTGTGGGAAGACAGGACATCTGGTAGCAAAGTGCCCACTAGGTGTCTCTAGGTGCTTCGAGTGTGGCACGGAGGGTCACGTAGCAAGACAGTGCCCATATATGAGCCCACGCAGAAACGTGAACCGTCCCGATCCAATGGAAATCAATGCTCAGAGAGTGTGGAGGAGGGAGAGACATCAGTCGGAGGCTTCAGAAACTTCGGAAACCTCCGAAACGGACAACGAAAGGGAAGAACCAGGAACCGGAGAGGGCTGTGGAAGCGGCAGTGCCCGGAGGAGCGGTCGACGACAGGCGACGGAGTAGAGGGGAGAACGCGAGATCTGAGAAGAGTGGCAGCGGAGAGAAGACCGCACGTTAATAAATAATATTGTAAAAGGCACACATGGCGGTCTGCCTATAATTAGAGTCGCGAGTGGAGTGCAGTGCTTAGTGGATACGGGGAGTACCAACACAATAATGTGTCGGGAGACACTAGAGAACATGTGTGGAGGAGGGAGAATGCCTCAAATGAAGGTATGTTCTTGTAGCTTGGTCACCCTGGGGGGCCCCTGCAGGGTCGAAGGGGAAGCGATAATAGGGTTGGAAAGATGGGATCGTAGCGAGGAGAAGTTACGGGTCCATGTGGTGGAAAAGATGCCCCGGAAATACGGAGGGATCATAGGATGTGATCTGTTGGGGAAAGTTGGAGCGAAGATTAGGAACAGGGAAGGGAAATGGGACATTCGCTTAGGTAAGAAAATATATAGGTGCCTGAGACAAGTGAGGGGCGTAGGGAGAGACGGTAGGGGGCGATTAGGCGAGCGGAGGATTGGAGAGTGGAGCTCAAGGGAGAATATACGGACATTTTCTTTAAGGAAGGGGAGAGATTGGGGGTCACAGGAAAAACAGTACATGAGATTCCGCTCAAGCAGGACCAAGTAAGCTACGTGAAGGAGCGCAGATACCCACAGGCTCTGAGACACCATATTAAGGAGGAGCTGGACAACTTGAAGAAACAGGGGATCATCGAAGATAGCACTTCACCATATAATAGCCCCTTATGCGCTGTTAAGAAAAAGAGCGCGGAAGGTGGGGTCCCAGATAAGTATAGAGTGGTAGTCGACTACCGGAAGCTCAATGAGAATACGGTGGACGAGAAGTACCCAATTCCCAGGTTCGATGACATTCTGGACAGGCTGAGCGGTGCCAGGATCTTCAGCACCCTGGATCTCAAAGCGGGGTATCACCAGATAAGGATGCATCCTAGGGACCGACATAAGACAGCCTTCACTTTTGAGAGAGGTCACTACGAGTACACCAGGATGCCATTTGGATTGAAAAATGTACACATCACATTCCAAAGGCTCATGGATGAGTTGCTACGTGGAGTAGATGAGTCCGTTTGCCAGATATACATGGACGACCTCTTAGTATTCAGCGCGACCGAGGCCCAACATGTAGATCACCTGAGGACAGTTTTTGACCGAGTACGACAATTCGGCCTGAAATTGTCGGAGGAAAAGTCCCATCTGGGTCAGGAGGTCATCAGTTTTTTGGGGCACACGATATCCAAAGAAGGAGTCCGACCAGATGCCGGGAAGGTAGCAGCAATCCAGAAGATGGCGGTTCCGTCGGACGTAAAAGGGATACGGCGGTTGATGGGAACACTGAACTACTTACTACAGGCGATTCGTCCCAGAAATGGCAGCATACCTGGTACCTCTTAACAACCTCCTCAAAAAGGGGAAAAAGGTAGTCATCACCCCCGACATAGAGGCGAACATTCGCAAGTGCATGGCACGACTACAAGAACATCCTGTACTGGCTTTTCCTGATTTCACAAAGCATAATATGCCTTGGGAGCAGAATATGCCTTGGGAGCAGTTCTGTCACAGGCGGGGGGCAAAGGGGACCGTCCAGTAGCGTACGCCATTAGGCGCCTCACAGAGGCGGAAAGTCGGTATAGCGCGCTGAAACGCGAGTTACTTGGGATAGTCTGGGCGATCGATCACTTCCGGCCCTATGTGTTCGGGAGAAGGTTCCGGGAGCACACAGACCACCGACCGCTACAGTGGGTTGGTAAACTGAAGGAATCGTCGGCGAGGGTCACTTGGTGGAAAGAGTTCCTCGGTCAATATAACTTGGAGGTAGTATACAAGCACGGTAAATAGAACGTTGTGGCGGACTGGCTGTCCCGGGTGATGACAGCCAACGCACTAGAAGAGGATCAGGGGGAATCATCCAGAAACGTACGGCAGTTCTTGCGGGAATGGACGCCGGAGAGGGAAGGCGACCAACACGAGTCTGCTGAGGAGGAACGGTCGGCAGGAGGAGGGAGCTCGATGGATGACAGAACTGCGGACATGGAAGAGCGTGAAGAAATCATAAACGATAAGCGCCGCCAGATAGTCTGGAAGACTAAAACCTCGGGGCCCATGAAGATAGCGTACAGTAGCTATCGACGATCCACTACCACGACCATATGGTCGTCGCCAGGGGTGAATAATGAGGAAATTTGTCGTGCCCTCAAGGATGCTTCCAACCCAGCCAAGACGCACTATTTTTACGTAGGAAACACGACCATTTGGGATAAGATTAGGCGGCTGTGGCGGACGGAACAGATTGGGGTGGATCGAATATTTGTGCGGTGAACCATGATGGTAGAAACCATCGCGGACGAGACAACTCAGAAGGAGATAACGCTGGCGTACCATCAGGGCAAAACTAATCACCGGGGGGAACGCGAAACGGCTCAGGATTTGAAGCGCAAGTATTTCTGGTGGGGGATGAGGAAGACTATCCAGGAGACGCTAGGGGCATGCGAGGTCTGTCACCGTACAAAATATGACAGGCACCCACCAATAGGGTTACAAGTCGAGACTCCCACGGTGCAAACACCGCTAACGGACCTTCAAGCGGACATCTTTACCAGGAAGGGACACAAGTGGGTCACAGTGGTTGACCTATTTAGCAAAACGGCCATGGCATACCCCGCTCGGGAAAAGTCTTCGGAGGCAGTATTAGGAGCGCTGAGGAGGTGGTTCCAATTTTATGGAGTCCCCGATCGTATAGCGTCGGACGGCGGGAGGGAGTTCGATAACGCCAACGTGAGAGAGGAGATGAAAGCTATTGACGTAATATGGCATGTCAATACCCCAGGGCATCCAAAGAGCTGAGGGGGAATTGAGCGTCTACATAGCACCTTGGGAGATCATCTCCGTGTTTACCATGCCGACAAAGGGTTGGAGCCGGCAGAGGCAATGCATAAGGCGGTGATAGCCTATGATCACTCCGTTCACACGATTACAGGGTTCTCACCCTTTGAAATCGTTTTTGGTCTTCGCGGCCGTCGCCGAGACATTAGTAGTACGGTGGTGGGAGATGAGACGTCAGCACAGCTCGCCACAACCGCATGGAGTTGGGGAAACTGTGCGGAAAAGCCTACGCGAGAATTACAGCCGAAAAGACTAGGAGGGTGGTCAGGGAGAATGCAGGCGTCAAACCGATAGAAGGACGCGTTACGATAGGCACCATCGTGTATCGAAGGATCGGCTCCAATCGGACTAAAGAATTGTCCCGTTGTGAGGGACCCTTCAGGGTGATCGCGATTCGCGAACACAATTTAGTTACCATACAAAGTGTCCGTGAACCCGGGAAGCGCAGGACTGTACATGTAGAGCAGTTAAAGCTTCCGGATGGGAAGCCTACCGAAGTAATATAGTTTGGCTCTAGTATCCTCGACCTCCACACATCTCATTGGGGCCATAATTTGGTTTTTTTTGTATATAGTTCTACCAGGATATTTTTATTTTATTGTTATTCTTTGTATTATTTTATTGTATTATCTTAAGTTTCGTACGAAATTCGATAAGGCTTCTGGTTTATTTCTTATGACTATAAGACATTGTTGCGCTGTTCTGGATGAGCACGGAATTATTATTTTCTGACCTATCGGTAATTTGTATATGCTTTAAGTGTGTAAAAGTGGTAAATTGGAGTTCCCGACGGATGGTCAGGAACTGGCAGGGGGGAGTTAAAGCCAGAGGCCTGACTATGTCGAATAATAATACGATCATGGAATGTAAACAACCATGTATGTCGAATTATCTTCCACAATAAAGCAGTCTTTTACTGGAGTCAGAGTGTATCGGTGCTTTTTCCTCTTTCATTATTATCTTTTTATCAAACTTAAACGCCGGCGATTAACTTATATATATATAATGATACCTTCTCAACTTGTTTAAGATATTTCATGCCACACAATGACTACTGATGTGGAGCTCATTTAATCTGCTTAGTCATTTTCAGAATTTATGCTCTACGAGTGTATACTATTCATCAATTTCCCACAGTTAGCCCTTATAAATTGTGTATGTTACAAGTACGTTTTTTATAGTTAAATTACTTCTCACAACATAAATTATTACCAAAATAAAACATTTACCATAAATTATTTACTTTTGTAAAGATATTAGTGTTTTTAATAATGATAATTTATAGAAAAATAGTGACATGAACTTGCGTTTAACCCAAGATCTATGGTTTTACTTCTAGGTATTCAAACCAGCTAAGGTTTGGCCATGTTTGAGCAATGACTATCCTTACTGTGATGGTTCCCACTAACATTCTCTTCAACGTTTTATTTTTATATATTATATACGTTTTGCCTAATTCAGGCATCCTCAGTACTATCACCAACTTCATCCCTCAAATAAATAGTTTGTCTATGTTGTTTGTGATTGTGATCAATATTCATGTTCAGATAAGGTTCCACTGGATACCCCCCACTATTCCTAATATTCCAAGAATTGACTAAATTCTTATCTGCTGGTGGTGATATTTCCAGCACAGGTGTTGATCAACACAAAGAAAAACATTAAAAAAATTATTTTCAATGTGAGAAAGATAAAGTCACTGCTTCAGCATTATGGTTCAGTTGGTTTGAACCTTTAAGCCTAAATCAGGAGGTCCTGACTACGATATTATTCATCTCTCCACTGATACTTCTAGAACATTGGTTATTTTTCTTTTCAAAAAAACTTAATGGGTATTAACCATACCACAATTATTACTATAACTAGTTACTATTGATAAAGTAATTTAGATTAATATGCACTATAATGAAGTTTTGTTATTGCTTCTCACAATTAATATTATAATTGGAATAGAAATAAAATAAAGCTTTTCAATTGCTACCAGACAAAATATATTGTAGATGTATGTGTACTTGCCTTTCAAAATCATTTTTCAATTTTATATTTATTTTTTCTAATTCTTCAATTTTTTTAAGTTCATTAGAAAGCTTTTTACTGAAGTGTTGTTCTTGTTCTTCCATATTTTTTTGGTGACTAGTATATATCTCTTTTTGATTTGTTTGAAATTTGTTAATTTCTACTAAATGTTCCCTTTCCATTTGCTATTTATGAAATATAGATATAAATTATAACAACTACTAGACCATTGATATCAAAATAAAATTTACATAACAAATAACTAATATTTTATAAATGAGTGGATATATTTGTTGGGATATTGGGTTACTCTGATGAAAAAGAGATGTAAAAAAAGTGTTGAACTGAACAAAATCAACTGTTTCATATTTATATCATTTTATAAGCTCTTTATGTTGCGCATATTTTACCTCTTATTTGTATTTAGACTTATATCTACCTAATGTTAATAACCATTGTCACATTATTTTTAACATCTACCATTCTTTGCTTGTTATTACAATGATGCAAACATACATATTTTATCAAAACGTGGCCATAAAGAAATTTGATGAAAAGTTCACATATCTCTTTCAATATCAACCAGTAATGTGTCCATTCGTATATAAATCTATGTCTAACTATGAACTCTTAGTTTTATATTTTATAATAATAAATATGCAATAATATTTTAAATGGTTGAAGAAGTTGCTAATACTAATATTAAGCAATAACTTCTCTATCTCCTTTTTTTCTCAATGATGAATTAAATATGAAATTTGATTAGTTTTAAAACTGCTTTCATACTCACCTTTAACCTGAACTTCAAATCCTCAACAATGGTGTTGTTATTGCTTATAGTCTCTTTTACTGTGGCATCATTACTGGCAGTGATCTGTCGAATGGTGTACTCGTGCTGTCCCTCTATTTCCAAGAGGCGGTCACCCAAATCTTTTGAAAGCTCTGTCAGTTCTTCTAACTCCTGCAAGCTGATCAGTATCTCACTTAACTTAGGCAAAGATTTTACAATTGAAGAACGTTTTTCTTCACTACAAGTTATCTGCCATATGCAAAGGAATCCATCAACACTAGTGCTTATTAGTGTTGTATCATTATGAGTGATTATGACCTGGAAAATGTTTCATTTCGTTTGGATCAATGCATAAGTATAAAAACGTTTGGTTGCTTTTTTCTAATCACCATAGATTTTATACAACATCCATGATTATTCCAGGATGACTATTACAATGATAAAATTAATTATTTTGTTCTTTAACAGATCTCTGAATATACTAAATCTTACTCCAGCATTTTATAATTGCCAAGAGAATGGCTACAGATAATATGTATCCACTAGAGGAATAAAGATATGAAGCAGAAAATTTACACTAGAAATGAGTCACACATCATCCATGCCTTAATAGTCCAGTAAAAATAGGGTTTTACCTTGCGAAAAGTCAGATAATTTTGATTTGATTTTACAAAAAATATTAATCTATTCTTTTTTGTAGGGGATAAAATTTCCTACAATATGCATTATTTGTGTTTGTAAATTGTCCAAATAAGAGGTGAAATACAGATCAGCAAAATTTGTAAGAAGTGCAGAAATCCACAAATGATGTTAATTCTTGCTTTTAGAGTGTTTTAGAGACGAAAGTGTCATATGAAATAGTCTGTAAGTTTCATTAATTTGGTCATTGATTATCTATAGTTGACTGACAATCAGAGCAGCAGGATTTTGGCTGAAAAAAGGAAAAGTCTATCTGGCAAATCACTAATTTATAAAACATGCTTTTATTTTTGATATTGGAAAAACAATGTAATTATAGTACTTTAAGTAAAATAAATCAATAAATAAAGAGTAGGTATGCCCACTTTATTGATATTTCTTTTTTTCTGTCGATTGGCCCAGGTTGTAAAAAAAAATCCATCAGTATGCTGTAGCCAGTGTTTCTGGAACATATACTGGTGACTTGTTTTTTTTTTCAGCAAGATGTAGTCTGATCTGATATCTTTGTCAAATTGAGTATGGTATCAAATTAATGATTTTGTTTCCTTAATTAATAATATGTCATTTTTATTTTTGAACTCTAATTACACAAAGTCATTAAAATTGTGAACACAATTTTAACTCAACTTGTGTTTTACAAAGAGAGGTAATATTTTGCAAGTTAGTTTCATTTAATACCACGATGGTGCTAAAATAATTTCTTACCATGGGGCTGAATCAACATGCCATAAATAATTAACTGCTACTTAAAAAATATTTTCCTATCACATTGAGCAATGTATCAAATTAATGATCTTATGTTTTCTTGTTTTTTTTTAATAGTAATTAAACAGTCATTAAAAAAGTGATATTTTTTTTTAATTGGGAAATATAACTACATAAATTATATGACATAACATATTTGTTTAATTATTCTATAAATTAAATATTGTATTGTTAATTTACATTTGTTATTGGTATTTCATAGTGTCTGACATAGTTGCACATTATATTTGTAGATTCACATATATAATATCCTTGTACCTAGGGTGTGATGGGTATGTCTAGTTAGCAACTCATTGTATTTCAGCAGCCACACATATTTTTAAAACAAAGCCCTTTTCTCTTTAATTAATTAACTCACCAATAAATTGACTAGCTACTCACATCTGCAAGAGGTTGACTATGTATGCAAAATTCTTGCCATTTTGGTGGATGTACAAGTGGATAGAGTACCGATACTACTGCTCCTTTTTGACCTCCTAAAAAAAGCAATTGGCCTGAATTTCCAAGTATCACACAGCTCAATGAACCTTGCTGCATATCAATTTCACGGTATATCTATATTTAGCAAAAAAAAAAAAGTCAGTACAATTTATACTTATATTACTATCATTTCATTTAATATCCTAAACTTTAGGGAACTTTTTAAGCATACTTCACCATTCATAATTTCCTTCAGTTTTCCATCAGTTCCTGCAGAGTAAACTGCTTCTTGGACAGTCAAACCAAATTGGCCATTTTTAGATGTAAAAATATCATCAATTCTTTTCCCAGTGTCAATATCCCATTCATACAAAGATCCTTCACCACCACAGCTCCATAAAGTTTTGTCCCTTAGACTAAACACTAATCTAGTTATCTAAAAATATAAACTAAGATTTATCTGTTACTTGTTAATAGTGTGTCGAATTAGCTATTTATTGATGACAACTTAAATTGATTAAAAATCATTAAATTACTCATTAACAGATTTTAAATTAATTTGTATTGATTTATTAAAGATATCTTAGTGATGATATACATATAATATTTAATACATATTAACAATTAAATTATATTTAAAAAAAAATGTGATTTGTAATGTTTAGTAAATGATTGCAAAACTATAGTAGTTTGGTTGATTCTGGATATGGGTTGTAGATTTAATTGTATCTGGTTAACTATTTGAGTTATTAAACTCTACAGCTTAAGCATGGGTACTTACCGGTCCAAGGTGACCATTCAGAACATGAAGGCGAGTGAAGAAAATAGCTGAATAAACTTCTATTACTATGTCCCTAGTTGCAGCAAACAAATGACCACCTGTTGCAAAAGCTACATTTTTGCAAGCCCTGATGTTGACATGTCCCACAGTCTTTAGATCATTAACAAGAATTAAGTTAAAACGTAGCTTATCAGTAAAGCCGAGTAAACAGTAAAAACCTATAATAATCACAGATATATCAGTAGTTATCATACAAATATTACAACATTGTATAGCAAGGAATGAACCAAGTACTTAACTCAAGCGGTGTCTTATCCGGGACCTTTTTAATAACTACACAAAAATTGTTTCAAATTTTGTAGGGCAAATCTGTTAGTACATTCTAATTCTAATAGAGACCGTCAGAATGGTGGATTTTAGTACCCCCTATGAGACTCTTTTTTTTTGGGGGGGGGGGGGGGAGGTGCTTTGAGGCACCCTTCGGAGACCATCTGAAAGACAGGGCCTGGTATGGTAGTGGTATGGCAGGGTTTCGTGACTTTTTGACTATGAAGAATCATGTATAATAAGGAGATTTGCCAGGGGCTGGCTCCAATTAGCTGCTTATAAAGAGGCTGTGGCCGAGGTGCATCCTACAAATGTCAAGTTACACTTCCATACAAATCCAAATGCCCACAGCTGCCCCCTGCTTTACTTTCTTGTTCATATATGCCTATGCTGTTTGCAGTAATAAAATGTAAGAGTCGTTTGTTTTGTTTATACAGACCACTTTAGTTTAACCATGTTCACCAGATGTTCCCTTTTATACATATTTAATTATTTTGTGTTATATGATTTGTTGTATGTTTTTAGTTAACGTGTTAGTAGTCATTTTTATCTTGTTTATATTTTATTCATGTACATTTAGTTCCACACACATTAGTTGAGGGTCTCCTTTTTTATTTATTTAAGAATTAAGTATCCGGCGTTATTGTAAGTCTAAATTTCTTTTAATAGTTTAAAAGTAATGACCCATAACAACAAGATACAATTTTTAAAGCTCACAGAATTTCACCTAAAAAAGTCTAAGTAATAAATAAGACAGTAATATAGGGAAAATCTGTTAGTACATTCTAATTCTAATAGAGACCGTCAGAATGGTGGATTTTATAAACAGAAGGTGAGCCCCATCACCTTGTAATGTATTTATGTCTTTTCCTTTTAACTTCAATCTTATATATGTAACCCAACCTCCTTCAAATGCATCTGTGCATCAAGAATGAGGAAAGAAAAAAATTTGTTAGTTCTTGTTCATTGATTGTTCATATTTTCACATTGTATAAATTCAAGGGGCTTAGAAAAAAAAAAAAAATTATAATATCAATAAAAATAATTTTGTATTACTCATTTAAATACTGAAAATTAATACACAAAAATTCATAGGTACCAAGCCAAGCATCAAATAATAGCGTTGATACCTAACAATCAAGTAAAAATATTGATACCTAGCAAAGTATCAAATAAAAGAATTGGTACCTAGCCAAATATTAAATAAAATGTATGAATGATTAGACAAGTATCAAATAAAAAGTATCAATATAATAATGATTCTGTATAATATTACATATATTAAAGTGTATTTTCTATAATTCCAAAATTAGCTGTTTGAACTTCATTCCTAATTGTTGGAATATTTGATGATATGATTCTGGCAACCCTGAGTTCAGGAGGAAAGTTCTAGATTGTTATAGCTTCAGTCGAGTCACATGTTATGTGTACTGTCTCTTGTTTACCATGCATAGTCACTGTGCAATAAAAGGTGTTTTGTGTTATTATGCAGTATTTTATCTAACTGAACCACCAGCACTAATTATATGCTATTCTTCCATGATGTATTAATGTAGGAGGGTTAATAGCTCTCTAAGCTTTATTCTCTTAGTATGGCGGCTAACTAAGAGCATTCAGACTTGCAGCTGTTCTGGTAGGCTGTCTGGATAACATCCTATGTCTGACTTTGTTCCTGTAGAGGGACATTTCTGGATGGGGTTCATTCAGCCTCCCAGAACAGTCTGCACTGTGATGTAGGAAGTCTAAGTCGGTGGGTATCAGAAAAGTGTAAATGGGTCAACAGGGGGCTGAAAATTGTGCAATGATCAAGCGATGGTGCCGCTATTCGCCTTGTCAAAATTGTCTAAACATACAGAAGGGAAGAGATAACGATACTGTGATGCTACCTCGTAAACAAAACAACAAGAAGGGTTATTTATATCTGAAAACCTAGCAACCAAGAACATAGCTTAAACTGCATGTCAAGAAGCCACATGCACATGATATTCAGCTGTTTGTGAGTTGCCATTTAGTTTGGTTGTATTTTTTGTAGAGTGCCAAAAAAATGTCAAGTTAAATAGTGTCACGAACAACGTGTTAAGAAATTCGTGGAAAGTTTCTGATTTTTAGGGGTTTCCCATCCCGACTGTGCGACGTAGCATTTTGGGAAATGGGTTCAATAAAGTTTGCCAGCACTATTATAAGGAAGTATTGAAAACGCTGAGGGATAGAGTTTGAAATAAACAA
Organism: Acanthosoma haemorrhoidale; assembly: GCA_930367205.1. NCBI lineage: Eukaryota > Metazoa > Arthropoda > Insecta > Hemiptera > Acanthosomatidae > Acanthosoma > Acanthosoma haemorrhoidale. The sequence goes on along the minus strand of OV884009.1, from coordinate 33,786,950 downwards.
CTGTGGAAAATGGTTTCATTGTTCACCAGAACAATGCGCCTGCTCACACAGTACTTTTTGTGAAGTAGTTTTTGAACGACAATCACATCACTACACTGCCTTGAACACTATCCATATTCAGTGCAATGAGGATTCCCAATAGTAAAGTAAGTGCTTAAAGGGATATATTTTGAATCAGTTAATACTGTAATGTAGAAATCGATTGACCTGTAGAATATGCGATGACAAAGCACGACACTTGGTGACATCTTTTTACTGACAAATCATCATCCATCATTAAATCATGCGAAATGAGCAGATTTGCCATCTTACCTGACGGGTGCATCGATGAACTGTATATCACGTCTGCAAATTTCTTTGTAATAATAACCTTCATTAGCTCATAATTCCATAATCGAATTGTTTTATCGTACATTCCAGTGGTCAAGAATATCGGTTTCCATAAACAAGTTGAAATTGAAGCGATTGGGCCATCGTGGTATCCATTTCCTAGCAATCGGAATTCAGCAGTAGGCTCCTGTTAAATATATGAGTACAATGGATTAACCATTTTTGATATTTCTAATAATGTAAGTTCGTCATAACGCGATCGTTCACAACGCTTTTGATTAAACGTCAAGAAAGATTAAGTAAAGACTTTTTATATCTTTATTTTTATCTATTTTATTTAAAATAAATATTTTTTAATTCAATGGGCTTATACAAATAGAAAACAGATTTTTTCTATTATAAAAAAAAAGGCAAGTTCTCACTGAATTATATTGATAAGTGTGTGTCCTACATTCTTGAACTCATCCCTTTCAAGTTCATAAAATTCCATAGTAACCTATCCAACCACCCTAATCCCCTAGCACAGTCATTACACTGCACCACTCATCCCTATAATCCTCCTCGGATACTAAAGCGGAAGTGACCTCGGAGGACTTCCCAAGACCGCTTTCTTTTTCGCACACGAGGGAGGTAACAACCATGTGGCTTGGGAGGGCTCCGGACTGTTTGTAAATATTGTATGAATGAGCGAGTGAATGAAAATTGTAAATATGGTGTGAATGAGAACATTTATTACAATTACTTATTGCCCAATAAGTTACTTATTGTCCCCCACGCTACTCCGTCACCAATTATTGCAGATTGTAATTTCATCACAATAAAGAAGTTGTTTATTCACTATCAATATAAAGTAATTAATACCAAACCCGAAATTAAGGTGGAGAGCTTACAATAACCACGGTCGGTCTTCATTAGATGTTGCTCCATGGGTTCAAAAGAAATTAAGTAATGCAACATAAAGGATAGCTTCTCGACTATCCTTCAGCTAACAATTAAGTACCCCTTTACATGATAAACAATATGGATTTACGCCACAAACTAGTACTGATAGGCGCCCCCCAACTTAGTTAGCTCAATATCTAGTAGCTTAGAAGGGAGGATAAACGTCGTAATCTTTATGGATGTAAGTAAATGCCATGCTGGGTGCGCAGCGATTTCCAAAACGCTACAGAACGACAACCTTAGCCCTAGAAACACTGATGTGTACCACGGGGAAATACAGTTTAGTGAAATCTCATATATATTGCTATTATTAGATTTAGCAAACGCGCTTCCATTTATGCGTTCAAAACAGATATAGCAAGATAACAAATTTGTGCTTATTGGCAACGTAATGAATTGAATATAAATAAATACCTTCTCAAAATCCTGCTCAAAAAAAATGTCTGATATATACAGCTCTGTTTTCATGGACGTGCAAACAATTTGGTTTTGTGAAGGGTTCACTGTTACAGCATTAATCTGATAACTACTATCATACATTTCACAAGCCATTAAAACTGACGAAATCTTTATAACATTTTTTCTCACCCACCTGAAATTCATATATATTTAAAATATATTACCTTAATTTTTATTTCTAATATTCTTACTGAATATAATTGGCACAATTTTACTTTGTTACTAGTATGTGTACAGTTTCTGGTTTAAATTTGACATCCAGTCTCTGATGTTGACCCGAAAGATATACATTATCAAGCTGGTGCTACCGACTACCAAGTCCACTAAATAATACAGAATTCGACCCACCCGTTATGTCTAGACCAAGTGTCCTCTAGATCAACGTGATGGAGAGTAATCTGATAATAATAAACGAGTTGTAGAACCTTGTCAGCCACCGCGGGTCTTTTTTTTTGTAGGAGCCATACTGTAATAAAAACGTAGTAGTCAGTCTAGTCTTAGAGGTACGGATACTCGTCATGGACAGTGTGGAGACAAGGCCCAGCTCGACTATTGGGGTGTGCAAGACCACAGAGGATATCATGAATGTTTAGAAGCTACAAACTGGTCTAAGGTCAGAATTGATTTCCTATCATAGTTTTCCCATTAATTTCGGTGATGGATCGGAAAAGGGCGAATCAGATTCTCAATGTTTGCCACAAAACTTAAGGTAAGCAGTGCACGGAATATGTAACCACCATGGCTAGACACCCGTTTACATTCTATCAAAAATTGCAGAAGCGTGTTTCTGATAGAACCCATTTGCTATTTCAATCTCCGGCGAGTGGATCCTATTAAGTGATCAGTCGGAATGACAAGATTTTCATACTGAGCATCAAGGGGAAACCCACTTCGATCATCCATCCGGGATCTAATAGCACCCCTGCACATGGTTACTGCCGCACAGCCCTCCAGCTTAACCACTACCTCAACACCTAGTCTCATTCAGGTACAAGATTTTGTAATAAATCTTTAATTGAAGATCTTATTCATTCTAATAATTCTATTTATCCTCTCTGGAAGCAGATTTTAGGCCAATGAGAAACATTGGTAACTCTATTTTTAAGCTCCGGCTTTTTTATTAGTTTGTTAGTCTACAAGATATATTTATTTTTGTACAGTTCAAAACAAAACAAATTCAAGTGAAATTGTTTAATAAATACACACAAACGTTGTACATACCTTGTATCTGTTACTTTCTCAAAAACGTATATTTCCCCAAGATTGCAAGAATACAAAAATCCTCTCTCAAACGAAATCAATGCCCTTATTTCGTGTATACCTTTCTTGTTATCATCTGTGACCATGTTTGATGCAAGCGTTACAACTTCTGGAGAGCTACAGATGAAACAGAAGCCGTAAAATGAATAATTATGAAATATTACAGGAAGAAGAGACGGAGAACTGTTTGATTGCAAAAAAAGACGTTTTTATCGGGTAAAGCTAAACAAATTCATGCAATCTTTTAAACAAATCTGAACGAACTATTATGCGTGTTTAAAAACATCTACGTATATAAATAAATCTTTATTAAAATATTTACATGCAATGAATACAACGTATTTTAAGCAGTGTTTAAGACTTTAAAAACATCTACCTTCTATAAGGTCATGTATCAATAATACATTTTTACTACACTTTATTGCCAACCCTACATTTCTATTTTAAGACGCAGTTGCTCAATTATCAAACTACGCTCATTTTTTTAAAAAAGATTTATAACTACAGACTTGTGAATTGAGGCTAAATTATTAGTTTAAACTTATAACACTTCAACTGATACCCATTTTTTAGTAAGGGCTTTATTATTGCTTTGGGGTGGTTTAATGACTTCTTCAAGTAACACCTTAAAAAAAGCTGTAGCCAAAGCATCACCCTCACCCATCGTTTTTTAGCCTACGATTTAGCTAAGGATATTTTATACCCATCCGAGAGAGCAATTATGATTTTCTTAAGGGTTCCGATTCTTAATTGAGCACTGTTTAAGTAAATATTAAATTCTAAATGAGGGCTTAAAATTTATGAGTGTAAACATACTCTGTTATATTTATCTCAAGTAATTTATCTGCCTGGTAAACACATCGAAGTTCACCATACTCGACAAGTAGGAGTCTGCCATCCCTGGACCCTGCTAGCACCAACTGCGATCCAAGCCAACAAGCCACTTGCAAAGGCACGTTTTCAGCTCTAGAGAAGCCGTATTGGCGCCATATTTTGTCGGATTGACTCATTAATCGAAAAATACCAGGTCCTACTAGTACAAACATGCTAGTGTCTTCAGGATTCGGTACGACCTGAAAAATTAATATATAAATGTTATACTAGGAAAAGAGACGGTAACGATAGTAAAATAAATCCATAAACAAGGTTGTAACACTGTAATAAACAAACGGGTACAATCGGGATATTTACAGATACACATACTACATATGGGAGAGACATAGTATGGACACCCATGTCCACACAGTCCCCAACCCCACTAGGCCAAGGCAGTCACCAACGCCAGAGTAAAAGCCCTTGCCGCACCCTCGGATGTCCGCTGCCTTTACAATAGTATTTCTATATACACAACATTAAACATATTAAATTGTGAGCTCATGGCTGTTGTCAGTATTGCAAGAACAACTGATTATTTTTACAAATTGATGCAAGTCTCATTGTGCATACCTGTGTAATGGGTAAAGAATTCAAAGTAGCTTCTCCATACGATACAACTCGACCTTTTAGCCAGTCATAAATGAAATAGTTCCAATCGGGATCCCCGGTTACAGCGATTACATGTACGTTATCTTTCATGAAGGCTATGCTGGCCCAATCCGTAGCAGAAGATTCTTTCAGCGGCACACCAAGCAGCTTCAATCTCTTTTGAGTGGCTAATTCATATATAGACAAGTTCGGTTTCTCACCCTTTTCTCCCACGACAACATAATTTCTGTAATGCGAAACAAGACTATTAGAACAAAATATACTGGCCTGACCTTTTTACAAGATTGTCTTTGAACTTTCGAACAGGTACTGCGCAGTCGTCTTTCAGGTGGCTGTCTACCTGACAGTGTGTTCCACAATTTTACGGCCGTAAAACACTCCAATTCATCTTAAATACTAATGGTATATTCACAACACCCTAGGCTACGGTGTTATATGCTTTGATTAAGACATAATAACAATATGAGAAAATAAAATTAAGTGCGAAAAAAGTCGGTTCTCCATCTTTAAACTAGCCTGCTTCTCTCTGACTTTCAAGATTCCTCAAGACCCTGCTTAAAAGGTTTTATACTGTTTTTATTTCAGTTGAGTTTGATTTTTTACTAAGTGAACTATATTTAGAAGGCGATTTATACTCTTAGTTCTCATAACGCTATACTTTGGTATATCTTTGAATTTCTTTTTGGATTGCAGCCTTGTATATCCCTAACTACGGATGAAAAACTAGAGCTTCAAATTATAAAGAGGTTCTGAGCTGTCAGTTTAGAAGCTTAAAAGTCACCAAGATAAAAGTCAGGCTAATTAAAAGACATGGACACTCTTTCAAGATTTTGCTTACTTCTTTTTGCTATATCTTAACCGAAAAATAATACATAACTAATAAATACATTTATGTACATCAGTTAAAATAATATTTAAATGCTATGTTATCGATCAATTTAAACAATTTATCGTGATAAAAAATTAACATCGCTGGCACATGAAAATAGTAATTACATTTCATGGCCGAAAGAGCATTTCAATTGGAAACGATCCTAATATGACGAAAAACTAAGATACGTCCTTTTAATCTTATATGCAACCATGTCAATCACTTTGATCTCTCTATAAAAAATATTTATTAAAAGCAAAAATTTTCACAACTCTCCCTCAGTATCTAATTGGCAAGAGTGAAGTTTGTTAGAGAACAGCCAAAAAATGTAGACCTTTATAAGTAACAGCTTACGTTTATACATGTATAAATACATATTTAAACATGTACTGCATTTTAATTTTGGCTAAATATTTGTTGCCAAAAAATGCTCTTGGCATGATTGGATTTTTAAAAAACAGAGATACATAGTGGCCTTAAGGGACCAATAAGGCAGTACAATTTTAATGGAAATTGTTCTCACTCTGTCTAATAATCGGCAAAGTAAATTGTTAAAATACTTACCTACTGGGGCTGATTATGATTACAGAAATTTTCTTTTTCGATAATGGTACTTTTATAAAGTTCTGTGACCCATTACTTAAATTATCTATCACCAAAATTTTTCCTGCTGGATGCATTAGTTCGTCATCGCTTACAAATATGGCATTTCCTTTTACATCGGTTGATAATCCGTAAAATAGTTTGGCCTCCAAAGTAGGTATTTCATAATCATTGGCTCTTCTGTCCATTAGGTTAATCTAAAGCAGCCTTGCAACAAACAGCAGTTGCCAAGGGCGTTCAGCAGAATATTCAGGGAGAGAATATAATCAATACAATTCTGAACAAAAATCTGCCGATCAATTAACAAGTTATATTTTATCATAATTCTTGGCATATGCATTATTACATAAAACGAAAAATTAATTTTTCTTTTGATATAAATTGCAGACAAATAATTTTCAAAAATAGCCTAATTAGCTAGTCAATTATTTTTATAACTACATTAATGGAAACTTTTCACCACTTCAGGCATATTCTACAATTTGAATAATAAAAGTATTGGATTCAATCAAATACAAAATTTGTCATTCCCGAATCAACAAATAAACTTACATATAATAGTAAAAACTAAATAATAATTCATAACACATGTCAATCCCACCCCCGCTTTAGGATCTATAATTATATATAATTATCTGTAAATTTAAAGGGGCTATGAAAGAAACAAAAAAAAATTTCATAACTCCATCAACTGGGGAAAAACCGTTACATAAGTATAACATAATTAATAAATAGGTTAAATATATCTCCCATTGTTAAAATATTTATATTTATATCACAGTGATTCTTGAACGCTGTTTAAATATCTGAAATAAGATGGTTTAACTGTGAGCAACATGGCTGTTTAAATATCTGAAATAAGATGGTTTAACTGTGAGAAACATGGCTGGTTAAATAAGATCAACATCTCAGTAGTTTTTATCTTTATTTTAATACAAAATTAACTATAAGTTTCAGGCCTTATATTTCAATATTTAAATAATAAAAATAAACGTTTTCGCAATATTTAGAATCACACCTAGCTTGATGCGGGAATGGTTTTCTGAACACGAAAATTAGGTAATTTTCTTAACAATTCTGTTAGTTGAGAAGTTGTGGGCATTAATTAGGTTTTAATGTTCAGCGGATGAATTTAATTGGAACGGCCTGAAGGCCACCTCACCTGAAGTGAAATGACGCCCTGATCTCGACTGTGAAGTCTTCTTCCATCTATCTCTACCAATAGAGTTAAAACAGATGCTTGCTTCATACTTTGGATATGCCATACTACTTTTTGAGCTCAAACCCTTTCTATCCCCTAAATTAACCGATATCCTGAAAATAATGAATTTTTTTAGAGAACCGAAGAACGACTCTCTGGCAATCCGCTTTAATGTAGGGGGGTTGTAACTGCTTCTGATGACATTTTTTTTAGAATGAAATATTTTAGGTATGCAATGTATATTTACCTGAAATATTTCGTCAGATCCCTGACCTATTTTCTGTATATCTTGTTTTTGTTTACCCGCAGCTTGAAGTTGTACGCATTTCTACCGAACAGGGAACGAAAAACCTGGTAGCATACAGACGGATTGACTTGTATAGGCTGGAGCCTGTTTTGTGGTTGACGTGTCATGTTTTTGTTGTATACTGGATCGATCTAAAAGTTTTTTAATTCAGAGATGTAAGATTCGTGTGCACAATTCAAAACCTGTCACCCAAACAGGTCGCCTGGATTGGGTTGCGTTTCGTTCACTTTTCAGTCATTGTGTTTATTCAGTGATTAGATTACGTTCATATAATTTACTACTTGGCTGGGTGAAGTAAAAAAAAAATGGTCTATCAAATGATTTCTTTAGATTAGCAACGACATAAAGATTTACTTAAAATAATATTTCCAGATTGTTCCTAATATCCTTCTCACGGTAATCGCAGTCATTAAGGCGTGGCCAGATTTCGTTTTTTACACCATTCAAGTAACTGTTTTTACTTTTTTGTAATTTTTCTGTACATTTTCCAGGGACGACCGCCACAATACATAGTGTGAGCTGTGAAATTAAAAACTCGAAGGCTAGGTAAAGTGAACTTCGGTGTAGTAGTTACGTATCACAGGTAATGAAACCTGGCACATGCGGCTATATAACTAACTTATAATTTATTTATCGATTTGTGATTCATTTGATATTAGTTGTTATAATATCCTCCCCCATGATATATGAATTTATTTCCAAGACTGGAATGAGAGAGGGTATTAAATCGGAGAAAAGAACTATGTTTTGGGCTGTAGGCCTCGTATTTAGGGATTTGCCGGTATTAACCAATTCTACTGTGTAGTAGTTAGTTGCTAGTTATTGTTGAGAGGAATAAGGTATACTTTTCGCCTACTCAATATACTCCACAATCAACGCTGTATCATATAACACGTGGACCATTAATATAGATGAACTGTGAATTTGTTTTTTAGATTTTTATAATAAAAACTGTTTATGCAGAGGATTGTAGGGGAATGCAGCCCTTTTCGAGCCAAAAGGAAATGAAATCAAAATTTAATTTAATATTTAAGGAAAGGTTAAAAAATTGTGGACTGTATACACGGGTGGCTCATAAATTTAATACATACACTGCCAGTAACCCAAACTGAAATATATATATATATATATATATTGACACAAAATATATAGTAAAAAAACGAAAAAAAAAAGTGGTCACCCAATTATAGTATGAACAATTAATATTATGACTAATAAAACTAACCTAGTAAAAATTATAACTATCAAACGAAAATAAACTCTTAAAAATTTATAGTCTATTAAGTGTCTAATCCTTGAACTAAATATACTCAATAACATAGCTGGGGAAGTGTGTTGAATTTTATCTCCATCCGAAGATACGCGAACTCGTCTCGTACGCGAACTTAAATCTCGGATTTGTGTTAGTCCATCCAGAAGGTGATGTGTTAAATGGGTCCACCGTCTAAGAGGAGTCGCCTAGGCTGAGGCACTATGCACGGCTGCATCGCGTTGAAATCACTGAAGAAGTAGAAGACGAGTCATCAAGCTGAGATACTCTCTGGAAGGCTGTCTCGCTTTGACTGACGGAGAATAAGATGAGTCTCTGTAGCGCTTTCACATAAAAAAAGAGAAATACAAAATAGTAATAAATTTTAACTAAAATGAAATTAAGAGGGTCGTAAACGAATTCATTTATCTATTCTGCTTAATAGGTTTTTTTTTTTGGTTTTTTAAAATTTTAAATGAAAGGGCCAGTTTTAAACAAATTACAAAAGTTTGGAAGTTATTATCTAAGTTTACGACAATATTATTCGATTATATTTTACGGTACAATATCACTGCATTTAGATAATAAGGTGTTGATTGTAGTAGGAAAAGGTTCTATTTCAGTAGAATTTGAGAATTGCATTGGAATGTTGTTTTGAAATTTATAAAGATGATAAGATAAAGCTGTATTTAATAGAATGACCAATCACGTGAAGAGGCTTTTATGTAAGACTCGTAAATAAAATGTAAATAAAATTGATCAATGAATCCACTGTGTAGTTTGTATGAAGTCCATTGTTCCACAGCGCTACAGTGGCCCTGTATACTTATCAGTGTGAAATACAAACGATAAAATTAGCTCCTTGGAGTTATCTATTAGAACCCATTATTTATAATTTAAAACTTTCTCCCCATCTCATAACAGGACATAAACAGTAACCTTCCTTTCCATATACAAAATGTTTATATTTTTTTTACAGAGGGTATTTTTTTGTTTGAAAAAAATAATTAGGTACTAGAATTAAAGGCAAGTGGGTTATTCATTTCAAATACTATTTGGTAATATGATAGAATAGTGTATTTGTTTAGATATTTAGTTTATATAACGGATTGTTAGTTAATACTTCAAAACACAAGGAGTGTATTGTTAAAAAAAAATATCAAAAGAAGCATTAATGTTAACAGATAACAATTGAGTTTTATGGACACTAGTGAACAATGACAAATACCTGTCAGTGTCAGTACCAATGACTAATGTTTTTGCTATTGACAGATGTTATTTACCATCATTGAATGTTAACATAAATTAATGTAAAAATGTATTAATGTTATAAGCTTCTGGCTACTCGAATATAAATCTCATAAACGTTTTTATTTATTATCTTAATACAATGATAGTTTATTGCTTAATTAGATGTCGAATGTTAGTCAAAGTGATTATGAGAAAAAATACCAAGAAGATTTGGAAAAGGCACAGGCATTAAGCTTAGAATCATTAGCTCTTGATAGGTTTCGAAAAGAAAAGCAAAAGATTGAACTTCAAAACACTTACCTTAAAAAATCTGGTTAGTATACTCCGATGTTACAAAAATGTTATTGTTCATGACATATTCTTGTAAACATGGTATAACTAATGCCTGTTTTAGGTCATGTTGGAGTTAAAGAGCAAAATGCTAGCAACACAATTAGTGACAGACAAAGAATAAGAAACATTTCTTCCAAAGCTACTCAGAGACCTCGGCCCAGTGGCACTGAACCAAGTTAGTCCATACTTAATGTGAAGTATGAAGTTGAAATAGTTATAGATTATGTTTAACGAATGTGTTTGTTTTCACTTTCTTTTTACCTATATTCCTGATTACTCATTATGGTAGATGTGTATTAATGTTGTGCCGCCATTTACTAAAATGTTAGGAATGACAATTTGTATAAAATAATGATTTAGCCTACAAATAAGATTTCTGTAAAATCTTTTATGTTTGCTCATTGAAGAATTCAATGAAAAAGTAATATGTATACCAAAATAAATAAGTATTCCCCCATTTTCTCTTCAGATGCTATGATGAATCATCAACCCATCAGTGAGTGCATTAGAATCTTGAAACAGGTAGTATCACCAATTTTAACTAATTGTTGGATTTCCAGGTCATAGGACTATCAGTTGTAGGATTGTATGACTACAATCCATGGTGACCCATCCTCCGGTTATTAAATTATTTCTCATAATTTTTCAGAAAATCAGTTGTCGCAAATAATTCAGCATATTTTTCTCTTAGTTGTAGACCATCAAGAGTCTACATGTATCTTAATATACTTTGCTGTATTTACTAGGACATTTTGTAACAAAACATTTAAGTTAAATGATGATAAATATCTTCTGTGTGTGTGTATGTATTGAAGTATTAAAATATTATTTTTAAAATTATCCAGTTGCTCTCAAATTTTTAATGCTATTTCACAATACAGATCTTTCGCCAATATCTGTAGTAGTTGTCTTGATGTAGTTTTTGTATATCCTCATTAAATCCTGGTTTACAGATATGGGTTATTTTCTACCAGTTTCTTATCAACTTCTGATTTTAGTTAATTTATTTTAAGGCTTCGAATTAAACCAACAACACTTGAATTATATGTAATGTAAAATTAAAATAACACTGGTGTATTTCATGACCTCCCTAGTTACTTCTTACTTCCTCAGTGCATCAACATAAAAGTGAGTCATAGCTAGTTGGTGCTCATTTGAATTTTCTTGTCACTGTTCCAACTTAGGGTGTGACAGGTCTGTCAGTGTTACAAATTCCCAGTCCAAGCACTGAGTTCACACTAATTCATCAAAAAATACCTAAAGTCCAAAAAAAAAAACATTATTTAAACTTCAAAAAATTAATAAACAAAATAATTTATTTTTACTAATCGTACTTAACTGTCACAGGGCTGGTATGCAAGTGTCTGGTGTCTAATAAGTCGGGTCTTATATACTCTTTATAATATGCTAAGCTAAGAGTACTATTAATGAGGCTTATCATGACCATACACGGTAATGAGTGTGGATGAGTTATACTGAATGGAACCCTCTCTTAGTTTGTTTTGATGCCTTGAAGGTACAATATGCCTTCTCACAAAGGAAGGGAACCAGTCAAACAACTCCTTCAGAGTAAAAATACCATTTGATTCGGTGGATCTCATGTATAACCAAAGAGACATCCATCAGTAAGTGAAATTAAGAAATTTCCATTTGATTGAGGCTGAACATATTATCTGCAAACAAGGAGCAAGTTTTACAACCAGCTGCTGTCCGACAACTCACGAACACCAGTTTCCGATGAAACTAGAGGGCCGTATTCACCAAAGAAAAGAAAATTAGTTTTGTCATCTTAGTATTTGCCAAATTTACTAATGTTCAATGTAAGATGTTGTAGACCCTAACTTCATCAAAGGTCTTAGTAATAATACGTTTAAACTCAGTTCACCAAGGGCACCAATTATTCCTGAGGGTCAAGCATGTCCCGACTAAGCAGGAAAAAAATGAGCTTTCTCAATACATAACATAAAGTACCAACTATTTTATCAGCTTATTTAAAGATCTGCTGATGGTGGAAGTGATCAAGATGATGAGAAAGAAGCCGTATACCTTCTGTAAAATTCTAATTCAACATTTTTTAACACTCATTTTAATTTATATTTTAACATTTTTTTTAATGTAACAAATTTTTATTGCATGTTTATTGAAAAAGTAATTACTAAGTGAAGGTTAAGAAGATTTTTTTATTTCCTGTGTACTTAGTGGCTCCAACTAGTCCCATGCAAACAAAGCATAAGCCAGGCTTTTTGAAAACTTGGGGAAATTCACAGGGTCTACAATAATAGTAAATCACAACTAAATAAGATCGATGCAATGTGGTGTCTTCAGAATAATTCAAATGCAACCCTGTTAATGTCAATACTAAATAAACGGTTAACCGCTCATTTGATAAACTTGTTACAGACAAAACAAGTGTCTTTCTGAAGACCTTTTAATTTTGCCTTTTCATCATTTATTTTAACAGTTAATTTTTTTAATTAATTACTTTCAAAACACAAAATTTTCATATTATTAACTACTTTGAAATTCCTAGATTTTGGACTATTATTAATTAATTTAATGTAAGTAAAAAAACAGTCTTTTATACGTTTATCTCTCAATAATATGTTGTAAATAATAATGTGCTTATGATTCAATACGGAAAAGTTATATCAGACAGGAGAAGGCAAACGTCACAAATTTATTATATGAACTAAAATATTTACTTTTTTTAAGTTTAGGAAAATGCCATCTTTTAATTAGAGAAAAAAATTAATGAATGACTCTTCGGTCTAAAACTGACTTTTCCTGTCTCCTTCTATTGAACCACTCTTGTCCGTCCACTCTTGCCTGCTAACAAGTGTTTCTCTACTTTCCTTATGAAACGATCACCATGTTTCCTCTAATGATAATTAATATGCTCCTACCTAAAACTAATTGATTTTCTGACAACTTTCTCATATTTAATTAAGCTATATTCATAATTAGTACAGGAACCTGGAGGTATAAATTAATGTTTTTTTATTAATTTCAGAATCTGTATGTCTTCCGAAAATTCCACCTCCTCAAATTCTTAGAAGAGATAGTACACCAACGAGTTCTAGGGAACCCTCGAGTTCTTCTGATTTAATTTCATTTAATTCATCTAGCACAACTAATACTCAATGTTCCTCGACATTTTATTCACCGTAAGTTTAAATTTCATCTGTTTAACACAAATATTTCATAATTTATATAGGTATCTTTTATAGCTTATTTTATGAATTATGTATGTAACATAATAATAAATGTAAACAATGTAACAATAATAATAAATAAATATATATATATATATATATATATATATATATATATATATATTTTAAGCTCAAGAAGATTTTTTTATATGTATTTTTATTAAAATGTTTACATGCAATTAATACTTAGTATGAGGGCATAACCAAAAGAAACCGAATTATTTATGTACAAAGTGATTTATTTCATTTTTTTACTAAAAACCTTTAATCTCCTTGAAAGTAGAGAGATTAAAGTCAACTCATTCCATTAGAGTCAATACACTTGTCCAATCTTTGATTCCACTGTTTGAAACATTTTTTAAATTCTTCTTTTGTGATGCGAGACAGTTCTGTCATTTTTGTCTTTACTTCTTCAACGTCCAGAAAACGCTTTCCTTCTATGTCCCTTTTCAATTGGGAGAACAAAAATAAGTCAAAGGGTGCTAGATTGGGTGACTAGGGAGGAGAGGGTGGGGCACAGTGGTCATACCATTTTTGGTCAAAAATCGGCTCATAGAGAGAGCTCTGTGAGTGGGAGCGTTGCAGCCACCCTTCTCATCCCCATATCTTCACTTAAAATTTGCTGTAATGAACTCCAAGTCACTCCATATTTCTCCACAACTTCTTCGATGGTCTGTTGTCGATCTTCCACGATGATTTCGTAATTTTTTTTGACATTCTCGTTGGTTCGGGCAATTGAAGGACATCCAGAGCGAGTTTGATCATTAATTGACATTTTCCCACTTTTAAAACGGGAAATCCACATAATTACTTGAGTTTTCCTCATAGCATCATCCATAGATCATTGTAGGCCGCTTTCAACATTACAAGAGTTTCTTTGGCAGTTTTCTCAAGCAGGAAGCAAAACTTCACGGCCGTGCGCTGTTCACGAAAATCAGCCATCACAAAAACAATGAGTGCACTAAACAACTTTCACAAATAAATTAACACAAGCAGAATGGAACCTTCTCTAGTGACGGCACTTGACATACTTATTAGTGAAAAGATGCTTTACACGGTCTTACCGACAAAACCTGGTACTGCAAAAACCCCACCACATACAAGATCAGTTCAGTTTCTTTTGGTAACGCCTTCGTATATTTAACAGTGCTTTTAACTTCACTTTTTAGTGGCTTGTTACCTTTAGGGGGGAAAAGGCACATTGGCCAAAACCACTTAATTTGTTACTTTAATAATCATCACTCTATAAAGCTCATTATGCTCAAATACTATTCGGTTTGTAGGAGGTTGTGAGGCCACTTCCACCTTAGGTGTTGCTCTAGGTGGCCAGGGATGAGATGGATGTATAGAACATAGGCATACGGATTAGAATAGCAAGGGACGAGAGAATGGAAATTCTGGTTGTGAGGGTAGGGTGGCTGGATCTTGAACGAATAGGATGTTGGGGACAGAGTGAAGGGTTGTTGATATAAAAGGGAGTGTTGGCTATCTTGCAGAGGATTCTGGTTTGTAGGGACTGGATGTGAAGAATATTGGAAGGCTTGGTACTACATACCTCAGACTTCTACTACATAGGACCAGGTAGGTTAGAGTATTGTTGTGTAAATCAGTCTTTTCTTTTTATTGTTATTTTAGAACAATTCTCCATGAGGCAAAGAAGTAGTTTGAATTGTCTATTATTTTCTTGGCCTAGGTGAATCGCTTGTTTAATATAAGTCCTAGATAGGTGATCTGGGTCAAGAAGATACTGGTCACCACTTAGAGCAGTAGCTACAAATCATATAGTTTGATGAAAGCTCTATCTACCTATTACCTTAAAATTGGGTTTAGATTGTGATTCTCTGCATGAGTTATCGCTACTTATTCAGTATTGCTACTGCCGTCATTAATTCTTTGCAAAACAGGCTAAAATTAAAAAGTTTATTCAACATTTATGTGAGATAGTGTACACATTTAAGTTGGGCAAGTTTAATAAAGGCAAGATTATGCCTCATTACTAAGGTATATCTTGCTAGCGAGAGTATTTTCCTTGCGTGAGTCTTTGATTCTAAACAATCAAAGGTTTTAAGTAGGATGGGGTCAGTTATTGAAACATCACAACTTGCTTGAGAATTTAAATTTTTATGTCTGCTATTCCTACAATTGTGAAAACAAAGATAAAATAACACATCCTCTAACCATATAAACCAGCGAGGAAACTAAAACTGGACAAATATTACTCCACCAAACTTGCAATGATCTCAAATAAAACTCTTTATTATCTCTTTCCTTTTAATACAGCTTAGACACCATTTAACTTTTTTAGTGCCAAGTAATAATATATTGTTAGCAACATTCGTGAAAAGTACAATTGAAAATATATTGTTGCATATATGATGATGCCTTACTATTTGTATCGCTCTCTCAAAATAAATTTATAAACTGTTAAATTCCTCTTCATAACCCCTTTGTGAGATGTTCCACAAATTGACAAAATTGTTTATGGTTTTAAATTTTTGTTATATCGATTACAAAACTGTGTATATGTTAGAGTGTAAGATCCCAACCATTTATAGTATACCACCTCCTTTTGGAAAAACAAAAATTAATCATGGCTCTCTGTTAAGAAAAAAAAATACACTAACTCCCGACCTTGAAATCAATATTGTAACCCATAGTTTTCCAACTTTTTTATATCAAGTGCTCTTTTAAACGCACTTTTTTCAAAACAGTGATTTAATGGTGCCCTCCTTAGTATAATATACAGTATAATATTATACATTGTAATGTTATTTTTAAGGAGTAATTTGAGAGAAGGGTTATTTTATTATACAAAATATTAAATGATATAAAGTAAATTATAAAAAATTCAATTTTAAACAAGTGAATGTAACAGCTGGTTGGTCAGTTTGTCAGTAAACAGATGAGAAGAATGCTGGGAATTCAGTTGTTTAGAGGTGCTTTAAAGGAGAAGTTGTCAGTTGTTTAGAATGTCTTGGGAAGATAAGGTATTTATGACGGTTTTGTTGAGTTTGCGGATAGTCAAACATATTTGACGTGAGGGAACCTCTTATTTCTACGTATATCCTCCTATTTAATTTCTTCAGATTACCTTGTATCAAAGCATAACATCATATCCATCACCTCCTAAGATATAATAAATTATAAGTTTTTAAATTTTAATTAATTTTTGTTTTATATGAGTAAATTAACAAAAAACTGAAGTATATTGAAGAACAAAGACAGATTTTTAAAATTACTTTATTAAAAGATATTATTAATATTGGTGTATCCCTCCAAGTTTGATTAACAAATATATATATTTAAATATATACGAGGGTGGTCTGAAAAGTTTCCGACCTTAACATGAAGATAGCAGCAGTCGTAAATAAAAGCTAGTGAATTTCGTTGTTCATTTGTTGACAGTTACTCACCAAAGTTTTAGCCATTTTGGATGCGCAGTTGTTGTGTAACAGTCGTTTGAGTGAGTCGATGTGAGTGTTTTTATGAAAATGGACAAAATCGAGTATCGAGCTGTCATTAAATATTTGTTTTTTAAAGGCAATACACCTACACAAATCAAAGATGAGTTGGATTCTGTGTATGGGGACTCTGCACCATCATTTACCACAGTGAAATTTTGGGCAGCTGAATTTAAACAGGGTCGTAAGAGCTTGGGAGACGATGAACGTTCGGGACGTCCAAAAACTGCAACTACCGACGAAAACATTGCCGAAGTTTTCCGAATGGTGCTAGACGACTGCCGAATTAAAGTGAGAGAGATAGCAGAGGTAGAGGTTATGAACATGTCAAAAGAACGTGTTTGTCACATATTAAATCAACATTTAGAGATGAGAAAGCTGTCCGCGCGTTGGGTGCCGCGTTTGCTCACGTTAGACCAAAAACGTGTTCGAATGGACATTACCAACGCTCTGTTGGCGCAGTTTAGGCGCAATAAATCCGAGTTTTGGCGCCGATTAATTACTGTGGATGAAACTTGGATACACCATTATACGCCCGAAACAAAAATACAGTCCAAACAGTGGACTGCAAAGGGGGAACCGACTCCAAAAAAAGCAAAAACTGTTTTTTCGGCTGGGAAAGTGATGGCGACTGTTTTTTGGGATAGTCATGGCGTTATTTTAATCGATTATCTTCAAAAAGGAAAAACCATTACAGGAGCATACTACGCATCATTACTTGACAAGCTGAAGGCAGAACTTGCGGAAAAACAGCCACATTCGCAGAAAAAGAAAATCCTGTTTCACCAACACAACGCACCGTCTCACACCTCAGCGGTTGCCATGGCGAAAATCCATGAATTACGGTTTGAACTGCTTGACCATCTGCTTTACTCACCAGATCTAGCCCCAAGCAACTTCTTTTTGTTCCCTCATCTAAAAATTGCGCTCGGAGGACAGAGATTTTCGTCAAATGAAGAGGCAGTCACCCTAGTGAACGATTATTTTTCAGAAAAAAACACCAAGTACTATTTGGACGGGTTACAGAGATGGGAGCATCGCTGGGAGAAGTGTGTAGAGTTACAAGGAGACTAAGTTGAAAAATAAAAAAAAAATTTCTGAAAAACGTCTTGTATCTTTGTTAGGTTGGAAAATTTTCAGACCACCCTCGTATAATCATAAGCATTGGCAGTTATTCGCCTTTTTTTTTTTTCTCAGTTAAATTTATTCATGTGTTTTTTCAGATATTTACAAACATTCCCATATTCTAATGCTTCAAATATACACTGACAGGCAAAAAATTCCACCCACTTGTAAAAAAATTGTATTTGTATATAATACATGGTAATTGTATATAATACTTATTATTTATTGAATTTATAAAATCTTTTTTACCTTTAATAAGGTTTTTAACGCTTATTAAATGAGTCTTTGTTTAAAAATTTAAAATCAAAATGTGAACTGCTAAGAAACATGAAAAAAAAATTGAAAAATAACCATTTTTATGCTAAAAGAAAGTAATGACAGGATCATTTAATAGCAAGTATTTCCTCCTCTTGCCTTTATTACTTCTTGAAGACGCCTCAGCATACTTTCTACCAGTCGGGAAACGTCCCTTTGCTGGAGGTTAGCCCATTCTTCCCGAAGAACCCTTTCAAGGTCCTGCAGTGTATCAGGAAGTGCTGAATGGGCTCTAATTTGCCTTCCGAGGTTATCCCATAAATGCTCGACGAGGTTCAAATCTGGAGAACGTGCTGGCCAGGCTAAGACCTCAATGTTGTGCTGATGAAGGAACGTCTGTACTATGCGAGCGACATGTGGACGTGCATTATCGTGCATTAGAAATGAATGATCGCT
The DNA here is from genome assembly GCA_930367205.1 of Acanthosoma haemorrhoidale. Taxonomy (NCBI): domain Eukaryota; kingdom Metazoa; phylum Arthropoda; class Insecta; order Hemiptera; family Acanthosomatidae; genus Acanthosoma; species Acanthosoma haemorrhoidale. The sequence continues at coordinate 33,768,150 of OV884009.1, read as the reverse complement.
GATTTCGATGAGGATAGGCAACACATGAGGTTCCAAAATCTCATCTACATAGCAAGTGGCCGTCAAAGACCCTCCACGAACAACAAGCAATTCTGTGCGGCACTCCATTGAAATCCCAGCCCACACCATTAAGGAACCACGTTGAAATGGTTGGCTCTGGGTGAAATTACAGGCTGCATACCTTTCATTTCTTCTTCTCCACACCCTTTCAGGCCCGTCTGGAGATCGTAGAGCAAATCTAGATTCATCTGTAAAAAGTACAGCCCACCATTCGTCCATAGTCCAATGACTGTGTTCTCGAGCAAAAGCGTGAGTTCTGGTCCTCTTACTGGGCAAAAAGCCATTAGTCCATACTCATTTATTCTTCTCCGAGCAGTACGTTCAGAAATTTGCAAACCTCGAACTTCTTGGAGCTTATGAATCGCTTGAAGAACGGTAAGGTGCCGGTTTCGTAAAGTTCTTAAAGTAAGAAACCAGTCATCCTGTGGTTCTGTTTCCCTAGGCCGTCCAAAACCGGCCCTTCTATGGTAAGACCTAGTTTCTCGAAAACGCCTGACGGCGTCTCGTAGAGTTTCATAGGGAACTCCGATGGCATTAGCTGCATATCTAATGGAACGTCCATCATCAATAAGTGCCACACCACGTGCAACATCCTCAGCATGAAGAGGCATTTTTAAACTTAAAATTGAGAAAATTAAAATATCGAAGCCGAAAACTAAGAAATTTGCTGCACCAGAACGCAAATGTCACTGAATAAACATTTTTAATTCCATGGAAAGTAAACATTGGGAACGACAGTCCTTTAATTGAATTAAGGATTATGGGTTACTATCCTCTATATTGACATTCTAATTTTAAAAAAATACATATTTATTCATAAAAAAAATTGACCAATCCAGAGCAGAAATATTTTGAGATGAAAACATGAAAAAAATCAGGTGGGTGGAATTTTCTGCCTGTCAGTGTATAATGTATTATGCAATAAAATTAATTATTATTGATGGGACTGTGCTTGGTGTAATTTTTAGGAATTAGGAGCCATATTTCCCATCAGCAATCTTAAATCGCTGTGTTCCACTAATCTCAATCTTTTTTTTTTTTCATTGTTAGTAAATTGCTGACCAAGCTAAATATGATGATGGTAATGAAATGATAAACGTGTATGATGCAATTAATATAGCTAGCTAGCTATAATACTGGAATTTACCTTTGAATTCCTGATATTCATTTTTTAAGTCTTCCTTTGTTGACAGTTCTATCAACTACTCCTCCAGTGATAATTCTTCTGTTTGAAGGTGCAAGAAAGGTTCTAGTTCCAATCTGGAATGATCTTGCTAAAGACATCTTCCACTTCTTTAATTTATAAAATCTTTAATTGTTTTAGGATAACACTTGCTTAAAGGAACTTCAAAACAATCTTGTATGGATAAAAAGCCTCATGTATTAGTAGTAAAGTTGAATAAACTTGTCAATAATGCATAGATTTGTTATTTTTCACGCGTAATGATCTTTTCATAACCTGTCCAAACTTGAAAATATAAGCTTTGTTTATCAAGCTGGAACATGTACCCAGGTGTAAGATAAAAAGTAATTGAAAACATAGTATTTATCCTTTGTATTAGATGTTCTACGTCAAACTAGCAATAAGGTATAAATTAAACACGGGAGATTTGCTTGAGAACGTAATAACAGGTTTTAGAACCGATAATTGAAAATGCAGTATTTACCACACAGGAAACCATGTGATTTTCAAATTATGCGACTTGCCAGAGAATGCATAGCTTGTGCTAAAGCAGATATCTGTGACCCTTGTGGTTTACATGCCCTAAAACAAAAACAAAATACAAAAAAAATAGACACGCTTAGAATAGGCTATGCAAAATGTTTACAACTAATTTAAATGTCTTAATACTTAATTACGATGAAATGCTTTGCTTACATATCCATCATGAAAACCCATGGCAGAGTGCTCCCTCATCCCTTACCTAAGTAGTGACTCCTTTTTCCTCACAATGCTAAGTGAACCTCGAATAGACCCATCCCTTAAAAAAAAAATTCAATAGTCTAGAACTAAACTTAATTCCAGTTAGAGCTGTTTACTTATACATTTTAATGCATAATCATAAGTATTGGCAGTTATTCCTCTTTTTTTTCTCAGTTAATTTTTCATTTGTTTTTGCAGATATTTACAAACATTCCAATATCCTAATGCTTCAAATAATTGTGAGCTAAGTGGCCACAGTTTTCCATCAAATAACCCAACTGCTCAAAACAAAGCTTCCCACTTAATTCCAACTTCTAGAGATGTTCACCCTCATCAATCTCATCCATCATCGAATACTCCTATTCTTAGAGGTATGCATTTTCAGTTCAATTTTTTAAAATTTAGATTACAGTGTAAGTCTGATATAATATGCCCAGTTATGTTGCGCATATATTGTTATAGAGAACATAACATCTGATTACTCATCTTCCATGAACCACTACTAATATATAACACCTTCAAACATTAATTAGTTTTTAATTTATAACAGCAATTATTTTCTTTAATCACAAAATACATAGGAAATATCTGTTTCTGTATATTAACTGTGTCACAGGGCCATTGAACATTGTGGTACTGTAAAGTTGATTTATTTGATTAATTAAGTTAATTTATATTGTGTTAAAACTGATTTATATGCGTAATTGAGCCAAAAAATTATACAGATGTATTACCTCATCGCTTTACATCATAGATCATCAAATCACAAAGGAAATGTCCATAATTTGATGTCTTGGTACAGAAAAAAAAAAATTGTATCCCCAAAAAATGGTAAAGTGGTGACTCGGTAGACTAGTTGGAATGTGCCTGAATGGAAATCAGAAGGGGTTTGAATTCCGGCCCTATCTCTTTGTCCAATAATTATTAAAATTCACTCTAATGGGTAACTTATCAGAACTTATAATTAACTTTACAAAAGCACTATTAAACAAACAAATATATTTTATAAAAGTATTTCTTAATGAATTGTACAGCGTGTTATGTTACATACAATTCTTAACATGTTGACACAGGTGTGCCTCAGGAATTATATCTAGGATATTAAAATAGCTTCAATTATTGTTTAGATCATTGAATTATATTAGGATCCATCTAATGTTATTCCCATTCAATCTTTATTAATTTAGTAAGTATAAACTTTAAATAACACATAACTTCAACTTCAGATATATATTAATATTTAGAATATCAAACTTGTCATATCATCAACAGTCAAAGGCAACTTCAAAATAACCAACTACACAGATCAATAATAATATCCACTATGGCTGAACTTAGTAGCATTTACATTACATTGATTTATTAAATCAAATTCGTCCATTAAAGTAATTTTACAAAATTTTCAATGGAAATCTTATCTATTAAAATTAGGGATTCTAATGCCCTTTAATGAGTGATAGCTTATTATAAAATGGCAAACATCTCCTGTTCCAAGCCATTTTATAATTCTCAGATAAAATTCATAGAATACTCCACAGAATTATATTAGGATCCATGTTACTCTCACTCAAATCATTTTGCTGCATACTTGGGTACTTGTATCATAATTCAAGCATCAGTTCACTAAAGATGTTGATGATTCTCAGGAGAATGCTAACATATTGCTCATTGTATCAATTGATTGGGTTCTTTTTAAATGATCTACGATGAGCTTCTTGATTTTAACGATTTTTATGGACTAATTATTTTCTATTTTGTAGTATTTTAAATACATTATTCATTTCTTTGAACCAATATTTATTTTTACTTATTATTTTTGAGCAATAATTTCAGAGAACCTAATACTATTGAAAAATTAAAAGTATATAATATTATACCTAATAATAATAAAAAATTTTAATCATTATTAGGCAATACACCCACCCCTGGTTCAAGATATAAAATACTGAATCAGTCCTTGGTTATTCAGATCAATATGTGAGGGTTTTATTTTCAACCAAAACCTGTGTTAGTTGGTAATATCAAGAAGAATTAAAAAATGTGAAGTTTAAATATTGGAAAGGAAGGATATTAGTGAATAGTGTGCCAGAAATTGGATGCCTTATTTGTGACTGTACAATTTGTTATAAAGCTTTTGACAAATTGGGAAATAGGGAGATACGCCAATTTCTCTATCAATTAGTATCTTCCTCAGTCCATACACTTGTTACTCTGTGCATTGCAGTCAAATACAAGAGAATATTGCGGGTTGAATTCAAATATCTTGCAATTTCAAAATATTACCTTAATATTTATTATAAATTGAAAATATTGCCTCAACTGTAAAGCGATGAAAAAATTACTGCTCATGATTGACTTGATAAAATTTACTTTCAATAATGTAAATGGTATAATTTGGTTCAGAAGCATTTCTCCCATCACTTTGAATAAATAGTCTTAAAATGAAATGGTCACTATTATCATTCAATTATATTTATACCAAAATGACCCATTAATGAAAACTTAGTATGTCAATAATGTTACTTATTTTATATATATTTTTTTTATTTTTTCTAGATATTAATTTCTATTACTCAAATATTGAAAAAAAATCATCTGGAAATCTGATTGATTTCAATACATCTACTTATGATGGTAATGCTTCAAGAGATAAAAATGTAAGAGTTAGTTTGCTTGCTGCTTTTGATCCCCTTGTTATTTGCAGTAATGATTATGGTGAGTATAGATTTCTCTTATATTTAATTATATTATTTATGATCATGTACATAGCTAGATCGTGTTTTATGAATATATATTTGTTATTACTTTTTAAGACTCCTTTTTTCATGTGACAGATAACCTATTTAAGTTAAACATTAACTAAACCTATTTTAAGTATTAAGAAAATCATGGATGTAAAAGGAGTATACCGATTTCCTAACTGATTCTTGTAAAGAAAAGTGTGTCTCATATCACCGATAAATAGGTCAAACATTCTAGATCTTCAAATGTTGCCCTAAGATTTCTTTGAACTCGACATTCTGTCCAACTAAATATATTTTTCTTTATTTTGTTTACCTTAGCTATCCTTTAGTATTTTAGTTACTTTACATATTTATCCTTGATAATAATATTTCAAATTAACTAATCTCTTTACTGGATCTGTTTATGGACCTGCAAATACAATCATGTGGTCTTTTCTCATTACTCAAGAAAATAATTTATTCCAGAAAAAAGTGTCTATGGTGTGTAATGTATGTTTAACATCTCTATTCACTAGTTTAAATTTGAAGATATTTTATGTTTATTTTTATTTATTTTTATTGATTAGTTTAACTAAATATTATCTTTTTTCATAGATACTCCTAAGGACGTAATTTATGAATCTTATGATCCGTTTGACTTTTTATATTCAACTATATTTGACAGTACAACTCCTAGTGTCAAACAGGAACCAATTTATAGTACTATTACAAAATCTACTAGTAGTCCAATTCAGACACCAGCACCACCATTACCTCCTAGAAATAGTACTATTAAAAAGGATGCAACAAAAAAGGTAATTTTATTATTTACTAATGACCATTGGCCACAGCCTAGTGGTTAGCATGTCTGAATACTATCTGTGGAGACATGGATTCCGTTCCCAGTTCTCCTAATGATTTTTTCTGAGGTGATGGGCCCAGATGTAAGAATCAGTCTCATGAGGGAAATAATTGGCTACTCATAATAACAAAGTGGATCCTGTCTAAAAGGCCAAAGCATAAGTTTGAAGGATTGCCTAGTTCTGACTATGCTCACTGCAGTAACACTATGATAGCATTTTTGTAGGCCTTGTCCTGTTCTATAGATGTTGTTTCTATCATTATTTGGGTTAATTAAAATTTTCTATGCATTTGTCACCAAAAAGGAATGACAATCTTTAGTAAAGTTAATAAGTTGATTTTTTTTATTTTGTTAAGGTGAAAACAAAATCATTGAGATTGTATGAAAATATCGTACCTATTGAAAGGACAACAAACATTCATGATCCAGATGTGATGGCTTTTCATAAAACTGTGAACAATATAAGAGGTAGAACTTTGTTATTATTTCATTAGTTAGTTAATAAGTAAGTATTCATTGTAAATCTTTGTTTTTTTATTCAATGAATTTTTACTATACATAGTTTTCTAGAGTAATCTGTCGTCATTCAGGGTCTATTTCTGTAACCATCAGACTTTAAATAGTAACCATTATACATACGTTCAGTGCAAACAAAATAAAATATAACATTACTACATAGGCTGTATCTGTGAGAGACATCAAGCATTTTAAATTAACTGTTAATCCATGAGTGTTATCTCCATTTCTCACTTGCAAAATTAAAATTAGATAAATCCGAAATATAATTATTTATTATTAGTAATTAATGATTGATTCTGAGTAATCGACACCAAATCAAATACTCTAACCTCCAGCTATGTAACAAAAAAGTTGTGGCTCAATGACATATGTAATTTGACTGTCAATTGTTTTTCACTATGTCTGAAATATTTTTGAATGGATGTATCTTGTTATGCAATTAGAGGACACTTGTATGAGTGATTTTGGTGGTTAGAGATTGAGATTTGTTATGGGTGCAAAAAGTAAGATTTATTAAATTACTGTGTGGAAAAAAATACTTTTGTAATCATAAAAATAATAATAATAAATAATTTTCCCCCAAAAAATCACTTTTGTTAAACCAACTCGTTCGCTGAAAACTGCCTTTTTAAGAAAAAAAATAATTGTATATAGTTTAAATATACACCCGAAAAAAAAAAACTTATTGAAATTAATTTGAGCGATATTGAACATGCAATATCTATAGTTTGTTCCCAAAACTTTATTTATTTGTCTTTAATTTGTCCTTAAACACAATGTAAAATAAAACTGTAAACCTAAAGTAGTTACTGAGGAAATCATAAAAGTAAGAAAAACAAGTGACTTTTTTTTGTTGTTTTTTTCATACTTCACGTTTTTACATCTAAACCTAACATATCTAGTTTAATCCGGGGTGTGCCCAGTCGACCTTTCAAATTTCAGATCAGTTGGATAATTTTTAAGCTCGTAGATAGATGAAAGATAAATGCCTCATACCAGCTTAAAAACAGAGCCTTTCAGCTGTTTAACAAATGACAGTAAATTTCCTATAATGTATGTTCTAATTATTTTTTTTTGTAAAATTAAACAGTACAGATGTGTAGTATTTAGCACCTCAAATACAATATTTCTCACGTGTTTTGGGGCAAAAGGAAATGTGCAGTTTTTGTAGCTCTGTTGTGGCAATACTGTTAACATTTTGAGAAAGTCATGAGATCATAAATTATAGGAAGTTTAGTTTGTTACTTGACTATTTTTCATTTTAAAACGAGCTATAAAAAATATATTTATGTTGATTGCCCAACAATAAATGCTACCCACCAAATCACACATAAGCAGCACCTTCTGTTAAATTTTTCCTTTTTTTTGTCTGCTGTTTGTTCATGTTTATATTTACTAAGTACTATTACTAACCAAAACACTCTACTCTTAAAAGATTCCAAACCAATATAAAAGTTAATATATAAAGGTTTTTCAAATTGATGAGCTAAGCTACTCTTCTTAAGGAGTTAATGCATTTTTTTTACCATTTATTTAGTAAATTATTAAATGGTTTACCTTAAGTTTATTTTTAAATATCTATCTAATGTTAACATATTTGATTTTAAATAGGTAATATTATGGGGGTTGGAATTATTTTCAAAATACATAGTAAATATATAAACATTAGCAGATGCCTGCTGTTAACCTTAAAAAATATGCTTTCCTTAAAATAGTTCATTTCTCATGTTATAAAATAAGCATTCAGGTGGACTTTTTTCATTAGATCTCACAGCTTGGGGGAGGTATGGGCCCAATTTAAAATAGGGTAAACTTAAGGTTTTAAGATTTCTAGAGTCTAACTTTCCTAATAACAGTACACTAAATGATTATAATATTTTGCAAATGACCAATACGTTCAAACAATTTTAAAATACAGATTGATATTTATTATGAAATTAAACTATACTTCAAAAACATTTTTTTAAGCAAGTTTGAAATCATTTTTAGGTTTCATATGGTTTACATGTAGTTGTAGGAATGATTTACAGATACTGTCATCAACCAATTTATTTTACTCCAGAAGCATTTTTATAGTTGAGAAAGTTTGTTTACATTGGTAGATACTCTTAAATATACTTAAAACTTATATAAAGTAATGTTACATATTTTTGTTACTTTCCTTGTCTAGACTGCTGTGGAACTACTTTCTTTTACTACCATGTTGGTCCCGGCAATCTTTTGTCCCACAGTTTGTATGTTGTGTAAGCCTGTCTTACAGAACCCTGATATGATATAAAAGTTAGTTATACTTCTAACAAATTTTTATTTTAATTGAGCGATTTTAAGTGAATAATGAAAGAAATTAGTCTTCAAGGTAATCAGGGGTAAATTGCAGATGTGGGAAAATAAAAAATAAATGATTAGAACACAATATAGACAAATTACATTCCTCTAAGATCCCTAATATTAATATTAAGTCATGGAACTTAAAATTATGTACTGGGCAATTGTTTATTAATTTTATTAAAAAATATTTTTCAGAAAAATATGATCACACTGATATTTTGACGAATATGGGAATTGTTATCAGTCCCATGATGGTGAATAGCTACACACTTGATACTAGTATTAAATTAATTGTACACTGTTCTTCACTGGACATAGATCATCCCATTAATCTAACATGTGATGGTAAAATTTGAAAGCATTATATTTTTTCCAATCATCTATATATTTTTTATGTTTATATGTTTATAAATTTATTGCTTATTTATCTCTTCATAGCTTCATAGCTGGAATGATTATCTATGTAATTATAAGTGTTGTGCTGAGAAATTTTACATGGTTTATATATTAATTATTGGTTTATTTTACTTCAAAATTTGTACTTATTGGTCTTGTTTTTCTTAATTTCAGTGAATTCCAGTGTTGAGCATATTTTAATGCATATAGTTTGTGAACTTGATGATTCTATTGAGCATTATATTCTAAAAGTATATGGTTTAGCTGAATATTTGGAATCCAACACATATCTGGCTGACTATGAATATGTGCATAATTGCATTAAACTTGAGAAAGATGTCGAACTTAGTCTACACCGAAGAGATAATATTTCCCGAAAATTATTAAGGACTGTAAGAAGCATTCTATAATATAATTATTTTTTTATTAGATAGAATATTGTAAATAATTCTAGTTATTTTAAAAATAATTCATATCGAACTATGAAATAGATATAGAAAAAGATTATATGAAATCGAAAGAAAATGAGACATATTTGTTTTTTGTCCTCATAAGTACCAATGAAAAAATACTTATTTGTTTATATTGTTCCCACCAACCGGGCTCAATAACAGGGGTCATACACTTATGTAAAAATAACAAAGAAGCAATAAATAATAAAATATTAATTGAATGGTAGAGAGAGACAAATACCTTATTGTGTAACGCTAGCTAACTTAGTTAAATTGCTGACTATGAGCACTAATCAATCTTTACCAAGACACCTTTTTTTTTTTCTTCTCTGTTAATTATGAAGTAGTTCAAAGCAAATAACATTTAACCTATTAGAGTATGTTTTGTTAAAATTTCAGTTTAACTGAGTGCAATTATATCTAAGCTAATTCATTTGTTTCTTACATATTTTGGTTTATTTATTACATATTTAAAACAATTAGTTTTTTATGGTCATTACTAATAAAGTCTACATGTCTGTCTTCTAATGCTTGAAGATTACACAGTGAACATTTATGTGTATGGTTGGCTGGCCTCCATGGTTTTTAATTTAGGTTTAGTGTTTCTGCCTTGTTTCCATTATGAATTTAATCTTCTTAATACAGACATTTTGCATTATATAAGTGGATGGTATTGTGGTAAAATTCAGTTTCTTATGTATTGGATGGTAGTTTACAATTGATTACCTGTATTCTAAATGTTTGCTTTGAGTCTTCTATCAGTTTTTTTTATTGATGTCTCTATTTTAATAGTTACTTTTTCTATTCCTGTATTTTTAAATCAATTCTTATCCCTTATTTGCTTAATTGTATGTTCTATTCCAAAGGCCATCCAGTATTTGTATTTATTATGCTTTTTGTTGTTTGATTGCTCATTCTATTTTCCTTAGCTCTTGGGGTATACATAATACATTTGCCATGTAGTTTGAATGTATTAATGCAAAATACCAGTTTCCATGTAAAGAGCATATTTTGGTATGGTGTTGGGAAGTCCGAAAATCTTTTTCAGTGCTTACCTTTGTAGGCATTCCACGATATCATAATATTGCATACCTAAACATGATAGTATAAACCAAGTTAAAAATAAATAAGATTTGTTAGCTGCTTCAAAAACTTTCAATTAGCTTCTGAAATTGATAAGTATTTTCATTTTCAAATAATTTTAGCTATGTGACATTTATAGTAGCCTAGTAGCCTTTGACTTTTAATTTTTTTTAACAAAATTGGTAACCTACGAGAATTGTATGCTAATATGTATTCTCAGGTAAGGATGTATAGGACAGTCGTCCATCGAACAGTCTAAGGAGCTCAGCATATCTTAAAGGGTTAATTAAACTTTGATTAAGTTAAACTACTGTTTTTTTTAGCTGATAGAGCCAATCCATTCTTAACAAGTACATTTATTAGTTAATTAGCTTCAGCAACCAGGTCTCACTGCTATAAGTAACAACTGGCCTCACAATCATTCTATATGTATTATCTCCCTGATCTTTCTGGAAGCACATTTGCTCACCTTTTACATGATATTAAAAGGCTACCCCTTCAGTTAAAAAAGAAGAAGAAAATTTGGCTGCTTATTATTGATTATTAAAAAATAAACAGTTATTTTGAATCAACTCTGGTACTATGTGGTGAATTGTCCTCTTATTGGTTCTTATTTTATTGTCTGATGAATTCTCATAAATTGTAATTTTAATTCTAAATTATTTTTCTATCAAATTTATTTTTCTTTACAGGAGGAAGATGATAAGCGTGATAAACCAATATTAATGACCGAGTTATTACCTAAAGAACCAGTGCAGCCTATTTCTTATGAATCACTTCTTATTGTATTAGGTAAAAATACATTTACATAATTTCATCCTCAGTAAAATTGATTATTGGAAAACAAGGCCATTATGGAATATGTCATTTTAGTTTATTTGATTAATTGTTTTGATTTACTCAAGTTCTAAATTTTTGCCCTGATGTCAGCTTTTTTCCCAATGTTAGCCACCTAACAGTTTTCAAAAATACCTTCTGAATCATTAACTTTTCTTCAAAAACGAAGTTATAATTTATACTGAAATTTGATATTGTAAGACGATAGAAGGGGAATATTTCAATCTAATCAGATAATAAAAAAAAAATCATTTTTACAAGTTTTAATCTCAAAAATATATACTTAAATTGTATACTATATATGAATAGAGTTGAATTTGGTTCTTACCAAATTGTGGGCTGGAGACATGAGCAATTTAAAACCTAAGCGCCGGCGTCACATGAGACATTTAAAGCATGAGCACCGGCAACGTATCACCCAATTTAAGCCCAAACACCAGCCTGATTTGCTTGTTTCTTATCAATGTGTAGATAAAAAAAAGTATTTAAAACATTCTAAATTTTCGTAAAATAGTATGTTTTGATTACATATTCGTCATATACAATTTAACAGAAATTTATAATTTTAGAAAAAATACAGATTTTTATTTTATGGTGGACATATATATAACATATACAGAAAACAAAAATATCAATATTTAAGGCAAGTATGGTATTTTCCGAAACATTGTCCAAGATGTAACGGTACTAAGCATTCAGCACACATATAGCTACTCTTGGTTCTTTTTTTACTAGCAGAGCAAACTTTACACTGAGGTCGTACATATCGGTTTGTTTTCCTTGATCCAATAATTCTGGTAACTTTATGTTTGTTCATATTACCCGAAAGTCTCTGAGGGTGATCAAACTTTGGTGTGCGAGGTGTAGGAACAAGTACGGAAGTACTTGAAGTATTAGAATTAGAAGTACTATAAGTATCATTTGTGAAATCCTCGATCCAAGAACGTCCAACAGCATGTAAAAATTTTTTATGTTTTATAATGTTGCCATTTAACTCGATATATAATTTAAATGCATTAAACATTGCGCAATTTAAAAGAAAGAATACCGTCTTCTTTGTCCACTTCACTGTTTTTCTCAAGATGGAATAATATGATAAATACTGGTCTGCCAAATCTACGCTGTAGTCTATGACAGAATGCGGTTTTATAATTTCTTTTTTTGTTTTCCAGTGTATTTTATTCGTTTTTGTTAATTCTCTTGAATGTATAGTTGAAACTATGTATACGATTTTCTATTTTGGCTTCCATGTTGAAAATATATCCAGTTTTAGCTTCACATGGATGTGCAAATAGAACAGTTCTTGATCTTCTTCTTGGAACCACATCACTATCACTGTCCTCGATTTCAATATCAGAATCTTCTGAATGTATGGAATTATCCGATAGAGGGTCAGCAATGTACTCATTAATAATTTCACTAATATTATATGGGTAAAAAGGTACAGAATAATAAGACATTATACTGTCCAACCGAAAGCGTAAGCGTACGAAAGATATACTGTCTGCGGAATACATTGCTCGGAAGTATAACAAATGAAGATCAACGTAACCATGAAAACTGAATGCAAGTCGATACCTACTAGATACCAGATACCATGCTGTTTTTCAACTGTAGGAATTTAACAAGTTCTCAAACAACTGTTCTAAATTAAACTTATTAACCTCTCTATATTTAACTCTTTAAGATTTATGTATTTAATATTTATATGATGTCATTTAGAAATAAGTAATGTTATTTAAATTTTACAGAAACGTTAGAAAACGAGATAGATCGAATTATCATTGCCTCAAGGGAAAGTACTGAATCATTTTCAAATATTCAACCTCTTAGTGTTTTACAAGCTGTCAAAGCAGTATGTGCACTGTTAGGAAATGTAGAAACTTTACAAATCTCGCAAGCTCTTGAAAATTTTGTACATGTTTGTGAAGAATTTCCTATGAACCAGGTACTTTACATTTTTATAAAATAAATGTGTATCAAATAATTTATTTAATTGATTGAATATAATTATTGCATTTCCTTGGTTGAGCTTTTAGCTGATAATAATAGAAAAATTTCATACCAGTCTTTTCATCTGGGACAATATTTGCACTTGCAAAACCAGGAGAGATTTAGTTTTGCTAATTTTTTGTTTGTGATGGTAGGGCTGTTTTTGGTTCATACAGCCCTATTAAGGAAAATGAATCACTTCTTTAAAGAAGAAAAATCTGATTCGGTCTTGAAAACCAAAATAATGGTTGCAAGGCGATAGCCTAGCCCTTCCTTGATAATACCTCAGCATGCACTATCCACTAACTACAGTAGCTACAGCTATTAAATATTATTCATTCATAACCAGCATCAACCAGAGAGTATATATGTGTACATATGGTAAGGGTATGTATGGGTATCAAGCTACATCCGTCCTTCGAGTCAACTGGTATATGATAACTTAAGAAAACTTTACCTTATGATACGAGCTTGAGAGATCTCGAAAACATTCTATCAAATGGAGAATATTCTAATGGGACTAAAGAATTTTCATTTAATATAATGGAATAAATTAGGTTTCTTATTGTTCCTTGGGAATATTTTGTACTATAAACAATTAATCTTAAATTTAAGATTTTTTTTTTTAAATTTTTTAGGAAGAGAGGGAGGTCTTGCTCCATTATGTGGACCATTTAAAGAAAAAAGGACTACCCTGTGTTGGGAGCTACCCAATGATTTTTTTAAATAATTCTAAAAGAAATTCTATTGAACCTAATACTATTTAAAAAAAAAGAGTACCTATTTTTGGTGATTATATTAAAATGATTGTCGGACGCACCCACCGGGGGAGGTCTCGTCGACCTAGCCACTACCCAGCGGGCGTCAGAAACAGATAAATCTGTGGTCTTCGACCTTAACTGGTTTAATATGTTAATAATAAATTCTGCTACCATATCTAATACTTGAATTAACTTTTTTATTTTGATTATATATTTGTTTTATTAATTGAAGCTGTATATTGAAGGATTTATTTATGTTTCAGTCAAGCACAAGAAGTAAACCGGAGATCGTAGATGATTCTGGGAACTATTCTGTTGTTGTGTTTCGAGATGAAAGCTTCACTGATATTTTGTATCAGCATTGTGACAATATTAGATCTGCTATTCAAGGATTAATAAAAATGTATTGCAGTATGTTCAGAGCAGACTTTCAGCTGAAATCAACTCAACATGTTCCTATAAGTTAGTTTCATTTCTCAATCTTAACTTGAATCAAGCAAAAAATTGTGAAATGGAAATTGCTTAAATACATTTATTAGTTATTACAGTTATTAGTACTAGACTTATTACATTTACTGTTTAATGAATTATTCTCAGTTAAATTATTTTTATATTCATATTTTTGCTTTTGTATATTGAGAGCCAATTTGCATTTTAAAACCAAGGTAGATTGGTCTGGTATAAATTGAGTGCCTCTGCAGTTCAATATAGCTAATACAATATTACTACAGAATAGATATTAATGAAATTAGATCACTAATCTGTTTGTGTGAATGACATAAACTATCTGTATGGCATAAACTTTGGCCTCAATGACTGTACATACCTCAAGGTGCCACTGCTCACTCATATTGCATTTATATGAACTTCATCCTTGGTCCAAATTTTTGGAAAGGTGGTGTGCCTGACGAAGAGAGACCAAGAGAGTCCCTCATGGCTATAAACCTACTCATTAATATTCAGCAAATCTCCAATGGTATAAAGAAACTTTCTTAGCAGTTGTCTGGCCAGAAAGAAGACAAATAAACTGGCCAGCAACAAAAACCCATCGATATAACAGTATGTTCATTCTCATCTCCATCCTGATAAAAACTGTTTTTACTTATTTTATTTTCATTAATTTTAGCTTTATTCTTTTGTCTTTCATTCAAATATATTAATTTCACCAGCCAGTGACTTTTCATATAAATCTTTTTCATCATATAAAGTCCACTTATTATATTCATTTACCAGCACCTTTTCAATAATTACAGAATAAAGCGTCATATTATGGTCAACATCTATGCCTAAGTTTTCATAATAAAACTAAGGGATAAGGGAAGGTTCAACCGAAACATTACTGTATACATACTGCAGAACTACTGATTTAAATATGCATAGTAAAGTCAAAAAAATAAAATTGAGCAAATTTTTCACATAGTTTTGTTGACTTGTGCATTAATTTTTTCGCACACATGTTTCGTCATATTTTTCATTAATAAAGACCATTGTATGAAATAAAACATTATTGACTACTAAACATTGTTACATTTACTCATTCTTTGTACTTTGTATTATTTTATTGTTCATAAGGAAATATTTACAAAATAGTA
This sequence comes from Acanthosoma haemorrhoidale, assembly GCA_930367205.1. Classification (NCBI taxonomy): domain Eukaryota; kingdom Metazoa; phylum Arthropoda; class Insecta; order Hemiptera; family Acanthosomatidae; genus Acanthosoma; species Acanthosoma haemorrhoidale. Next base: position 33,752,621 of record OV884009.1, on the reverse strand, counting down.
AACACTTTTATACTTTGGGCAATGAGTTTGACTTTTATATTTTAGCAGTCCTATTATTATTTTTTTGCTTATGCTTTTTTACTATCAATATTATTAATGATCTATTTTTTAGGCTCCAAATTATCATCTGACATTAGTGATGTAATTCTATTATATATTGGTTGTATTCATCGTATTTCTCAGAAGTGGAATGCTGATGAATTTTTTATTGAAGCTCAAATCTATCATGGGACCCGCCCTGTTAGTTCACGTGTATCATCACAGCCTGTAATGCTAGAAATTTCTACTAGTCCTTACAAGAGAGCTATATTTGATACTTGGTGAGATTACAAACTATATTTATTTATTTTAATTGTAAATATTGGTCATTTTCAAAGTTCTTTATTCCCATGTAATAATATCTACTTTTTTTTTGAGTTTAACGTCCTATCTTAAGAGAGGAAAGATTAGTGGGTCTGCCTATATATTCTAAATAATTTATGTATACTGAAGTGGATTTGCTAGTCAAAACATTATTAATATAGTTTACCTGTTTATGAAAACCCTAAATTAAATATTTACTTTAACTTCTTAGGGTTGTAAGTCAATATTTGACCACGTGAGAACACCAAATAACCTTTTCGTTACAAATATATAAGAATATCAGGTTTTAATATTTTATAATAAACAATTTCTTAATCATTGATTTATTTTTTAATTCAATATTCTTTTAATAATTATAAAACTCAGGTTGGTTTCAGACAAACTAACATTCATACGTTAATCTACTTTACCTTTAACTATATTTAACATTAATAATTATCTCTAACAGTTATATGAATCCTTAACTTTGGAAAACTATGGGTAGCGGTCCTAAAATGTCTCCAACAGCGGAGAATCGTAAACCATATCAATAGCTCACAGGTATTATGATAATGGGCTGTATCTCTTTTGCAGCTACCTTGCAACTACCTAAAGTTATTATCATGGACTGTTCCTATTGGCCTGTGCTCTTATCTGGGCTATTTCTTATCTTCATACCTTTATCTAAACCCTCTATCGGATTCTAACCCATTATATCTATCTATATTACTTTAATATTTCTTAATATTAAGAATAAAATTAAAATACATTTACTAGTTATGTTAGTTAGCTATTATTCAAAAACTTTGATTTTCTCATTTGTTTTGAAATCATGTTCATAACCTTTGTTGATTGCTTAGTAGTCATTTTTTCTTACTTAATACTCCAATCAAGGTGAGAAGATCAAGCAGAGATGCAGCATTATGATATTCATCTCTTATATAGTCCAATATGAGTTTCTGAATTGTATCAAAATGATTTTCTATACATTGTTATCTAAGCAAGCCCAAGCCACTTTCATTTCCTTTACTTTCTGTCGACACATACCTCTGTTTTGACAGTATTCCGGAATATCTAAATTTTAGATATAACATTTGCCTAACGAATACCTAAAATTCAGAATAGTTGATGAACACTGAATGCTTTGATGTGATGGTGGTTAATTGATTTCATCTTACACAGCCATGTTTTAGTGCCCCGACTAGATATTAGGGAAGTCTGAGTCCCAATCCTGCCAGTTTATTTTTTACACAACAAAAATTACTAATATCAATCTAATATTTTATTAAATTTTTTTTTCTGTTTCAGGCTTCACTTTGAAGGTATTAGTACCTATCAGTCTTTACCAGTAAGTTGTTTACCCAGAGAATCACGAATAGTTTTAGTTGTTATTGGACAGAAACTTGTTGAAGAAACTGTACAAAAAGTTGAATTAGGGTGGACTGCCATACAGTTATTCAATTATAATGGGTACGTTTTATTCATGATTTATAAATTAATACATACAAAGTAAGTTGTTTATGCAAACATAAACCATTATTGTGGTTTTTCCGAAAAGAAATAGATTCTACCATTTGCTGTTTTCATTAATCTATCACTTAATTACTAGGTGTTACCTTACTTAAAATCTTCTTCAGTGTCTATTTGAAACTGTGTGTTTTAATTGATTTTAATTGTTAAAGAGTGTGATTTCTATTAGGAACATATGTAAGACAGTCATACATACTTTTTGTTATATACATAAGTAATAGTAGTTGATAGATATGTAATTTTTTGGAATATTTATTTGTTCTTTTGATTTTTATATAATTGTTTTATTTTAGCATTTTACTGATTTTATATATTACTGATTAATTAGTATTTATATTTATGATTTTAAGGAAACTTGTGCAAGGCAATTTTTTGCTGCCTTTTTGGGAGGGAGAACAAAGTAAACGCTTGGGACCCGCTCCAGGTGCGGGAACCCATCCATATGGAGATACTGATGCACTAATAGGTATGTCTTTATCCTTATTGAATATTTTTGTATGCATTAAAATTTGTTTGTGTATTTTATTTATACTGTAAACTCTAATAAAAATGAATTATTAGTCACTTATTTTGTTTTCAAGCCAAGTATATAACGACAGTTTATTGCTGATAGGTACTTGCAATACTTAATGAATTCTCCCAATGTTTGTTTTTTTCTTTTGGTATTATAGAACAATTTAAATTATCAAGCACTGTATTTTGTTTATTATGCAGATATAATTACATATAATCAAGATTACCTACCTTTGTATTATTGTACTGCTTTTATTATTGATGAATTGTTTTGTTAAAACATGTTTACCAGCTATACCAGGTTTCAAACAATAATTTCTACCCAGAATTTGATGTAGCACACCTATGAATGGTAGTTATTTATGTTTCAAAAGCAAAGTTGCTATTAAAATTTATGATAAAGGTTAGCATGCCTAGGTGTATAAGTTTGTAATAGAAGTGTGTTATACTTTCCCTGCATGCTGATCTTACTGAATAAAATAGAACGAGTGCCCAATCAAAGTTAGTTGTAATGGTTACACTTTCCTTTAAATTATTTATTTTTACGCATATTTATAGGTTGACATTTTATGCACAATTCGCTAAACCTTGTTTTTATGTTATCTGACAAGAACAAATGTTGTTAATTAAAAAGCAAAAAAAAAAGTTAGTGTAAATTTAACAAGATGAATTTTTGCTTGAGAGCAACTATTTTAATTTTTAAATATGATAAAAAATTAAAATAAGAAGAATCATATTGTTGACTGATTGATAATTAGTTTGCTCATATTATTATATTATATCTTAAAATCTAATTAGCTTAAATTTAAAGATTCTATATCATCATTCATCGTTTCTATGGAAAAAGTAACCTTTTTTTGTTTTGTTTTGTTTAGTTTATTAAATGGACAATGGACTTAAAGTATTTTCTTGTTTATTTCATCAGATAATTGAAATGGTTAGACTGTTGCAACAAAAAAAAAAAACTCCTCAGTGTCAACAGCTGGAAAGCGGAGAACTTGTGTTCAATGCTGGACTAGGCCATGTCTGTCCCAACTGGGACATCCCAGTTAGTAGGGATGTAATGCCAGATAGATAAATAATTGAAATTAAATTTTCTTGTGTCCCATTTATACAAGAAAACTTTCCGATTGTTAAAAAGTATATAATGCCGATAAAAAATTAATGGATTAATTAAATTCTCACGTCTATAACAAAGTATTGATACTATATACTAGACATGCTGCTTACATGACAAATTCTACTCCCTCATAAATTGAAAAAGGTTTCCCCTATTAATATGTATATAGCTTAAGGTCTAAGAATTTAATAAAGTTCATTCTCACACTCGCACTCACAAGTTCAGTTTAATCACCGGACGCCTATTCCTAGTTGATCTTCACAATTTGCCTTGTGCCTCAATTGATTGCCTTTGAGGAGTTATTGAAGATGGTTTCACTTGGAGATTTGGATTCGTATGTGACGGGCAGCTCACCCTCGATTAAGTGACCATAGTTGTTTCCCTGGTGATCACTAAAATCGTCTGGGATTATCTGGATTACGTTTATACAACACTGGTTTATAACATTTGCGAATTGGTTTGCTAGGAACAAGTTTATTTATTGTCTCTTTCTAGTTGTGTAAAGTTTTGTTTCCCTGAAAGGTTGCATTTAGTGTTAAGGCCAGCTCACAGGTCTCTCAAATGTTAAACTGTTTTCTTGGAAAAGTTTCTCACTTATGGATGGATCCGCTAGGCCCCTGATGAATTGAGACCTCAATAAAACTTCACTTATGGATTTGTTGCATGAATCACACTTAAAGTCACAAGAACGAATGTCACAAGATTTTAAAGTCATTTTCCTGAGTTCAACAATGTAATCTGGAGTAGATTCCACTTGAAGCTGCATTGTTGATAAAAATATGTGTTGTTCTACATACTTATTTGGTCTAGGAAATAGATGATTTTCTATTAACTTTATAAGCTCATCATATGATTTATCATAAGGCCGAACTGGTGCTACAATATTAGATACCAATTAAAATGTTTTTGATCATATTCTGTTTATAAGATTTCTTTGTTTCACTTGTTCTGCTTTTGTTGTTGTACCCACCATTTGTTTAAGGACAAAGAAATGTTCTAACCTTTGTTTATAACATGTAAATTCCTCTTTTGTTTTGTCAAATGATTCATTGTTGTGTTAGGGGGACTGGAAAGTAATGTCTTTTTTTTTACATTAAATTCAAACAGATAAGTTTTTTTTGTTAATGAATTGGGGTGGGAGTTATTGCCTCAACCACCATACTGGTTTCCATTTATTCCGATCGCTACATTTTCTAAGTGGCAAAACATTTGAAAATTCAGATGATGTCCAAAATGCCATCTCCAGATATTTTGCACAAAAACCAATTGATTTTTATCGGTTTAGCATTGAAAATTTGCACACTAGATGGCAAAAGGTTGCTGATAACAAGGGTAATCACATCATTGATCAAAAACTTGTTAAAAATTTATCTGTTTGAATTTAATGCGAAAAAAAAAACGACATTACTTTCCGGTCCCCCTAATAGTTCCGAAGCAATTTGGGAAATTGAATTTGTTTTGGTTGATTGTGTTACTGTTTCAGATTTTATGTTTGATATAATTACATTAAAGACTCCATAGTCTTCGTCAGTGAACTTTTCCATTGTGATTAGCGGAGAGTATGAAAGGTTGTCTGCATTTGAATGTTCTTTGCAGCACCAAAATTTGATGATGTAGTTGAATCCTGAAAGGAACATCGAGTATCTGAGTAGCCTAGATAATGTTTGTGTAATGCCCAGTAAATGGCTGTTGCCTCCTGTCTAATTATGAGTAATTTTTTCCGCAAAACTGAGTGAAGATGAAAAAAACTTAATGGCCACTCTGCCCTATCAATTATGGGAAAGAATGGCTGATAATCCTACTGGGCTACCGTCTATCGAAAGAACTAAAAGGAGTGATGGATCATATCTTACTAGAACTCAATGTAGTCACTGGTATCTTTTTTTATACTCTTGAAGGAATCCTCACATGCCAATGTCCACTAACATTTTTTATTTATTTTGAGAAGTTCATGTAATGGGTACAGCATTGATGTAATGTTAGGTATAAACTTCGAGTAATATTATGTACATCCTATCAGTGTGGGTACGTCTTCTGTGTTCTTAATTTTAGGAGCTCCAGGATGGCTTTGACCTTGTCTGGGCACTTCTTTAATCCTACATTGTTGACAAAACATGCCCGAGAAAGTTTATTTCTCTCTAAAACTATTTATTCTTTTGTTTGTTTATGTGAAGATCTAAACTCCGAAGTCAAGACTATTAAAATATTTATTATCATATATTTTAATTATATATTTTTTATATAATTATATTTTATTTTTAATCTTTATATTTAACTTTTACTTTATCTTAAGGTTCTGTTAATAAAAATAGGAAACTTCTGGCAAAAGGAATAATGGTTTATTTACACAAATTGATTTAAATTAATATACAAATAAGTACGTACGTTGATAAATTAACATTATTAAAAACTAAAGTTAAAATGTACCTTATTTTTATTATTATTTTTTTTTTACCCCTTCCTGGGCTTTTGGCCCACATGGGGATAAATGTACCTTAATTATTAAATGCGCGTCACTGGCCAGTGTTTCTTTGTGTTGAGCGTCCTTATTTGCGTTCTTCCTTTGTCTGGTGCATAGCGTGGTCCGGATCGTCTTCCTTTGTTGTCGCGCCGGGTGAAAGTGAAATGGGAGCCAGCTTCTTGCTTGGTCTTCTCAGTCGGGCCGTCCGTGAAAAAGTGACCTTGTGGCCTCGGTCTTTTTCTTAGTACCTTTTCGCTGCCATCTTGACCTCTTTGGTTGTTCAATCCTCTTTGGCTCATATATGATTACTTTTCTTGTTTTGAAGTTATTAAAATAAAAGATTTATATTTAATTATTGATATTATTTTTATTATAAATATTAATGGTAGAGACAACGCAACGAATAGTGTTTAAACATTCATGAATCATGATCCACAAGTCATATATTGTTCATGTACGCTCGCTAATTTAGAGTTTTATCTCAAAAACACCATAAAAATCACAACATCAAAATATCACAACAATACTTTGTCGGAATAATTTGTTTAAACTTGTTTATCTCTTCTTTTTTGTGTATTGTATTATTGATGTTGTTCACTTGATTATTTTTATCATGAATTTGAATTTGTAAGCTGCGAATCCTCGCTCAGCCCAATAATGGAGTTGATCTGGACAACACTATGTATAGGTCTTCAATGAATTTATTGTTTTTGTATTCAACTGGAACCTTAGCTATTCCCCAGGGATAAAAATATATCCCTGTAACTGTTCTAAATTGTGCATTGGTCCTGAGCAAATTGAAATTTGGACACAAGATTTCAAAATCCTGCTCACTCATTAAGCTTACTGGACTCTGCTACTGTTTGTTGTTCTACTAAGAATGAAATAATTGATTTTTGAACTTACGGTTGTTGGTTTGACATGTTGCATCATTCTGAATCCCATCCTCATCGCATATCCTTTCACTATATTTGATTAGAGAGAAAAAAAATGAAATCTCTTCCTTTTATCAAGTTTATTAATTACACCAAAGATACAAGTAAGAAACCTCACACAGAACATAACAGGACAGCCCCTGCATTTACAAAAGGTTACAATCTTAACATCAGTGTTGCCAAAAGAGCATACATACAGTTCTAGCATGGGACGTGTAAAAACCGTGTATATTGGAATGCTTGCTGTTGGTTAATGGAAGTAATTTTTTTTCTAGCAGTGTTTTTTATTTTATTTTATTGCACTAATAATTAAATATTATTACAGCTCAAACTGTCACCTTTGGGTGTTGAAATAGATACAGATAGCAAGATTTATTTCCACATATTCATTGACTTATAAAAATCTTACACATTTCACACATAGTAGTAATAAATAAAACTTGGCTAATTTTTTTAAGTGATAATATAAATTTATATACCAGGAAAGGATACAAGGAAAATTGTGGCAAGTGTAGTGGGTAAATCTATAACATTAAGTTAAAAACCCACTCCTTTCAGGCTTAACAATTTATTATTTATTTGAAATTGTATTCATAAATTTAATTTATACATCCTCAAGATTTTGTAATAGTTATACTGCTTAACCATTATTTTTGTTTTACAGGAATTGAACTACAAGATTATGGCTGTGATATTATATTTCCTAAAATTGAAATTCAACCCATTACTGCTGATGGTGTTTATGATTTTGGTTCTCTTGACCTAAATACCCAGCAACAATTGCATGAAATTATTAATCAAGATACATTTTCAAAGTTAGTATGTTAAACGTATAGTAACCAATCTAAACTATTTTGTTAAGTAAACTCTAAATATCTGTAAATATATTGATTGACATGTTTATAATATAGTGAAATTGAATATTAAAAATATTATTAGGAATGCTACCGCAGAACATGTTCCTGTTCCATTCTGGTGGACTGCTCACTAGCTATGCTTATAACAATTACTTGTGCATGCCTGCTAGGAGACATGATTGCCGGCTCTCTTGCTACAGTCGATGCCTCGACTGTGTGGCGTTCCCATAACTTTCTCATTCACTTCACAGACTTGATCTAGATATTTTCTATTTTATGGACTCTATTCTATTCTCTGTAGTAATTTTGCATCTGACACATGTTCCTTTTGTATTTTGGCTGGTTTTTTTTCATTTATTCTTCGTTCAACGTTGATTTTAGACAATTTTCAGTTTTCTATAACTCCATCTTTTTTGGAATTATAGTACTATTTTACCAGAACAATTTTAAAGACACTGTTGGTAAATTCTATATATCCGTATAAGAATTACCCAGCTGCTATTTCAACACCAACATACAACCTATGTTGGGCTACAACCATTTCTTTGTTGGGCCGCAGTTTGAATAGAAACCCAACTTTGCCATCCCACCACTTGATTACGCAAGTGTATAAGGATAAAGCACCTATGTGGAAAGAAGCGGGATATGATCTATTTTTAGAACCATATGGCTACATGATTCTCAACAGATAATTGACAAAGGTGGCATAATTTTGTTCCTTGTCTAACTCTGGTACTAAAACACTTTTAAAGACGTTTTCACATCAAAAGAAAAAGAAAAATTCTTAGTGAATGGCAGGCAGAAGCAAAATAATGCAAAACTCTCCACCTAGGTTATGCTTACAAAACATGGAGACCGACCAAGTCTGCAAGTACTTAAATAGGAGTTTGTCTCCAGAATTTTTGCATCATTAAAGGAAGGAAAGGATGGAGGTTAAGGAAAAATTAGATGGCTCTATGGTTTGTTGGATAAGGTGAATGTGGTTCTAACTATTAATCTCAGAAAATGGGCTTGTCACTTTTCCAGGATGGAGGGGAGGGTTCACAAATCATGGAGAAGTTCTCCAAAAAATGTCAAAGACTGAAATACCAAGACTCAGGTGGATAAGTAGTGTGACAGTTGATATGAGGAATATTCTAGGAATCAGTGTTTGGAAAGATCTGAGTGGAAATTTTATTTCCCTCCTCAGACCTTCTCATATAAGGACCTGATGCAGACCTACATTAGTATGTCAAAGTGTTATCCATAATTAAATTGATGCAAATCTAACATATTTTATTTAATAACCCTAGTCAATTTCCAGCAGTCTCATCTACTCAAATTATATTTGAAGAAATTCTTGAGTCAATATCAATATTTTAACCACCAGAAAAATAAAAATGTGTTAGTAGAGATTTTATTTTTCATAAAAGTGTAAAATAAAAGACACATGTCGTGTTTTTATGGTGGTCAATGTATACATTTAAAAATAAAAATTATTTTGTACTTTTTTTTTTACAGGTTATATTCAACTTCTATTATCTTACTAAATATTTTATTGTTAATTTTGTTTAGCCCTATGGAAGTTGACAGAGAGATTATGTGGGAAAAAAGACATTATCTGTTGAAGAGTCCTCAAGCATTACCTAAAGTTTTACTCGCTGCACATAGTTGGGATTATTCATGTTTGCAAGATCTTCATTCAATGTTACATTCATGGAAACCATTAGATCCAGTCAGTGCTCTTCAATTATTACTACCATGGTAAATATATTAGCTTAGATAGTAAGTAGATATTAATATTATTAGAAATCTTTTACCATATTCACACACAATATAGTCAACTACATTAGTAGTTGTCGTGTCATGCATACATGATTTTACTTGCCAACTTTTGCAGGTGGGTCTTACATGAGTGTATATTTTCCATTTGTCTACTTATAATTCATTTCTTACATTTATTTAGTGTACAGGGAAATATGAAAAAATAAATATACACAAATAAATAAGTGATAATGTGATATTTTGCGAATAATAGCAGTTTTTCGATTTTCTCAAAACCATCATTTATTATGAGGATGAAAATGTTCACCTGAGCTGAATGTGTGGAGTTACAACTTTAATTCAACGTCAGGGAGAAATATTTGCATCTGTGTAGAGTTGAAACTACTTAAAATTTCATGTCTTCTGCCATATCATCAATCTGGCATCACAGTCATCCAAGAAAGAGTGATCTCGTGAACAAGTTTGGAAATATTTAGGTCATTAGCTCATTGAATATTTCTAATACGGGCTTAATCAAATTTTCTCCACCCCCATATGGTTTCAATTCTTTGACCATTAAGAGTGAGATTTCATAAGAGGCCATCAATATTGAAAGGAGTACTTGGTTTATAAAAATATTTTGCTCCTTAGCCAACAATACTTTTTTTGTTTGATAAAAATTGTCTATATCAACGATCTCCATACATCTATCCATCACTGCTTATTACACCCGTATGCTGATGACACCTATCCTTCCCTCCTAGTCAGCTTCGATCCCCCTCCATACCCCCATTGATCCAGGAAGACCTGGACTGTATTGAGGCCTGGGCCTCTCTTCATAATCTTCGATTGGATGCGTAGAAATCTAAGGCAATCATCATTTGTTCACGTCCCCTCCTCAATGATAAACCCACCTTCACCATTGATGCCCGACCTATCCAATTCTCTACTTCAGTCGAAAATTTTGGTCATTGACCAAACTCTAGCCTAGAAAGACCACATTTCCCAAATCACCCGCCTATACACATCCACCCTTAAACTGATCAATTGATCCCAACATATCCTCTGATGACATACACGCCAACTCGGTTTCCGCTCTTGTCTTCCCTTATTTTGACTAAGGTTGCCTGGTGTATGTACCCTTCCGCCCATCTCCAATACTTCTTTGGATACCTCCTCTTCAATACTATCCTGTCTGAAAAGCCTTCTTACCTTCACGACTTCCTACAATTCAAATCAGCCTTCCTCCAATACCAGGTCTAACCCTTCCAACTTGTAACTTGTATTCCCTTCTCACTAATCCCACCTACCTTTGAAACTCCAATATTCGTCATTCATCAATTCTCCCAATCTTTAAATGTAGACTTTACCAGTTTCTTATCTCCCTCCGATTCATAATTCTTCGTTATTATTCTGTTTATTTATTTTTCATTCATCCCAGCAACCTTCCATGCTCTTTCCCCGCCCCTTTGTGATTTATTTATTTATTTTTTTAATTTTTTGCTGTTGATCTTTGTAGTTGTCTCATATGTACATAGCCATAACACATCGTACTATACATATGTACATAGTATTATTTATAAGTTTATCAAATCTGTGTAATGTAATGTATTATTTTTTTGTCAGCTAGACATTTCTTTCTGTCCCTTCTTGTTATTCTTAGGGGACATTGTTCCAGAATAAAGTTTTTTTTTTATTTCATTAAAATGTTTATAAGTTGTAATAAATAAGAACTCAGTTCCACCCAAAAAATGTAGATGTTTCCCTTTAAAATTAATAATTTTAATTAAAAATAAGCTATTGTTTTATATTTAAGAAAAAAATTATTTAATTTATTAATGTCTTAAATAATTCAGTTGGCCTACCACTAATATTAAGGTATGTTTTTTAAACGTTATCAATATATCTATCTGTGCTCACATATATTCTGCATTAACATTTTTAGCTTTGCCGATAATGAAGTACGATCCTTTGCTGCGAGTTGTATTAGCAAATTAAAAAGTGATGAGCTTGTTGATTATTTACCACAAATTGTACAGGCATTGAAGTATGAAAACTATGACGCTTCAGCTTTATCACAGCTACTTCTGGAGAGATCTCTTAGCTCTCCAAGAGTAGCCCATCATTTTTATTGGTTACTCGTGCAAGAATTGCCTGGAGGTACTCCTCAGGTAATATTTTTGTATTTCACTATCATCATATTATATTCTATGAAAGTATAAATCAACTTAAACTCCTCTTCATATTTTTATTTATTTTAGAATACTAGTGATTTTACTGATAAATCACTTGTTTGTGAAGCTCGTTATCATAAACGTTTGCAGCTTGTTTTACGAGCATTATGGGCCATATCAGGAGAAGCATTAAGAAAAACTTTTGTTTCCCAAGACTTACTTGTTAAGGTAAATTATTCACACTTCTTACAAACAGAAAAAAATATTTGGGCATGTATTTTAACTATGGCAAGACTATTGGCAAATTAAAGTCAATTACTTATTATTTATTGGAGATTTTAATTCATCTAGACAATACATTTTTAGAGAATGACTGACATAGCAGAGAATGTAAAACAATCAAAGGAGTCAACTAGATTAAATGTTTTGATGGAAGGTCTCCATGCATTACACAAATCATTATCTGAAGATCCAACATGTTTACCTCTTAGCCCTAGCTTGTATGTAACAGGTATACAAGTAAAGTCATCTTCATATTTTCCTTCCAATACACTTCCATTAAAAATTAATTTCACAAGTGACGAAGCTTCTATTATTCCTGCCATTTTCAAAGTGAGTAACTTTATTTTTGTTTTAATTTTCCTAATTATTACTTATAGTTAATGATATAATTTTGATTGTAGGTTGGTGATGACTTAAAACAAGATATGCTTACTTTACAAATGATTAGAATTATGAATAAACTTTGGTTAAGAGGAGGTCTTGACCTGAAAATTGTTACATTCGCTTGTGTACCTACTGGTTATAAAAAAGGTATGTAGAAATATAATGTCTTTCTGGTAAAACACTGGACTTGTGGAAGGATGGTTCTAGTGTTACATATTTATTTACTAGTAATGTTATATATTTTAGCGAAGTCATGTTGTGTATTGGTTTTGTTTCATAGAATTTTTTGTATGTAGTTAATGAGGTGTAATAAAGGAGTTATATTACAATACAGTGTTTGCTAATTAAACTAAGATTCCAACAAGGTATTACAACAATTGCAATAAGTATAAATAACTGTATGGGTAAACTGTGTCTTTGATCCCATACCAAATGAAAGGAAAAAACTACTACTACGCATCTGAATGCACAAAATAATAGCACTTATTTTGGATAGAGGATAATATCACTTGTTGCTATTTAGCTTTTCATTTAAAAACATATGTTCAGGTGTTGTACTTTTGTATTGAATAAGTAACCTGTCTAAAGTGAATTAATTTCTTAACTTTCTTAGATCTTACATTTTACACTTTCATGCCAAGAGTTTTATGTGCAAAAATATTTAGGTGGTTTCTCAAGATTTTGTATTGCATCAAGCCTTTCTCTGGCATTATTCCTTTGCTGTTATTGACTGCCCATATTCTATATTTATCATCCTACAAATTTTAACCCTTTAATGCACTCACTACGTGACAATCGTGTAGCATTTTTTTTATTCTTTATTTTAACTGCAAACAGAGTAAAATTATGAAATCCTTTTTAAAACAATTACAAAAACAAACAATGTGTTTTCCACAAATAAAATTACTAATCTGTGCACACATAGCCCAACCATATTGACTCGGGTAATCAAAAATAATAACGATGTCCATGAGAATATGATAAACAAATAATATTAATGACAAACACATCAGTGAAAAGCTATACCAGTGTGTACTCTCATAAACAAAATCTTAATACCATAATATAACTCACATAATTATAATTTTTAGGCTGTAAATTAATTATAATTCGATGGGTGTAAAAATTTGTAGTGTGTTTCTAGTCTGTGTAACATTTTGATTATTTAGAACTTACCAAAGCTTATATTTAAAAAAATATTATTGATACCTAGCAACATATTTAATTTAAAAATGGGCAAGGAGACAATATATGGAATTGTGAATGAATTTAGTGCCTCTGTTCAGTTTTTTTTTATCATAAATGTTGATATTTTAGGGATGATTGAAATGGTACCAGAAGCTGAAACTTTACGAAAAATTCAAGTTGAGTTTGGTGTTACTGGTTCTTTTAAGGAGTGGCCAATAGCTGAATGGCTTGCTAAACATAATCCTTCTGCCCTTGATTATGAAAGAGCCGTTGAAAACTTTACAGGTATCCGTTAATTTATTTTCAATAAATAGGAAAAGAGGAACAGTGTGCTGCTTTGTGTCTCTACCCATAAGTAATATTTAGATTCTTGCGTCTGATTAATTATTGGAATTTTTTTCAGCCTCTTGTGCTGGATATTGTGTAGCCACATATGTGTTAGGTATATGTGACCGTCATAATGATAATATAATGCTGAAGACGTCTGGCCACTTGTTTCATATCGACTTTGGAAAATTTTTAGGAGATGCTCAAATGTTTGGGAACTTTAAAAGGTAATTAATTTTTTTTTTCATGGTACGTTTTCATTACTTATATATGTTCTCGTTGCTTAATATTATTTCCTATAAGTATTTTATTTTTTAATATTTTTGTCATTTTTTTCTTAGTTACTTTTTGTTACATGTTGTTTTATTTATTTTACAAGATCGTGACCAATTTCTCTTTTTACTTGCATAATTGTTATTAATTTTTATCCTGCTATATTTGACAAATGATTTGTTTCCAATTCTAAAGGTTTAATCTTGATTTTATTTACTTTACTCTTTCATCAAGAGTAACAAATTAAATCCTTTGTTTTAGTAATTTAATATAAATAACTCTTCATCAGTACATTCGGATGATATTGTAACACTTACCACATCACCTACTGTCAGTCTTAAGTCTTGTCTTTTTATACTGAAAAACATGAGAAGGATTATATTATATATTATTATAAGGATATGAGAAGTATTTGCAAAAAAAAAATGTAAATTAAGCATGCTTGCTATAGGCATAAATTTCATGTTTAATAAGTATTTGAAGGGTTCGGCCGAATCTATGCCGATCCATGTTAAATTTTTGCAAAGTTGGGTCTTAGATTGAATAATGTTCTATGTAACTTCCCTTGCATGTTTCTTACAAAACTGCGACATGGACCGCTGATCCAATTATATGTATAATTCACCATTCCAGCTGTGTAAAGTGCTTTCTGTAGGAACCATTATTCAGCTGGGCCCTTCAATTAAATTCAGGTAGCCCCCAAAAAAGTAAACTGTCTAAATTTGACATTTAATTTAAAAAAATAAGTAATTTCAATAGTCATCTTGTGTTTTAACACTAATTGATCACCATTTCTTAAAGATATTATATTATTTTGCTTTCATAATTATTAATTAAGACATCCTGGCACAGAATCCACAACTTTTCGGATGAAAGGAAGAATAATTTATTCTGTTCATTCAAAATTACTGCCTTGTTAATTATTAAGCATATAGAAACATGGTTGGTTCTCACTTTTTTTCATGAAATAATCCCAGGCCTGTGGTATCAAATCTAATTTCAAAGGGATTGAGGTGTCAACTTTTATTTTGGCAGAATATGCAGAACCAGCATTTTAAATTTCAAAGTATGATGCTAGAAAATCCCTTCTTTTCAAGCTATCATTGGAATATGCTAACATACATATATATGTATTCCTTGTTAATTAGTTCAAGAGAATCCTGTGTTGAAGGCATTGATACACCCCCCAAACCATGACAAACATGTCACTATGCTTCACTGTTGTATAAAAAGCTAAGTACTATTAGATCAATTTTCTTTAAGTGAAAATAAACGTAACTCTAGTTCAACCAGTTGTTTTTCAAACATTTATGACTAGCATGTTCCCATCTTCATATTTAATCTTTGACTTCATTGTTGCAGACATTAGTTAAGTATTACATGTTACATAGATATCACTTGTGGTTAGTAACAAGTTTGGTTGTAGCTTATTTTTGTGATCAAAATCAGCTCAATGTAAAGTAACAATATAGTATAAATAGAATAATTAGTAAAAATAAATAGGATGATTTTTATCTTATTAATTTATGTATATTTTAGAGATCGTACACCATTTGTGTTGACATCTGATATGGCATATGTTATTAATGGAGGTGATAAACCATCTGCCAGGTTCCACAACTTTGTTGATTTGTGCTGTAATGCTTTCAATATTGTTAGACAACAAGGAAATATCATATTAAATTTGTTTGGTTTGGTAAGTTCGGAATCATTTATATTTTATTTCATTATTTTAAATGAGAGTGAATTACTGCATGCAATTATATATCATTCATTGAGTATTCAGCTAAGCTCTTCTTAAACAGGGTAAGAGATTATGAAAGAAAACATGTTTTTATATATTCTCCAAGTAATTTTTTTCATTAATTATTAATAATGGTAATAATCATAACCAATTATTATTATTTCTTATTTTTGAATGCTGAGTTGATAGTTTTGTATGATCAAGCTGTAATAAATTACACAATGTAGATTCAGTGGGGAGAATAAATAAAAACATGAAGGTGCATGATCTTGTGTATTTCAAGCTCCATGTCCTGCCTTGTATCAAGTGTTCAGTATACGTTTTTCTTTAATTTAAAAATTTAATTCTATAACATTCTGTAAATCCCAATTTAATTAAAACATGCACAATTGTGTGTTTGTTTCTTAAGACATTGTGAAAAAAAGGGGGGAAATATTAATATTAATTTATTACCTTTTTTCACCATGGCATAATGTTGTGAAATACATAAATAATGATAAAAAAAACAATTTTATGATAGCTAGACATATCAGTTACAAGGGAGATTGGAACTGCTGGACAAGTTGATGATAGTAAGGCAGACCCCATCTCCAGGACAATTATCCATTTATTCATGGTTCATTTGACACAATCATGCTTGATTCAGCAGTTTAAACACTTAGTGGTCATTATGAGAGCCTGGTGTCAAAATGCCAAAAATTTGGGGGCATTGGTAGGTGGTGGGAGATTCAAGTTGGATGAATTAACTCACGAACTAAGGTTCTCATTCTCTTTCTAGAAGCTGAATATCCTCAATCAGCGATAGTCTTTTCTTCACCTACAAAAATATATTTTACTTTTCTTGGTTTGTTATGAGGCCATATCTTGTTGCTCCATTTTAGATGACTGAGAAAGACCCTTTGAAATCATTAACTAACTTGATTGGAATCATTGCTTCCGCAAGTATGTATTCCTAAATCTCCTTTAAGGTGATGTTAGAAACCAATCTTTACAGACATTCACCTCTGCCTTTGTTTTGAAGTTGATTAATAGATGATATTTGGTCAGTCTGTACTCCATTTCTTTCTCAATAGTGCATTCAAGTGCTTTACTGTTATCATACCTTTTAACTATATTTATCAGCTCTTTGTAACAAGATACCTCAAAATTATTCTCATCATTGGCCAGTTCCTACTTGTCCCTTGCACATTGCTGCTGTTATTTAGTTATTTTTATCCTTATAAATGTTTACTGATTATGATGAATATCTATTCAAATTATATATGTATTATATAATACATATTGTTTTTTTACTCATTACAGAATATAAATTTGTTGTTTTTTAAATTGTGGAACTATTTAAATATAAACTTTAGGTATTTAACAAATAAAAAGTTAATATTTATGAATTATATTTTATTGTTTCATTATTTTAATAAATGAAGTTATTAATGCATTTTGCTATCAACCTAAGTAAACGTAAACCAAATATAGATTATCCTACTCAGTTTTTTATTTATATATATAGATGGCTTCTTCAGGAGCTGCAGGTTTAACTGTGGATTCAGTACGTTATGTTCAAGATGCTTTACTTCCTGAACTTTCTGATGCAGAAGCAGCAGCTACATTTGCTAGAATGATTCAAAGTTCTTTGAAATCGTGGTTTACACAAATCAATTTTTTTCTACACAATCTTGCTCAGTTACGCTTTACTGGGGATCATAATGATGATGAGTTGCTTAGTTTTGTACCCAAGACATACAGGTAATTTCAGTTAATCAAATATTGTTTGTAATATGGGGTACTATACTAAATACTGTATAAAGAGAGTTACAAATCATAATAAAAAAAACATGACAGACTGTGTTCAGTAATAATAAAATTGCTTGAAGACTAGTATTTTTATGAATCTCAAAAGCAGAAAGCACTATGGACAATCTTTTTCTAAAAATAAATGTTTTATTGTATTGGTAGGCTGGCTGTGGGCTATTCATATTAATAAAAGAACACCTCTCTCTCTTGTCTAAGCACAATTAATTTTATTATGATATTAGTACTTTCAGTGACCACCATTTTCCAGTATCTAAGAAAGCAATGCCATGGTATAAAGTTCAAGCATACACAATTAAAATAATAAAAAAAACAACTTAAGAATTTATTATAAGTTAAAGCACTCGAATTTCAACAAATTTCCTTCTTTGAGCATAGTATTATCAACAAAAACTACTATTGAAAAATGTTTGTAATTATAAATATTGTGTTACCACCAACAAATTATTCAACTAATTCAAATGTGAAAAGTTGATTGAATAATTCGTCTATTGATGTAGTATGGTACACACAATCAATTACAAAACTTTTTATAGAAAATCATAGTCTCCTTATAATTAAATTAAGAGATAGGAAATGAAAAGTTTACACTATGTACCCTATTCTTACACTGATTTATTACTAGAGTGGAATTTTTGTTATTTGGTGAGCACCAGGGGGGGGGGGGTGACACATACACGAGTAATAAACCTTTTTCAACCATTCAACTTCATATAAAAATTTGCTGCATGTATTAAAATTTTATACCATTAATTGGCAATTGAGGATGACAGCTTAGAGCTGTTCAAATTGTTATTGTTCAAGAAACTTCATTGTGGAGAAACAGAGGAGTTGTTATTTAAATATATCCAGCACCTACCATATAGAAATCAATCTTATTTATTTACCTCAAAAAATTATGAAACACTTGAATTGCTAATATGCACTGCCATGGTTATACCTTAATAAACATTTTTAATAAACCAACCAAAAAAATAAATAAAAAAGTTCTTGTTGGGCGACAAATTATAATGGTTAGTGTAGTGTCTTTTTTTAAATATTTTTACTTTCTTTCTTATAAGGATACAAAGGAAATTCATAGGAGACCCATAAAGAATAATAATTTATTTTATAATGTTTTGATTAACACTGTTGACTGCTGTGTCACCCATATTTAGATGGCAGCTAAAGTTGTAATCAGACCGCGTCATCCATAGTCGAGTGATGCTTATTTCAATACTTACAAAATATTTTAGTTGGTATTTGAAAAGATATTCCACAGAATATCATAAGATTATTAAACTTTTATGGAAGTAATGTAAAAGAAGAAATAATTTTCAAATCTCACATGGCCTGACGGTGAATGCACATTGCAGTCATCGTGTTAATATGATTTCAGGGCTCTATATGGTTTGTTCTAGTGCATAATTTTGTATATTTAAAATGTTATATATCAACAGAATTCATATAATTAAAAATAGCTACCTAATATAAACACTAATAACATGGTATATTCCTTGGTATCGAGGAATAGATTGGGTCTATCACTCCTATTTGATTCTATTCTCTCATCTCAAACTTGTGGCAATGTTCAGGTTTTTTATCAACCAACTTAATAATTAAATAGAAATTGATAATTCCATTAAATAGTGCAGAAAATGGCATGAAATAAACATATTGCAGCAAACAATGCATGCAGTGAGGACATCATAGACAAGCTACAGAATATTATTGAAAGGAGTAGATCTGTCAATGATGTTTTTGTAGCTGTTTATGACAGCTATAGATCTGTATATAGGCCTGCTAATGTCAGTTTTAAACACCGACTTTCCCGAATTCTTTTGTTAAAAAGCACACCTGGCTGTGGTCAGACAGCAGGGCCAAGTTATTTTGGACAGCCCATTGAGAAAGTGAGTTGATTCATGTATTGTTACGGACTGAGCGTGGTTAAAGAAGGAGGATTTAAGCAATTTTATAGAGCTTTTCGAGAGAGGGGTGGAGAATGGATTTTACTAAAAAAGAAGGACCTGTGCTGCCGAAACTCTTCTCGGAACTGATGCCTGGAAGACCTCATCACAGGAAAGAATTGGATGGAGGCATTAAACTGGGTTTTATACTTGGGACATTAGCACCTTAACCCTTTAAGTGCTGAGAACACAACAGTCACGATTAGGTAAAGATCACTCTGTGGGATCATTACCTGCCTAGATAAAAACCTCCCCCCCCCATCATCAATGAAGTCCCTTTATCTTGAAACTAAAAAAAGTCCCATTCTCATTCAATCCTTTGAACTTGAAAGGTGGCTTCAAGAAAAAGAAAAAATTCGAACCTCTGATTTTGAGAAAATTACTGATTTCTTTTTTACAACTAATTTACGTTGAACTTCTTTTCTTTATTTGTTACTAATTTTACATAGTAATTTTGAGTTGGATTCATCAGAAGATTGGAAATATTCTCCTCTTGGTTTTGGACGAGCAAAATCTAAGTAAAATTACATTTAAAAAAAAGATGTTTTCAAAAAAGTGAAATTGTTGGAAGAGAAATTAGGCAAGGGGCATTCAATGCACATAGGTAATTTCTTTACATCTGTAAATTTAGTTCAGCATTTGTTTAAAATGAATACATTTGCCACGGGAACCATAAAACTGAATAGGAAGGGTATACTATCTGAAGTGAAAACTGCTAAGCTCAAACGAGGAGAAAAAATAGCTCGGTTTACAGATAATGTTCTTTACCTAATAAGTGAAAAGACTGGAGAGGTGTTTTAATTCTATCATCCAAGCATACAAGTGATATGGCGGAGGAGAAAACAATGCAAAACCCTTTACTTACTGTTCAGTACAATAAATGGGGGGGGGGGGGATAGATAAACATGATCAGATAATGTTGTATTATCCATGTGAAAGGAAATCTACCCAGTGATATAAGAAATTAAAGTTTCACATCTTACAAATTTTGCTAATTAATTCGTACTTATTATACAAACAAAACATACAAAATATTTCTTTACTAAACTATATGAAATTAGTTTTTGAAAAATGACTGCCGGCAAAAAGTGAAGTTCCGCAGATTTCAACAACTCCTCATTATGTTGCACCTGTAGGAGTCAATGAGAAAGGAGCTAAAAACAAAAGCGGTGTAAGTACTTTTTTTAAACAAAGAACAAAAGACACCTATTCTTCATGCGTGAAATGCCTTGATAATGCAGGCTTTTGTATTGAGTGATTTCAATCATACCACGAATATTCATAGTTTCCAAACTATTATTTTGTTCAAATATTTCTGTTTACATAATTTAATCTGAATATGTAAAAAATTATTATTTTCAAATAATATACATAAATGTAGTAAATTTAGTATAAACATTTATTTTAACATTTTTGTATTGTAACATTAGAATTTTAAGTTTATATGATGTAGATATGTTTGTAAGTTTATAGTTGTGTAAGATCTATTCATTGTAATATAGAAAATTTATTTTCATAATAAATTTCTTTAGTTTGAATTCATTTGTACTTATTGCTTTGAATTGCTTTGTACTTATTCAGACTTCTTTTCTTTGTGTCAATACAACATGGCCCAGGTAAAAATTTGACCATAACGATAAACCTTTATCTAAATCCTATTTGAAGATGGGATTATTCAGACTATTTGGATTATTGCTTTCAAAAGCATAATACAAATAATTCTTTGAAAGGTAAGGCTCCATTTGTAACATAATACCGTTATAACAGATAGTATTTACTTTTTTTCAAACTTATCAAAAATAATTTAAAGAAATTTTTACCTTATTGAGTTCAAATTATGAAAAAATAAAAATGGTCTTAGCCCAATTATTTATTGATTGCAACATTTGTAGCTTCAGCCATAGAGGAAAACGATTAACGTTTGAAATTTTTGAAAATAATTTTTTTACATTATGAAGCGTATTTCGAATGCAAAATTATAATTTTGTGTTAATAAATTAGAAACTTTACTGAAGGCAAGCGAAGAACCATGAAATAGTCCCTGGAACTGAAAGTGTTGATACCTGTTTTTATAATTTTTGTTTATTGTATAATCTTATATTCGTTTTGATTTTCAGTATGTATCAAGAAGGACGTTTAAAAAGTGTAGAAGTACACAGTTATCAAAAACGGTATGATCCTGAAAAATATTACATGTACATTTTAAAAGTAGAAAGAGTGAACCAAAGAGACCCATCATACCTTTTTAGGTCCTATAAAGAGTTTTGTGAATTTCATCAGAAGCTTTGTCTGCTTTTCCCATTAGCAAAATGTTACAGGTAATTCTTTCTTAATTCTCGTATAAATATTAGTATTAAGTTTCTCTTTTTATATTTTTTAAAATATTTTCAAATAATTATTTTTATTTAGCAGGTTTGCCTATTTTTCAATCATACAGGTAATTTAGAATTTATTACATATATGCAATAGAGTAAAACTGGAAACTCCCTCTCATTATCGCAAAGCCATTTATGTGAACAAAATAAAGCTGATTTTGATATGAAAACAATTCTGCAAAAATATTTTCATCATGAACCAATTAAATAAATGCTTGCTTTTCCAAATAGTTCTTTATTTTAAAATTAATTTAGGAATCTTAGCAATTCACTGTAGCTTCCGGCTTACATAAATTCTTTGTTAAATAGGAAATTGTCACTAGACATTTTTAATTGAGATGTAAATATTTCAGTTGGTTTTTTTATGAAGCTGTTACTTGTTAAATATGCTTCATAATTTTGTATCAGGCCATATACTGTTGCATGATATTCCGGTAATATTTAGTACATGGAATTAATTTGCTTTATTGACCACTCGAACCAATGAAATTTTCGGCTTCTTGTATCTCTTGCATCTCTCTTTATCCATCACAGGGTTTCTGTATTTGATGACATGGCTCCCAGTCAAGTCCCTCTTGTGTATGGAGGTACCCTCACAACCATCATATATGGTTAAATTTTTTTTTTTCTCTCTATAAATTTTTTATACTCGAACTTGCAGAATGTCTGTCCATATCACGCAATCATTTCACAGTGCCAAATATTAGTTATGGCTTACCCTGGGTAATTTTGTTTGTAAAGGTTTGTAATTGTCTAAATGTCACATACAATGCTTAATTGGCAAGCAAGAAAAATTTATGACTAGTTATCAAAGGAACATACTCTGTAATATTAAATGGATTAGAATAAGGTGTAGAAGATTGCACTTTAAATATGGTTTTTTTAAACTTGACCCTGTTAACCGAAAAAGCTTGTTGAGATAAGCTTGGAAAGATGGATACTACACTTAGTTGAATGAGAAGGTTGTGTAAACAAGTTGCTTTGAGGTCAATATTGAACACAGCAATAAGGAAAGTATAGAAATATCACCTGATGAAGATAATGTAATGGAAGTTAATGTAAAACTTAAAATAAACAAGATACTTGATATAGACAGTCAAATTTCTTCCAGCTGAGCTCTATAAACATAAAGCACATACTTAGATTAAAGATGAGCAAAAAACATTATCATAAAAAGGTAGGCTTATAGATCTTTTTCGTGAGGTTATTATATCCATGTAAAATTTATGGCAGGGTGGGTTACTGTGTTAGAAGCAACACACTTTCCTATATGTTTAATAATTTATTTTTAATTTGTTTTTTAGTAAATTGAAAACAACATTAGTTTATTACTTGTATACTAAAATAAGTATGTCATTTCTTTTTATAGTCTTCCTAGCTCCAGTTTACATGTGGGTAGATCAAATGTAAAACAAGTTACTGATAAAAGAATGCACGATATAAAGAAATTTCTTCAGTCACTTTTTAATATGGCAGATGAAATTTGTCATTCTGATTTAGTCTATACATTTTTTCATCCACTTTTAAGAGACCAGCAAGAGTCTTCTATCCATGAACACAAACTGAAAGGTAAGCTTTTAATATTTATTCATTAAATAGGATTAATATTATTTTATTTAAAATGGTTAGTAACTTACGATTGTTGGTATGTTTGAGATTTAGGCACCTAAGCAACGATTTTTATGACAAAAACAATTTTTTACGATCCATAGGTCAGTTTTAGCCATTGTAAGCTAAAGATTAAGGACTATATAAACAGAATCATTGAAGTTGTTGAAGACCAAAGGTGCACGGTGACCTGCATAAATCCCCACTTACTTTACTGTAGATTTTACTGAAACACATTAAGGTCAGGAACTAAACCTACCTAAGCTTAACATGTGAAATTTTTAAAAGGATACTTTTTAAGAAGAGTTCATAAATTTATATCTGTTTAGAACTACATGTTCTCTTAGTGAAAGAGGATGGAATGTGCCCAGTGTTAAAATACAGAAAATTTAGAGCTTAAGTCAGTTAACTTAAATCCTTAGCTGGTAGCAAGCAGCTTGCTTGCATTTTCACTTCAATAGAAGTCCATTTGTGGCCTGTAGCTGGTTAAAGAAGCAACAGACAACAATTTCTATTGGGAGGTTTATGTTTTGTCTTGGTCCATCACCTTGGTTTGCTCACCATGATCAACTTATTCATTCAGTAACTAACAATTTTTTATGTTATATATGTAATAATAATTAAATCACATATTACACTGTTTGTTTTTAATAGATAACAGAACCAATAAATAATAAATATTGCAAATGTGCTCGATATCCTTCTTTATCGATTTTTATAATATATTTACACAATAATGCAACATTTCGGACTCAATCAGTCCATCATCATCAATTATTCCATACACAATCAAAAGAAAAATATTAGTACAATAAAAATGAGTAAAACTTATATTTATATTAAAACAATAATTTTTCAACAATTAAAAAAAAAAAATTAAATACTCACATGCTGTGTTGTTTCAAATTAAATTGTGTCTGTCAGTCAGGCCTATCTCTGGCATCAGCTGTAGCTACAGGTTGCTGTGTGTTGTCAGTTCAAAGTTGTATTTAATGTGTACAATCTTATCTGTCTACTTGTTGTCAGCTATTATTAAAAAAAAAGTCATTAATTATCTTAACATAGTGTAACTTATTCCTTTTACATCTGTTTTATAATCCACAGCATTTTTGGTTATGTGAATTGATTCTAAAAGTATACTAGATCTGTTATTATCTTTATATTGAACTAGCTAAAATATATTGTTAAAAAATGATTACCCGAAAGTGGTAATAAATAGGATATGGTATAATAATCCAAGGAAGACTAATATAAGGACACAAAAGCCTGAAAAACCAGACGATATAAAAATCATACAAACTCCCTTAAGCAATAATAAAACAACAGCCAAAATTAATGGGAGTGCTCGATGACGGACTGATTGAGTCCAAAACGTCGGATTATTGTATGTAATAAAAATTGATAAAGAAGAAGAATATTGTGAAAATTTTCAATATTTATTATACATAAAGACATCCTTCAAAATAACAAATGTTAATGAACTAATAAAATCTACCATTCATTGAATTATAGTTGTTTATTATACAACAACAGTAAAACATATGTTATATGTGTGCATTCTTTTATTTCAATACGTTTATAATTTTTTTTCTAAGCTCAATATTTGCATTTTTCAATAATATCTATAGGAGTAGCTATGTTTAAGGCCCCCCTCTCAATTGAATAAAGACATCATACGATCAGGTCAGATCGAACCATGTATTTTTTTCTTAATTCATTGCACATGAGACCAACGATTCTGCTAAGGAAGTAATGATTTGCTGGGTGTGGACTTATTTAGTTTATAAAGTTGATATGTTGTGGAGTTTTTCCTCTCCCGGTAATAGTTGATTGACATTATTGCTCATGTACATAATAGTATACTATTCTAATATTTTCTTATTTTTTATTAATAATCATCATATTTTAATTATATAAAAACTTTATATTCATAACTTTTACTTTATCTCAGGGTTCTGTTAATTATTTTAGGAAACTTTTGGCAAAAGGACTATTGATTTTATTATTACACACATTTAACAGCTAAAAATTAACATACAAACAAATCACGTACTTAAAATTTCGTATTATACTGGCCAGTGCTTCTCCGTGTTGGTGGTTTCGTTGTTCTTCTTCTAATGCTTGATCTGATTTGTCTTCATGCTGAGTGAAAGTAAAAATGTCTCGCTGTCTTCATGCTGAGTGAAAGTAAAGATGTCTTATTGTCGCATCTGGTGAAAAATGAAAAAGGACCACGAGGGGCCAGCTTGGGTCCGCTACCTCGTCTAACGGTGTCTGCTCAACGACGACTGACTCTTTTGTCTCCCAGGAGGTTCACTCTTCTCGCTTCTGTCCGATGCCTTCTTGACTTTCAATTTCAAAAACATGAAGCACGGATAGCTACTAAATTTCTCAACACTCGTTTTTTCTGAGATTATTTACAAGCACCATTTAAAATCGTCATTTAAAAATATCATAACATTCGGGTCCGCTCCGATTTAAAAATATTTTTGACCTTGTCGATACAAATTTTTCATTCCACTTTACTTTTGATTTCAATATTCACTTTTTTAGCACTTTGAAAATTTGCATTTTCTTATTACTAAATGACAATATCAGATTATGTGTCACCAAAATTTTACATTTTTCATTTCAACCATTTACATCACAAATGTAATTGTACCTTACAGACATCTTAGCTTTTAACTATAGTGCCATAAATTTATAATTTCCAAGTTTTTACATTGCTGGTTTGACAATATCTTCATAATAAAGTATTAATTACTTTTAAATTTCAAACTTTTATATAGCTTTTAACATTTACCAACGTGATTGTACAAATTAAACATACTAACATTTTAGTACATTAGAATAAAATTCAATTTTTTAAGTTTTTACATGTGTCCATTTGACACCAATTTTCATATAAGGTTTTAATAAATTTAAAATTTTCAATTTTTTTTTTTTTTTTTTTTTTTTTTTTTTTTTTTTTTTTTTTATAGATGTTAACATATTTGATTGTCCAGATAAACACCATACCATTTTAATACAATACAATAAACTTCAATTCAAGTTTTTAGATAGATTTTAACATATTGACAAATTTGATTGAACAAATAAACATACTAACATTTTAATACAATATAATAAACTTTACTTTCAAATTTTTACATGATCTTGACTTATGTCCTTCTCATAATAGAGCTTCAATAACGTGGCATGGAACATTCCACGAATGTTGTCTCCATCATCTGCTATTATGAAAGTGGATTTACCAACTTGGTTAACTATTTTGTATGGCCCTTCAAAAATAGGTAAAAGTTTTGCATTTCTTATACCTGCTTTCGGAATGCGTAAAGCTTTAACAAGGACTTTGTCTTGTAATTTAAATTCGGTAAAATTTTTATTTTTGTTATGTTTGTTTTTATTTATATCTCCTATTTTAGTTAATTTGTCGTATATGAATTTATTTATTTCTTCCGGGTCATTGAATTGTGATTTGTTTGGATTGTCTCCAATGTATACTGACCAAAAACGTAATGGTTCTATTTTGAAAAAAGCTTGAATTGGTGTAATATTGGTAGTCGTATGGTATAGACTATTTATCGTAGATTCTATTTTTTTAATTTGGCTTAGCCAGTCTTTATGGTTTTCATTTATGAGAAGTCTCAGATATTTCAAAATATCTTGATTTACCTGTTCTGAAATATTTCCTTGTAGATGTCTTATTGAGGTAAGGATTCTAACTACTTTATTTTTTATTAAAAATTTTTCCCATTTGTCTGATGTAAAACAAGTTGCGTTATCACTCAGACATTTTTGTGGTATGCCCATTTCCTGAAAAAATTTATTTAATGATGATATGGCACCCGTTATATTTGCTCTTTTTGTTGGATAGATTTTGATATATTTAGTAAAATTGTCTATAGCTACTAGTAAATATTTATAATTTTTATTACTAATAAATGGACCCAAGTAATCTATAGATATAATTTCTAGCTTCATTTTAGGAATTATTGGCTGATACGGTACTATTGATTTAACGGATGATTTGTTTATCTGACAATTATGACAGGTTTTTAATGTTTTACTAATTAACTTTCTTAAATTGACACAATAAAATCTTTCTTTAATAATGTTTAAACATTTGCTCATACCTGCATGACAAAATTTTAAATGCACTATGTTTATTAGACTTGTTATATCACTGTTTGTTAGTTCAATATAGAATTTATTTTTTAATTTTTTATGTATCATACCATTGATTATTTTATAATTTTCTTTCTTTTTCTCAAATTTTTCTTTTAATTTTACATTATTTTGTTGATTATTTGCTATATTTTCAAAGAATTTTTCTTCTTGTAATTCATTTAATTTAATGAATCATTTCCTAATCGATCCGGGATTTCTATTGGATTTCTACTTATGAAATCAGCGATTTTGTTTCGCTTTCCTTGAATGTGAATATAATCAATATTTAAAGGCCCTAAATAATTAATCCATCTGATCAAACGACTGGGTGGATTTTTACAGCTATGTAGAAATGTAATTGCACTGTTGTCTGTTTTCACTATAATCTTGTGTCCTGCTATTAAATTATAAAATTTTTGTATATATCGCGTGTATAATACCTGTTGGGGAGAGTGACACCATAAAGAAAAAAAAATCGACAGGTGTAATTCTCTGACCCCGTGTCAATTATGCCGGTCTTTTGAGATCATGAAAGAAGGTAACGAGATATCAATTGCGGGGGGTTCAAACAAACCACGGAAACATTAATGCAGGGAAATGAAAGAAAAAAAAAATAAAGAAGAACGAAATTGCAATAAGCCCGATAAGGGCACCTTTACAGAGCGGGGTGCAAGTACTTTGGAAAGACAGATTTAGATTACTGACATTTATTAGATGATAATAAACAAATAGCATTTGATTAAAAAAACAAAAAAAAATACTTAAGCTATTTGATAAAAAAAACTCCTTAAACTATTTGATAGAAAAAATACTTAAACTATTTGATAAAAAAAAAAATAATTAAACTATTTGATAGAAAAATTACTTAAACTATTGGACAGAAAAAATACTTAAACTTTACTAAACTTGAAACCTGTAAACCAGAGTTTTATTAACTTAAAGTTTGCTGATTGAAGAATGAGAACGACATAAATACATCACTGTCCGTGTTTATCTATACGTATGAATAGTTTGGTGTTATTTGGTGTAAACTGATGAACGACGTAAACAAACAACATAAACCCTCAGTACGTGAAAGCTACGTCCATCGAGGTTACCTGTCGTAGCTAGATAGTGGATTAGTCAATCAGCTGTGAGGTTCCAGGTGGATGGAATCGGTGAGTCGATGATCGATATGCCCATATCCATACTTGTTCCAAGTCGAATTTCCAACCAGAGGTGCTCCCCATAAACCATAGGCCGATAAGGCGGTGATAAGTAACAACAGGCCGATAAGGCGGTGATAAGTAACAACAGGCCGATAAGGCTGTGATAAGTAACAACAGGCCGATAAGGCGGTGAGATGAGGGAGGGCACTCTGGTGTGTGTTGGCCAACTCAGGTCTGGATCCACACTGCCAGCGACTTATCACTTTTAATCCTCTATAAAGGATGTGGTGTCCTCAATCCGATTACGGGGCCTCGGAGGCGTCCCGTATCGTTATTCGTTTTGTTTACTTTCCAACATATTTCACTTAAAACAAAATCAATACCCTCACATTCGAAACACAAAGATATTCTTAGAACATTTATAATATTATCAATAATTATTAATTCTTTATATAAAACTAAACAAATACAAAAAAAAAATATTTATCTCTAATTTACACTTTTTTATAATAAATTTTACGAGGGTACTTTGTTAGATAATTACTTGTCAGCGCAAGACCCCTTATTCGGGCTTAAACAATGAATGATAATTTTTTTTCCAATAAACAAAATAAACGAATTACAAGCGTAAACATACCGCCCACCAAATTTTATCCAAAATTTACATATGGGACAAGTTAGGGTACATGGATGTCAAAGGACATGGGGAAAGAAGGATTTGTAAGGAAGGGTGGCTCCTTTAGTCGCCTTTTACGACAAGCAGGAAACACTGATGGCCTATTCGTATACTGGGACCAACACGGTGTTTCCCATTACTTAGGGATTAAGAAGTAATGGGAGGATTTTGCGGCTCATCTTGAGGAAAAAGGGGTGCTAATCGGGTAACAGGTCGGACATATTCCCCAGCCGAGGTTTTAATTTTTACCACTCGCACAATACCATCTTTACCTGGATAGGACTCCAGGATACGGCCCACGGGCCAAGAGAGGGGAGGTGAGTTCGGTTCCTTTAAAAGGACCATAGTTCCAGGAACCACATTTGGACTGTTAACCGTCCATTTGATCCGGTCTTGTAATCCCGCAATATAATCTAGCCTCCATCGTTTCCACAGATCCCATACACATTTTCTCAGGAAATTTCACCGAGATAAAAGGTGAGGTACCTGGTCAGAAAAATCGGGCTCTGGTTCCGACACCAAAGGTTCCCCTATGAGAAAGTGCCCTGGTGTTAGAACGTCAAAGTTCTCTGGATCTGATGACGTGGGAATTAACGGTCGGGAATTCAGTACAGCCTCGACTCTCGCGGCGATGGTAGCCATTTCCTCAAATGTTAATGGATGTTCGTTTAAAATGCGGGTTAGATGAAATTTCAGTGATTTAACTCCCGCCTCCCACAATCCACCAAAGTGTGGAGCTGAGGGGGGGGTTAAACTTCCAGACTATTCCACGTCTACCCAGATGTTGCTCTATGGTATTTTGATTTTGGTGATGGTTCCACCAACTCTCCCATTCTTTTAACCGGCGGTTGGCACCCACGAAATTTGTACCATTATCTGAAAAGATTTTACTAGGAAGGAAGTCCCCGACGAGCGATAAATCGGTCTAGAGTGCCCAAAAATGCTTCCGTTGATAGTTGGGACACGACTTCAATGTGTAGTGCTTTGGTGCCCAGACACACGAACAAACAGTAATAGGCCTTTCCTACAACTGATTTACGTCGGGTAGACTCTTTGATTAAAATGGGTCCCGCAAAATCCACTCCGGTGTTTAGGAATGCCCTGCCCTGTTCAAATCGCGATATTGGAAGGTTACCCATTAATGGTGAATAGTTAGCTACTCGAATGCGGTGGCACTTTAGGCACTGGTGAGTCCTGGCTCGAATCACCTTTCGCGCTGAAAGGATCCAATATTGACGGCGTATTAAGGAATGAAGGAGTTGGGGGCCTGCGTGTAAATAAATAAGATGAAGCTCATCAATTAGCAAATTAACAAAATTAGATTTATCAGGTAGTAATATGGGGTGCTTAGATTCTTCAGAAAGTGGAGAGTTCTGAAGGCGACCGCCCACCCTGACAACACCCAGGTGGTCGATGAAGGGTTGTAGCTGTTTCAAATATGTTGGACCAAATTGCTTCGATGAAATCTCCTGCGACCAATGACAGCGTTGTATTCCTTTTATCAAGGTAATTCTCGATTGTGATCTTTCCTTAAGGGTTAAGGGTCCGAAAATGCCATTCCCTCTTCCCAATCTCGTGTTATTAATGAACCGAAGGACCAAGGCAAGCACTCTTACCATTTTCTCAAAAGAACTAAAGTTTTGCGTGAAATTTTCAAAAAAAATTGGCTTTTCCAAAGAAAGAAAATTAGAGACGTTTTTCAATTCGGGTAAATTCTCTTCGAGAAGGTTAGAAGGGTTCAAACTTTTAATTGGCCAGGCAGTTGGAGTTATTTCTAACCATTGAGGGCCGATCCACCAGGAGGTTTTTCCCTGTAGGATAGAAGGGTCACAACCCCGTGAAGCTAGATCGGCAGCGTTGTCTTGTGAAGCAATATGGAACCAAGAGTTTAATGAGGACGAGTTTAATATTTTTGTCACTCTATTGGCTACAAAGGTTTTTAGTCGCTGAGTAGGCGTCTTGAGCCAGGCTAACACAGTAGCGGAATCAGAGAAAAGATAATGGCCTCGAATGGGCAACTCGGATAAAAAATTGCTCAAGGAGCTCAGAGTGTCAATTAGCAACAGTGTCGCACATAGTTCCAATCTTGGAATGGATATATATTTCAACGGTGCCAGCCGCGTCTTTGCCATTATGAGTCTAGTGAAGATTTCACCATTTTCCAATAAAATGCGGAGATAAACTGCGGCCGCATATCCCAGAGTGGAGGCATCGGCGAATCCGATGACCCACACATCTTTAGCTTTTCTTGGGAACAAACACCTGGGAATCCGGATACTCCTCAAACTCGTTAGTTCAGCGAAAAAAGCTACCCATGTATCAGAAATTTCTCTTGGAATGGTCTCATCCCAATCACATTTTAATTGCCAAAGACTCTGCAAAATTATTTTTGCCTTGAATACTACTGGGGCTAAGTAACCTAGCGGATCGTACATGCGGGCAATACACACTCCATAATACCGCGTTTGGTGATAACATTCTCCCTTAATTGAACATCGTAAGCGAGTATGTCGTGATATGTTTCCCATTTCATACCCAACAGCTTCACAACCGAATCTTCCATATTCGATAAAGGGACTGAAGACATTAAGGCATTCGATGGTACATTTTCAAGAAGCTCTTTCGAGTTACTGCTCCATTTTTTGAGTTCAAAACCACCTTTTTCCAACAGCCGCATCAACTGTTCTTGTAATAGTATTGCCTCTTCGAGCGTGTATGCACCAGTCAAGATATCATCAATATAAATATTGTTTTTTAAAGCTTTAACAGCAAGGGGAAAAGGATCTCCTTCATCGACCATCAACTGAGACAAAACGCGTATGGCTAAAAAAGGCGAACAAGACAAACCGAAAGGTAAACGTTTGAATTCGTACTCTACCAGGGCGTCTGAGTTGTTAACCCTATAGAAGAAATGTAAAAACCGACAGTGAGCAGGAGAAACCAGAATACCTAGGTACATTTGGCTGATGGCTGATGTCAGTGGTCATTACAAAGCGGGGAATGCGAAAACGAAGTAAAACATCTCGGATATCATTTTGTAACTTCGGACCGATCAATAAGTTTTCATTGAGAGAGCCTGCAACAGTGGAAAAGGACCCATCGAAAACAACACGTAATTTCATGGAAGGGTGATTTTTTATCACACTGTGATGAGGCAAAAAACATAATCCTGGGTGGACAGCAGGTTCCGCAAAATTTTTATTTAAATAATCTTGGATTACGTTGTTATAAGCTTCTTTTAATGTCGGATCCCGAGCAAATTTTCTTTCTAACATTAGGAACTGATGTAGTGCTCCAAACTTGGATTGTTCAAGCCCCGAGACCTTAACCCGAAAAGGCAAACCGACGATATAGCGACCTTGCTTATCGCGGCTATGGGTTTTAACAAACTGCTCCTCACATTTGGCATCCAAGGGGTCGATATGACGAATGGATTTGACCTCTTCTATTTCCCAAAATTTTGAAATAAGATCACACA
This sequence comes from Acanthosoma haemorrhoidale, assembly GCA_930367205.1. NCBI lineage: Eukaryota > Metazoa > Arthropoda > Insecta > Hemiptera > Acanthosomatidae > Acanthosoma > Acanthosoma haemorrhoidale. The sequence goes on along the minus strand of OV884009.1, from coordinate 33,719,538 downwards.
GAACATGCTCAGGATTCTGTGCCGTAGCCAACGAAGAAGTCTGACTCCCAGTTCCCAATGCGGAAATCTTGCCTAACAAAACCCATCCAAATATACTTTTCATGGCATAGGGAAGACCATCTGGAAGTTTGAATGACTCCCCCGTTAAAATTTCACCAAATAAATCTGCCCCGCATAGGAAATCTACAGCTTTGGGTACATGAAAGTCAGGATCTGCGAGTTCATAATCCTTTAAGTAATTGTGGATGTCTGGTGTGATAGGACATGAGGGCATGTCAGAACAAATGCGATCAATAATCACCGCGCGCGTACTGATCTGAACGGAATTCGACCTATTGGGTGTCAAGATGCATTTAATTGTTGAATTACTTCCAGCTATGTCATGATTACCGAGCCCTAGTAGTCTTTGTGGCTCATGCTGTATCGGGAGGGAAAGTCGTCGAGCACACTCCATGGTGATAAATGAGCGTTGTGAACCACAATCGATCAATCATAAAATCATTTCCTAATCGATCCGGGATTTCTATTGGATTTCTACTTATGAAATCAGCGATTTTGTTTCGCTTTCCTTGAATGTGAATATAATCAATATTTAAAGGCCCTAAATAATTAATCCATCTGATCAAACGACTGGGTGGATTTTTACAGCTATGTAGAAATGTAATTGCACTGTTGTCTGTTTTCACTATAATCTTGTGTCCTGCTATTAAATTATAAAATTTTTGTATCGCGTGTATAATACCTGTTGGGGAGAGTGACACCATAAAGAAAAAAAAATCGACAGGTGTAATTCTCCGACCCCGTGTCAATTATGCCGGTCTTTTGAGATCATGAAAGAAGGTAACGAGATATCAATTGCGGGGGGTTCAAACAAACCACGGAAACATTAATGCAGGGAAATGAAAGAAAAAAAAAATAAAGAAGAACGAAATTGCAATAAGCCCGATAAGGGCACCTTTACAGAGCGGGGTGCAAGTACTTTGGAAAGACAGATTTAGATTACTGACATTTATTAGATGATAATAAACAAATAGCATTTGATTAAAAAAACAAAAAAAAATACTTAAGCTATTTGATAAAAAAAACTCCTTAAACTATTTGATAGAAAAAATACTTAAACTATTTGATAAAAAAATAATTAAACTATTTGATAAAAAAAAAAATAATTAAACTATTTGATAGAAAAATTACTTAAACTATTGGACAGAAAAAATACTTAAACTTTACTAAACTTGAAACCTGTAAACCAGAGTTTTATTAACTTAAAGTTTGCTGATCGAAGAATGAGAAGACATAAATACGTCACTGTCCGTGTTTATCTATACGTATGAATAGTTTGGTGTTATTTGGTGTAAACTGATGAACGACGTAAACAAACAACATAAACCCTCGGTACGTGAAAGCTACGTCCATCGAGGTTACCTGTCGTAGCTAGATAGTGGATTAGTCAATCAGCTGTGAGGTTCCAGGTGGATGGAATCGGTGAGTCGATGATCGATATGCTCATATCCATACTTGTTCCAAGTCGAATTTCCAACCAGAGGTGCTCCCCATAAACCATAGGCCGATAAGGCGGTGATAAGTAACAACAGGCCGATAAGGCGGTGATAAGTAACAACAGGCCGATAAGGCGGTGAGATGAGGGAGGGCACTCTGGTGTGTGTTGGCCAACTCAGGTCTGGATCCACACTGCCAGCGACTTATCACTTTTAATCCTCTATAAAGGATGTGGTGTCCTCAATCTGATTACGGGGCCTCGGAGGCGTCCCGTATCGTTATTCGTTTTGTTTACTTTCCAACATATTTCACTTAAAACAAAATCAATACCCTCACATTCGAAACACAAAGATATTCTTAGAACATTTATAATATTATCAGTAATTATTAATTCTTTATATAAAACTAAACAAATACAAAAAAAAAAATATTTATCTCTAATTTACACTTTTTTATAATAAATTTTACGAGGGTACTTTGTTAGATAATTACTTGTCAGCGCAAGACCCCTTATTCGGGCTTAAACAATGAATGATAATTTTTTTTCCAATAAACAAAATAAACGAATTACAGGCGTAAACAATACCTAAAAGTTCCTTTTCAGTTGAATAATAATTTAGTTCAGAATTTTTAAAAGTTCTACTACAAAAGGATATAATTTTCTTTTTATTATTTTTATTTAATTGATATAGAATAGCGCCTGAAGCAAAATCTGAACTATCTGACTCTATGTAAAAAAACTTTTTTAAAATCTGGGTAATTTAACAGGATATCATCACTCAGTTTTTGTTTAATTTCGTTGAATGCAACTTGTTGTTCATTTGTCCATGTGAATTTGGAATTATTTGAAGTTAATTTATATAGTGGTCTACTAATATCGGCATAGTTGCTACAGAATTTATTATAAAAATTTATATACCCTAGAAAGCTTTGCAATTCTTTCATATTGTTTGGTTCTCTAAATTGTTTTATGACATTTACTTTTTCAGGATCTTTTTTAATACCGTCCGATGTTAACAGGTAACTTAGAAATGGAATACTATTTTTGAAAAATTTAGATTTTTTTAAATTTATTGTTACACCGTTGTTTTGGAAAATTTTGAATAGATCAGTTAAAACACTTAAAAACTTTTCATATGTGTCTGCATGTATGAGGACGTCGTCTACATATACTTTAATGTTATTCATTAAGGTTGTTGGTATTATTCTCTTTAATGCTTTTATTAATGCAGCTAAACTGACTGATAAGCCAAAAGGGATTCTTTTAAAATGGAAAGTTTCGTTCAAAAATTGGAAACCTGTAAATTCTCTACTATTTTCATCTAATTTAACCTGCCAAAAACTACTTTTTAAATCTACCGTTGCTATGAATTTTGAATTTGAGCATTGATATAGTATTGAGTCTATATTTGGTGGTGCATCATATAAGGGTTTAAGTCTTTTATTTAAAAATCGTCCATCCAAACATATTCTAACAGTACCATCTTTTTTCTCTTCTAATATAATGGGGTTAACATAACACGAATTAGATGTTTCAATTATTCCGTCATTTATCATCTTATTTATTTCTTCTCTTGCTTTTATTATTAATTTAGGGTTTAGTTTATATTGAAATTGTTTGTATGGGGTATTATCATTTACTTCTAATATGTGTTCATAGCATTCGATGCAACCAGGACGTTCTTCAAATATTTCACCATATTTCTCAAGTACATTTCTAAACTCGATTTGCTGTTTATTATTTAAAATGTTTTTTGTTTCCGAACAGATAAAATCGATATCGTTTTTGATATTATTTCTTGTAATTTTACTTTCTAAACTTGTAATTTTTAAATTAATACTATTATGTGTTTCTTCCGAAATTTTAAATTTTTCTCCGATATTAAAATTTTTAAAACTGACACTTGCATTATTATTTTCATTTTTCAATGATATCATCTTAGTATCAAAATTTATTATCGTTTTATACTTATTTAAAAAATCTATTCCTATTATAATGTCGTGTTTTATTCCGGGTACTATTAAAAAATTAGTATCAAATTTACATTTGTCAATTTTTATTTTCATAAACAGTTGTTTATTTGCACAGGCTGTCTTTTTTCCTGATACCGATATAATGTTGGTTTTTGTTAACGGTAATAATTTCAAATTCCTAAATTTCGATTTATTTTTTTCAAAAAATGTTTTATTTAATACTGAGATTTCAGCTCCTGTATCGATTAGTACTTGATTATTAATCTGGCCAAAATTAATATTTATTACTGGGCATCTATTGTTTTTTTTAATTGCCATAATTGGCTCATCAATTAACAAAGTATCCTCAAAAAGATTATTTAATATATAACTCTCATTACCAAACACATATAGTCATTCTAATTCATTTTGTCTGTGGTTCTGATGTACCATCGTATGTGTTGTAAATTTGTTTTCTCGCATTACTGTATCGTGTTCATTTCTACTTTCTTCACTATTGTCTAGATCCGGTTGGTTATCATTACTCTGCACTTCAATTCGATTACACTGTATTTGTCGTTCATTTAGTCCGTCATTTTGCTCAAACTCCTCTCTATTCTGACTATAATTTTTCTGATAATATGGCCTTCTGTCTGTTCTGGTTGTTTCTTTATTTGTAAAACCGCCTTTAAATCCCCGGTTAAATTGGCCGATTGTTGGCCATTTGCAAATTGGTTTTGACTATTACCATTTTTAAAATTACTATTTTGATAACCACTAAATCTGTTTCTATTTTCCCCATTAAATTTCTGATATGGTCTGTTGAACCGTCCAGTTTGTATGTCATTTGTTTGTCTATTTTGGTAGTAATCATCTTTTTTGTCTCTCTCAAAGTTATTATCTTGCCCTTTATTATGATGGTATGGTTTATTATTAGTCTGTTGGTTCATTTGTGTATAATTTTCAAAATTATGATTTAACCCGTTATTTTGGAGATTGCCATTTTTTAATTCTTTATTGATCTGATTTTTATTAAACATCCCTAAAATGTTGAATAATTCTACCACTTTTTCAACCTTTCTGTTTATGCAAAGGTTATAGACCGATTGCCCAAAATGCCTTATGAACATTTGGCACGTGGATTCTTCATTTAAGATGTCCATTGTTATCATCCGAGTAGTGAATTCTGACAAATATTCCTGCGGGTTTAAATACGTGAAATTTAGGTAATTTCCATTTAATACTGAAATTAAATATTCTTTGTAATCCTTACCACAAAAAACAGCCCTGAAATCAATTTCAAAATCTTCCCATTTTTTAAATTTCATTTTGTTCATATTGAACCAGCAAAAAGATATCTCACTTAAATGAGCTGAAATTTGAAATTCTAACTTATTCCACTCTGAATTTTTATTTATTGAATTTTTTAATTTATTCAAGAATTCTATCGGGTCAGAATTTTTAAAGTTTTGAAATTCTAATTTGTTATTACTACTTATTACTCTTATTATTTCCTTATCAATTATTAATTAAGGTTCACACGAGTTACCTGACATTTTATTTTTATTTTCTTCCAATTTATTTTTTAAGTCTTCCACTTCCTTCTCTATTTTATTACCTTTGTCAAGACTGTCATTTTTATATGTTTCTAATTCCGTACTATTTTTTTGCTCATGATTTATTAATTTATTGTTAATACTTATTACTTGTTTATCTAATTTATTTTCTGTTTCTACCGTAAACTTTTTAAAATCCGTTTTTATATCTGTTTCCAAAAGCTGAAATTTTTTATCAAATTTTATATTAAAGTCTTTGAAAGAGTTTTGTAACCCTTGCTCAATATTCTCGAATCTATTGTCAATTTTTTCGAATCTATGGTCAATTTTTTCGAATTTTTCGTTCAAATCAAGTTTATTTTCTTCTAATTTACGATTATTTTCGTCAAATTTTTCGTTCATACTATGTTCAAGATCACTTTTAGTTTCTTCTAATTTACGATTATTTTCGTCAAATTTTTCGTTCATACTATGTTCAAGATCACTTTTAGTTTCTTCTAATTTACGATTATTTTCGGCAAATTTTTCGTTCATATTTTCCATCATTAACCTAAACATCGTTTGCATATCACTTTCCTCCCGACTTGAATTATCTACAATAAAATTTTGACTATTATTTGATACGCTCGTACTAGCACGTGGTTGCCTATTGTTAACCTCATTCTCTTTATTATCTACGTATCTATCTATTATAGTTTGCTCATTTGGATTAATATTGACACTATGCTTATCTTTTTCCATGACTGAATTCTATCAATATGAATCTTAATCACAAATACAATTTTTAACCTAACCTTTATATCAAATTTAAACACAATTTTCGTGACGCTATCTAAACAATCCTTTAGCCAAATTTGCTATATTAACATTTGCCTGTTCTCGGGCGCCAAATATTCTAATATTTTCTTATTTTTTATTAATAATCATCATATTTTAATTATATAAAAACTTTATATTCATAACTTTTACTTTATCTCAGGGTTCTGTTAATTAGTTTAGGAAACTTTTGGCAAAAGGACTATTGATTTTATTATTACACACATTTAACAGCTAAAAATTTACATACAAACAAATCACGTACTTAAAATTTTGTATTATACTGGCCAGTGCTTCTCCCTGTTGGTGGTTTCGTTGTTCTTCTTCTAATGCTTGATCTGATTTGTCTTCATGCTGAGTGAAAGTAAAAATGTCTCGCTGTCTTCATGCTGAGTGAAAGTAAAGATGTCTTATTGCCGCATCTGGTGAAAAATGAAAAAGGACCACGAGGGGCCAGCTTGGGTCCGCTACCTCGTCTAACGGTGTCTGCTCAACGACGACTGACTCTTTTGTCTCCCAGGAGGTTCACTCTTCTCGCTTCTGTCCGATGCCTTCTTGACTTTCAATTTCAAAAACATGAAGATGAAGCACGGATAGCTACTAAATTTCTCAACACTCGTTTTTTCTGAGATTATTTACAAGCACCATTTAAAAATATCATAACAATACATTAAGATTTCAAGGAGATGGTGTGGATATAGGCCCCCAAGTGCATGGAATTGGTTGTGAATTATACTGCCGAATTTTAGGATAAATTAATTTCCCTAACTTAATAGCATTTGGTGCAAGATTTGTGCAACAACAATGCTGAGTTTATTGGTAGGAGATTTGTGTTATAATGAGGGTTCCAGTTTCAGATGTTAGTTAGGAGATTTGTGTTGTAGCTTTATGTGTGTGGTGCAAATATATGTTAATTGTGGGTGTGTAGAATGTGGCCGTCAAGGAGAAAATCAGTACTATTAGTTTATTAATTACTCCAGCAGCTGCTAATTATTGGTAACACACTACCTCCTCCAACCAATCATGGTCTTCGCTGTTCTCTTTGTTCCTTACCCCCTTCATTTTAAAATAAAATTCAATTTGATCATAAAAATATTTATGATGTAAATATATTAGTGTAACCCTGGTAGACAGGCATTTATTGAGTTACTTTTTAAATGCTGTTTATAAAAAACTTGAGATTAAATAAACCAGAAAGATAACAAAATAAAACAAGAAATTAATACTTAAAAAAAGCAATATAATGTAATCCAGATAGTAAAAAAAAAATACAATAAGACACAATATACGATAATAAGATACAAAATCAACTAATTGGGACTAGGGTGGCCAAATATACTTGAGTGTACATTATTGTTAGCACAGAAAAAAAAACAGTATTAGTTGGATTCTTATATTGGAGGTCAGATTTTATTTTGTAACAAACCCTTTCTTGGACCCCTATTTTCTGACTTAAGTTGGATTACACATGGGCATTAAACCCAAACCATTTAATAATTTAATCAAACATTTTATTATTTACAGAGCAAAGAAAAGATCGTTCTGCTATTTGTTCATCTAATTTTATTAAAGGGGAAATAAAACTTTCTTTTCATTATCAACGTGAAACACTAAAGGTAAGTTTAATTAATGAACTTACTTCCAAAAGGGCACATATCCATAGAATAAAAACATTTTTTCATGTTTTGATTTCATTTGGATGAACTGAATCGAACCATCCAATTATTTCCCTTCATAACTGAAAAAATCTCTTTCTCTAGCAAGGCTAAATTAATTTGTTTGTTTCAAAAAGAAACAATTACTTCTCTTTATTTCACTTACTGAAAATTTTTCCAAATTGGATGTGTGCCCTTTTGAACTTAAGCTCCTCAATTCATGTTTACGAAACTGTATAAATTGGATATATAATTTTACAATACTACCAACTAATTAATTTTTATTTTTTTTGTGTGTAACTTGATAAAACATTTAGAATTTAGAAAAACTTACTTATTTTAACATTAGAATCATGCTGCTTTTTCAGTTATATCTAATATTGTTGGTATCTTACAATAATGCTAAAATAGTCCTGCTTTTAATATTTAATGTCATTAAAAATTTCCATTATCTTTTGAATTTTTCATGTAAAACTTGTATAATGTGTTTTTCTCTGTTCAATATTATTTATTTTAGTAAAAATATGCATGCAAAAACTACTTCAAAGAAATTACATTGCACATGGTATGGCATCCCAACTGTACTAATTTTCTGTAAAAATCTGCTTTCCTCGCTTACTGAAAAAAAAGAAAGTAAACCTACTATTCATCCTGATAATTTCAAACCTCACTTTGACTCCAACTCTCAGTGATATTTTTCCTTTTAAAAACACCAATTTTCTTTCTAATATAAAACAAACTCTTAGAACTTAAAATTTCTTCTTTTCTTGAAAACAGTATTTCTCCTTTTTCTATTAGGCTTTATACCATTCAATCCACCTAGACTCTTTTGTCAAAAATCTTCCAACAAAATCTCATCACTCCTATTCTACTAGACTCAAGTGGTAGGTAAATCTTTTGAAAATAATAATAATTCTTTCCTTTTATCGAACTCAAAAATAAATATTACTTTCTCCAACAGTACTAACCACAGTTAGTCATTTTTTATTCAACACATTCCAATCAACAATTTCTCCTCAACGACTTACCACCTATCTGCAGGACTTCCTCAAGGCTCTTGTCTATCTCCTACCCTTTTAAATTTGTACTTCTTCAACACCCCAAAGTCGAAAGATTGTTATACACAGATGACATAGCAATGATAAGTGGAAAAACTTATCACCTATTGATAATAACAATAAATGGAAAATTAAACTTGACCCACTTAAAACAGGCAATAGTATTCACCAAACGTAGACCAATGTTAACCCACCATCTGTCCTTAAACAATTCCCAACTACCCTGGTCCCATTCCGTTCACTACCTAGACGTAACATTAGACAGTTCCTACACATTCACAAACCACCTGAAAAATGTAACAAAACTAAAAACTACATTTGTAAAATTTCACCCTACTTCTATAAAAAAAAATAAAAATTGACACCTGAAAACAAATTAATACTACGTAAAACAATAATCCATCCCACATTGACTTATGCTATTTTGGCTTGGAGTTACACTTGTACTTCAAATTACAGGAAATTGGAGTCATGCAAATCATCAGTATGCACATAATTAACAATTACCCACAATCCAGCAGTATACACACACCCAGAGAATTTATTTTTTCTAACTTTCATTTCCGAAAACCCATTAATGAGAGAAATAGGCAAAGTATTCACTCAAAAAATGCACACAAAAATGCAGAAAAGATTATTGTTAAAATAACAATAAGCAAATTAAATTTATATATTCTTAATTTATCTTTTTAACTTATATCTTTTATATTATAATTATTGTTATTGTTTTATTTATTTTTTGTGTTATTATGTAGGTTTTGTTACGTTTTTCCTGGTGCTCAAGATTTCCATCTTTTATTACATTATCAGTAAAAAAAAGATTTCAGTATACACATGTATACAGATACCTTAGCACGTCATAATTTAGTTTGTTTCTGAGCAAAATTGTAAACTTTAAAAAAAAAAAAAAGAAGAAGAATGTCGTTTTTGTTTTATTTTTAAAGAGTAATATAAGTGTTCCTTTTAAAGTTAAATTATTTTTCTTGAAGTAGAATTTTTATTACTTTTCATTTTATGTCAAAATTTATATGTTTATTTCTTTTTATTTTAAGGTTATGGTTCATCATATTAGAGAGCTTCCATCGTTATCAGGAGGGCAAGAACCATCTACTTATGTAAAAGTATATTTGTTACCTGATCCCATTAAAGCTACAAAACGAAAAACAAAAGTTGTTCGAAAAAATTGTCATCCTTCATTCATGGAGATGGTAAGTTTTTTTTTTTCAACAGGTCTGTTCATTAGATGTCTTCTTAAGTAAACTATACTTAATAGGTATTGGTGGAAAAAAAAAAAATTATATGACTGGAAATATATGACCTTTTTAGTTCTGTTTAAGTGATGGAGAAAGGCGCTATGACGCTGTCTATTATTTTAGTGGTAGTTCTTAACCCTTTACAACGTTGCAAATTACAATATTTATTTAAAGCTGACTACAATGTAGTCATTTTGTAACTAGACACATTAAATGAATATATTGATCAATGGCCTTGGGAGCAAGGGATATTATAGTTGGTAAGGGGTGTCTGAATTGAAATCAAAAGGTGTCATTATTTTTTTTCTTTTTACCACTTACTATTAAAATTTAATTATTAATAAATTGTGTTCAGTATTGTATATTAACATTGTATTTCTGTCCATTGAGGTTTTGATATGTATAATCAGAAAACTTGTACACATGGCATGAAGATGAGTTAATTTACTGTCAATTCTGTATAATGAAGTATGTTGGGGGGGGGTATGTATTGTCAAAGACTTAATTTTTTTTAAATTTTGATGTACAAATTGTATCCACTGATGGATATCACCTACAGTGCCATTGGTATTAAACACTCCACATGATGATCTATTTCTGGTAATTTACAGTGTGGGCTCTGATAATTTGTATTCAGTGGCAGCTTTCACACTGGGCAGTCTCTTGTGGAACTTCTGCAATTGACAATCAATTCATAGCTACCTTAATTCTCTGTGTATTTGAGAGTTCTGGAGAAACCAATAGGCATTTACTGAGGTCTGTAACACCTTATTCGAAAGACTTGTGATCCACTTCCTCATACTCCAAACAGAATAAATCACATTAAAGTACCTGGTAGATATTTTTCTTCTTATGGAGCGTGAACCTGAACTTGTATGAAGTTTATCTATTATTAAATTACTTGTTGTTTAAGCACATTTTTCGCCCTAAAGCACATAAAATATAAGGTCCAGATTGTTATGTGTTTTTCTCGTTTATTATATATATATTTTTTTAAATTTCAATAAGTAATTTAAAAATGAAGCCTAGCCCAGGAGGTAAATAAGTGTACAAATATATTAGGGCGAGTTTTATATAGATCACTCAAATTCTCTGTTACAGTTAGAATACAGGATGCCTTTGGAGATAGTGCAACAAAGGTTTCTTCAGGCTACAGTATGGAATCATGATACCCTCCAAGAAAATGAATTTTTTGGTGGAATTTCAATCAACTTGGCTGAAGTTGATTTGACTAAAGAAACTACTGAATGGTATCTTTTAGGAAATGTTTCTAGGCGACTTATGGGAAACTCTAACATTAATTTTTGATAAAATAATTTGTATTAATTCATGTTATATAATCTGTAGATAATTTTTACAAATAAATCCTGTATAAACGTGCTTTAAAATAATCGATAATCTTCTTTTTGTATATTTAATAGAGAAATTATATGAACTAATGTAATGCGTAAAACTCATTTGTTACTAATTTTTTTTATATTTGTATTATATTGTTATTTAATACCATTTTTACAATTGATATTATTTAAAAAAGTTGATATCTATAAATATATATATACATACATATATATATATATATATTTATATTTATATATGGAATATTATTTCATTGAATGTTCGGTGAAAATCAAGCTGATGTATGATATGTAAAAATTGTTAATTTTTTTAAACGTTTCTACATATAAGTTCTAATCAGAGATTAGAGTAATGTATTAAAACATGGAAATAAATGTTTTTCTTTAAATAATAAATACGAAAACTCATTTGTATTATGAAAGTGAGAATGCCCTATTTAATCGGGGGTGCTATTAAATGCTCCAATAATATAAGTAACGCTCAATGCTTAAATATGTATCATTTTTGTTGTACTGTTCCGGACAAATGGTTGTTTTTAAATAAATTTGAGACTAATAATATTTAAATTTCTTGAAAAATCTTGTCAAAATTATTAAGTTTAAATCCATGAATTGTTACATTTTAAAAAAATTGTGCAGTTTGATGAAATATAGTAATTGTTTAAGAAACTTTTAATGAATTTGTTTTTATGTTTTATTAATGCAACCCATCATGTGTAACTCATTTATCTAAGAAGCATCATTTATTTTTAATTTTTATACTTAATAAATGTTTCAGTACTTTTATTTTTTTGTAATATTTATTTCCAGATCATTTATGGTGTATATTAGGCATCTGTGGAAAATTAACTTATTAAATCTATTGATAAGTGATTGAGATTATTTTTAATGGCATGTGTGGGCATGCAGCTCGTGAGGAATGATGCTTGTGCATACATCAATTCAAAAACATTTGACACTCAGGTCAAAAACCCTTGAGCCTGTTCAATGGGAGATGCAGCCATCCAAGAACAACGATGGAGTCGATGGATAGTTAACTCAATATTGAGTCTTACATGTATCCTGCAGCTAGGTGATAGGCGAGTAAAATAGCTCCACACATTTCCAGTCATAGAATGGAAATTATAGCAGCATTAATAATAAGAATGCAAATTTACTAACTTTATTAATGCAGACCTGGTCTGCTTCCGCAAACTCTGGGATAGTAACATAAAGACTTATTGCTCATCACCTCTCCATCTCTTGATGAAGTGAAGCTCATGAGGTTTAGATGAAGCAAACCAAACTAAAAAAGTCTGCGAGGCATTTTGCATAATTGTGTTGGCTTTTTGGCCTTTGTTAAATATGTGGTAACTGAAGGACTATTTCCTCAAGACCTGCAACACCCACCATGAGAAAATATTGACCGAATCCATGATACAATGATGAGCACTGGCCTAAGACAAAACAAAAAGAAAGCTAGGAGCTCACACCACTCAATGGAGAATTCAGGAAGATATAATTGAAGCCAGCCATACTTAACTTAAGAAGTCACTTATTCATCAAAATGTGTTTTGCATCCATGATGGTCATGGACTCATCATGAGATTAAAATAAAATCACCATCCTGAGGCAAAGATAGTATTGAATTGAGGATTACTCTGTAGGATTTTCAAAATGTTTAGCCTTGGTTGTAATTGAAAGGAACATGTTTTGTTCTGATCCAGAAACATACCATTGAAAGGTTGGCCACTGCTGGAGCAGTAGTTTTAGGATTTATCAAATATCTGTAGATAGCACAGGTCCCACAATATAGCCTCTAAGTCTGTGTTTGGAGACTTTTATTGTTATTAGTGGGGAAAAAAAATGGTAGCTGAGATAGATAATTTGACTAATTTTTCACATAACTCGGAGCAGTAAAAAGACTGCAAAACAAAGTGGAATTTAATAAGAGGGATTGAACCTTGAAAAGCGTTATGCGGAATGTATCACAAGGTAGGTAAACAGATGTGAAAATTAAAATATATATATATACTTATGTGCCTGTGTGTGTTTTGCAAATAATAAAAAATATATTTCACATTAAATTATCATATAAACATCCAAATCCGCAGTTAAAAACACATTTCAATTGCGGTGCTATTGTATATACCTGATCTGTGGAAGAATACTGCCAAATAAATGTACTTTTCTATGATCTCCAGCTCCTTCTTTTCTAAAACTAAATGCTCCTTCACTCTCCGACCTTTTCTGATTATGACAACATTGGATTTTTTTTGTGTTCGCTTCTAGTGAATTGCCCCTCCAAACTATGAAGCTTCTGAGGGATCTCTTCAGAAGTTCCAGAAAGCATTACCTAGTTGTTCACATAGAGTAAAACTGCTAAATCTTGAAAGCCATCTATGTTTATTCCTATATTATTCACTTCCAAATATTTTAAAAGTAATCAACAATGATTACTGATCACAGCTTGCATATACAATGATAAAAGAATTTTGTATTTAAGTTTTATTTATAATATAATTAGAGCATTGATGACTCTTATTGGTCTGTGCTCCAAATGATAAGTCAACATATCTTGGGACACTATTAGTCGTATAGACCAATATCTATCTCCAGTTGAGAAATAAAGCAAGCTGCTGGACATGCATCTCCGCGAAGCTGAACGCACAACACACGACGGCATCTTTGGGATAGCTATGTTATCTAATTCACTTTATTCATTTGGATTAGACAATTAATAGACATTAGATCTTGAAGAATTCATTTCCTTTGGTAGTTGTAATTATTAGTTCTTAATGTTATGTTTATTAGTTTTTCTCATCCGGCGGTCACTTTTTTTTTTATTATTATTTATTTCATGTGCAAATAAATATATTTCATTCTGGGTTAATGACAGTGTATCATATTCACTTTAAGAACCCCCTTATATACATTCCACAATTCTAATTTTAATTTAATTTCCTTTTGGCTCGATCTGGACCGCTTGTTCATTATCACCTACAATCTTCTGCATAAAAACATATGTTTGCTTCCAGTGTTTGGAAAGATTTTAGAAAACGTAATGATATACAGGATAATGCACTCTAATGACCTGCTATCCCCAAGGTCATTCACTCCTGGACAAGGGACTATTGATGCATTAATGGTGTGAAATCAAATCTGAAGTCTATAACAAAGGGGAACAAAAAATAACTTGTTTTTGCGGCATAGGTATTGGCGTGAATTAAGATACATTAATGTACTAATGTACACAACGTATAGTTCAAATTGACTAGTTTTTCCTCCTGGACATATTTAATTTTGTTTAGTTTGTTTAACTCTCTTTAATTGCCATTCATAATTTTGTTCCTATGATAAAATAAAAGTTTTTGTATATTTTAATTAATAAATAAATTGTAAACTTTTCAACCTATAATTTTTTTTTATTAAAACTTGCAACGCGTTTCGAAACACACTCTTTTTCCTCATCAGGCTCTAAATAAAGAAATAATAACCATCTTTTAGTTTAAATAACCCCCCCCCCCCAAAAAAAACGTTAATTTTTCTTTCAATATAAGAGTTGCCTTTTAAAAAACTGGAGTCAATTCAGCAAATCTGACATTTTTCTCTTATTTAGAAGACTGGGATTATCCAGATTCGGCTCTGAAACCCTGCACTGCAAATTCACTTGCCTTGTGTATATATAGGGGTCTCTATGGATGTCAAAGGTGCATTTGATGCAGCATATTGGACTGCCATACTCTACCAATTGAAAAAAAAAATAAGTGTCCGAGAAATTTATGCAAATTGGTTACAAACTACTTTCATGATAGGTACATAAGCCTGGCAACAATAGTTGCGTGTCAAGAAAAACAATGCCCTCAAGGATCGTGTGCGGGACTAGGACTATGGAACATCATGTACGATGCTGCACTAGAAATAGACCACCCGGACGGAGTAGAAGTATATGTGTTCGCGATGACTAGATCATGGTAATACCAGGTAAATCAGAATATGAATTGAAATATCTTGCAAATCTGGTACTATGCACTACGAAATATGGGCAACAAATTATCACATCGACTTTATTAACCCTGAGAAGTCGAAAACTTCAAGTTTTTCAAGGAGAAAAATGTCCAGAGATATAGACGTTTACATCAGAAGCAGGAGATTTGAGGCTGTAAGAGAGCTGAAATATCTTGGAGTATATTTGACGAGTGGTTAAGCTGGAATACACACACCAACCACCTTTGTGAAAATCATTCCAGCTCATACATTCCTTCTTATATTGGGGAAAGATGTATTAGGGACTTCCATCTAATCCTGTAAACATTATTTTAGTAAATTCCGACAAAATTTATTTTTAGGCAAATACCCTATAGGTTATAGCCATTCATCCATTGCATGAATGAATTGCAGTCTTATATAAATATTTAAAAAATCTAAAAATTTTCCTTTTCTACTCCAAATGTTATAAATCATGATGTTGAGATTAATTTCATACCTTACTCAATGTGCTAGAAAATATTTATGTTTTTGTTATACTTAATCATGTTTTATGGAAATGGCAGTATATTTGATACAAAACTGTTTGTACCTGGGATGAACTGCTATCCCCACCCTACTTAAATAAACAATGTTAACAGATATAACCACTCAATATTCATACTGTAAGCCTTTGAACATTGTTTACTTTCTGCTGGCACGTTCTTCATACATAATAATTACATGAAATTATATCATACCATAGCTGAGCTAAGACCAATTCTTTGTTTAGAGGTAGTGCAAATTGAGACCTACTTTTCCCTCCTTCCCACCACTTGTTTCAACATGTATATCATAATATTTTCAGATCTCTCTAGTATATATTTTTTTCTTTCTTGCTTTATTTGGTTTCCTATCCATTTGAAAAAATCTGTTCACAACGCCTATTTTACAAATGAAACCTAACAAAGTTGCTGTCATAGTTGGTATAGCGAGCCTTTGCCAACAAGAACTTGGACCCCTGGGGAGGGGGATCAAGGGGGCTTGATCTTCGCATCTGATGAGATACAGGTGTATGTCTCATAAATGCTCAGACAGGACTCGCAGAGGGATTTGCTTAGATTCCATGAATAGACAAGGGTGGCCTTTTATTTTTTCATTCAAACATGCATATCTCGATTACACATTACCAAAGAAAGAAGGATTATATTTGCTGAAAAATGGATTATACAGAATATAGTGCAAAGAACATTTGAAAACATATATATGGTAGCAATGACGCTTTTGTTTATAAAATATTTGTATCTTCTCTTATTTATTATGAGGTAAAAGGACATTTCAAAAATTCATTAAGAATAATCAATATATAAAAATAAATGAATATAAATAAACATTTATAAGTTTCAAGTTACATTATCATATGGTTCTAGTGCATAATGTTTATTTAATTAATTAATTAATGGTTCGAGAGTTTTATATAGGTAAAAATAATGATCACCCAATATAAATAATAATGACATGGATTTTATTTATTAAATTATTTGATCCACATGATACCCAAGCAAGAAGACATATAATGAAAACAACTCTGTTATTGTTTACAATTTATTGTATTAGTGTACCAGTGCAGTGTCCTGGGTCCCATCCTCTATAATAACCTATACACTGCAATGGTCCCCTCTACTCCAATACCTTTTTGGCAACAATTGCAAATGACACTGAAGTCCTGTCATCCCACCCAGACCCCGACAGAGCACTGAAACAAAACACCTTGATGAGAAAGAGTATGGTGCAACCAATGGTGTATTAGAGTTAATGAAGCAAACTGTGCTCACATTACCTTTACCCTCTGCCAATTCTTGTCCACTAGTGTTTTTTTAATTCCATTCCTCTTCCTGTATCCAAGAAAGTTTGGTATTTAGGCTTCCATCTCGACAGAAAGTTTATATGGAATCCACATACGAGACTAAAAAGACAAGAACTACACAGAAGCTTTGGACAACTGTACAAACTACTTCGCAGGACATTCCATCTCTCATAAGAAAATAAATTACTAATTTCCAAAGTTATACTAAAGCTAATCTGGGAATACGGGAGAAAAATAATACCCTTTATTACGTCAGCAAGAAAACTCTTCATAACAATACCCTACATACTTGAACTCATTGCTTCCAAGTTTATGAAATTCGATCGAAACCTATCCAACCACCCTAATCCCCTAGCACACTCATTATACTGTGCCACACATCCCTATAATCATCCTCAGAGACTAAAGTGGCAGTGGCCTAGAGACCTGGTATAAATATATGACAGAGTGAGTCCTGGCAATAGTCACTTTCTCCAATCATGTCCGAGTGCCTGTGGCTCTGGAGCCTTTGGCCAGCCTCCACTGGATCGTATCCAGTGATGCGGCTGATGTAAGAGCATGGGGGACTTCCCAATCTCCACTTCCAATTTCACATGCGAGGGAGGTGAGAACTGTGGGGATTTAGGAGGTCTCTGGGCTGTTTGTATATAGTGTATGAATGAGCAAGTGAATGAAGAACTGTAAATATGGTATGAATGAGAATATTAATCAAAGTTACTTATTGCCCAATAAAAGGCAGATTGTAATTTTATCGCCATAAAGATTGTATGCACATTATTATTTATATAACTTCACTAATACAATTCACACTTAATTGAAGGTATCTACCCTACCTAAGATTTTAAACTTCAAATCATTAAATACATTTCTTTTTGCCAGACTGAAATTATCTCGTTACTGTTTCATTTTAGCTCAAATCAGAAATTTTCAAAAGCAAACATCAGTAATATATATGTACTTCATTTAATATGATCTCAGAGTATTATTGGTTCTAGGGCTTAATTTTGTCTATTTCAAATAATATGTATTAACATGATTGGATATAGAAATTTATAAATAATAGTTATCTAGTACAAACAACGATATATAATAACATTATTCATAATTTGCCATCTTTATGAGCTTTTCAAGGGTCTCATATTCATACTGATATCACTAATAGCATAGCGCTAAAGTTATAAAGCACCGTCAGTGATAAATGGTCCTTACTATTCAGTTTTATAATTCACTTTATTTTTATTTAAAAAAACAAGATATTCAGGATTAATTTCGTTTGTTACAGAGAGGTTAAGAATTTTGTTGTTTCCAACTTAACTAATCATAATTGATGGAGAAGTTAAAGAGTATATTATTGGGATCTCTGATCTGGGGAATCAAGAAATTTTTGAAAGGTTTTAGAGCAGCACTAAGTAACAACTGGTGCATTAAAATATGGAAAAGCTTCTACTCAACCACCCAATAAGTCACGAAAGATTCGTAGAATACGCAAAAAAACCATCAAGGATATTAAAGCTCAGATTAATCTGATTAAAAATTTTAATGTTTAGGTTTTTAATAAATAAAATGTTCACTAATGTCCGTGTTAGTTATTTATGATGTTATTCATGCTCTCCAAACTAGTGTGCCCACCTGTGGCAAGCCCAATGTGACCAAAGTCGGGAACCAAGAGGGCTCAAATTTGCACTTCCCTAAGCCAGACTGAAGCCTTAATGAACTAAGGGATGTTCTCCTCCAACCACCTGTGAGTTGATCAATCCTTGTGCGCAGGGGCTGGAATCTGAGAAAGCGTTGTTTAGGGGATTTACTGGGCGCTCCAGAATATCTTCCTGGCAGTTCCTGACTCCAGTTTTGACGCCTTGTTCGCAAAAAAGACGTTTTGTAATGTCATCAAAGTTCAAACCAACCCATCACTGAGCTAGGATGGTGCAATCGCTACACCCTTCCAATCTTCCCCTGGGCTTCTCGGGAGTCATGTGAATACATTTTGTCATTCTGTCGATTAAATTTATCTTCAATGTTAAAAATTTTCTTGTCCGAAAACAATATCTTACAATTACGATCATCGGCGTACTTGTTTGCTCCCTCTACTTTAATTGTCTTAAGCAAAGCAGTGATCCTATGTAATAGCCCATTAAAAGCATTAATTCCTAATGATTTAAGAGATTGAAAAATGTCTGATGTAGACGATTAGGATGATTAGCCGTGGACCTGACCGAGGCCTGTCCTTTACAGACTTGGCTGCAATGAAGCAATTAATCAATTGTGCTCCACACATACAATCAATTAATACCTAACCGTCTACCTCAGATATTTTTCAATCTCTTCAATCATTAGGAATTAATGTTATTAATGGGCTATTACATAGGATCACTGGTTTGCTTAACGCAATTAGAGTAGAGCGAGCAAACAAGTACGCCGAGCGTTGTCATCGCTTTTGTTGTTTCAGAAGAAAAAAGTTTTAACATTGAAGAAAAATTTAATCGACAAAATGTATGCACACAACTCCCAGGAAGATTGGAAGGGTGTAACGAGTGCACCATCCGAGCTCAGCAATGGTTTGGTGGGGAGTAAACTTTGGTGGTGCCACAAAACTTCATTTTTGCGAACATGGTGTCAAAAGTCGAGCCAGGAACTACCAGAAAGATATTCTGGAGTGCGTAGTAATGCCACCAAACAGGACTCTCTTTGCTGGAAAACACTGGGGGTTGCCTGCAAGATCCCAGCCTCTGCGCAGTAAGGTTTTGCAAAAGATTTGATTTGAAGGATATTTGTAAAGATATAATACATTGCATTTATAAAAAATTAAATGTAAATAATAATTGTAAAGTAAGATTTTGCCAATGATTTAATTTGTAAAAATATAGTATATTGCCCTTTTTTGTGAAATTTCGTACAAATTTAAATAATAATTTTAAAGTAACATTTTGTAAACGATTTGGTTAGATGCATATTTATACAAATATATTATTTAATCAGACCTGAAGTTTTTATACCCTCTATTCTGTAATCTTATAAAACTTCTAATGGTAAAGCAGAAATTGTTATAAAACCATCAGTAACAATTAAAACAACTACACAACTAACGGAAAAACAGGTCAGCCTGTTTTTTCAACTGGTTCTGAAGGGGCGTGGCCAGGCTGCTAGTCTAGTCCCTCCCCGCCTCCAATCGTTCCCTTTACAGTAGTGTAAGTTGTCATATCCATTACTCTTCTAACCTCCTTGGTGTTCTCAGCCAATTGAATCGGTGTAATGTATTCCTAACCTAACCCCACTGTGTAGGTTTCTTCATCATGGCTAATAAAAATCCAGTCGGCCTTTTGTACCAATTTTTAGGAGAGAAAAATAAAACACCATTTTTCAAAAGGGTTAACTCAAATGGAATCCAACACCATTTATTTGAATGTGCAGTGTACGTAGGCGTAGATGTTACAATAGGTGTAGGAAAGTCCAGAAGACTCGCTAAATGGGATGCAGCTAGACTTATGCTTAATAAGCTTATGAAGAGAAACAATGCCCACAGTTTGGCAAAAGGGCCTGTTAAAAAATGTGAGTCAAAAAATCATGGCAATTGGGTAGGGAAACTTCAAGAACTTTGTTACAAGATAAATATTAAAGCCCTACCTCAATATATAAAAACCAAAGAGACAGGATTACCGCATAGGAAACTATTTGAAGTTCGTTGTGATATTGTTAATCAATTCACAACTGCTAAGGCAAGTACTATAAAGGGAGCAAAACATAAGGCTGCATATTTAATGATCATGGAACTTGAAGAACTTTTCGGCAAGGGAAAACAAAACGAATCTGTAAATGAAATGACACTAAATTTTGAACACTTAACCATTTGCCAGTCCTAAGTATGCCTACAAGTAGAAAGGAGAAGAAAAAACAAAGAAACTAATTAAATTCATATATTTTCACAAGCTCAAACACAATTGTATTTTAATAAATAAACCCCTTGTATTTAATGTTGTATTTATTTCAATTGTAATATTCTATTTTTCTACTACGACTACCAGTATGAGACATTCTCACTGAGGAAACATTTCAGTTGGGTATTTATAAGATGTGCCTTGAGATCTACAGGGCGCCTACTATACACCACACAAATCTAATCGAAATAAGGAAAGACAAGATAGGAAGTCAGGATTCCTGACTATTTTTTTATGGCAGGAGGTGACGAGTGGTGGAGCTGTTTAAAAGATGAAATGGATTTTCAGGTAATTTGTGGTTTATGATTTTTCCAAAATACTGGTTGGTCAAAAATTAGGACTAGTTAATTGTCTAGCAATCACCACTCCCTAAAGCATGATACAAATTTAATTTTGACCACAGCTGTACTATTCCGAGTTTTTGGATAGGTTGTAATCATGTCAAGAACAATGAAATGACTGACCACATGATGTTGGACAGAGGTGTTGGAGTGTCGCCTAGTAACAACTGGAGTTATAAAATATGAAGGGTATACTCAAACACAAAAAAAAATTAAAGATTTGTATTACACCCAAAAAAAACCATTTGAGAATATGAAAGCTCAGATAAATTAGATTGAAAATTATAAGGTATTGATTTTTAATAAATCAAATGTTTACTGCATTGCATGCATGAAGTGCATTGTTACAGGTATTCAGTGAAGGATAGTGGTTCTAACTAAAGCACAACAAAACTGTATATTAAAAGTGATATAGAATCACCTCAAGATGCAGACAAGGAAGTTGTTGAAACCTTGACTTTTTTTCAGTGTTTTTTTTATATTTAGCTGTCACAATGCACTCAACAGCTTGGAGGTGTTAGGGAAGTCAAAACTAATTTATCACAGTATGGAATAAATGAAATTCTTTTTTCTACTATCGTTTACCAACCATTTACTCACATTTATTACATAAAATCACAACTTGAACTGAAGAGGCAGATCAATAGAAATTATGAGTGTGAACGTAAGAGGGTAAGGAATTCCATGAATTTAGAAAAGTAAACAATTTTCAGTCTAATTATTCAAGAAGCCAACACACAGTTAATCATTTTTCCAAAACTGTAACTTTCAAAATACCTTTTTTTTTTTTTAATTATAAAGTATATCTTGTGAATTAATATCCATATATAAAAACATATAACTAAATGTTTTAAGTATTATACAATAAATAAGGAGTTATTATTATATTATTAGTTGTGCTTATTTTGGTTAGAGGCTCTCTGGCATTCGATAACTCTGTGGTAAATGTAATATAACTTTTAAACAAAATAAAAAGAATTATTAAAAAAAAAAAGAAAAAATATCATGAGGGCTGGAATATCAGGTAGGTTTTTGAGAAGTCAACTTAAAGTGATGACTATGGCCTTGTAGTTATTTACATTTAATTAGAGTTTATGAAGTGTGCCATAAACATTAATTTGATTTAGGTCATCGGATAAGTAAAGAGGAATATTGGGGCTCAGAAGGAGGAAGGGTCGATAGATCTGGCACATATATGGGAGGAGCCATATTAGATTGAGAAATAGAGGTTGTTGATGTAGGAGCTAAATAGTATTGCAGATACCTTATATTTTTTAATTATAAAGTATATCTCGTGAATTAATATCCATATATAATAGCATATAACTAAATCTTGTAAGTATTATAAAATAAATAAAACATATTAATAATTTCCCTGTACATAAGTAAACATTTGATTTATTAAAAATCAATACCTTATAATTTTCAATCTAATTTATCTTAGCTTTCATATTCTCAAATGGTTTTTTTGGGTGTAATACAAATCTTTAATTTTTTTTATGTCTTATTGAGTGTTTGAGTATACCCTTCATATTTTATAGCACCAGTTGTTACTAGGCGCCACTCCAACACCTCTGTCCAACATCATGTGGTCAGTCATTTCATTGTTCTTGACAAGATGTTCTTGACCCATCCAAAAACTCGGACTAGTACAGCTGTGGTCAAAATTAAATTTGGATCATGCTTTAGGGAGTGGTGATTGCTAGACAATTAACTAGTCCTAATTTTTGACCAACCAGTATTTTGGAAAAATCATAAACCACAAAATTACCTGAAAATCCATTTCATCTTTTAAACAGCTCCACCACTCGTCACCTCCTGCCATAAAAAAATAGTCAGGAATCCTGACTTCCTATCTTGTCTTTCCTTATTTCGATTAGATTTGTGTGGTGTATAGTAGGCGCCCTGTAGATCTCAAGGCACATCTTATAAATACCCAACTGAAATGGTTCCTCAGTGAGAATGTCACATACTGGACCACTACAATGAGTAAGTTTCTGCCCCTCAACAATACTTCCTCACAAAGTGAACCAAGAAAAGACCTAGGGCTGCTAGTTACATAAAATAAAAGAGGCCCAATGGGAAAAAAATGGAAAATCCCTAATTAAAAGTGAAAAGGATTTGTTAGGTATGAATGGGTATTTTAATGGTAAATAAGGTCTTATCATTTTGGACAAACAACATTTCCAGTGGGTAATCGGTAATCGTGAAGTGAGAAGAAAACTAAGTGACGGCTGTTCGATTTTTTCTCTGCTTTTTGCCGTGCTCAATCAGTGGGCAGAGAAGAAAGAATTGCGGAAGGAGGCGTGCGTGGAACATGTAGCAACAAAAAGGGTGGGCGTTTTGCCAGAAGCTCATGCTACCGCTCTTGCACTGATAAGAGTAAAATCAATGAACACTTAAGATCTGAGAAAGGCAATTTCAGAACTGGAATGGTTCACTGGTGAATTAGGAGATTTCAAGCACTTTCTGAAGGGAGGAGATCACCTCACTGCGTTAATCATAGCGAAAGCAGAGGAAAATCTTCTGGACCCCAGGGATGCAGAGTCCCTAAGAGTGGCCCTGATATGTCGGGTCAAGAGAAGTATTCTTAACCAGATTCAAGCGTATGAGGAAACGTCGTGGTAAACGGTGAAGATGTGGCTAAAGAAAGCATATGGAGGAGGGCGATGGACCCCAGAAGAAGATATTTTTCAGATGTTCCCGAAGACAAGATCCTCAAGGCAGAGTAGCAGCAAATATGCTGCAGCTCTTGTAACCTGTTATAATCAAATAACGGAGGAAATGAGAGAGGCGATGATTATCGAAGAGGTAGAGGGCAGAATGGGATTTCTGTCTACTATACTGAAGGTACAATTTATTACAAAAATTTTATTTTTAAAAAGTTTATTTAAAGACAATGCCTTAGTCATTAAGTCACCCAACTGTTCATGAGACTCTATATAGATTAATTTTATTCTACCCCTAGAAATTAAGTCTTTAACAAAATGAAATCTAACATAAAAATGTTTAGATCTCTTGGTTTCCATAGTTTGGGCAATCTTAATGGTTCCTTGGTTGTCTTCAAAAACTATAATAGAATTTCTTCAAATACCAACTCTTCCAGAAAAATGGATTCCAATAAACTGAAAGCAAGAGCATAATATTCTGCTTCACAAGAACTAAGAGCAACCAAGGATTGCTTCTTAGAACACCAACAAATTGCATTATCATTAATTTTAATTACATAACCTGAAATGCTTTTCCTATTGTTAACATCAAACACATAATCAGCATCTACAAAAACATAAATATCAAAAGTGTTACTCTCAGATTTTTTGAAATTTAAACCTATACATAAAGTATACTTCAAGTATCTAATTATATGTTTCATATGCTTCCAATGGCTTACATCATAACAGTTTTGGAATCTTTCAAAATAAGAAACGCAAAAACATAGATCAGGGCGGGTGCATAACATAAGATGCATTAAACTTCCAACTAATTCTTTATAAGGGACTTTAAAATTTACATCAATATTATTAGATTTGGTTAAATTGAGTTTAGGTTGAATTGGTATCTTACTAGGCTTACAGTCGGTCATATTAAATCTTGAAATAATTTTCTGAATTAGAGCGGTTTGACTAAGCATAATACTTCCATTTTTATTCCTAAGAATTTTTATGCTCAAGAATTGCAATTCTTCAGATGAAGATCCCTAACATCAATTAAATGAGATTTAAGACTTTGAAGATCATTTAATGACTCAGATACTAAAAGGAAATCATCAAACCATACTAAAATAAATGTTGATCCCTTAACATATAAACAAGGATCTTTATGAGATCTAGAAAACCCGATTTTTATAAATATATCATTGACAAAATCATTCCATGCTTTTGGGCTTTGTTTAAGACCATACAAAGCTTTTATTAATTTAAACACATTTACATCACCACACTTAAGCCCATCAGGAGACTTCATAAACACAGACACTGGCAGATTGCTTTTTAAAAAAGCTGATCTAACATCAAGTTGATGGATATGCAAACTTCGTTCAACAGCAACAGCCAGCAGGACCCGCAGCGTAGTAAAACGTGCAACAGGTGCAAAGATGTTCTCATCCTCAAGTAAGGGTTGTTGGTAGCCCCTTGCAACAAGCCGAGCTTTCTTTATTACTGCTCCATCGACGATCTTTGTAGTGAAAACACTGTCGATTACTGTGGCATCTGGAGGACAATCCACCACCTCCCAAGTACCGTTGTCTTCCAATGATTTTAATTCTTCGTCAATTGCTTGTTTCCAACCCGCATCCTGAACTGCCTCAGAATAATTATTGGGAACATCTAGATCTGATGATGCATATAGGGCTAAGGCATCAAAGGCAAAATTGGTTACAAAATCTTCCAAATACTTTGGAGGCTTTCTAATTCTTGAGGTCTTCTGAGCAGTGTCAATATTCTTGTCTGATCGAAAATCTTCATCCTCCGACATAGGCTGTAAAATTTGCTCAACATCTGAAGCCTGAGAGACTTCAGATTTGGTCTCATGGTCAACCCAAGGAATTTGAACAGTATCAGGATTAGTAAATTGGCCTTCATTTGTCAAATTGGTTGTCCTAGATTCATCAAATATGACATTCCTAGTTAATTAAATTTTTCTCTTATTTGGATTCCATAATCTGTAACCATTGTCACAGTACCCTGCTATAAATAGTCTCTTAGAACGCTCACACAGTTTTCCATTCCTATCCTCTTCATGGATCAATGAATAAACAGGACAACCAAATATTTTAATTTTACCTAAATCAGGTTTAAAGCCATACCATCTTTCTGCAGGCGTTACATCATTTGGTAGAGTAGAAGTAGGCAATCTGTTGATTAAGTAGGTAGCTGTCATAATTGACTCACCCCACATTTCCCTCTTAAAATCACTGTCAAATAAAAGACATCTCGCCTTTTCCAATATGGTTCTATTCATTCGTTCAGCTTTTCCGTTTTGTGAAGGATTCCTGGGCATGGTGTAGCTTATTCTAATACCCTCTGAATCACAAAAACGTACAAACTCATTAGGCACATATTCACCACCTCTGTCACAACGTAGGTTTTCAATTAATAGTCCAAATTTAACTTCCGACATAGTCTTGAATGATTCAAATTTTTGAAAAACTTCGGACTTATTCCTTAGCAAATATGGACAACAAAAATTGCTATAATGATCAATAAAAGTGACAAAGTAATTATAGCCATCATACGTTTGGAGTGATATTTTTCCACATACATCCGATGAAACAACTTGGAGAGGTCTAGAAGGCTTTCTTTCTTCTGGTGTATTACAATAAGGAAGCTTGGTCTGTTTCCCTTTAATGCATATGTCACACATAGTAACTGGATACTTGGAAGAATGCCCCATTCTCCGGTGCATCAATTCATTATTCAAAGTTGAAACATTGGCATTTTCCAATAATAATTTGAGCTTAATAACATATAAACGTCCGAATACTTGACCTTTCAAAATTTTGTTTCTGAAAATAATTTTTACACTTGACTCCTCAAAAATGATCTTGCAACCTTTTTCTTCTAATTTTCGTACTGATAATAGATTAAATGAAAGATTATTACATACAAAGACATCATTAACCCGTATGGTGTCACCAAAGTCGGATAAGCACGAGATAGTACCCTTGTTTACAGCTTTTATAGTTTCGCCTGGCTTGGCTACACTAATTTCCATGTCCAAATCATTTAAATTAGTGACAAATTTTTTAAAACAATCCTGTACAAGATGACAGCTAGCTCACTATCGATAACAAAAACAATGTCCGTCAACTGTTCAGAACACAGCAGCAGTTTACTTTGGAATTTCCAGAAGTAAAAAATGAAAAATCCTCCTCTACAGCAGCTGCCTTCTCTTTGTTTCTATTCATTAACTTAGGGCAATATTTTTTCGTGTGACCCTGAGCCTTGCAATAATAACATATGAAACCGTTTTTTGAATTTGAAAATGGATTACCTTGGTTTCTCTTAGAAGAAAATGCGTTGTGAGGCTGAGACCCTTCCTTTTTTAATATTCTCTCTTCTTCAGCTAAAAGAGTATTTCTAACGTAATCCAAAGTTATTTCAGTCTGTTTGCTGCCACATAAAATATCAAGAGCGGAAACCACTGAATCAAATTCGGGTGGCATGGCGCCCAATAACTGATGTATGACATCTTCATTTTCTAGCTTACCACCAGCCATCCTTAGTTCAGCTGCCCTAGTCTCGAATTCTTCAAGGAATTCCTGAAGAGGTTTCTCGAACTTATACTCCATTTTTCTCCATGATTTCTGTACCATCACCACACTTTTCATTCCGGTTCTCTCATAAGTTTTTGACAGAGTGTCCACGATTTCTTTTGCTGAAGTTTTATCTTTTATTAAAATCAGGATGTTATCAGACATGCAACCAATCAAAATAGTTCTAGCCTTAACATAAGCGGTTTTGAAAGTTTTCAATTCATTGGCATCTACAGGAGGGCCCTCTGTAAGTACGGGAAGGACTTCATTCTGTTCTAACACTAATTTTATCCCAAAGAACCAATTCGCGAAATCTTTTCCATCAAATGGTTTAACACCAAACATACCGAACGGTAAAACATTTGAACCTGGTGAAGTCATAATTTAAACCGACCGAAAACGAATGTGAAATAGTCCGAAACAAACTCGTGTGCTCTCTAACCACAATCACCTCCCGAAACTTTCACAACGAAAGAATAACCATTTTACCTGCTGGGCATATAACCTGTTAGATTAAGGTTAACTAATAAGCAGTGGTACAAATAAATGTTTATTATCAAAAGTAATACAAAGTTATTTAGTGAGAGAGCACTTATCAGAACAACGAGCGACAGCAGAAAAAAACATGGCGGACAAAATAAAAAAACCTCCTCTTATCTAGGCAGTGTTGCCTTACAAATTTACAATAAATTATTGTATAATTGAACACCAACAATATCGCCTAGGTCGTCCTCAAGTTAGACTTCATAGTTTACGAAGAGGTGTGCATAAACTGGCAGGGGGGAGTTAAGCTCCGGGCAGCATCAGTATCCAACCTTAATCCCCGAATGTAAATATACAAGATTATAGACTTGAAATAAACAGCTCTAACTTTCATGCGTGTTGTTTCTTAGTACCTTTTTTAATTTTTTTTTTTAATTCGAAAGCCGATAAACATTAACTATATATATATATATATATATATGATAGCCACCTGATTGTACACTCGGGTCGGACATAGAGTTTACGAGGGAGTGTGCGTAAACTGGCGGGGGGGAGTTAAGGCCTGGGCACTGTTGGTACGCAGTCTTAATACCAAAACATCGGGATGTAAACATTCCGAGTGTATGTGTATGGGATTAAGAGCTATGAATAAAGAGTCTTATACTATCGCTTGCCCTATTCATTTCTATTACCTCTTTCTCGATCTTTTCTTACTGTTCTAGTTCTCACGAACGTTAACTGGTGCCGAAACCCGGGAAAAAAATTAAGGAACACAGTTCGGGGAAATTTTGTTGTGGCCCGATTTAGATCGATACACATAGAAGACGATATGACGGAAAGTGGCGTATTAAGACAGCCCGTCTTAAATATCGTTGATGGGACGGAACCTAGGAGAGTGGGCCTGCTACCGGAGACTCACGCAAATGCACTCGCCCTGATGAGGGTGAAGACTATGAACACCCAGGATCTAAGAAAAGCGATTTCAGATCTGGAGAAGTTTACAGGTGAGCTGGGTGAACTTAATCACTTTTTAAAGGGAGGAGACCGCCTCACAGCGTTAATCGGGACAAAGGTGGAAGGCAATTGGCTGGACCTCAGGGACGCGGAATCACTGAGCGCGGCTTTGATATGTCGAGTAAAAAGAAGCATCCTGAATCAGATCCAAGCTGACGAGGAAACCCCATGGGAAGTGGTAAAGGCGCGACTAAAAAAAGCGTATGGAGGGGGGCGTTGGACCCCTGAGGAAGATATTTTTCAGATGTTTCGGGAAACGAGGTCTCCGAGACAGAGTAACGGACAGTATGCCGCAGGTCTGGTAGTCCGTTACAATCAGGTTACCGAAAAGATGAGAGGGACGTTTAGCGCGGAAGAAGTAGAAGGCCGGATGGGCTTCCTGTCAACAATATTGAAGGTGCAGCTGGCCAAGGAAACGGGAAGAAAAGAGGGATTCGCTCACGAACGCTCTTTCCTAGAGTGCGCGCAAACGATGATCGACGCCAGCGCTAGGGAAGCAGAATTGCGTATCCGAGAAGACGAGAGTGACTGGAGCCGGGTCGTTTATAAAAAAATCAGGACCCCAAAGACCGTATGGAAGAAACCCGAAACAGCGTTTACGGGTAGAGATAGGGGGGTGACAGGAGAAAAGAAATTCAGAGGAGCAAGGCCTAGATATATGCCTCGTAGAGAAGAGAGGAGGTGCCACGGATGTGGTAAGACGGGTCACTTGGTGGCACAGTGCCCTAGAACGAAATGTTTCGAGTGCGGGGAGGAAGGGCATATCGCAAGACAGTGCCCGTACGTATACAGAAGAAGGGAATTCGAGAAGGCAGAACCTATGGAGGTCAACGCCCAAGAAGTTCGTGAGAGGCGTAGAACAACCCCCAGAGACACAGGATCGTCAGCTGATGATTCATCGGGAACATCGGAAACTGAGGGAGACGAGCCAGGGCGCCACAGGAGCGGAGAACAGGAGAAGAAGAAGAATAAATCGCGTCGATGGGAGCGGCACGTAGAAGCCTGAGGAGAGTGGCAGCAGAGAGGCGACCACATCCTAATATGTAATACGGCGTGGAAAGGAATGTGCGAGTTGCCAATTATTGAGTTCGAGAAGGGGGAGAGGTGCTTAATAGACACAGGTAGCACCAATACGATAGTGTCGCGTAGTGCACTAGAGAGGCTGTGTGGAGGAGCGAGTACACACCAGATTAAGGTATGTGATTGTAAACTACTCACTCTGGGGGGACCCTGCGAAGTGATGGGAGAGGCGGTGGTAGGACTAGAAAAATGGGCGAATGTAGGAGGGGAAATAACGGTGCACGTCGTAGAGGAGATGACGCGTGACTATCAAATAATTGTGGGATGCGATTTGTTAGGACGGGTAGGCGCGCGCATAATGAACGAAGAGAAAAACTGGAGGATTAGATTAGGGGATTTAACGTATCGGAGTCAGGGGACAGTACGGGGTGGAAAGGTACGAATTGGGGCGGTAAAGAGAGTAGAGGATTGGAGGGAGAGGCTGCGTGACGAATTTAGAGACATTTTTTCGTAGAGGGAGATCTGTTAGGAGCAACAGGGAAGACAGAGCACGAGATACCTCTAAAAGTAGAGCGCGTAACATACGTGAAAGAAAGGCGATATCCTCAAGCACTTCGTCAACACATCCGGAGGGAAATCGACGAATTAAAGCGTCAAGGGATTATCAGAAATAGCACTTCACCGTACAATAGTCCCCTGTGGACGGTGAAAAAAAAAAATAGACCAGGCGAGGAAGAAGATCATTACAGAGTAGTTATAGACTTTAGAAAGCTCAATGAGAACACTCTAGACGAGAAATATCCTATTCCACGCTTTGAGGATATACTGGATAGGCTGAGTGGAGCGAAAATCTTCAGTACGTTAGATCTGAAAGCGGGATATCACCAGATTAGGCTGAATGCGAATGATCAGCATAAGACGGCGTTTTCATTCGAACGAGGTCATTACGAGTTTACAAGGATGCCGTTCGGGTTGAAAAACGCCCCGATAACATTCCAGCGGCTAATGGATGAACTCCTGAGGGGAATTGATGAGAACATCTGCCAGATCTATATGGACGACCTCATAGTCTTCAGCCGTACCGAACCTGAACATATAGAACACCTTCGGAGTGTTTTTAAGAGGTTAAAGGAATTTGGGCTGAAATTATCGATAGAAAAGTCGTCCCTGGGTCAGGAGACCATTAGTTTTCTGGGACATACTATATCTCGGCAGGGAGTCCAACCGGACTCCATGAAAATAGATGCGATCCGGAGAATGGCGGTGCCAAAAGATGTTAAAGGCATTCGGCGGTTATTGGGGACGCTAAATTATTATCGCCGTTTCGTTCCGGATATGGCGGAATTCTTGGTCCCTATTAGTAATTTATTACGCAAAGGGGCGCGAGTGATAATCACGCCACTAATTGAGAAAAATATCCAGAAATGTATGGAACGGTTGCAAGAAGCACCTATCTTGGCATTTCCAAATTTTGAGAAGGCGTTTACTGTCACAACGGACGCAAGTGAGTACGCCTTGGGAGCGGTATTGTCCCAGGAGGGAATCGATGGGGAGAGGCCGGTAGCATATGCGAGCAGAAGGTTGACTGACACGGAGGCGAGGTACAGTGCCCTCGAACGGGAACTACTGGGTATCATCTGGGCCATTGGTCACTTCCGCCCATACGTATTTGGGAGAAAATTTAAAGTCCACACCGATCACAGACCGCTGCAATGGGTGGGGAAATTAAAGGAATCATCCGCACGCGTGACACGGTGGAAGGAGTTTCTGTCGCAATACAATATGGAGATTGTGTATAAGCCAGGGAAGGATAATGTCGTGGCAGACTGGCTGTCGCGTGCCATTATGACGAATGCTATTGAGGATGGCGAGAAATCAGGGGGTAGTCGACAATTCCTTGCGGAGTGGACGCCAGGAGAAGCAGGAAGTACCGATCTGCGGGAAGATGGTGGCGCGAGACATAGCCCCACATCAGAAGAGTCTGTTGGAGAAAGACCACGAGACATGGGAACGTCTGAGGAGATTATCAACGACAAACGTCACCAAATCATTTGGAAGACAAAAACTTCGGGCCTGATGACGGTGACGTACGACGAATACGGTCGAAGCACAATTTCGACGATCTGGTCGGAGCCGGGAGTGAGGCTAGAGCAAATTTGCCAGGCACTGAAAGATGCCTCCAAACCGGGAAAAACGTACCACCTATTTGTCGGTAACGCGACGATTTGGGAGAAAATTAGAAGATTGTGGCAGAGCGAGCAATTAGGAATCGACCGCACGTTTATAAGGTGCCTATCGGCGGTTCAGACGTTGCGTGACGTGGAGCAACAGCGGGAGGTCACACTTGCGTACCACCAGGGGAAGACGAATCACCGTGGCGTGCAAGAGACAACGCAGGCGCTACAGCGGAGATATTTTTGGTGGGGGATGCGGCAGACCATCCAGGAGATCATAGGGGCTTGTGAAATCTGCCTGAAAACCAAATATGACCGCCATCCACCACAAGGACGCCAGGAGGAGACACCCACAACAGAGTCGCCACTGATCGATTTACAAATCGACACGTTTGCGTGGCGTGGATTCAAATGGGTCACTACAATCGACACATTTAGTAAGGTGGCTATGGCATACGAGGTGCGGGACAAATCGGCAGACGCTATTCTGCATGCCGTCAACTTGTGGTTCCAATTTTATGGCATCCCCGAGCGCATTTCGTCGGATGGTGGGAGAGAGTTCGACAACGCCAAAGTTCGCGCTGAGATGAAAAATAGAGACGTGGTATGGCATATTAATACCCCGGGACATCCCAAAAGTAGAGGAAACGTTGAGCGCCTGCACAGCACCCTCAGCGATCACCTGCGGGTATGCCAGGTCGATAAGGGGCTGTCAGCTAATGTTGCGATGCCAATGGCGGTGGCGGCGTATAACCACTCAATTCACACCACCACGGGATTTGCGCCGTTTGAAATTATCTTTGGGTTACGCGCGAGACCGCGAAATTGGACAGAGACGGTGGCGGATGAAGGGAGCACGGAACAGCTCGTGAATACCCACATGCGGCTGGGAAAAATGTGGCGTACAGTGCGCGATCGTATATCGGGGGAAAAAACCAAACGCGTTGCGAGGGCAAATATGAAAGTCCGGGACAGAATGGGGTCGATTACGATCGGGACCGTCGTTTATAGGAAATTAGGTTCGAATCGGAGAAAGAGCCGGTCCGATATGAAGGCCCTTTCAAGATTGTTGTGATCCGAGAACACAATCTTGTAACTATCGAGAGTGTGGACCACCCAAGGAAACGGCGGACGGTTCATATTGAACAACTTAAACTCCCACTCTAGGGGGGGGGGGAGCGTGAGTAAACTGGTGTGTCCTCGATCCGACACGAAGCAAGTAATTGTGTTGTTATAGGTCATATTGTTAATATATGTGACATTCAGACAGAGAGTTCTGTTCTTAGTTTTTATAGTATTATTATTTTATAGGAGGTTTTATTATTTTGTTTTGTACATTTATATTTTATTTGACTTGTTTAAATGTGTCTTTAGTAGTGTGATGGATTATAGATTGTGTATTGGGTGCGCTGGCCTTGGCCCTTAAGAACCCGAGCCACCTGATTGTACACTCGGGTCGGACATAGAGTTTACGAGGGAGTGTGCGTAAACTGGCGGGGGGGAGTTAAGGCCTGGGCACTGTTGGTACGCAGTCTTAATACCAAAACATCGGGATGTAAACATTCCGAGTGTATGTGTATGGGATTAAGAGCTATGAATAAAGAGTCTTATACTATCGCTTGCCCTATTCATTTCTATTACCTCTTTCTCGATCTTTTCTTACTGTTCTAGTTCTCACGAACGTTAACTTATATATATATATATATATATATATATATATATATATATATAAGACAATTATTGAAGGTGGGGTGAATAAACTGAAATCAGTTTCTCTGTAAACAAAGTTAGCAATTTTATTCACTATATATTATATTATAACAATTATTAATATTGATTTAAACAATCTTATCTGTAAACAAAGAAACGACAATTACAGTTTATAACTATCAATTCTCTATTCACACTATTTTACATTATTACACACTATTTTATTTTACACACTATTTACATGTTCTGTTACCTAACATAACCTACTCTATCTGATATCTGCTGCTCCATCTAGTGGCAGCCAGTGGAAGCAGCACGGCAAATTCAAATTAAAGAGAGAATACTTTCATTACATATATATATATATATATATATGTATAAAACGAGGTTTAAGGGAATACAGGTTGTAATAAATACAGGGAATAAAATAAATTGTATTTTATTTATGTAAATTGAATTGTTTTGTATGTATTTTGGTTCAATTTTAGTCCTGAAGATGCCTGAATAGGCGAAACACTTATAACAATTGATATTTTGGGGGATACTTCAAGCTTTCTTTAGAAAAACTAATATTCACGCAGTGTTGAGTTTATGTATGTATAAAAATATATTTATTTACAGAAAAATATAGATATTCTATAAAATATAGAAAACCGTCTAGGAGTGCTGGTGTGGTGTTTTTATTGGTCAATTTAGCCCCAGATATAAATATATACACTATATAATATATTTATAAATATAATATTACTGAATTTAAGGGCCTAGAATGTTTAACATCCGAATGCGGATCTTGGCTCAATATGGTTCTGAATGAGAACCTGGTAACTGATGTTGATCATAAATTTTAATTAAACGATTATGAAACAATTACTGGGTATTTTTGGCCAAAAATACGTTCCTTTATTTGTAAAAATTATAATCTTTAGGGGTTATCTTTCTTGAAAAAAATTAAATAACTACAAATATTAAAATCGGCCAAGTTATATTTCACATAGCGTTTTTTGAGCCAAGAGAATTAGAAGAGAAGAGAAGAATGAACGGAACAATTTCAATTTATTTTTGGCTCACTATGACCGTTATTTTACTATAACATATAAAGTTTGGTTAAGTTATAATAAAAATGGTTAGTGTGTATAATGAAATAATAGAGACATGAAAAAATCGCCTCTCTATATATTAACATACAGGCTTCTCTTGGACTTTAAAGCATTCTCTAGTCAACTTAGTTCTGTCATCCGTCCAATATTTTGGTTTTGGCGGAAAAGAGCTTTGTTGGGACTACATTCTGCTCCGTGCCTACCCGACGAAGGCGTGGCTGGTCAGTATCGAGCGCCTGCCAGTCAGTACCTGGCCCGCCACTGTAGGGCATGTGTCCAGTCATCTTTGTGTTTATACTGACTCCTTTACCAGGTTTGTTACCGCTCCTAGCTTTTAATATAACCAATGGCAAGCAACAATTAGGACAATAACCGTACAACTTGATCCCGGTATCCTTCTCAGATTGTGCCATATAAAATTGATCACTGCCGAGCCTGAAGGGAAATTATTCTACTTTCGTTGGAGTGCAATCCTTTTTTTATCTGTCCATCCATCTTTTTATATTTACGTGTAAAGTGAGATACCGGTCGTAAAAATGATTCAGTCTATCTGAAATTTTAAATGTATATTCCACAACATTTCGAAATACGTTGATTAGTTTTCGGTCAAAAAACAATAACGAGAAGTATGAATAAAATTAAGTTGTTCCCGTTTCTACAGCTTTTAAGATTTTCAAATCACAGCTCAGAAGATATTTAATATTTTAATTTCTGATATTTCCCTTTTGGTTAAGAACACTTTAAAGGCGATAACGCAAACAAAATTTGAATGGTATTCCAAAATCTAATGTTTTGGAGGCCAATAATAAAATAGGATATTTTAATGCATTATTATAGCTAGGGGTATTTTTCACAATCATTTAATAAGGTTCGAGATATTGTTTCTTCACTTTATCCTTTATTTAGTTTGTATATTAAAAAAATATATCTCATAATTCAATAATGATATAAATAAACGTTTAATCGATTAATAACAAAAACGAAAAACATTCGAATAGACCGCAGCTTGCCTATTTTTATTTGTTCTTAAGCCTTACTATAACTCACCGCATGTTTAAACCTAATATGTGAAGCAGTAGCCACTCATCATACAGGGTTATGTATAGAAAAACCCTCCTTTAAGCTTCTATTCAACATATTATACAACAGCCAAACCCCCTTTAATCAGCTTACTTGTCCATAAATTTTACAACCACTTAACTTAAACCTATCCACATATCACAGCAATCTACCTGCTTCATTTAGATCTCTCACTTACAGACCCGTCATTCTGACAAAAAAAAATCCTTCAACTAAAATACCCTCAACTGAAACTGACCCTAAAACCAACAATAAAATTTAAATGAAACTGACTCATGGATCTCAGTCCTTCTAATTTTTTATAAAATTCCTTGCTGTTGACAACACTGCAATCCAAACTATATCGGGGAAACTAAACAATACATTTATAAACGTATTGACCAACGCAAAGGAGACACAATCAACAACAGAATTGACAGTTCTGTGCTCGGGAAACATTCCCTCACTAACCACCATATATTTGAGTCCTCCAATACCATAAACACTGTTAAACAAACAAATCACAAGCGTAGTATTCTTTTCGTAAACACAACACATCAATCCAGAGCTCAAGAAACCGACGAAAAACTTATTTTCAACACATACGTACAGATATTACAATTACTAAAATAACATCTTTGCGACACACAAAAGAAAACATTTTTAGTATTCCCCACACCACACTTCCGACTACGCTAAAGCGGGTTAACCCAAAGGTTATTTATTGCCTCATTTTCTCAGTTAGCTCATACCTTTTAAACAATGGACACCGGCTTTTTTCATTATAGGTATGAAATTATAATTATTTCCTATTAAAACTATTGAGAGAGACACTGTCACTTTCCTGAAATTACATCTATTCTTCCATGTATCTTCAATTTTTGCCATCACCTATGCACTCTTATTCCACCCCACAAATATGTCTATTTACAAAATAACTTTTGGTATTATATAAAAACATTTTGATGTCATTATCTGCATCGATTTTCCAATTCACCAATATTTATACTTTAATGGTTGTACATTTTATAACTAATTAGGTGACTATTTTTTATTTTGTATTTAATATTATGCTGCATCTATGTATTTTACATATCGTCTATTATCTATGTATCTTTGTAAATCAAACCTATTGACTGTTACATGTTAATTCATCAGCTACCTATATTGCTCTTATATACACCTCCTTTTTGTTTTTTTTTCTATTACACCTGACTGTTGTCATTGATTATTATCAAACATGTTTGCCCTACATTATTTTCTTGTTAACATGTTCTTTGTTCAGGACCTGATGCATACATTATACTGAGGTGTGTCGAAACGTTATCCACGAATAAACTTGATAAAACATAACGTCTCTTTTTCATCAAACCAATTCGATCTCCCAACAAATGTTTGAACTCATTTATAGACTTACGGCTTACAACGAACAAACAATGCAATTTTTTTTCGTCAGAAACAATATTTTGAATTTTAGTATATTTTAAGCGATTTAAAATACTTCTGGTAATTGACGGGATTTAGGGCGGTGAATTCATGCCATCAATATATTTTTTCCTGTTATTTGCCTATTCGGTTAATATAATCAGAGTCAGTAATTTTCTTCCCTTACCCCTGCTGAAAGATCTAAAACATGTAATTCAGTATCGTTAAAAGTGGTTTCGTATAACATATTATATGGAGTATTTAAAAAAAGAATCTCAAACATTGAATTTTCAACCTATAGATATACACTCCCTCAGTATTTTTTGTTCTTGTTCTTGCTTTTTACATTTGTTTTGTTTAAATAAAATCTTTTAACTTCAGCCGTTATACCGACAATGGATTCTTTTTACTGCATAGTCCAATTAGTTCATAACAATTATCAGGGATGAATAGGCATTTCTTTGTTTTGTGTATTATTATTAATATTTCTATCCAACATCACGACCGTTCGTTAAAAGTGAATGACCCTAATTCAAATTGTAATCCATTTGAAAAACTAAACGTTTACAATGGCTACATTGACTCTGATGTATATAGCGATGTTTTAGTGCACATAATTGTTAAGTGACTGTTGTATGTCACTTAACACATAATGTGTGCACTAAGCCATCGATAAAGGATTATGTGTATCAGGAAAGTTAACCTTATGTAACCTTCGCTTACCCAGCACATGTTCTGTTACAACGATCGAATAATTATTTTACATTTAGTTCAATAAAAAGTAATGAGTAACTAAGTAAAGTATTTAATGGCTGCCATACCATACTCCCATGTTACGGTTTGGTGTAGTGACTAATATTGTTAGATGATAAACATAAACGATACACGTCTACTACTAACGTATGTTTCGTTATTTCCTCAACATTTCTCCACATAACTAACCATTTTTCCATTATTTTACATCTAGATTCATGAGAAGTGACTTAGTGCACTGTCAAAATAAACAACTGAATTTTTTTTAATGAAGCACGGACTAACTTGATCTAACGATTCGAATTTACAATTTTTAAAATATTCTTACGATCATGTAAACAAATGCAATGCGAGATAACTGATTAATATTTTTTTTAGATTCTTGTCTTAGTCCACATTCATAATTAGCTGATGCAGATATCGAAAAAGCGATATATAAAAGGAAAAAAGCAGTATAACGTGAAACAGGAATGCGTCAGCTTCTTGAAAACTTAATAAATTATTTTGAAGGAACTACCCAGTATTTTGTTTATCAGAAATACTTCATTTAATTTTTAAACCATCCTGATCACTGAAGGCAAAAAAAAAAAAAATATGTGGGTTGTATAGTTGGCTACCAGAAATTTATTTTTTAAAATATCTTTGAATTTCTATTTGCGTTACCGTTGAGGGAATTAAATAGCTACAAGTCCGAAAAGAAGCTTTATGGTCTGAGAGAAGTGGGTAAATTTCATGTTTATTTTATTAAACGTTTAAATAACAAGATAAATGAAATAATAGAAAAACAAATAGTAGATACAGCAATTAGTAGCCCCTTTATTTTTTTTTAAAAAAGATTAATTTATATTGTCTTTAGTAATGAATCCAAGGCCCACTAAATAATTAATAATCAAAATCAAACGAAGAATCTCTTTCGCACATACTGTTCATCACGGATTACCCATCTTTAGTGATCTCATAAAACCTCATGCTTTTTTATACTTTAATCTCGATCACTGAAAATTGTTATTTCATATTGTGGGGTCAACGCGAGGGGTCCTAGTTGCCCTAGCCCTAGTGGCAGAGAGAGAGTTGAATAGTGTATGACCTGGACCTACTTGATGCCGGGTCTAAGACCCGTGGTAGCAAGTACTACTACCACCAGTAGTAACTACTGAGCTATCTGACTCCATATCTGATAGGTATGTGCCCCGACAGTGCACTGTGTTCAGGAGAAGAGGTATAGGGTAGGTATTATAGTAGTTTATGTGTTCTTGGAATGACCACGAATTCACACTCGGTGTCTTAGGGTAGGCGAAAACCGTCCGGATCCCAAAGGGGAGTGGGAACCGGAGAGAGGCAAAATGGATCGCTGGGGGAGACGCTACTTGGTTCGTAGAGCCTCAGAGACCGTCGTCTGCGTGGAAGGGATCCCTTCCAAAGATGTGCTAAACGAAGGCAGAGAATCCTACTAGGAAGATGCAGGGTCTGACAACGCCGGACTAAAACTTAGTAAGGTTAGGATAGAAGTGTAGAGCTTTTCACAAATGAGAAGGCAATATCTTACAACATCAGTGCAGCTGCAAGTACCAGTCCAGAGGCGAGCCATAGCTTGAATGAATATTCGGCTAAAACTAGGGGGTATATATATCACAAAGCAGCCAATGAGCTGGGGTTTTATTTTGGCCAATCGCATTGTAGCCAATGAGCTGGGGTTTTGTTTTTGCCAATCGCATTGCAGGCCTGGCTGCTGGATAGATGGTACGCCCGGAAGGGGGCTAACCAGGGCCCATGGGACCAGGGCTGGATACCTGGCTATGGACCCTTGGCTGCCTCCGAACTCGTCTGCAGCTACGTCATGTATTGATTAAAATATTTACACTGATATGACTTTGTGGTTTGGTAATATTATTTACATTTATTTAATTTAATCCACAACATATTATAACTAATTTATACAATAGAGTAGAGGGTGATTTAGCTTATGTAGTTTGCGGTCGCTACACATATTGAAGAAAAAAGCTGTAAATATTTACAGTATGTAAAAAAAACTATTAAAATTACCTTGGAACGTATTAAGTACGGAATGTTATATTGTGGCGACTTAGGATTTAATTTTCAGGAGAATTTTGAAATTTCTTTTGCTTTTTATTTTTTTCATACTCCTCTCTACTTTATTTTAACCAATAATTTCATCATCAGCAATTTTGGAGGTATTGTAGAATATACCTTTAAAATTTCAGATCATTTGAATCATTTTTACAACCGCTATCATACATAGAACGTAGGAACAGACAAAAACCTGTTTAAAGCTTCCTTCGGGTTTGGCAAGCTGCATATTCATTATTATTATCTCATTTTTCTTTTCATCACGTAATAAACAACAACTAATCTTAAAAATCAAAGATATTATGGAATCTTAATTATATCTCTCTCAATGTAATCAGTCATATTTTACTGATTTCAAAAGATGTGAAGTTTTATTTTTTTTGGCAGCTTCAAAGTTAGCACCGTAATCCTTGAGTTGAGAGGCCCAATCAGACCGCTACAAAGACACTTCCTTATCATACCTAATTCACAATTAGCCAAGGGAACCCTCAGAAGCTTTAAAACCTGTTTGTACAGGTTGGACAGTTTCTAGTGATTTGTCTCTGCCTGGAAAAATCGGGACATTCTTTGAGTGAGCTCTTTAAATCCATTTATCGTTATACTCTTTAGTCCGAAGGGAGAGACTAGTGTCAAGTGTTTAGGGGCAATTGTCTGTCAGTATGATCTACGATAGCAGTAAAAATGTTCAAATCGGCCAGTAATTAGAACGTATATTCTATAATATGCCAGATTTCGGCGTAAGTTTTGGTTTAAGAATAATGACAGTAACTATGAGAGAAAAGTGAGGCCGGTATCTCAGATTTCCCGAGTCACATCTCAGAAGCTATGACGAAATTCCAAGACATTCTCATGAATACAATATTAAGTGCCAATGATTGCAAATGATACTTGGATCAGTTAGTATCATTATCTTATAATAATAATAATAATAGTAGGTTATTAAATTAAAGATCTCGATTTCCTGATGTAATATATTTTGGGACTATAATTACAAAAGGTATATGCCCGTGACTGCGCATTTAAATGTGCCCTTTGTTGAATTATAATTTAAATAAACAATTTTATAAGAAGTAGTATTTATATTTTTTTTTTTTAGGTGGAAGCATTGTTCCGGAGAAGTGTGACCCGTATTTTGCTGCTAATAATCCAAAAAATGTATCTGCTCACATTGGAAAATCTGCTTACCTCAAGTGCATTGTTCACAATGTTGGAAATCTGTCGGTCAGTATTTAATGGCATTTGTTATTAACATGTACACTTGGCTAGCCATAGACAACTGATGGGAAAATTTTCAGCATAGAATAAAAAAACAAACAACTTATAAGCAACGGTTAGTAGTTTACTTATTTTTAATGAATACAGTTTTGTCACATACAATATAATGGCTGGAAAGTTTTTGAAGCTTTAAAGTGTTAACCCTTTTGGTCATCAATTTCTACATAAAAAATAAAACGAATTAGCGTATAATATGAATCAGAGAGGGAGCAGAACGGCATGGATAGATCTCAAAGCAAAGCCACTGGCTAGATCAAAGGATATGTTTAAAAATGTGCCTACCAATCATAACATACAACAACACATGAGTGGACATGTTCACAATTTCCTTCCATTTTACGATTTTCTTTTAGTGGTTCCTAGTTATTATAAAAGAATTATCTGGCTTAGGCAGGTCCTACATGAAATCTGTCTTCATTTGAAACCTACATAGCACCCTTTGATTTAATTTTGATATATCTTGGTATTACCACAATTCCATATATAACTCATGTACTGTTTACTCTGTACGTTAAAAACAAAAATTCTTTCATCCCTGTATTCAATTTAAAATAAAATGTACCCTTTTTTAATTAAAAATAACTGTATTAAATATTGTTGCAATTTATTATTTAAAAGTTTATATAATCTGTAATTATTAACTGGTCTATTGAACATTAATCGAATCAAGTATCCCACAATATCTTCTTCAATTGTCATTCTGTCAAAGCAACTTGTATTTTTTTCCTGGTTAATTCCCAAAACTAGGCTGCTTTTCATCATTGATTGGAACATTATTTTTTGATCCGTTATTTGAATATAACCACATACTGGTAAGTTATTCTCTCGTATGTAGATTTATTCTCAGTTCCCATTTGATATATTTTTCTTCTCATTTTCATACTAAGTACCATTAGAAGATATTACCTATCGTGAATCTTTGATATATAGCTTGGCCAGCGCAAACTGTGTTCTCTGGTCAACAATGGCCCTGATGCTGGTCTCTGAGTTTAAATTCACTTCGGCGCGTCTTCTTCTAACAGACTCTCCACATATTGCTACTCCCCGAGTTGTAGGAAGAAGTTGAGCAATCTCAGTAGCAGTGGAAAACCGATCCCGAAGCGCGTGTAGTACAATAAACCGGTCATCCCTTGGCTTGACCTGATCCGGGTCTGCGATTGCACAAACATGTCTTATGGTAACATTTAATTGCTCTCCAACGGTAGCTTAAGGTAAACCCTGCTGTATATCTTTGGCTTTGACCGTGTTCTATTAAAAGTTATTATTAAACAGCGTTATTATGATAAAATTACAATCTGCCTCATTGGGCAATAAGTAATTGTGATAAATGTTTTCATTTATACCATATTTACAATTTTCATTCACTCGCGCATTAATACAGTATTTACAAACAGCCTAGAGACTTCCCGAATCCACATGGGTGTTACCTCCCTCGCATGCGAAATAGGAAGCGGAGTCTTGGGGAGTCCCCCACGCTTCTCCATTAGCCGCGTCACTGGATACGAGCCAGTGGAGGCTGACCAAGAGCGCGAGAGCCTCACACGCTCAGGACATGATTGGAGAAACTGGACCACGCCAGGACTCCCACTGTTACGCATTTATAGCAGATCACAAGGCCACTGCCGTTTTAGTCTCCGAGGAGGATTGTAGGGATGAGTGGTGCAGTGCAATGACTGTGCAAGGGGATTAGGGTGGTCGGATAGGTTACTATGGAATTTCATGAACTTAGAAGGGAGAATTCGAGAATGTAAGGTATATTAAGTTCGTTATGAAGGGTTTTGTTGCTGACGTAATTGGGACATTTACTATTGTTCTCAGGACTTTTGATTGAAAGGATTGGACACGCTTGATGTTCGACTTTTTTGCTGTCCCCCATCGTTATGTCCTAATTAGTTTAAGTATAATATTGTAAATTAGTAATTTGTTTTCTATTGACAGATGGGATGTCCTTTGAAGTAGTCTGTACAGTTGTCCAAAGCGTCTGTTTAGTTCTTGCCTTTTTAGCCTCGAGTGGGGGTTCCAGGTCAGCCGTTTGTCGAGATGGAAGCCTAAGTACCATACTATCTCGGATACAGTTATCAAAACCTTTTGCTAAATTTTTAGAAATCAGTTACACAAGAAATCTAAATTTCTGTATAAACTTTTAAAAATAAATTTGTTGAATAGGTATTGGTGTTTCCTCCCAGCCCTTTACTACTGAAGACATTTAATATTAATTAAAAAAAATTGAAAGCCGAAATTATTCTATAAGGAAGCAAACATTTCAATTTTTTTAAGTGCGCCACTGTATTGGTGAAGCAGTGTGATTATATATGACATTAATCCACATTAACAATTCCATCGACTATTCATGGACAAATTTTCAGCATAGAATAAAAAAATAAAACTCATGACGAGTGATTAGTAATTTAATTATTTTTACTGACTTCAGTTTCGTCACATACAATACAATGGCTGTCGACCGGAGGGCATTGGGACTTTATTATTAATTGGAACTATCTGCTTATAATTTTTTAATGACCATACCAGTTATTCATTATACCCTCAATTGAGTTATAGGGGTGTATTTTTATTTGTTTTGTAATTTTTGGTACAGGTTTCTTGGGTACGGCATAGGGACATCCACATTCTCACTGTTGGCGCTTATACCTACACATCCGACCAGCGGTTCATATCGCTTCATGAGAAAGACAGTACTGAATGGACACTCCAAATTAAGTGGGTCCAGAAGAGGGATGCCGGCATCTACGAATGCCAGGTTAGCACCATTCCAGTCAAGAGCCTATTCGTGCAGCTCTTCGTGGTTGGTAGGTTTCAAAATAATAATTATTTCATAGTGCATATGTTTTTGAATTCGTATGAAAAAATGTTTTGAACTAAACGGTGTGTTCACGCAAAATTTCATAAAAATAATTAGCCTGTGTTTTATATCGTCTATTTTATTCAAGATGAACTGCTGGTAAATCACATAATTCCACTTTAGCATGGTAAGTAGATCAAAGCGCTCAGAACAAATGTGTACAATCTGATGTAAAATTAAGCTTAGTAAATAGTTTATTTGTTCCAAAAAAAAATAAAGGTGTTCCAATCATAGGAAATATATTGTTTTGTGACAACATAACAAAAAAAAAATTGTATTAAGCTCCAGTTTATAAGCAATTAAAACAGGAATGTAAACATAAATCACTTCTGCTCAGAAAGTGCCACTTCTTCTTTAAAATCATACTTTCCCAATCATAAGATAAATTTTATATATTGTAACCATATCTCGTATTTGCTAAAATATGACTTGGTTCTTTATGGGGATTTAAAGAAAATTTATAAAAAGTTCATAATGAATTATAGTATTTAATATGATCTCTGTTATATTGGGAAGGT
Source organism: Acanthosoma haemorrhoidale (assembly GCA_930367205.1). Taxonomy (NCBI): domain Eukaryota; kingdom Metazoa; phylum Arthropoda; class Insecta; order Hemiptera; family Acanthosomatidae; genus Acanthosoma; species Acanthosoma haemorrhoidale. The sequence continues at coordinate 33,674,581 of OV884009.1, read as the reverse complement.
GGTAAAATAGTAAATGAAATGCATGTCCCTCTCCTGTGTCTCCATGTCAGTCCCCCAAACGCTAGGGACCATGCCCCCACCCCTGAAGGGATATTCAGCTCACTGCCGTTGCAATAGTATTTCTATATATACAACAATCTCGAGGTAATATTTGTTCAAGTGAATAGTATTGTCTATTATAAATATTACCCAGACAATTCTGGCAAAGGACCTGAGAAAAAAGATTCATGATAAGAGGAGAGTCAGTCGACATAGAATCCCTTAATGGGATTGCATTACTGCAGTTCCAGACAGAAAGGCAGGTGCAGGTGGAATATAACTTGGATATAACGTGGAATAATGAACCCAACTTTGCCATAGTACGGTAAAGTAGGTAAATTAATTATCATTTTAAACCAATATATTATTTATGGAATCCACCTCTGCTAGACTTCTCCCAATATTAGTGAGACGTTCTTGAAGATTTTGGTAAGACAGCTCTAAGGTAGAACTGCTGTAGGTAGAGAGCTGTGAACTATTTTTTCTTTGGCTAATAATATAAAAAATAGTGGGATCAATAATTTATTTGATTTTTCAACAATTTATTAAGATAAAATTACAATCTGCCTTATTAGGCAATAAGTAATTGAGATAAATGTTATCATTCATACCATATTTACAATTCATCATTCACTCGCTCATTCATACAATATTTACAAACATCCCAGAGGCCCCCCAATTCCACATGGTTGTCACCTCCCTCGCGTGCGAAGGAGGAAGCGGAGTCTTGGGAAGTCCCCCACGCTCCTACCTCAGCCGCCTCACTGGATAAGAGCCAGCGGAGGCTGATCAAGATCGCGAGAGCCACAGACTCTCCAGACATGATTAGAGAAACTGGCCATTGCCCGGACTCCCACTAACACTTAATGATAGCAGGTCACGAGGCCACTGCCGTTTTAATCTCCGAGGAGGATTATAGGGATGATTGGTGCAGTGCAATGACTGTGCTAAGGAATTAGGGTTGTTGGATAGGTTACTATGGAATTTTATGAACTTGGAAGGGATGAGTTCAAGAATATAGGGTATATTCAGATCATTGTGAAGGGTTTTTTTGCTGACTTAATAAGGGGCATTTACTATTGTTCTCAGGACTTTTGATTAAAAGGATTGGATGCGCTTGAAGCTCGACTTTTTTGCTGTCCCCCATACCTTAAGTATAACTTTGTAAATAAGTAGTTTATTTTCTATTGATAGATGGGATGTCCTTCGAAGTAGACAGTTGTCCAAAGCGTCTGTTTAGTTCTTGTCTTTTTAGACTCGTGTGTGGGTTCCATGTCAGTCTTTTGTCGAGATGGAAGCCTAAATACCTTACTGTCTCAGACACGGGGAGAGGAATCGAATTTTAAAAAACTAGCGGACAGGACTTGCGGCAGAGATTATGTGGGAGCATTTTGCTTCATTGACCTTGATTCGCCATTGGTTGCACCAGTAGTACTCGCTTCGGCGGTACATATACTAAAAAATAATTTATAATAATAATAAGGTAACTTCTTCTTAATTGTACACCCTTGAGCTTTTAATGAGATATCTGCTTGCCAGTTAACTTAGATTGGAGTTACTGCATTATCATGGCTCAACTGGATAGTTAAAGCATTAATTCTGAAATCCCATTACTCCAAAACCCATTTTTTAAGAAAATTAAAGAAAACTTTCAATGTTCATGATAAGAGATGACTGGGAGTGGAAGGGAAAAAAGGTGGTCCTTATACCAAATAAAAATAATAAATATGACTTTTTCTCATTATTGATCATACACATACATTTGTAAGAATTACAATACAAATTATGCATTTTAGTCCAGATTAAACATTATTCAAATTCATCTCCTGTGATTACTTATTAATTTATTATTACGTTAACACTGTTCTTTGAAATAAAACTGTATTAATTAAATTAAGCTCATAGAATTATTTTGAATTTTTTTTTTCAGTTCCCTCAGCGGTAATCCATGGCAGGTCAGAAGTTCATGTAGAACATGGCAGCACAATTAATTTAACTTGTTCCATAAAATATGGCACTGAACCTCCCGCTTACATTTTCTGGTATCATCATGATAAGGTATGTTTTATAAAAGTTCAAAACTGAAATAAATATTTTGTGCAAATGATGGTATGAATGATTCAGAAAAGCGACGGTCTCGTCCCACATTGCACGATATGCTTAGTCTAAAATAGTTAGGTTGTAGGTCCATAGCTTACGGTATTGTAAACCGAAGGTGAGCCCCATCACCTAATCCTGTCCTATTTTGATGTATTTTTAACTGAAAAAATAAATGTTGTTTTTGTAATTCTACCCTCCTTCAAATGCATCTAAGTATGCAGCAAGAGGAAAATTGTCTGTAAATCTTGTTCATGAATGTTGATCATGTGTTCATATGTTTGCAAAAAAAAAAAAAAAAAAAGCTTACGGAGATAGGAAGAAGATGGGTTACCCAATTTTGGTATTGCAAGACATTTTTGGAGATCCTTCATCAGATTTTCATTGCATGGAACTACTGCTTCATCACATTTGGGAAATCATTATCAGAAGCGAGATCACTGTTACAGTCAACATCCAAACTCGTATTTGTGTCAACAAGTACTACTGTAAGTTATCATTTCTTTGTGGCGTCGGACTTTCTTAATTTCCTCCGTCGAAGGTATACAAATAACATAGTAATTATTGAATCATTTCCTCTGGGAGAGTTGAGAGAGCTTGTTGATAGCGGCACAGAGGTCAACCGTATATTATATCTTACCACAATATACCTCTCAACTGATACTGTATTTACGACAGTTGAAAAGAATTTATCCTCCTGCTACGATATGAGCGTCTGTGGGTCTCACGCTCTTGGTCAGCCTCCACTGTCTCGTATCTGGTGACATGGCTGACGGAGGAGCGTGGGTGACTTCCTAAGAATCCGCTTCCTGAAACGGCAGTGGCCTCGAGACCTGCTATAAATGCGTGATAGTGGGAGTCCTGGCAATGACCAGTTTCTCCAATAATGTCCTGAGCGTATGTGGCTCTCGCACTCTTCCTCAGCCTCCACTGGCTCGTATCCGGTAACCCGACTGACGGAGGAGCGTGGGGGACTTTCCAAGACTCGACTTCCTCTTTTGCATGCAAGCGAGGTGACAACCATGTGGATTTGGGAGGTCTCTAGGCTGTTTGTAAATACTGTATTAATGCGCGAGTGAATGAAAATTGTAAATATGGTATGAATGAGAACATTTATCACAGTTAATTATTTCCCAATTAGGAAGATTGTAGTTTTATTACAATAATGTATTGACTCTATGAGACTTTACCTCTCGGAAAATATGGCCAGAATAACTCAAATACGATAATAAAATCAAAATCAGTAAAATTGGACTTAACGATACTTTACCTCTGAAGTATATATACATTTGATCTCAAGAGAAGAAGGGATATCCTCGACTTTTGACTTTTAAAAAAATATAAATTATCATTAGGCATTTTTGAACCATTCAGTTTTAAGTTACATCGTATTTTATAATGTTATTAAAAGTAAATCTACAAAAAGATACGTCTATTACTATAAAAAAAAAAACTATAAGTATTTTTGTATTTTGTTCTTTATATTTGACATGGACTTTTCACCTATTCAGGCATCTTATATACTGCGAACGGTTAAATTCATAACACTAATTTCGCACATTGTTAATTTGTCAAATTCAATTCGGCAACTAATTAAACTATCAAATATAATTTTTTAAATCAATATTTTAATTTAAACAAATATTAATGGAAAACTGTCCATTAATTATTGTTTAATTGACTGTCAATTGACACACACACACGGGAGAACAAAGCATCTCTAAATAACCTTATGATAGGTTCATAGTGTTCATGATTATATAAAAGCACGAAAAATTATTAAAGGAAGTATACATAAGAAACCTTTCAATGATTGATTAAATATATTCAAAATAAACACTATTTGTCGGGTCGTTACGAGGGGGGTGCCTAATTACCTTAGCCCTCTTGACGAAGTGAGGGTTGAGGCTATGACCTGGACAATCGCTTCATGACGGGTCTTACTACTGTACTATCTGATTCCATATTTGATAGGTATGTGCCCCGACAATGCACTGTGTTCAGGAGAAGAGGTATAGGGTAGGTATTGTAGGTAGTTTATGTAGTCTTGGAATGACCACGAATTCACAATCGGTATCTGAGGGTAGGCGAAAACCGTCCGGATGGCAAAGGCGAGTGTGAACCGGAGAGAGGCAGACTGAATTGCCGTGGGAGACACTACTAGGTAAAGTTTGTAGGGCCACGACAACCGTTGTCCGCGAGGGAGAGGTCTCTCCCAAGGAGCTGCTAGTTCTAGCGAGGCGAAGGCAGAGAATCCCATTAGGAGAGTGTGGGGTCTGACAACGCCGGACTAAAACATAGCGAGGTTAGGAAGAGAGATCCAGAGGTTTTCATAAATGAGAAGACCAAATCTTGAAACATCAGTGCAGCTGCAGGATACCAGTCAGAGAGGGAGCCGTAGTTAGAATGATTTGCAGGCCACAACGTTGCCCTATTTATAGCTGTCAGTAGCCAATGGTCTGGGGTGTTATTCTGACCAACCACACCGAAGGGTTGGGGTGACGCTTGCTTGTTCTAGGCTGGGACTCACCCAGTCTCCTAGCCGCTACCTGACTCTCCCTTCAAGGGCCTCTGACTAGTTTTTCGCAGCTGCATCTTTTATTGTTTATAACATTTACACTGGTATGACTTATGGTTTGGTAATGTTATTTACATTTGTTTAAATTAATTTACAACATATAATAACCATTTACAATATATATATACAATAGAGTATAGGGTGATTTATCTTATGTAGTTAGCGGTCGCTACATTATTACTTAAATATCTCAACATTGAATACGTGTAAAAAGTTGCAAGTGCCCTCTTTTGGGGATAATGCCTTCCATCACAAATTACTCTTTTTGATGACATAATGTTTACTAACTTATAGATTATCAATTTGACCCCATAATATCTTCCATTAAATTTAAGAAAAGCATGGCCTCATTTCTGTAGCATAAGAGGCAAATAAATTTCCTCTAAAATAAGACGATCACATCATACAAACAGGTAAGTAAGACAACCACTATTCTCAAATTCATTCTTATAAAACTTAAGAAAGTGTGAATGTGCTTCTTTTTTATCATATTCTAAAGACATATCAGTATTGTACTCAACATGCCCTATAGAAGATATTAACAGACATACTTCTTTTCCTGTCGTGTTCTGTTTGTACAGGTATGTCTTCTGGTAAAGTATCAATTACTGCCATTGCAAATTTACACAAGCTAACACTGATTCTTCGTTTTTTTTCTCCTACTTCTTCAGCAATCTTTCTTACACCTTTACAAATATGTTCAAGTTTTCTCTTTTCCCTTGTCTTTGTCTTTTCACTTTTTACTTGAAGGAATTATTTGTTTAAACTTGTGACTTTCATTTAAATCCTCATCGTCAGTTTAGGTCAGATAATTATCAACCTCGCCAAATGAAACACGGGGTTCAAAACTTTCACTCCTTGTACAACTAGAACTGACATCAATTTTAGACACAATAATCATTCTCACTTTCAGAGAAATTCCCATCAACAAAACAGCCCACTAAAATGTTTGCTTTTTCCCCTGTTTTGTGAATCCACTAAAAGTCTAGGAAAGTTAAGGTGAGCAATACTTCTCTTGTCGACGGGATCCATTGACAATGGAACATTTTTACTACACGAGTCTTTATTGTTGGGAACAAGACTAACTTTACTATCAGGGTCACAAGAAATAGACATTCCAAAAGCTTCTATTGCTGCAGTTGCCATTTTAGTTTTTATTGCATCCCTAATCATTCCTATTCCAGACGTCTATAATATTTTATTTCAGAGCTACGGTAATAGGTTACAGAGCATTGTACTGTTCTACTGATTCACATTTTTCCACTTGGGTCATGATGAGAATCCTTAGTACCCGACGCACCGCCTAAGTCCTATATCATAAACGGCGGCGAGACTGTCCCAGGCTACTTTAGTTAAGGCATGATAATAATTCACAGGTTCTTTCATTAAAATTATTTTAGCACGACACTGTTTCTCTACTTTTTTTTTTTTTTTTTGCTACTTTGAACTTGATCCCATAAATCTTGTTGTTCAAAATGCTCCAAATGTAATTTTCTTTTCCACAGAGAGTTGAAACGGCATTGTTCGATACAAGAGCTAGTCCGAAGTACACACTAAAAATCCCGGTTCCATTAGACTTGCTGATTCTAGGTTGTTACAAGCATCAAAAGCCTGTTGGAGGTTTAATTTATAAAAACACTGTATAACAACACATAACGCCTCTTATTTTACGATAACTACACATGGTAACACAAAAACCGAGCACACATGGCATGTGACTCTGATAAAGCCGTAACAACCTAGAACCTTCCTCCTGAAGGTGTTGCCAGAATCATATCATCAAATATTCCATCAATTTCATCATGTTTTATGGGGTTGGTAGTAATTTTTCTGTCATCCAGTAATCAATCATACCTTCACGTCTCTAGGTTAAACAAGAGATTTACAATCACGAAAGTCAGAAACAGGGGCAGAAACATAATAGTACCTGGTTTTGATAAAGCAATGTTGCCCTTATTTTGTTTATTGCTTATAAGATTAGCTCATTGCAAGGTGTTGGCTTTATATAATATGGCAAGTAATTACTTATTTACGTATTACTTTAAACGATAATAGTTATGTTACAATTACAAAACCTAAGTAGAATTTTCACAACAAATACACTATTGATATTAGATTCAAGAATCCTTTTAAAGGACTGTTCCTGTATTGAAGTATTTATTCTTTATTGGTGTGAATATGGCTACAATAGTACATGTTAATAATAGATGAGGATTAAAATTAATTTAACAGCTATTCTTTTATTAAATATAATAAATTTATATTTTAGCTGTCGAACGTTGAACAGATTAATGAGTGATATGATATTTTGTTGAGAGGGGTAAGGTGGCTGTGGTCAACTATGACTCAGAGAGAGGTGGGATCAGTGTGATCACTGTGAAGGCAGAAACCAGCAGCAGTCACTTACTGATCAGGAGGGCAGTGGAAGCAGACTCTGGAAGATACTACTGCAGCCCTTCCAACGCAGATGTAGCTTATGTACAAGTGCATGTACACTCCAGTGAGTAGATCTATTTCATTCTAAACAAATTGTTGAAACACATATACCATATGCAATAGGCTAAATGTAAAGTCATTTTCAATAGGTACAAAAGAATGACTTCAAGGATTTTACCTTAGATATGTTGAATTTCACTTACAGATCAGATTCTGTGATCACTAATAGTAGAAAAACTATTACGATAAGTGAAATTATCAATTATATTCAAATGTTCTTGATCCACTGTAAGAGGATGTGAATGGTTTTTGTAGTAGATATTATTTTTAGGCTATTGAGGGGTTTACGCCTTAGTCGATGATAAGATATTTTCTGCTATTATTCTGCATTTGATTTTATCATTTTCCTGTGAAAATTCACTCAACGACCAAGATATGCGAAGAATTGTCAAATTATTATGGCCCTAATTTACTTCTTTCTCTTGTCTTGTTTCTTCCTTAGTTATCATTTGTCTACTCTATTACCACCACTAGAGCATGTAGTGTCTCAGCATTGCCTTCGTATATAGGTTATAAGAATACTAATGATGAATATAACACAAAAGTAAGTATAAAATATACCACTAACTACTCTTCGTGGTTTTTTCATGCTGGAAAATATGCCAGTCGCTAGAAACCAGTTGGTTCCATTCATCACTATGTCTGGTGATGGTATTTCTGTTTTTTCCACAGGTGGTGTTAAATCTTGAAGTTTTGAATAGCATCTTGGAGTGCAGTTGCAAAGCTTGTATCTTGACTGGGAGCACTGACAGCAGTTCAGGGCAGTCTAACAATCCAGTAAGAAGTTTGACAATGAAGACGAGGTTATTTATTATTCTTTTATTGTCTAATGTTTCAGGTATGAAAAAGGTTATTCCACATATGAGGCTCAGGAAATGATTTCTCATCAGAACTCATTTTGTGTTTTCTGGAATCTGGCAATGTGATTATTTGAATATAGATTTTAGAATGGGTTCTCGAGTTTAATCATAAGTCCGGGAAAAAGAGAATTGTGTATTTTCACATGTCTTAGGTGACTCAGTGCTTGTATAATAAACAACAGGTTTTGGAAGAAACAATCGTCAGTTTGCGATATGTTGTGGTGACTTACAGCTTGGACTAAGTTTAGCTGAGGTGTTTTTTTTCTGGTGATTAAGAACTGGATAGTATACTTCTCTCCAGTACAGCTGATAATTATGCGTGTATCCATGTTAAGTACTTCCTGTATTATCTAGCACCATTTTAAGAAGTTTGTTTTACAATATTCGGTTTGATTTTGTTCCCACCGAGGTTTACAATGCATAAACATGAAACTTCTGGTAGAATATTGTTGAGGTTATTATTAAAAATCAGAAATTCCTTAAATATGAAGCAACATGTATTACATAACGAATTTATTCAACTATTAATTGTTTAACCTTCTATACCTGATACCTATGATCTCAAATCTATTAATTATTGTTCTTATCACCTGTATACCAAGGCTACTAAATTAATTTATCCCTTTTCCCTTCACATTTCTAGTTGTATTTTCCTGAATCTAACATTAAATCGAAGTCACGAATAAATTTTAACTAAACAGAGAAAATCTCGGGCATGCTCTTCCTCAGATCTGTTTTTTATTTCCTTCCTTGATGATTTTTAATCTTATTTATTTTTAAATTTTACACGTTATAGAGCATCCTTTGGAGATTAAAATGGTTACTAATGATGTCCAGAAATGAGTGAAACTCATTCGGGTCTACTAGTCCAGTGAAAGATCAGTTATTGAATACTCAGAGAAAATGCAAGCAACATTTTAATGTCAGAATGACTCCTAGCGATAACCAAATTCTAATCACCTGGTTTGAAAGAACTGGATCAGTCGGTGATCTTTCAGGGATGCACCGTTTCCGCTGAATCAGTGACATAATACGCCATTTAATTTCAATACCTGCCCAGAGATGACACCTACTTTTTGAAAAACTAGCTGAAGAGTGACAAGGCTCGTTTTCAAACGGGAACATCTACAAACGAAACTGCTGATTTCAGGGCACTCAGTATCAGTATCATAGGCATCAATCGCGTTCCCAAAAATGCACTCTTTGGTGCGATGCTAAGGCTGAAGGAGCTATCAGCCCCTATTTCTTTAAAAGAATGAGGAAGGTTGCCAATAAAGAACGGGGCCATGTACAGGAGAATGCTTGACAATTTTTACCAGTGATCAAAGGAAATCAGTCTGATTTCAGCAGGACGGAGCTACTGTGTCTAACCTTTTCCATGTACCTTTTGCGAGACATTTTTAGTAAACGAATAATTTCAAATAACGGTGAATTTGTTTGGCCTACCCGAATTGATGGCTCTGGTATTTTTTTCTTGTTGGGCTGCTGGGAAAAATCCGTTTACGTAAATAAACCTCAAACAATTGCAGAACATGAGAAAGACATTTGACCTAAAATCCGATGCCTACGAACTGAAAATTTCTATACGGCTGTGGAAAGAGCCTGTTTGTGAGCAGGAAAAAGGTGTTTATTTGAGGGTTTTTTTTGTTTTTTTTTTACACAATACTAAAAAATCTATTAAACATATTTCAAATAAAATAATAAAAATTTAAAAGCATGGTTTTGTAAAAGTTATTTTTGTTTTATATCGTTCAGTTTTTCAGTGACCATCATGTGCCTTTTTTTACCCATTCAATCTGAAAATCATACTTCTATTTTCATATTCAAGTCCAACTCTCCTCCTGAGTGAATTCTCTCATCTTCCTGAACTGTTCTTTCACATGAAAATTCCTTTCCTATAAATCCGATCTTTTCAACTTTCTTTCTCAAATGAGACAGACTTTCAATAAATTGTGAACTAATTTTATCTTTTTCTAAATCTATCTTCAATGAAATTTATATTTGATTTTATAATTCCTTTTACTTTATTAGTTATTCATTTGATATTTTGAAGTTTTTTATTGAATGTTTTGATTTTTACATATATTTATGTATTATTTATTTATTTTCGTTAGTAGAAAGATTTTAACTTTTTATACCACATTCATGTTTGTATTTCTTGAATGTAACATATAAAGAGCATTTTCAGTCCCTTCAGCCTTCGAAGTTATGTTTTAGAAATTTGGCTTAAAACTAAACCACCTTACTTAGCTAATTGTAATACGTCATTAATTGCCCTAGTGGACGAAGGAGTACATTACATGCCCTTGTTCTCAAATCCTGGACGTATTGGACCCAAACTAATAGCGTATACCCAAAATATTCCATACACAATGGCATCAATAGGCCTTTCAAACAAATAAAAAAATTCGATGATATCTCACACACACTTTGTTTTATTTAAATTTAAAGATAGGAAGAGCTTAATGAAAGACCCTATATTAGAAGCACTTTCAATGGGAAGATTTTCCAGTAATTTGTCATAATTTCGGATATATAAATCCTTGGAGTTTTTCAGTACCAATTTACGTAATTACACCATAAAACAATACTGCATCAATCATTACAATAAAATAATTGTGACATTAAACTGAGTCCGTCTAACTAGAGTTTAGCGGTGAGGTAGTGGGGAGAGAGATGCGCACTAGCCCAACAGTCCCCTCCACTCATCCTCCCCCTCCTGTGTCTACAGCTCTACGTGGAAACTTCTCCTCTTATTTTAATTCAATAAAACAGTATACAACAATAAAAATACGGGAATAACGTTTGTTCAAGTACGAGAGACCTGTGTAGGGGGTAATTGAGTGGGGGAAGCCTGAACGAGCTCCCTTCCCCTTCCGCCAAACTCAACTTAGACAGACTCTACAACAGCAACCTCATAAAATTTCTCCTATATAACTCTGATTAAAATATTATATAAATATATTTAAAGAACAAAAAATATTTTAGTGTACGGTATATTTTTTATCTTATTATCGAACCATGTTTATTGTATAAATTATTTTAAATTGTTTTTTTTTAATAGCAGTTGTTTCTTATTCTGTTTATTGTTGAAAACTTTTTCCACAATGGCATAATAGCATTGTAGCATAATTTTTCGGCATTTTCTTTTTTTATATTCAATTCTTTTCTCGATATTTCATTTGTTGATTTTTATTCCTCATTTTTATGTGATGAATAATTGATGTTATGATAGGGATTATTATTTAACTTATGTTGATTTTGTATAATCTTGATGTTTATTTTTTATATTTTGTTTGGAATATTTATCTTATAGAGTGAAGATTAGGGGAACAAATGTATTTACTTATGTATTAAAAAACAGATCACTTTTCGTCATTATTAAGTTATGGAATTAAGTAAGGAATAGGAAAAAATAATAATAATTTATTTAATTTTTAAGCTGAAAATATTAAGTAAAAATTAATTAATGGAAACTGTTTTTACATGAGTTTATCACTTTCATAAGCTTAATTAATAGATGTAGGTAATGTTTCAGGTAAAAGTCCATCAGCGATTCAGACTAGTAGAGGAGTCGAGAGCAATTGTCGAAGTTTGCCTCTCCTTCTCACCATCAACCTTACTGCTCTAAGCCTCAATGGCCACAGCATTTCTTCCTCAATCATAATTACCAGTTTATTAATGAAGTTTATTGTATATTTCATATGAATATTTAACTCTACATAAAAAAAAAACTATATTATTTGTAATGCATAAATTATTGTTTTTATATTTTATGAGATCATTGTTTTATTAGACACCTATTTAAAAATATCGAACATTTGTATTTATCGAGTATCCGATGCATAGCTAGATCATAATCAATTTAAATGTTCATCATTTTCCGATTCTACACGCTCTTTTCTAACATAAATGGAACACAACGAACTTTATTATTATTTTAAATATAAACTATTATAATCAAGATTGAATTGCACTGCACCCTAAAGTTTTTAATTAATTAATTTTTTATTTTATTTTTCCTTGCCGTCTTATTGAATTAATCTGTGCCAAGTAAAATTAGTTTTAATTTCTTATCTTTAAAATTTTTATAATACAAAAGGGATATAACACTATTTATTTTTATAGGTTATAAAATCAATGCGTTTCTTAAACTAAATTGATAAATACTTAATTTATAACCTTTAGAAACTTTCTAGTGCTTTCCATTTACTCATGGGTTAACTATGTGGTTGGAGGACCTTGTGAAGTTCACATAGCCTTTATAAAGTTGGCAATATACCTTTTACTTAGGTTAAGGCCCTTTTACACGAGTAAGAATTTTGATCTAAAACTTGATCAATATTTCGTACTTTGATTGTCAGCCATCAGAGGGAGATCATACAGAAACCGGCTCCCTATTTTACGAGGTAACATTTTTTGATCTGTCTTATTCAAATCGACGATTAGTTTCTTGTAGGTATGTCGGGAGAGTAAACTTACTTTTGAAACCTTCTTGCTTACTAGATTAGTATATTTGGTCGACACGAGGACCGCTGCTGACTATGTGATAAAAAAAACTCATCAAAGGCCTTTTACACGAGTTTTTTTTTAATTAAAATTCTTACTGGCATAAAAGAGCCTTTAGAGAAATAACATCAAGTCATTTTAGTCAAAACTATTGTTTAATAAATAAAACGGTAATAGGTTCACTAGAAATCTCTATTCTCCTCAATGATCTGATTGCTGCCGGTCCCTCCTTTCAAAGGAAGCCTGCCAGTTAGACCCATATATATTGTGCAAATGGGAGGATTATTTGGTATGATGCTTTTGACAGAATGATGATCATGTCCTTTCGAAGTTACAGCAGTATATGGTTCTCTTTTCTCCTACACGAAGAATATATGTTTGAACATGTGATATACCAGTCCTGGCCGAAGGGATCGAAAAGATTAACATATCATAGAGCCGTAACCTACCGCAACACAATACTGTTTCGTTTGCCTTTAAACCTGTTGGGTCAAGAGCCGATCGTGCAATTTCTTGTCATGGAACCTCCACTTTATGGCAACACTGTTTCGCTGTTTGATTCGAAAAGGAATTGGCACTTTCGATTGTATTCATGAATGTGACATGAAGTAACTACCGGGTTTATGGATCCTGACATTACGTCAATTATGGATCAATCATTAGGATCCTATTGGAAAGAAAGTGATACCGTTTATTTCATCAGCTCGTTCATTCCTTTGTAAAGCCTCCCGTTTAACTTGTGAGGTCACGGACTCCATTGAACGATTCAATTAAGAAACATTTGAATTAGTTCATATTTAATTAATTGAATGACATTTTACAGTATAATTGAATCTTTTTCTAGACAAGTTAAGTAGTTCACTGAGCTATTTCATGCATAGAAACATTTTTCAGCTAAAAGAAACCTTTTACCAAGAAAATTAACAGTTTTCAATTTAAACTTTATTAGAGTTCAACTTTTTGCTAGTTAATTTATAACTTTTAATGCTGACAATTCGTGGCTGAATTAATTTTATTCAAAGTGCTTCAGAACTAATAATATCTGTATATTTGCATAGTCAGTAGAGGTATTGTGGTGAGATAATTAATTATTACGTTGGACATGATACTTCATTTCGACTGATCCTTGGATATATTTTTTATGTTACTTTTATGTTCATTTGTCAATGCTCAAATTAAATAAAGCACTTCTGGAAATTTACATCTAATCTCAAATTGAGTTAAATGTAGCATATGTCACTTTTAAAACATGCAGAGTAGAATAAACAACCTTGTGGAATTAGCATAAGGAGGAAAATGTGAAGATATTAAATAAAATAAAACCCCCAAATAAAAAAAAACAACACACAAATGTGTGCAGGAATATTTATTTATAATAAATTACAGAAGAAATGTTCTCAAATATATTTCTATATTTGACACACAGTAATTTTTAGTCTTTACAGTAAATTACTTTCTTCTAATGACTCCAATATACTATCAGTTTCTACACAATAGACTAAGCAAGCGGAAATAAGATACGATTCTAACGCTTACTAAGGTTAATCTTGAACATAGAATTCTCGATAGTATATAATTATTTGAGTAACACCATATTTGGCTAATTTCAATGAAAACATTAATATAATTAAAATTATACTGTCCATTTAATACATTAAATTTTCAGATACTGCGTGTCTTAGTACTATAATAAAATGTATTTATTAACTCATACTGGTAGCTTTTTGAAAAACAAAAATTTAAAAAACGTCTATCACAATTAACAATTTTGTGACCGAAAAATAACAGATTTGTTAGTTTGTCCAAGTAATTTCTTGGATTGATAATAATAAATATATACATAATGTCTAGTATTCACAAAATACTTAAAATGTATTATTAAACATTATTAAATTGCATTGACATGGCCCAAAGACATACATTTCGTCTTCATTTAATTTTCTATCACAGCTGTTAGAATAATAAATAATTGCTAATAATGAAATCACATTGATGTTAATTCACTGTGAGTCTCACTAAAACAAGATACTAATTACGCCTCTTTATTAATAAGCTGCTCTGATCCCTACTAGTAGATATAACATTAGTAAAGACATAAAATATGGTATAAAATACATATAAAAAATAAATAAGGAAGGAATTGTGTGTGATGAAATGGCCAAAAATCAGTCTACTTGTCAGTTCTCTCGAAATAAATAATATTTATAAATTAACGATCAAAGTTTGCTCACTTCAATATCCTTTTCTTTTTTCCAATTTCCGTTCAATTTATCTTGTATTTCTTGGAGGGTTTTTCCTTTAGTTTCCACGACATAGGTTAAAGTGAATATAATAGCCAAGGTACAACCAGTGGCGTAAAGCCAGTAATTGAGATACATACCTGCGTAATCAGCGAACATCTGGTAAGACTTATTAAGAAAAGTGGAAGCAACAGCAAGCATGAGAGTTGTGAGAGCAGAAGCTACCCCTTTAATGTTGGCAGAAAATACTTCCCCTTTGATAGTTGTTACAATGGGGTTCAACCCTATTGAGTAAAAGAAGCCGTGAAATATAAAACATACAAATGGACTCCAGCTATAGGAACTCACATCCATCTTCAAATTATCATTCATTAAAAACCAAAGACCTGCCAGAAATGTTGATATGCCACAGCCCAATGATGATATTACTAACAGCACCTTTCTCCCAATTTTATCTACCATGAAAGATGACAGAAGTGTAGATAGCACCCAAACTGTACCTAAAATTATCACGCATTCATTACGACCAATCGGACCTAATGCGTTCTTAGGTAATGTTATCGAAGTATATGCAATCATCGCTCCGATACCAGACAACCTTTGCAGTATTGACAAAAATCCTACAATGAAAAACGCCTTTCGGTTTCCTTTAGTAGCGAACAAATCTTTAATCGACCCCTTATTGGTCATTTGTTGACGAACCGCATTTTGTATTCTGGTGAGTTCTTCATCTGCCTTTGGATCATCACCTCGGAGCCAAAAAAGGGATTCCCTCGCTTGCTCCATCTTATCCACTTTGACCAGATAATACGGAGATTCTGGCATCGGGTAGAAAAGTACTAGGAAGAGGATGCAAAAACCAGCTGATGTTGCAGCAAGAACATCGTATGATACGTAAGGCCCAATAACATATTCAAACAACACACCAACATATGTCATGATGGCAAAAAAAGTACTGAGGGAACCACGGATACGTGGTTCGGCGATTTCTCCTAAATAAATTGGGACGACAGTGTAGACGATACCCAGCCAAAGGCCTGAAAGGAAACGTGCAATAAATATCATGTAAGTAGTTCTGGTAAAGAGAATGAGAAGCCAGGAAGTGAGCGGAAGGATATTTAGGTAAAGGAGAGTAGCTTTCCTCCCCCATCTCTCCATCATGTAACCGCAGGGGATGGGGCTGAAGAGGTTCCCGAAGTACATGAGCGAAATCATCCAAGAAGTGTCGTCAGTGTTCATTGGGACCGGGGAGCGGCTTGACAGGAGCAGCGGGAGCGTTGGTGAAGGCCAGCCCATCGCGTTCCCGGTCATGATCACCGCAATCGTCGCTAAAACAAAGACATATTTCATATACATACATATTCGCTATAAATAATATTTTTTATCATAAATTTAAACATTTTGTCTACACATACGGGAAGTTTCAGGAAATGCATGTCAGACTATTTCTCCTCAGGAGTACATGATTACAAGAAAGTTTCTTGTTATCTTTGAAAGATTATTTAAAATTTTCCATCGGGACAACTTAGAGTCTAGTTTTTAATGGAAATATAGTGCAACCCCCCGTCCCAGGTTTCTCCTGGGTAAAAACTAAAGTGTGAATTTTCAAATCCTTATTAAAAGCTATCCAATACCGCTTTTAGTAGTGTTTCCGGTCCAATTTATTTGTAACGTGTACTCCTGAGTAGAACCTGCTGCGGTGAAATACTTTTTGCTAAAAACTATGTGAAAAATATCTTTATAATTGTTAAACTAAGACTCCTAAAAATAATACACTAAAAATCAAAGGTTGTTTATCTTAAAAGACCGCCATATAGAGCAAAGAAGAAATAGAAGTGATGATAATATCATTTTTAAATCTAAATAACTCAGTCAGGGGTGATTTATTACATAATTAAGGGTTTCGATGAAGTTGATGCTATAGCTTGATTCATCCTTACTACGAATAATAATAAAAATCAAGCCATTTTGATGATGCAGGCACATTATTATAAATAATATAAAGTAGATCTGGCTAAACAAGCCAAAAAACAAATCAATGACACTAACGTTATAATTTTAATTTATTGTCAAACGATAATTCAAAAAATACTTAATTGTTTAGGGTTTGCTCGTTTTTTCTTTCAAAATCAGACACCCTTGTGTTTACACCTGCTCTTCATGAGCTCAATCTAGAGAAACAAAATTTGGCCAATTTGGTATTGGGAAGACATTCCACTTTTTTAAAACACGAGTTTGTGGCATTCCAATTTATTAGTATAAAGATGTTTGCTAAAAATTATAAGAAAAATATCTTTATTTTAATTGTTAAACCAAGACTCCTAAAAATAATAACTAAAAATCAAAGGTCGTTTAAAGACCGCCATATAGCACAAAGTATAAATAGACTAACAGTGGATATTGAGCAACGAGTGGTTGTGATATGTGTTCTTTCCTAGATAGGTTTTGGGGCAAGCCGAGGTTTTTGACGATTTAAAACGCCGAAGTAAAGGTTGTGATAATCCTGACACTGATTGATACCACCCATTTGGTTGTTAATTTTTATATGACGACACACATGCCTCCACTGATTTAGTTTTTCAACTACTCTTAAAGGTCTAACTCTGGGAGGGGTAATAATTAATGTAATATATTTATTTCCCCCTATTATCTGCTCTAATTACCTCACTTACATCACTTTATTAATATAACTTCTTTATTGTGGTAAAATTACAATCTGCCTTATTAGGCAATAAGTAATTGAGATAAATGTTCTCATTGATACCATATTTACAATTCATCATTCACTAGCTCATTCATACAATATTTACAAACAGCCCAGAGGCCTCCCAAATTATGGTTGTAACCTTCCTCGCAAATACTCTCTTGGCCTCGCATCGGTGCACTGTCCTAATGAGTTCAAATACATCAAACGACGGCGTTAATGGTCGGTGGAGTTTTACGCCGAAATAAACGGAACCGATTAGATAACACACTGAGGCACACTCGGTGCAAAAAGTCTAACTGGATTATATTTTAATCTAACTTTGATTATGGCTTTATCTCAAATTATTTTCAATTTTGAGCATATCGTTCTTCATGTTTATACCGGCCTACGCCAATAACACAAGAAAAGCAGGAAGTAGAGGTGTAAACGAAATCTTTGCTGCCACTGATGTAAATTAACGATCTCATCTCATCTGATGTGTAAATCACCATTGCGGGAAATAATGAAACCATTATATATTCT
This sequence comes from Acanthosoma haemorrhoidale, assembly GCA_930367205.1. Lineage (NCBI taxonomy): Eukaryota > Metazoa > Arthropoda > Insecta > Hemiptera > Acanthosomatidae > Acanthosoma > Acanthosoma haemorrhoidale. The sequence continues at coordinate 33,656,533 of OV884009.1, read as the reverse complement.
GATAAGGCAACAATAGCCTCCTTCACAAAATAAATATTACGTGTTTCATCTGTAGATCATCTCCATTCGTAGAGAATCATCACTTGTTACTATGAGAACTGGGACGCGCCTTAACATCCTAACGTTACAAACTAAAAATTTTTCTTTAGCCTTTAAATTTTTAGGGTTTCATTGATGTTTTTCAAAATCAGGCGTCCTCCTGTCTTTCTATAGTAGTCTTTGTGAATCCCCTGTTTAATAGAGAACCATGAAATTTATTTAATGATTTAGCGATCCACATAAAACAAAAATAATTAGATGGTATAGAATAGATAAAACAATAATTACTAACAGTCACGGTCATGAACCCGTGAAAACTCAAACATTGATTTTTTTTTCAGGTTTAGGTTGGTGAATTTTTATGAAATTTTATATACTAATACCATTTAATGACCCGATGATACTATAAACAAAAAACAGCCCCATGAAAAATAATGAAGGGACATCAACAAATAATTAGTAATAAATATTTTTCTGTCATATCGAGTGTGGTATCAAATTAAATAACATTATTAACATTATCGAAACTCTCATGAAAAGTGTATTGGTAAATATTTTGCAGCCTCATTTTCACGTAAAGGGATTTTGTATGTAAGTTTTAATTGATGCATTAGATATGATAACAATAAAAGCAACCTTACAAAAAATAATTATTAATCAATTCTCTTTTTAATTAAAGAATAAATATTTTCCTCTCATTAATACCATACTTGATTCCTTTAAGTTGTGTGTGTGTGAGTGAGTGAGTGAGTGAGTGAGAATAGTATAAGTAGTATATGAAACTAAAGCTATCAACGAACATTCCTATATCATATATCACGTGTTGTGACTTTATTGTGCTATTATTCTTAAACATAGATAAAACATTAGGAAAATCGAATTTGCAAGCATAACTAGAACAATTCGAAAACAACCTTACAAAATAGGCGATTTCTCGTGTTGACCTTCAAAACTATATCATTGGAAGTCTTCTTGCTTTGCCGTCTTTAATTTGAGATAAATGAGAGAAAATCAGAACTTTAAACCTGGTTAATTTCTGGGTTATGACTTCAGAAGTCTTCAAAGTTGGCAAAATATTTTTATATTAAGTTGGTGTTCAATTTGCTTTCCAGAAACCTTCCAGTTATTTTATATAAACTAAAAACTGATCAGATTATTTCGAAGTGTTATGAAAGCTCCTTACAAAATTTCAGTTCTGTTTGGTTAATTTTACGAACGTTATCACAGAACTTAAACATAAACAAAGGCAGACGGCAGACGAAAACTTGGCGTGCGCCTGAATGATCGACACTATTGCAAGAGTTAATGCAGGATGAATGGCATATCGACTCGATATCGTATGACATAACTACAATCTCTTATGCTTGCACAGCCCGGGTCAAGTGATTCAGGTTGGAGTCAATCCTCGAGAGTAGGTCAGGACTCTGGTATAAACGACACTACTAACAAACAAGTAAGCTAGTCGTAGTCATTGTTTATTACATTGTTTTGATTATGATATCTGATAATTCCTTGTTGAGTACTAATGCACGTTTTTTCCAGCCTCAGCAGTGTTGAAGAACACGCGACTATGATGATAAATATCAATAGGAATCAGATTAAGCATCTACCAAACAGTCTTGATTCCTTTAAGTAGTGTGTGAGAGAGAGAGAGAGAGAGAGAGAGAGAGAGAGAGAGAGAGAGAGAGAGAGAGAGAGAGAGAGAGAGAGAGAGAGAGAGAGAGTGAGAGAGAGAAATATTTATTGTAACTTCATTACATTCATTTATGTAATAATATGACCTTTTACAATAGATGGATGGTTAAATAATTTAAATTTAAAGCAAAACCTTCCCTTATAGCACAATATAATTCCCTAAAGTAGAAAGTTTGCAGCCAATAAGAAAAGTTTATATTTATTTACATCATGTGTTTTTTTTTTATTTTGTTAGAAGCACGTTGTGACAGATTGCAATAATAAATAATTCACTTATGTACTGTTAGTTAATTCTTTCTTTGAAAACTCACAATTACTAAATTTACTTCGCAAAGCAGTGGTAAAAAGAAAAATGGGCAAATCAAGTCTTACGTGAATGTTTAGTTTAATATTTAAAACGCTAAAAAGTCAGATTTTTGACTTTCAGTATTATTGCATGATAACTGTTAAATTTGCATATGAATAAATTACTTGTTTTTTAAAAAAAATTAATTTGTTGAAAACAAGTTTATTGTGACTTGGATCCTGCTGATCGTTTATTTTCCCAGGAATCCATTTCAATGAATGACTCCATTCAAACCGCAAACTAAGAATATATCACTGGTTAAACGTGCAATAGGTACTGTGATCGTAGCAATTAAATAAACAGAAACAGCAGAAACATAAAATTATGAATTGGAATACGAATGAACAACTAATGGTTAATCGATAATGAATGATAACTTGGAAGGAATTTGGGCAGAAGGCACTTAAATCCAGTACAAGAACTCTGCCTAAAACCAAATATGATTAATTAATCCAAATTGGATTTTTATGTAAGCTCGGAACACATCAGTAGATGTGGAGCACTGGTTCACATTGTATGTAATATTTAAAAAAATAAGGTTAATTTATAAAATTTTATAAGAATAAGTTATATTCCATTAACATAAAAACAAATTTCATGAAGCTCAAGATAATTAATTACACGTAATAATTGCTACTAGTTTATTTTATTTTTTTAATTTATTTTGCAATGATTATGTTATTCAAACTTATATTTCCAAGTCTTTTCGTAAATTATTCTAAACCATAGCAAAAGGTATATTATTGTATTAAAATAAAGAAGGTAACATAATTATATCGTATGCAAAACCCAAACCTAAATACCGTAACATAAATAAACGGACTGTTTGTGATTTTGACAAAATTACTAATTGAACAAAGCACATATACCAGAGAATAATAGAAACAAAATGTATATGTAAAATTTCGTTTTTAATATATTAAGGGTTTTGTTTCATAACCAGCAAGATCCATTTTCAGAAATTTTATCGGAGAGACAAAAAACAACGCCCATTCAGATAGAAACTAAAATATTGTTGACGATGAAAACTATATTAAAACAGTCATGGGCCTCGGTTCTTTCCAAAAGCATCAAAGACATTTACCCAAATTCAAACACCTGGAGGATAAGGGCCGTTTTTTGTCTCTCCTGTAAAATTTCTAAACAAAGGATCGTGCTTGTTTTGCGACTAAACGCCTCATATTACTCTGAATGTCATCAAATATCGCTTTTATTATATTTTATAAATAATAACTAAAATATATTAATATATAATATATAATAACTAAAATATAATAATATGTAAAATACGAGTATAAAAGGTTACCTGCTGTGGATGCGAAGTACTGCCGAAGCAACGCCTTTGTAGGCGGGGGTAGTGACGTTGTCAAGTACATCTGAAACAAATTACATTGTTGTTGTTACTTAATTATATCAACACCGGTGGTCAAATCGTTTTCAAAAGCAGGATTGCAGATAATGTTTCAAAGTACGCAAGATGGTGATTTTGATTCAACCCTTAACAACATAACTGAACATCGCCAAAAAAACAAAAAAAAACGGCCATTTTGGCTCATGACGTTAGGGCGTAGAGCTTCAGTCAATGGCTTAAGTTAATAAAACGTACTGAGCAATAAAAATATAGCATTGAGGAGGACATATTGAAAACACGAAGGAGGGCTTTTAAGTTAAGTGAATCTGGTAGAACAATAGCTTCATAATTCTCCATCCGTCCTTTTTAAAAACTTTCTGTATTAGAAACAGATGTCAACGTGAGTACAGACGGAAATAGTTAGTCGAGTGCGTGAGATCCGCAGACGCTCCTGATGTGAGGTGAGAAAGACAAGTTAGTAACAAGAGGTCTTGAGACCTCATCCGGTTTTTTTTGTTTTTTTTTTCTTTCATAGCCCCTTTAAATTTACAGATAATTATAGATCCTCAAGCGAATCTATTTACAAATTATTTTTGTATTTCCTGTAGTATCGCTACATTATATACAAGTTTTGTTATTTCATAAAAATTATATAATGAATAAACAAGTATAAAGATATACATTACACGTGACTGGACTAAACTGACTAACAAAGGTGATGGGGCTCATCTTTTTGATCAACCTTAAAACTAACTTACATACTAATTCTTAACCTAATTTTCCCCCGACAGTCTGTTGCCATCGATGCGGGAGGGGTGGTGGGGTCATAGTGTTAAACACTGGGTTGGTTAGGTGCTGCAATGAGTCAAAAAACTTGATGTGTCTCCGGCGGATGATCATCCGTTTTAATCTGTCAGGAGTATTATTATATTATATTATAGGAGTATTATACAATACTTCATTGGTGATAGCGACAAGATGCCTAATAGATCGAAATCATATTGTTTTAATCCATCAATTTTATCGTGTTGTTTAAAAAATGTTCTTTTAATTTATATTATTGATTAATGCTAAAAAAAATTCTAGTTGTTGGTAGTAGCTAGTTTCTATATTCCGTTTCAAATGGAACTTTCATAAAACGTCGGCAAACAATATTAAGTGGAACCTCGGAAATGTTTTAGTACTTATTTTAGAAAAGTCCAATTCCCTCCTAAGGACAAAAACATATCATACTAAGAGTTTGTAGATGTATTAAATTCAAGAAAATAAAGAATGTTATCATTTGCATAACTTACTGAACATAGAGAAGTTAGTTGTTTAAGGTATTGGATTAATAATATATAATTATAGTAATAATTGAAAATAGTTTTTTATAAATAAATATACATATATAATAAATTAACGTTATAAAGATACAGTAGTTTTCGATTTTCGTCCAAGAGATAAAGTGCTTTGTAACTATACATTGATAATAATGATAGCTATCTTCAAGATTCTACAAAACATTTAGACTCAATTGAAAAAAAAAACAAACTAAAAATGAACCAGTTTTTACATCAACCTTTTAAAATCAGGAAATCGCAAATAAAATAAGAGATGTAAAAGGTCAATTTTTTTTTAAATCAAGAAATAAAAAATCACTACTGCTATTCAAATTCACGATTAAATTCTAAAGGAACAACTACGAGGTAAACATTTCGAATACTAACTTATGCACCATTTTTTCCTGTTAAGAAGAAATGGAGCAGTAACTATTTTTTTTTTTTTGTCTTTGATTGTATGAGTTACCAATTATTTCCTGGGATTTTGCTTACTTAGCAATCGTGATTTTGATACAATTATTTTCATTTCTAAAGTCTTAGTCATACAACTTACAGCTTGATGTCTCAGCTTAGCTGCAATGTTTATTGCATATACTTCTTTGTTTAGTTATCAAGAAGAATGTAACAAATCAATTTTCACGTATATAACATTTTCATTTTTTGAAAAATGATGATCCTCATAGTCACCTCGCTTCACTGGATGTTTTTGGGAAAATAGTAAAATAAGTGGTTTTTGATTTTTGAATATAGATTATCAAGCCTGTATCACGAACGGTAACCCGTTATGATAAAAATTATTTGTTTACTGCGTGCAACTTCATAAAATGGACGTTAAATCCGTTAAATAAATTATTTTTGGAATTTAGATTATAAAACATGTGGATTTGGGAGGTCTCTGGGCTGTCTGTAAATATTGTATGAATGAGCGAGTGAATGGTGAACTGTAAATATGGTATGAATGAGAGCATTTATCTTATTACTTATTGCCTTATAAAAGGCAGATTGTAATTATAGCACAATAAAGGAGTCAAAAAAAAAAAGTTATAAAACCAAAAAAACTTTTTTTTAATCTTTAACGTTTACTACTTTAATTATCTATTATTTTAATATATTCGATTAACGTTTGTATCTTACAATATCACCAATCAAAGTGAAAAAAGAACTTTTTCAGAAAACCTCCCTCTTTATTTACTTTAAATGACCATATCTACGATGGATTAGCGTGAGTCTTTACAACTTTAGCATATAGCATTCTCGGGATTTCAACAAACATTTTGATGCAGTTTTCACTAAAATCGGTTGAGTAGTTTTTATGTTACTAACTCCAGTCAATTATCACCAAAAGAAGGGTTACTTTGCACCGAATCGGGTAGTTAAATTTTTTTTTAATAATTTTATATGACTATATAATAATATTATTTAACTATGTAGAGATCTAAACATTCGACCTCGGGCGAGTTCCGTAACTTTTCCCCCATTTTAATCCCAAAGTACTGAGTTTTCAGCCAAAAGGTTTTTAAATTAGCCTAAATTGTTGCCATTTTATGATCAGGACTGTTTCGTTCAGTTTCAAGCTGCAGCAAAGGTTAATGATAACAGTTTTGTAGAATGGTTTCTACAATCAATTTTACAACATAAATAGTAGGATCCGGTCCTAAACTAGATTGCAATGCACACCTAAATTCATTTATGTGAAATAATAATACTAAGTACTTATAAATTACATATTTGTTTCGATTACTTCTTATGACAAGTAAGTATATTTTAGTGTCGGTACTGGGAAGCTATATATTATTGTCGTCTTATGGACGATTGAAAAAAAAAAAAAATGTTAAATGTACAATAAGGTACCTTTACCACATCAGGATTCCGGATCCCGAATTCTCAGAGATTTTATGTTTCATATGTAATGACTCTTTAAGTGAAGGGGGAGTCGTGCTGAAAATTAAACGCTGTAAAGAATTATAAATAAAACCCTTCTCCAGTCATTATCTGCGGTGATGCCACGCTCTTTCGTTTCCTCATTCCTACCTCCCCATTGGTTTACGTATACAAGGTGTAACTTAAATGATGTCCGAAACTTAAGTAAGTGTCATAACATCTCAAATGCAACAGAACATTTGGTCCAATTCCGATCATGGGGATTATTCGGGGGTTTTTTCCACCACAGATTCCCCACTTTTAGAAAAACTCCGTTGTTTAATAAACTGAATATTCTTTAATTGCGAGTAATTGATTTAATTCGATATTTAATAGTGGAAGATCGGAACAATGATTTTGAAGAATCATATCATTCATAGTCTTGAGGATGCCTGAATACACGAAACGTCGACTGGTGATGTAAAAATAAACTAAAGATTTTTAGAGAGGATTTTTAGAAAAATTTGTCATTTCTCATAGTGTAAATTTTAATAAAGGTTATTAATCAGGATTTCGAGATATTTAATTTGAGACCTTATCTAATACGATAGTACCTTACCTAATTAAATATTCTTTAATTGCAAGTTTTTGATTTATTATTGAATTTAAGTCATTTTTCATAAGGTAGCTTTTATTTTGGGCATCTCTGGGGCATCAAGATATATTGTGTAATTCGAAGAAAATCCTAGGGGTGACAACAATTCAACAAGGTGTGGCTAAAACTTTTGATATACAAGATGTATGAATTGACTTCTAAAACCTAAGGAAGTGATATAAGACGTCAAAGTTAATTTGGGCTAAGGTCCACTTCCAAACAGGAAAGGAGTAAATTTTTTTGTTGAATAGGAAGTGATTGCTAAAAAACTATTAAAGTTATGTAATTTCCAATTGCCGCATTGTAAATTAAACAAAATTTTCTTCAAAAACAAGTAGAATTTATCTTTGTTTGGCCATTTGAAGGGGACTTTCAAGCGCTAAGTTCTGTTTTTTGTAAAATCATGGATAACCTTTCAGATTCCACACATTTAGATAAACTTTTTTGTAGTTAGATTTCAATCCATGTTAATTAAGTTGTCTGTTACCGAATAAGCTGAGATTCGCCTCTAGTTTTGTAAAACAATTATGTGTTAATTACTTTAATAAATTAGGTAGTTGGTCTCAAATGGACGGCTGTCCTCCTCACGTGACTGCGTGGCTTAACAGGCATTTTTGGTTGTTCGAACTGTTTTACGTTCGGGTGAAGTTGAAGACAATGGTCTATTCAAAACCAATTGAGGTAAGCGACCAGCTTCTTGAAAGATCGATTCAGATATTCAACAAAATGAAAATTACCCAGGCAGAGAGGTGTTGGGAAGTACAAGGGAGTGCCGTGCCCTTAGTAAAGGGCACATTAATAATTTTCATTAAAATACCTTCCCTATTAAAATTACCAGGAATAATATGTATTATTATTAAATTTTATTATTTTAAGTCAATTTGTCGATTTCATTATTTTTTAAAGGAGAATTTCATTTGTTATACTCACATTAAATATTCTATTTTACACATTATTTATAAATAAATAGTGTATTTTAGTAACTAATTTAACACAATACATACCACGTCACAGAAAAAAAAAGAAATGTAATAATTTAAGACAGTTTCACGTCACATAATTGTTTTACAAAATTGGAGATGAATCTCAGCTTATTCTGTAACAGACCTCACAACTTAATTAACATGGATTGAAATCTAACTACGAAAAAGTTTATCTAAATGTGGGGAATCTGAAAGGTTATCCATGATTTTACAAAAAACAGAACTTTGCGTAACTTAGCCGCTTGAAAGTTCCCTTCAAATGGCCAAACAAAGATAAATTCTACTTGTTTTTGAAGAAAATTTTGTTTAATTTACAATGCGGCAACTTTAATTGTTTTTTAGCAATCACTTCCTATTTAACAAAAACCGTAACAACCTTAAAAAAAACACAAAATTTAAATTTACCTGTTCAGAATTCGACCTTATCCCAAATGAACTTTTCTGTTGCATTTGAGGTCTTATATCACTTTCTTACATTTTCGAAGTCATTTACTTTACTTTGTGTATCAAAAGTTTGAGCCACACCTTGTTGAATTGCTGACATCCCTAGGCTTTTCTTCGAATTACACAATATATCTTGATGGCCCAGAGATGCCCAAAATAAAAGCTACCTTATGAAAAATTACTTAAATACAATTACTTGAAATTAAAGAATTCCTATCGTATTAGGCAAGGTTTCAAATTAAATATCACAAAATCCCGAAAATTTACACCATGAGTAATAACAAATTTTTCTAAAAACCCTCTCCAAAAATCTTTAATTTATTGTTACATTACCAGTCGACGTTTCGCCTATTCGGGCATCTTCAGGACTATATTTATATAATTCTTCAAAACCATTGTTCCAAACTTCCACTATTAAATACCGCATCGGTAAAATCTCCAAGACATATTAAAATAACGTTTATATTCTCCATCCAACAAGAAAGCTGTGTCGGAGGATATTATATGTTGTGAATTTAGTTGATTACTATTAATGAAATACATTACAACTGCGAATAAAATCTTGTAAATGTTTGAAGTTAACTTGCAAGAGGACGAATAAGGTTTCGTACGAAATTTCGGCAAATCTTTAAATAAATTGTAGCGGCATTGTCATATATTTATATTTATTGTACTGTAATTGTATGTACATTTGGTAGAGTGTTGACGTTACCTCCGGTTGGATGAAGAGCTGCTGACTCTGACGGTGACTAGCTGTGAACTGCCCTCCAAGACCGGCCATCTTTACCAAGGTCCTACCGCTGCCATCTGTCCACCGCAGGCTTGTTGTATTTTTATCCATTTATTTTTTTTTTTTTAAAAAGCTTTTGCAAATTGTGCTCATCTTTTTAGATCCCGAGAGCAGAAACCTGCTCTTCCGAGATTTATCAGTTCTTCCAGTATCCGGAGGAACTGGTTTTGGGAAACACTAATCCCGTCCGATGTTTTTCTTTTTTTTTTTGCCCCTTTTAAAGGAGTTTTTTATTTTTTTTTAAACGGGTAATTGGGTTGTTGGCATTAAAAGAAAATCCTGAATATAAACTCGAATGGAGGCGACATTTAAATGAACCTTAAAGGAAATAATATTGCAAGATGTAGATGTAAAAAAAAAAAACGAACAAGAAGGAAGTATGAGGACTCGTCATAGCCCGGCTGAAGCATCCCCCTCCACATTAAGACTGAATTGCCAAGGCAAAACTACAACTCCAACTTTTCTCTTTTTTAAAATTGAGGTAACATTAACACTGTAGGTACAAGGTCTGCCGTTCCTAATGGTCGTCAGCATGCCTTATAACTAACTACCTTCCTGATAATGATTCGTAATGAGTTACAAACTGTGAATAATTGTATCAAAACAATAAACTTGCAAGGACTCTAATTTGACACTTATAGCAATCGCTAGTCAAATATAGCCAGCTCGAAAATTTATCAACACAATTTATAATTTATTGATATTACTACTATATGAAGGTATCAGGGGAAAAACAGTATAGCTCCTTTTTTTCAATAGAACGAAAATTCATCTATGTTTTTTAAACATTACTTTGTGGTAAAAGAAATAAAACAAATTTGTATAAAATATATACAATTTGTTTGCCTACACCGGATAAGGAGCTAGAAAATTCTTCCACAATCTCCTGGCAATTTTATTGTTTTTCCCCTGACCGCCTATTCTTTTCTGTTTAAAAACTAGGCGTTTTGACTGAAAATATAATTGGGCTATAATAATAACTCGTAAAAACAATTATTGCAAACATTATTGTGCCAGTAGATAAATATTAATGCTGGCCTATTCCTAGATTTAGTTTCTGTCAACAACAACAAATTAGGCGTAAACATATAATATAATAATAACACCAGTTGATCCAAGGGAACAGAGTAAATAATGAAATACGGTATATCTTTCAAACTGAATTATTAATATTATTATTATATGTGATTTTGATTAAAGGAAATAATTAAAACATTTAATAACTTAAAATGATGTATACAAACTGAAATTAGGTGCTTTAATTTAGATTCCATTTCACTTATAGAACAGATGAGCGATTCATGGACATGATTGTAAGAAGTTTGAGCTCGAAGGGAGAGACTCTACATTCGAAGAGGTACGAGCAGTTTTTGGGCTCGTCTTTCTGATTTCTAAAATTTTAGGTAAAAGTTTTTTATTAATTTTTATTTTAAAAAGTAGTTTTGGTGGTGGTGCAAGTAGTTCGTTTTCTTGCTTTAGTGGAGGACGGTCGATGGCAAAGATATACAGCCCGTGCATTGGGTTTATCTGGAACTACTGTTCGGAGAGCAATCGCACGTTACAGCGAGACAGGTTTGTGCTACTGCAGACTCGGATCAGGTAGGCGCGAGTGACAAAGCCAAGAGATGACTGGTTTATTGTACTACAAACTCTGTAGAATCCGTTTTCATCACCTTCGAGACTGCTAAATTTCTTGGTACTACTAGGGGATTACCAGTATGTGCAGAAACTGTTAGTAGATGACTTGCTGAAGTGACTTTAAACACTCAGAGAACGGCATCAGGGGCTTTGTTGGCCAGAGAACATCCTAGAGCTCGTTTGAAATGTTCTCGCGAATGCCTTATGTAGATTAAAAATGAATGGAGCAACGTGCTGTAGTCACTAATCTCACTAAATTTTTAGTTACCCAAGAAATAAAAATAGAAATTTCTGAACAATAATTTTAAATTTCTAAAATATTCTTTGAATATTTATAGGTGTTTTCCTTCTTATGTATATCCCGTTAACGTTTAATGTCAATAAAAAAGGAATTTAAACCGAAATAATGTCATTAGAAAGCAAATATTTGAATTTATCTAAGTGTGCCACTTTTTTTGTGGGGCAGTGTATATTGGACAGATGAATATAATTTGCAAGCATAGGACGAGCTATTGTTGTGTTTAGATTTAAAAAATCAAACTTTATTTGATTAATTTTAAGCATCCTTAAAGCCTCATTGAGTCATTTTAGTGTTTCGTTGATTTATTTTTTCAAAATCACGGACCAGAGTGTCTGTCTGTATTGGTCTTGGCCCTACTCGAGAGATTAAATTTTTCATAAAGGTCTTGTCTGATATTGAAAAGACATAAAAATTATATCTATCACCATATAACATGAGCAAGTGTCATTCACTAGTTAAATAATTAGTTGTTATAATTATCAATTGGGTACCAAATTAAATTCAAACTAATTCAGGTAGTCATTGTAATTGTAAAAGTTCACAGGCCCAGTTGTTTATCATAATATTTTGCAGGATGCTCCAGAGATGATACACACCTACCTCATGAAAAATAAAAAAAAGCCAATTATGAATCAATTGCTTGTAATTATACAATTCATTTTTTTACGATATTGACTAGTTTATCAACAGATATTGGCGTTCTGATTAATAATCCCTAATATAATTATGCCGTCATTGAAACTGCCATTTAAATTGTTTTAGCGACTTTATATCTACAATATACTCAATAATTGGAATAATATTTCACTCACCAACAAACAAGAATCTTTGAAAATCTCTAACCTCAATCAATATTATTTTTCTCTCATAGCAGGTAGGCAACAGGTAAAATTTTAATTCAGTTTTTTGTTTTCATTTATACTTTAGGAGTTTGTAGGGTTTTAAAAACTAGAAACCTATTAATGTTTTTTTTATTTTGAACTCTAATTAGAGTCATTAAAATCGGGTTTGCTATTTTAATTCCACCATTGCTTTACACAGACGTGATATTGCATGTTAGTTTTATTAATTGCCCCGGATAGTGCTAAAAATAAAACCAGCCCTTTGAAAAATAATGAAAGGTCCTTAATAAATTAATTACAACGTGTCATAAAAAATTAGTTGGTAATTAAAAACATCCTATCATACTGTTAAGGGTATCAAATTACAGACCTCGGCGTGATGATCAACAATATACGAGGGTGGTCTGAAAAGTTTCCGACCTAACAAAGATACAAGACGTTTTTTCAGAATTTTTTTTTTTATTTTTGATCATAGTCTCCTTGTAACTCTACACACTTCTCCCAGCGATGCTCCCATCTCTGTAACCAGCCCAACTAGTACTCGGCGTTTTTCTCTACAAAATAATCGTTCACGAAGGTGATTGCCTCTCCATTTGACGAAAATCTCTGTCCTCCCAGCGTAATTTTTAGATGAGGGAACAAAAAGAAGTCGCTTGGGGCTAGATCTGGTGAGTAAGGCGGATGGTCAAGCAGTTCAAACCGTAATTCATGGATTTTCGCCATGGCAACCGCTGAAGTGTGAGACGGTGCGTTGTCTCAGTGAAACAGGATTTTCTTTTTCTGCAAATGTGGCCGTTTTTCCGCAAGTTCTGCCTTCAGCTTGTCAAGTAATGATGCGTAGTATGCTCCTGTAATGGTTTTTCCTTTTTGAACATAATCGATTAAAATAACTCCATGACTAGCCCAAAAAACAGTCGCCATCACTTTCCCAGCCGAAAAAACAGTTTTTGCTTTTTTTGTTTTTGTTTTGGGCGTATAATGGTGTATTCAAGTTTCATCCACAATAATTAATCGGCGCCAAAACTCGGATTTATTTCACCTAAATTGCGCCAACAGAGCGTTGGAAATGTTCATTCGAACACGTTTTTGGTCTAACGTGAGCAAACGCGGCACCCAACGCGCGGACAACTTTTTCATCTCTAAATGTTGATTTAATATGTGACAAATACGTTCTTTTGACATGTTCATAACCTCTGCTATCTCTCTCACTTTAATTCGGTGGTCGTCTAGCACCATTTGGTGAACTTTGGCGATGTTTTCGTCGGTAGTTACAGTTTTTGGACGTCCCGAACGTTCATCGTCTCCCAAGCTCTTACGACCACGTTTAAATTCAGCTGCCAAAAATTTCAATGGGGTAAATGATGGTGCAGAGTCCCCTTACACATAATCCAATTCATCTTTGATTTGCGTAGGTGTATTGCCTTTCAAAAAAAAAAATTTAATGACAGCTCGATACTCGATTTTGTCCATTTTCATAAAAACACTCACATCGACTCACTCAAACGACTGTTACACAACAACTGCGCGTCCAAAATGGCTGAAACTTTGGTGAGTAACTGTCAACAGATGAACAACGAAATTCACTAGCTTTTATTTACGACTGCTGCTATCTTCAAGTTGAGGTCGGAAACTTTTCAGACCACCCTCGTATATATAATATTTAGGATTTTTAACGGACTATCATTACCAAAAGAAGACGAAACTGCTTCATTCAATCAAACTTAGGGAATCATTCAACATTGAGTGATTATTAAGATCATCGAATTTTTCTATTACGTGGCACTGCACTCTTAACTAATTGAGTATACGAGTATAAAAGAGTCTAAGGTTTTGTTGCGAGGTTAGGTTGATGAAAACCTAACAAATCTTTTTCGTCAACCCAAACCAAGTCCCCGACAAAATCTTTATCTCATTTAATTTCAAGGCTCAGTTTTCTCTCCTCACGTCCTCAGTGTCTGGGGCTCTCCTTCAGCCTCACAGCTGCGTAGCGATGGGCGAGCACGGTGATGGGGCTGCAGGAGTGGCGTGTGGTGCCCAATTCTAGCCTCCTTCCACTGAATAAAGGTGACGATTCTGTGGGCGTATTCGGAAATCTCTGAGCTATGAATGACATGAACGAACTATGAATAATATAGACTTTCTCTAATTTACGTCTTCCACAGTAACATGCCTTATTGTATGAATGTATATTGTACATACGGCATGAATCAGAGAGTATTTAAATATAGTATGAAAGTTATCTTATATGACAATTACATATTGAACTTTTAGGACAGATTATAATTTTCTTGAAATAAAGATTCATAAAACCATTAAGATGGTAAGAAATTTCAGCTTATAATTTATATAAAAATAAAATTAGTCGTTATAAATTTAAAACATATATAATATTTAATAAGGTAAAAAAAGGATGTTGGATGATAAAGTAAATAAATAAGAACGACTGGGCAATGAACCATAGACTGGAAACAGGAGTGTGGTGGAGGGAGCAGCTTTATGTAACGAGGACCAGACACCAAAGGCTAACCTGTCCTCTCTCCAACAGGCAGTCATTTATTAAGAAATGCTAGTGTCTTATCTACCTCTGGCGAAAAATACACTTTCTCTTATTCCAGCACAGTTCCAATACATGTTCTCATTAACAATGCCCCTATTCCGTCGGGATATGTTCAGATTTAGATCAACCAGCACCATATAAAATGCAATAACTAAATTATTAAGTGGGAACCGAATATCCGATATTTATGGCTGACCTGGGATAGAGATCTAACTTATTAAATGCACACCAACCAGATTATATAAAAGGTATTAAACACTATGCACATAGTTCAAATAGTAGAAATTAGTACTTAATATAATAATAAAAACTTGATGAAAAAAATTATTCCTACCAATAATATGCCACTTCGATCCGGTTTGGAGCTCACTGGTCACTTTAAATTACAAAAAAAAAACTTTCTCTGAAAAACATTCAACAAAACCTCTTTTAAACATTGACTACCTCACTAAAATTACAAATGACGACCATAAATATATATGTTAAGCATTTATCATTTGCATTTTTTCAAAAATTCCCCCACTCACCAAACCTCTACTAAACAAAATAGGAGACTAAAAAAACAACATTAAAACGATATGTTCACCAAAGTACACATTTTCTCGTAAATAAAGGGTGTCCCAGAATTAACGCAAGATTTGATTTAAATTGAAAAGGCAGTTTTTAGTATTTTTGTTTTTATTTTTTTATTGAATTATAAAGTAAATAGAATATGGTTATTTATGGAATAACACATCGGGCGAATGGCCTCCACGACTTTGCTGGCACATACGCACTCTTTTGTAAAAATTTTCCATGACCATTTGGCATAAATGTGGTTGAATTTCCTCTTTTAATGCACGGGTGGATGTGGGCTTGTTGACATACACCTTTGACTTCAAATAACCCCATAAAAAGAAATCTAAAGGTGTTAAATCACACGAGTACACGACCTGGAAATGTCTCATGCAGTATTTGAATTGTTTCATGGGCTGTATGGCATGTGGCACCATCTTAATGAAACCACATATTGGCCACATCAATATCATCCAATTTCGGCACAAAGAACTGTGTTTACTATGTTCCTTGATTTTCCGCCAAACTTTCATTATTTTGAGATAATGTTCAACAATAAAGACACGTTGCTCTATCGTGTAACGCTCCATTTTTACTAACCCTAAACTGTCAGCTGTCAAATTGTTTTGTTTTTTTTAGGATTGCCAGCACTTTACTGCACAAATGGCGGCAAATTCAAATCTCGCGTTAATTCTGGGACACCCTTTATATCTTGCCTTATGTAAATGTATTACCAGCTAACTCCAGCTGTGATTGTACTATTAGGTAAGATAAATCCTATAAAAACAATATTATGTTACTCAATATTATTTTTATAATAGAGGTTTTTTTAATTTGTTTTTTATCAACATTTAATGTATTTAATTATTTACTACTTAAGAAGAAAATGATTGACATGAGATTCACAGAACAGATAAACAATTTAAAAAAAAAGACTTTATACAAAATGTCCCTTTACTCCAATTAAAACCCGAACCTTTCTTCCCAAAATACACCAATCCTCAGCAAAACCGTTCAGTCTAACATATGCCTCCCAGGTTTGGAGTTCCAACTCTCCACTAAACCGCAAACAAATTAAAGTAATTCAGAATCTGTGCATGAGAATTTTTACCACGTTTTTGAATATTGGAAATAATATCTTAAGACCTTATAGGTGTTATTGTAATAAATTACAGCATATACAGTTACTCCAGAAAAAAGACTGTAACAGGGGCATTTGAACCCAAGACGTCCAGATCACCGCCCAACTGAGCCATCCCTGCGAACTGTTAGCCTAGTAAATTTATTATAACTTTTAGTTGATCACGTATAATAACCTCTAAAAAATAACTTAAGTAATAACCATTTTTCAAAAGAGACTCCAGTGTATTACATTTCAATTTACCGAGAACCGTTTTTATGGTTCAATATAACCGGTAATCAATTATTAATACAACATATTTCTCATATATAGATTTCTCACAGCAAGGAAACAAACGAAATAAGAGATATGATACAATTTAGATTTTAAATAGTACCAATGGTCGTGTCTCTTCACAAGCTCTATAAATTGTATACGAACATTGTTGTTTTTTAAAACCTAAACAAGCAAAAGTTTGTTTACAAAAACATCAAGCCTCTAAGCTATCTCTGCATCTTAATACCTATTGCTTGAGTGTCTAGCCTTCGCATAAATTTGCCGAGGTAACGTCGTACGTGTCTATTAAATTAATTTAATGAATAAGCAATTTGTCTCAAAAATGAGTGATACTGTGCCATTATTTTTTTTAAAAAACCGGTAAAATGTTTCTCAATGCGATTTAAAAAAATTTAAATTAGCAACACAATTATTGGAAGTCATCCTAGTCACGAATTCATGTGTTAAGCTGCGGATGCTAAGAAACGCATAAATTAGAAATTTCTCAAGATAAGGTATTTATTTTAATTAAGGTATTTATTTAAATTAATTAAATTTTTTTTTTATTAACTCGATGTAAATAAACTGTCTGAAAACAATCATACTAAATTCAGTTGTCATAATATAAGCGTTGAATGATATTAAGAACGATTAATTATTATCCCACATAGCGATAAAAATATTACCTTGGCTCATAGTAAATCTTAATTAATAATCTTGAAACAATGGCTGTCATTTTCATAATTTTAAAATTTTTAGCACTATATAGTAGTGCAATATGATAATAATAAAAGTGAAATGTATATTATGTTATAATATGTAGTATCTATATAATACCTATATATTGTTTTGACGTTTGATTTGTTCTGGATAGTTGAAGAAACTGTAGATTTAGTTGTAAGCTAACAGAACTTATGTTCAAACTAAACATGTAGCTATCAGATTAGAGAAAGTGGCACGAATTGTTTGAGCGTGGTACGACTTGAAGTGGTTTATAATTTGAAAATTTTACATCAACTTCTACGGAAAAAGTTATGTCTTCTCTTGAAAAATTGTCATATTCCAATAGGCGTCCTCTATTATAATATATTTTAGAATTAGTTGCCATCTTAGATCTCTCAAGCACTTAATCACTATGCATGACCACGCAATGAAACGACACGCACGGTTTAAGTAGAGAAGAGGTGAGTCAAGTATTTATTTACAGCACTCCAATCAAAGATAGTTTCTCAATATTCTACAAGCAGGAAGAAAAGGATATATCAACAAACTGAGAAATCTCAACTAACTATGGTTAAACCTCTTTTCAAACTCATAAACAAATTATTACTAAATTTAAAATTTGAAACAAATACCGTACTCTATGTATAATAGCTGATCCATCGATCGGAAACCTCAACAATTTTTTAATCATGACTTAAAAGATGTCTGTTAGATCAACTATAAACTAAACTATAGGTTTTTTCGAATATGTACTAACGAAGCAAAAAACAATATCAAATACTTACAGGACTTGAATTTTATAAAAATACGTATTAAACGATTGGGGAAAAAACTGCAAAGTTTTGTTCAAAATTACTTTAGTTCATTCGAAAAATCATCTCGGTAACTGAAAATCACCTTTTCAACGAATAAGAAAAATTTTGAATTATAGGGGGAAAGGCGATATATACCTTAATGGTTAGACAAATGAACTGAAGTAATATTTATCAAAAATAACAAATACATTAATTCTTCACTTCCTATGTCATTTTTTTTGTTTATACATATTTAAAAAACATGATTTAGTTCATGATCGATGTGAACGAAGAAGACAATAAAAAAAAATTGGTAACCAGGGGTGAAATGATCGTAAAGGGGTCGTTTGGTAAAGGGGTAAAAACGCACTGTAATGTTTGCACTATTGTGCTTTATGCACAGTGCATCGCAGTGCACGCTGCAAGATATGAATTCACATGAACACACCTTAGGTGAATTATACTGCATTTGTATTTGCATTATCTTCATAGAAAAGCTTACTATTCTGTTGAAAACAAACAAATCAACTTTATTGCCCAATAAAAGTTTGTTCTTCCACGGCTATTAAATTCCACATTTTAGCTTTTTCCTGTAATAAAGTCTCTTGATAGCGATGTAAAATTAATAATTATGAAGGGATAACTTATCTGTACAGAACCTGATCATTATAATAGGGGGACCGGAGTAATGTCGTTTTTTTTTTACATTAAAGTCAAAAAATAAATTTTTAACAAGTTTTTGTTTTTAATCAATAATGTAATCACCCTAGTTATCGGCAACCTTTTGGCATCTAGTGTCCTAATTTTCAATGCCGAATCGATAAAAATCAATTGGTTTTTGTGAAAAATATCTTGAGATGGCATTTTGGATATCCGAATTTTAAAATTTTTAGCGATCGGAATTAATGGAAAACCGATGGCGCAATATCGGGCGAGTATGGTGGGTGATGCTGGAGATGCAAAATGGGTCCTCTATGATAATCCAAAAATCTCTTTCCGCATGAATCGGCACGAAGTACAGCTAAGCCAGGTTTACACTCCAAAAAGGCGCTTTTGTGTGTTTGGTGGAGTATTCGCGGGGTTGCTCATCACTGAAACCGGGAAAAACTGTTAATGCAGATCTTTACAGTGAACAATTGGATCGAGTAAATCAATCTTTAATTGAAAATTGCCCAGCGATTGTCAATTAAAAAAGACGTTATTCTGCAACACGATAATAATGCAAGACTCCACTGCACCTATTTTTTCCGCAAGAACCCTGGAAAAAATTAATGAATTGGGGGAGGAGGTATTACTTCAACCGCCATACTCGCCCGATATCGGATTTCCATTTATTCCGATCGCTACATTTTCTAAGTGGCGAATATGTCAAAATGCCATCTCCAGATATTTTGCTCAAAAACCAATTGATTTTGATCGATCAGGCATTGAAAATTTTCACACTAGACAAAAGGCAAAAGGTTGCTGATAACAAGGGCGATTACATCATTGATCAAAAACAAAAACTTGTTAAAAATTTATCTGTTTGAATTTAATGTAAAAAAAACGACTTTAATTTCCGGTCCCCCTAATAGTTAATAATTAATATAGTCTATCCCATACTTGTATTGGCACGGATCTGATTTGACTGGTACAAACCATTTTTATACAAACACAATTATAGAATACGCTCCAAAATTTTCGAGCCAAAATTTCCAACGTCGTCTTTGCAAACATTTAATAATCTTGAGAAAGCAAAACTAATTGTTATTCCTGAGTCAAATAAAGTTCCATAGCTTTATACAACTTTATTATGATAAAATTACAATCTCTCTGATTGGGCTATAAGTAATTGTGATAAATGATCTCATTCATACCGATTTACAATTTTCATTCACTTGCTCATTCCTATTATGTATACAAACAGCCCAGAGGCCCCCCAAGTCCACATGGTTGTCACCTCCCTCGCGTGCGCAAACGAATGAGAGCTACGAAAGTTGCTATTGTGTTGACCGATTACCTTTCTGAATGCAATATCACAGTTTTCTAAAATCTCTTATTTCCTCGATAATCTCTTCTTATAATATAAAAACAACTGCTTGTAACGAATCAAATACGCGATTTATACTATCGGATCTTAAAACAGCGCATGAAACCGTTAGGTATGCACTCCATAGTAATCTAATAAATAATTATGATTCAGTTTTAAATGACTAAATTTACACAATTTAACAAATTACATTACAAAACGACTTAGTGGAAAGAAACTATAATTATTATTTGGCATAGAAAAAGCCTTCGATGACCTATCTATAAATGAGAAGTTCAACGATTCCCACCCTAGCAAAACAACAGACCCTTTTTAATACTGGATTTCCCATACTTTTTCCTAAACGTTTTAGGGTGGCGTGAATAGATGAAAAACAAGACATACTGATGTCCCAAATATCGATACCATCCACAACCCATTATGTGATCGTAAACTATACGCCTTGTTTCCAAAACTATTGGCTCATTCTAGGAAAACAATAGAATTATATTACTAACCTTTACCCCATAACATGAGAAATATCGGTATAAACGTTACTGGAAGCGGGACGCCTTAAAGATCACTTATACACTGACTGAAAAAAGCGTGATGATCTGGGAAGTCCCGTGCAAGCACTATCCAAGTAAAGAACCTTAAACCAAATGGTTATATGCTTCCACAGGCGATCGAAAATAAATGGACACAAAGCTTCCAAAATCACCTTCCACCAGTTCAATGCTGCACGTGATTCATCCGGTTCTGAATTCCCAAAAGTGGCATGTATCACTAACCACACTGTACTTTAAACATAGCTTTGGCTAACCAATTCTTCTTGTGCAATAAAACTCTTGCTGCAAACAGCTCATCCTTTCCCAAGTTCATTAACAGGCTATGTTTATGTTTTTAATGCAGGGAAGTCAGTACACAAGAGTCAAATCGTGACTAGGGCGAGAGAAGTTTGAGCTTCATACCCAGTAGTTAGTGAAAGCTGTAATCATTTCGGTGTGTTGGTACCTTAATGCTTATTAGAAAGAGTGTTATGACCTGGGAATATTACATCCTTTCTACCTTCAACGGTTTATTACATAAAGCCAATAAACTGTAACACAATAGAAAACTACTCTATTTAATTGGCTCATAATTTCAGAGATAGTATTGAATCATTTCCCCCGTTATGTGCCTAGTTTCATAAACCCCTTTTCTAACAACCCATAGAGCAATAATTCATTTCCCTTGATCCCAGAAGTAGTGAGCCTCGTATTAGATCTACTTCGGGAATATTTAGGAGATAATTTGTCCCGTTATGGCTTGGAACGCGTTATCTGACAGTAAAGAGGTAAATGTAAGCTGGCCTGATAACATCTCGTGCCTACAGGAACCAAAGGAGTAGATTTCTGATATGATTGTCTAGGATTAGTGTGCTAATATTTAAAATATTTCGACAGGATTCATATTTATATAATATTTTAGGTTGATTCTGTTAAATGAGCTCTATTGCCAACACCCAAAAGCTGAAAAGTACATATTTAACAAACTAACAATATTCTAACGAGCTAAAAAATAATTTTTACATTAGTATAAGGTTCATCTATCCAGGCATCTCTTATGCATGATATAATATTATTCACATGGAACTTTCTTATTCTTCTAAAATATACGGAATCGGTAGTATGTTTTACAGATCGTGATGAGGAAAGACATAGGGTAATACTTCGTTTCATCGAGATTTTTAATGTTAACAATAAGTAGAATGGGCTTGAGCAGAACTGTACACAGATGGTCTGAAAAGTTTCCAACCTCAACATGAAGATGATAATAAAATAAATAACAGCTTTGTTAGGTCGGGAACTTTTCAGACCACCCTCCCGTATACCTGCCTCGTGACTTCATGGAAGTCACTGATGGCTCCCTGCTATTTTTAAATAAGCAACCGCATCCCTCCAAGACCTCCCTCCCTACTTCCCAGAATCTTATCCTTTTCTTAAACATATCTGTCTCAGCTTTAGCCCCAGACCCTTTCCCTTATTGTAACCCAACGGTGAGCTCAATCACCGAGTCCCTTTGCAATGTTATTAACTTTTTAACCACAAAAAGATTGCTTGAGTGTCTAGCCTTCGCATAAATTTGCCGAGGTAACGTCGTACGTGTCTATTAAATTAATTTAATGAATAAGCAATTTGTCTCAAAAATGAGTGATACTGTGCCATTATTTTTTTTAAAAAACCGGTAAAATGTTTCTCAATGCGATTTAAAAAAATTTAAATTAGCAACACAATTATTGGAAGTCATCCTAGTCACGAATTCATGTGTTAAGCTGCGGATGCTAAGAAACGCATAAATTAGAAATTTCTCAAGATAAGGTATTTATTTTAATTAAGGTATTTATTTAAATTAATTAAATTTTTTTTTTATTAACTCGATGTAAATAAACTGTCTGAAAACAATCATACTAAATTCAGTTGTCATAATATAAGCGTTGAATGATATTAAGAACGATTAATTATTATCCCACATAGCGATAAAAATATTACCTTGGCTCATAGTAAATCTTAATTAATAATCTTGAAACAATGGCTGTCATTGTCATAATTTTAAAATTTTTAGCACTATATAGTAGTGCAATATGATAATAATAAAAGTGAAATGTATATTATGTTATAATATGTAGTATCTATATAATACCTATATATTGTTTTGACGTTTGATTTGTTCTGGATAGTTGAAGAAACTGTAGATTTAGTTGTAAGCTAACAGAACTTATGTTCAAACTAAACGTGTAGCTATCAGATTAGAGAAAGTGGCACGAATTGTTTGAGCGTGGTACGACTTGAAGTGGTTTATAATTTGAAAATTTTACATCAACTTCTACGGAAAAAGTTATGTCTTCTCTTGAAAAATTGTCATATTCCAATAGGCGTCCTCTATTATAATATATTTTAGAATTAGTTGCCATCTTAGATCTCTCAAGCACTTAATCACTATGCATGACCACGCAATGAAACGACACGCACGGTTTAAGTAGAGAAGAGGTGAGTCAAGTATTTATTTACAGCACTCCAATCAAAGATAGTTTCTCAATATTCTACAAGCAGGAAGAAAAGGATATATCAACAAACTGAGAAATCTCAACTAACTATGGTTAAACCTCTTTTCAAACTCATAAACAAATTATTACTAAATTTAAAATTTGAAACAAATACCGTACTCTATGTATAATAGCTGATCCATCGATCGGAAACCTCAACAATTTTTTAATCATGACTTAAAAGATGTCTGTTAGATCAACTATAAACTAAACTATAGGTTTTTTCGAATATGTACTAACGAAGCAAAAAACAATATCAAATACTTACAGGACTTGAATTTTATAAAAATACGTATTAAACGATTGGGGAAAAAACTGCAAAGTTTTGTTCAAAATTACTTTAGTTCATTCGAAAAATCATCTCGGTAACTGAAAATCACCTTTTCAACGAATAAGAAAAATTTTGAATTATAGGGGGAAAGGCGATATATACCTTAATGGTTAGACAAATGAACTGAAGTAATATTTATCAAAAATAACAAATACATTAATTCTTCACTTCCTATGTCATTTTTTTTGTTTATACATATTTAAAAAACATGATTTAGTTCATGATCGATGTGAACGAAGAAGACAATAAAAAAAAATTGGTAACCAGGGGTGAAATGATCGTAAAGGGGTCGTTTGGTAAAGGGGTAAAAACGCACTGTAATGTTTGCACTATTGTGCTTTATGCACAGTGCATCGCAGTGCACGCTGCAAGATATGAATTCACATGAACACACCTTAGGTGAATTATACTGCATTTGTATTTGCATTATCTTCATAGAAAAGCTTACTATTCTGTTGAAAACAAACAAATCAACTTTATTGCCCAATAAAAGTTTGTTCTTCCACGGCTATTAAATTCCACATTTTAGCTTTTTCCTGTAATAAAGTCTCTTGATAGCGATGTAAAATTAATAATTATGAAGGGATAACTTATCTGTACAGAACCTGATCATTATAATAGGGGGACCGGAGTAATGTCGTTTTTTTTTTACATTAAAGTCAAAAAATAAATTTTTAACAAGTTTTTGTTTTTAATCAATAATGTAATCACCCTAGTTATCGGCAACCTTTTGGCATCTAGTGTCCTAATTTTCAATGCCGAATCGATAAAAATCAATTGGTTTTTGTGAAAAATATCTTGAGATGGCATTTTGGATATCCGAATTTTAAAATTTTTAGCGATCGGAATTAATGGAAAACCGATGGCGCAATATCGGGCGAGTATGGTGGGTGATGCTGGAGATGCAAAATGGGTCCTCTATGATAATCCAAAAATCTCTTTCCGCATGAATCGGCACGAAGTACAGCTAAGCCAGGTTTACACTCCAAAAAGGCGCTTTTGTGTGTTTGGTGGAGTATTCGCGGGGTTGCTCATCACTGAAACCGGGAAAAACTGTTAATGCAGATCTTTACAGTGAACAATTGGATCGAGTAAATCAATCTTTAATTGAAAATTGCCCAGCGATTGTCAATTAAAAAAGACGTTATTCTGCAACACGATAATAATGCAAGACTCCACTGCACCTATTTTTTCCGCAAGAACCCTGGAAAAAATTAATGAATTGGGGGAGGAGGTATTACTTCAACCGCCATACTCGCCCGATATCGGATTTCCATTTATTCCGATCGCTACATTTTCTAAGTGGCGAATATGTCAAAATGCCATCTCCAGATATTTTGCTCAAAAACCAATTGATTTTGATCGATCAGGCATTGAAAATTTTCACACTAGACAAAAGGCAAAAGGTTGCTGATAACAAGGGCGATTACATCATTGATCAAAAACAAAAACTTGTTAAAAATTTATCTGTTTGAATTTAATGTAAAAAAAACGACTTTAATTTCCGGTCCCCCTAATAGTTAATAATTAATATAGTCTATCCCATACTTGTATTGGCACGGATCTGATTTGACTGGTACAAACCATTTTTATACAAACACAATTATAGAATACGCTCCAAAATTTTCGAGCCAAAATTTCCAACGTCGTCTTTGCAAACATTTAATAATCTTGAGAAAGCAAAACTAATTGTTATTCCTGAGTCAAATAAAGTTCCATAGCTTTATACAACTTTATTATGATAAAATTACAATCTCTCTGATTGGGCTATAAGTAATTGTGATAAATGATCTCATTCATACCGATTTACAATTTTCATTCACTTGCTCATTCCTATTATGTATACAAACAGCCCAGAGGCCCCCCAAGTCCACATGGTTGTCACCTCCCTCGCGTGCGCAAACGAATGAGAGCTACGAAAGTTGCTATTGTGTTGACCGATTACCTTTCTGAATGCAATATCACAGTTTTCTAAAATCTCTTATTTCCTCGATAATCTCTTCTTATAATATAAAAACAACTGCTTGTAACGAATCAAATACGCGATTTATACTATCGGATCTTAAAACAGCGCATGAAACCGTTAGGTATGCACTCCATAGTAATCTAATAAATAATTATGATTCAGTTTTAAATGACTAAATTTACACAATTTAACAAATTACATTACAAAACGACTTAGTGGAAAGAAACTATAATTATTATTTGGCATAGAAAAAGCCTTCGATGACCTATCTATAAATGAGAAGTTCAACGATTCCCACCCTAGCAAAACAACAGACCCTTTTTAATACTGGATTTCCCATACTTTTTCCTAAACGTTTTAGGGTGGCGTGAATAGATGAAAAACAAGACATACTGATGTCCCAAATATCGATACCATCCACAACCCATTATGTGATCGTAAACTATACGCCTTGTTTCCAAAACTATTGGCTCATTCTAGGAAAACAATAGAATTATATTACTAACCTTTACCCCATAACATGAGAAATATCGGTATAAACGTTACTGGAAGCGGGACGCCTTAAAGATCACTTATACACTGACTGAAAAAAGCGTGATGATCTGGGAAGTCCCGTGCAAGCACTATCCAAGTAAAGAACCTTAAACCAAATGGTTATATGCTTCCACAGGCGATCGAAAATAAATGGACACAAAGCTTCCAAAATCACCTTCCACCAGTTCAATGCTGCACGTGATTCATCCGGTTCTGAATTCCCAAAAGTGGCATGTATCACTAACCACACTGTACTTTAAACATAGCTTTGGCTAACCAATTCTTCTTGTGCAATAAAACTCTTGCTGCAAACAGCTCATCCTTTCCCAAGTTCATTAACAGGCTATGTTTATGTTTTTAATGCAGGGAAGTCAGTACACAAGAGTCAAATCGTGACTAGGGCGAGAGAAGTTTGAGCTTCATACCCAGTAGTTAGTGAAAGCTGTAATCATTTCGGTGTGTTGGTACCTTAATGCTTATTAGAAAGAGTGTTATGACCTGGGAATATTACATCCTTTCTACCTTCAACGGTTTATTACATAAAGCCAATAAACTGTAACACAATAGAAAACTACTCTATTTAATTGGCTCATAATTTCAGAGATAGTATTGAATCATTTCCCCCGTTATGTGCCTAGTTTCATAAACCCCTTTTCTAACAACCCATAGAGCAATAATTCATTTCCCTTGATCCCAGAAGTAGTGAGCCTCGTATTAGATCTACTTCGGGAATATTTAGGAGATAATTTGTCCCGTTATGGCTTGGAACGCGTTATCTGACAGTAAAGAGGTAAATGTAAGCTGGCCTGATAACATCTCGTGCCTACAGGAACCAAAGGAGTAGATTTCTGATATGATTGTCTAGGATTAGTGTGCTAATATTTAAAATATTTCGACAGGATTCATATTTATATAATATTTTAGGTTGATTCTGTTAAATGAGCTCTATTGCCAACACCCAAAAGCTGAAAAGTACATATTTAACAAACTAACAATATTCTAACGAGCTAAAAAATAATTTTTACATTAGTATAAGGTTCATCTATCCAGGCATCTCTTATGCATGATATAATATTATTCACATGGAACTTTCTTATTCTTCTAAAATATACGGAATCGGTAGTATGTTTTACAGATCGTGATGAGGAAAGACATAGGGTAATACTTCGTTTCATCGAGATTTTTAATGTTAACAATAAGTAGAATGGGCTTGAGCAGAACTGTACACAGATGGTCTGAAAAGTTTCCAACCTCAACATGAAGATGATAATAAAATAAATAACAGCTTTGTTAGGTCGGGAACTTTTCAGACCACCCTCCCGTATACCTGCCTCGTGACTTCATGGAAGTCACTGATGGCTCCCTGCTATTTTTAAATAAGCAACCGCATCCCTCCAAGACCTCCCTCCCTACTTCCCAGAATCTTATCCTTTTCTTAAACATATCTGTCTCAGCTTTAGCCCCAGACCCTTTCCCTTATTGTAACCCAACGGTGAGCTCAATCACCGAGTCCCTTTGCAATGTTATTAACTTTTTAACCACAAAAAGATTGCTTGAGTGTCTAGCCTTCGCATAAATTTGCCGAGGTAACGTCGTACGTGTCTATTAAATTAATTTAATGAATAAGCAATTTGTCTCAAAAATGAGTGATACTGTGCCATTATTTTTTTTAAAAAACCGGTAAAATGTTTCTCAATGCGATTTAAAAAAATTTAAATTAGCAACACAATTATTGGAAGTCATCCTAGTCACGAATTCATGTGTTAAGCTGCGGATGCTAAGAAACGCATAAATTAGAAATTTCTCAAGATAAGGTATTTATTTTAATTAAGGTATTTATTTAAATTAATTAAATTTTTTTTTTATTAACTCGATGTAAATAAACTGTCTGAAAACAATCATACTAAATTCAGTTGTCATAATATAAGCGTTGAATGATATTAAGAACGATTAATTATTATCCCACATAGCGATAAAAATATTACCTTGGCTCATAGTAAATCTTAATTAATAATCTTGAAACAATGGCTGTCATTGTCATAATTTTAAAATTTTTAGCACTATATAGTAGTGCAATATGATAATAATAAAAGTGAAATGTATATTATGTTATAATATGTAGTATCTATATAATACCTATATATTGTTTTGACGTTTGATTTGTTCTGGATAGTTGAAGAAACTGTAGATTTAGTTGTAAGCTAACAGAACTTATGTTCAAACTAAACGTGTAGCTATCAGATTAGAGAAAGTGGCACGAATTGTTTGAGCGTGGTACGACTTGAAGTGGTTTATAATTTGAAAATTTTACATCAACTTCTACGGAAAAAGTTATGTCTTCTCTTGAAAAATTGTCATATTCCAATAGGCGTCCTCTATTATAATATATTTTAGAATTAGTTGCCATCTTAGATCTCTCAAGCACTTAATCACTATGCATGACCACGCAATGAAACGACACGCACGGTTTAAGTAGAGAAGAGGTGAGTCAAGTATTTATTTACAGCACTCCAATCAAAGATAGTTTCTCAATATTCTACAAGCAGGAAGAAAAGGATATATCAACAAACTGAGAAATCTCAACTAACTATGGTTAAACCTCTTTTCAAACTCATAAACAAATTATTACTAAATTTAAAATTTGAAACAAATACCGTACTCTATGTATAATAGCTGATCCATCGATCGGAAACCTCAACAATTTTTTAATCATGACTTAAAAGATGTCTGTTAGATCAACTATAAACTAAACTATAGGTTTTTTCGAATATGTACTAACGAAGCAAAAAACAATATCAAATACTTACAGGACTTGAATTTTATAAAAATACGTATTAAACGATTGGGGAAAAAACTGCAAAGTTTTGTTCAAAATTACTTTAGTTCATTCGAAAAATCATCTCGGTAACTGAAAATCACCTTTTCAACGAATAAGAAAAATTTTGAATTATAGGGGGAAAGGCGATATATACCTTAATGGTTAGACAAATGAACTGAAGTAATATTTATCAAAAATAACAAATACATTAATTCTTCACTTCCTATGTCATTTTTTTTGTTTATACATATTTAAAAAACATGATTTAGTTCATGATCGATGTGAACGAAGAAGACAATAAAAAAAAATTGGTAACCAGGGGTGAAATGATCGTAAAGGGGTCGTTTGGTAAAGGGGTAAAAACGCACTGTAATGTTTGCACTATTGTGCTTTATGCACAGTGCATCGCAGTGCACGCTGCAAGATATGAATTCACATGAACACACCTTAGGTGAATTATACTGCATTTGTATTTGCATTATCTTCATAGAAAAGCTTACTATTCTGTTGAAAACAAACAAATCAACTTTATTGCCCAATAAAAGTTTGTTCTTCCACGGCTATTAAATTCCACATTTTAGCTTTTTCCTGTAATAAAGTCTCTTGATAGCGATGTAAAATTAATAATTATGAAGGGATAACTTATCTGTACAGAACCTGATCATTATAATAGGGGGACCGGAGTAATGTCGTTTTTTTTTTACATTAAAGTCAAAAAATAAATTTTTAACAAGTTTTTGTTTTTAATAAATAATGTAATCACCCTAGTTATCGGCAACCTTTTGGCATCTAGTGTACTAATTTTCAATGCCGAATCGATAAAAATCAATTGGTTTTTGTGAAAAATATCTTGAGATGGCATTTTGGATATCCGAATTTTAAAATTTTTAGCGATCGGAATTAATGGAAAACCGATGGCGCAATATCGGGCGAGTATGGTGGGTGATGCTGGAGATGCAAAATGGGTCCTCTATGATAATCCAAAAATCTCTTTCCGCATGAATCGGCACGAAGTACAGCTAAGCCAGGTTTACACTCCAAAAAGGCGCTTTTGTGTGTTTGGTGGAGTATTCGCGGGGTTGCTCATCACTGAAACCGGGAAAAACTGTTAATGCAGATCTTTACAGTGAACAATTGGATCGAGTAAATCAATCTTTAATTGAAAATTGCCCAGCGATTGTCAATTAAAAAAGACGTTATTCTGCAACACGATAATAATGCAAGACTCCACTGCACCTATTTTTTCCGCAAGAACCCTGGAAAAAATTAATGAATTGGGGGAGGAGGTATTACTTCAACCGCCATACTCGCCCGATATCGGATTTCCATTTATTCCGATCGCTACATTTTCTAAGTGGCGAATATGTCAAAATGCCATCTCCAGATATTTTGCTCAAAAACCAATTGATTTTGATCGATCAGGCATTGAAAATTTGCACACTAGACAAAAGGCAAAAGGTTGCTGATAACAAGGGCGATTACATCATTGATCAAAAACAAAAACTTGTTAAAAATTTATCTGTTTGAATTTAATGTAAAAAAAAAACGACTTTAATTTCCGGTCCCCCTAATAGTTAATAATTAATATAGTCTATCCCATACTTGTATTGGTACGGATCTGATTTGACTGGTACAAATCATTTTTATACAAACACAATTATAGAATACGCTCCAAAATTTTCGAGCCAAAATTTCTAACGTCGTCTTTGCAAACATTTAATAATCTTGAGAAAGCAAAACTAATTGTTATTCCTGAGTCAAATAAAGTTCCATAGCTTTATACAACTTTATTATGATAAAATTACATTCTCTCTGATTGGGCTATAAGTAATTGTGATAAATGATCTCATTCATACCGATTTACAATTTTCATTCACTTGCTCATTCCTATTATGTATACAAACAGCCCAGAGGCCCCCCAAGTCCACATCGTTGTCACCTCCCTCGCGTGCGCAAACGAATGAGAGCTACGAAAGTTCAATAGCTGTTGACCGATTACCTTTCTGAATGCAATATCACAGTTTTCTAAAATCTCTTATTTCCTCGATAATCTCTTCTTATAATATAAAAAAAACTGCTTGTAACGAATCAAATACGCGATTTATACTATCGGATCTTAAAACAGTGCATGAAACCGTTAGGTATGCACTCCATAGTAATCTAATAAATAATTATGATTCAGTTTTAAATGACTAAATTTACACAATTTAACAGATTACATTACAAAACGACTTAGTGGAAAGAAACTATAATTATTATTTGGCATAGAAAAAGCCTTCGATGACCTATCTATAAATGAGAAGTTCAACGATTCCCACCCTAGCAAAACAACAGACCCTTTTTAATACTGGATTTCCCATACTTTTTCCTAAACGTTTTAGGGTGGCGTGAATAGATGAAAAACAAGACATACTGATGTCCCAAATATCGATACCATCCACAACCCATTATGTGATCGTAAACTATACGCCTTGTTTCCAAAACTATTGGCTCATTCTAGGAAAACAATAGAATTATATTACTAACCTTTACCCCATAACATGAGAAATATCGGTATAAACGTTACTGGAAGCGGGACGCCTTAAAGATCACTTATACACTGACTGAAAAAAGCGTGATGATCTGGGAAGTCCCGTGCAAGCACTATCCAAGTAAAGAACCTTAAACCAAATGGTTATATGCTTCCACAGGCGATCGAAAATAAATGGACACAAAGCTTCCAAAATCACCTTCCACCAGTTCAATGCTGCACGTGATTCATCCGGTTCTGAATTCCCAAAAGTGGCATGTATCACTAACCACACTGTACTTTAAACATAGCTTTGGCTAACCAATTCTTCTTGTGCAATAAAACTCTTGCTGCAAACAGCTCATCCTTTCCCAAGTTCATTAACAGGCTATGTTTATGTTTTTAATGCAGGGAAGTCAGTACACAAGAGTCAAATCGTGACTAGGGCGAGAGAAGTTTGAGCTTCATACCCAGTAGTTAGTGAAAGCTGTAATCATTTCGGTGTGTTGGTACCTTAATGCTTATTAGAAAGAGTGTTATGACCTGGGAATATTACATCCTTTCTACCTTCAACGGTTTATTACATAAAGCCAATAAACTGTAACACAATAGAAAACTACTCTATTTAATTGGCTCATAATTTCAGAGATAGTATTGAATCATTTCCCCCGTTATGTGCCTAGTTTCATAAACCCCTTTTCTAACAACCCATAGAGCAATAATTCATTTCCCTTGATCCCAGAAGTAGTGAGCCTCGTATTAGATCTACTTCGGGAATATTTAGGAGATAATTTGTCCCGTTATGGCTTGGAACGCGTTATCTGACAGTAAAGAGGTAAATGTAAGCTGGCCTGATAACATCTCGTGCCTACAGGAACCAAAGGAGTAGATTTCTGATATGATTGTCTAGGATTAGTGTGCTAATATTTAAAATATTTCGACAGGATTCATATTTATATAATATTTTAGGTTGATTCTGTTAAATGAGCTCTATTGCCAACACCCAAAAGCTGAAAAGTACATATTTAACAAACTAACAATATTCTAACGAGCTAAAAAATAATTTTTACATTAGTATAAGGTTCATCTATCCAGGCATCTCTTATGCATGATATAATATTATTCACATGGAACTTTCTTATTCTTCTAAAATATACGGAATCGGTAGTATGTTTTACAGATCGTGATGAGGAAAGACATAGGGTAATACTTCGTTTCATCGAGATTTTTAATGTTAACAATAAGTAGAATGGGCTTGAGCAGAACTGTACACAGATGGTCTGAAAAGTTTCCAACCTCAACATGAAGATGATAATAAAATAAATAACAGCTTTGTTAGGTCGGGAACTTTTCAGACCACCCTCCCGTATACCTGCCTCGTGACTTCATGGAAGTCACTGATGGCTCCCTGCTATTTTTAAATAAGCAACCGCATCCCTCCAAGACCTCCCTCCCTACTTCCCAGAATCTTATCCTTTTCTTAAACATATCTGTCTCAGCTTTAGCCCCAGACCCTTTCCCTTATTGTAACCCAACGGTGAGCTCAATCACCGAGTCCCTTTGCAATGTTATTAACTTTTTAACCACAAAAAGATTGTTAGTTTTTGAGGACATGCACTCTTTAAAATGCAGTTAAAAGAGAAAGACACATTGTAAAATTATAATCAATTCAAATTAATTTTTAAAAATAATTACCCAAGGGGTTTAGGGGGGAAAAACAGACCCCTCTTGTCCCTACACATTGCACCCAGTATGTTCTAACTGATCTCTTAATATTTGTACATACCAGTGTTTTGCTTGTACTTCATAATAAAGCTTTTCTTTCTTTTCTTTTAAAAGTCTCTCCTCTACAAAGGATGGAAATGTATTTTATCGTCACGTTTTTTGAAAGAGAAGTTTGTATATATTCAAACTCGGTATACAATGTTAGAATAATGAGAACCATGAAGGTGTAAAAATATTATATTATGAAGATGCCTGAATACGCGAAACGTAGACTAACGAAAAATAAACAATTGGAGAGACTGCAAAGCTTTCTTAGAAAAATTGTATTTTTTCACATTGTCCTATTATAAGAAACTAACATAAACCGCTCACGTTAAAAAAAACAAAAATGTATAAGCCGGAATGAGTTAATTAATAACTAGACTTTATAGAATACGGATTGAGTTTATCCGAGAGAGATAATTTACTAAGAAAACATAATGTAAACAGTTTAATGTTATTTTACATCACATGCACATCCGACAGTTCAAACTGTCATACTCAGGTATTGAAATGGATATGACAATAATTATATTAATACCCACCTACATACAAACTTGTGGTTTATTGTAAACGATAAAAAAAAGTTGCAGTAAATTAAACAATTGTGTTAAAAATGTTTATTTTTATAAATAATTATTGGTTATTTTTCATGAAACCAATACATAATGTTTTAAGCAGTGCTTAGAAATTAAGCTTTTAACGTCATGTTACTAAGACTCATTAGGCAAAGCTAATTCCTAGTAACTTCCACAGTACTTCTTAGACACTCGCACAGAGATCAACGCCCTATGCAGCTGAAGGGGATGAGATGAGAGTATAGAATATTATACGGATTAGGATGGCCGGGAGGTGGGAATAGAAGTTCTGGTAGCCTCTCTAGACCTGAATGAATGGGATGTGTGAGAATGAGACACAAATGATTAATTGTAGTAAGATTATCGTAAATGATTTTGTTGAATATTATTGCTAATTCAAATAATATTTAAAACATCCATTGGATTGGTAAGATCAATGGCAATTATTGAAACAGGGTAGCTCGAACAAATTTTTTTTTAAGGACTGATTTGGTCAAAAGGTAATTCTCATCGTGGAAGACTAGCATGCAAAATATTATGGCTCTAAGACAGACATGATCGAGCGTGAAACGTCAACTCGACTGATTTCCGAAAGACAGAATGGCTTTTTGTGAATATTGTTAAAAAAAGACAAAACACAAATGTCGGGGGGCGTCACAAGGGGAGTGCCTAATCACTCTAGCCCTGGTGACAAGTGCGGATTGTTGTAGTTAATAACATGGGCCATGTTCCATGTCGGCGTTAATATCTGACTCCATTTTTATTGATAGGGATGTGTCCCGACAATACACTGTGTTCAGGAGAAGAGAGTAGCGAAGAGCTAAATATATGTAAATTACCCTACACTCTGGTTCATAATGTATTATAATAGAAATGCAAATCTCTGTAAACTTCTTGTAATAAATCATAGAGAGGTCGGCAGATATAGACAATTAACATCGAGGGTACGGCAATAAAACCTAGGGTAGGCCTCACCGCCCCTTAAAATAGACCTGCAGTCACGTCCCATGGTCATAAAATCATGCTAGGAACAGCTTAGTCACGTAACTCGGGAGGCGGGACATCATAAAGCACACCCTTTTGGACCAACGGGATAATAAAACAGACCATCTGCAGACAGACTCCGCCTTTCATGAGGGAGGGGGGTACAATATTTATATCAGTAAATTTCGCCCTGAAAACACACTCTGTTTCTTAGTCTCCTGAGCCACACTACTTGTAACTTCACACCAGGGCCACTTGGCCCTGGCAGGCTCACTCTACACTCTGTTTCTTAGTCTCCACAGCCGCATAACCTCGCGATACGCCAGGGCCTCGGGGCCCTGGGAGTAAGCCCACTCAGCCTTCCGCTAATCTACTCTCTCTATGCCACACCTCTACGACAGCACTTTGCCTCACAGCCTCTAGCAGACCTCTGACGACTTGTACCTATTACGCTGCCGATCTCTCGCTCGAACTCTGAAAACTGGTCTTATTCTTTATGAACCTCTGAACCTCATCCTGAACACAGTGTCTTGTCGGGACACATCCCTATCAATAAATGGAGTCAGATATTAACGCCTACATGGAACATGGTCCATGTTATTAACTGCAAGAATCCGCACTTGTCACCAGGGCTAGAGTGATCAGGCACTCCCCTAGTGACGCCCCCCGACAATTGTTGACCTCCGATAATTGTCCACCATTTCCGACAATTGGTGACCCTCGACGTGCACAAGAAGCTTTTCCGACAAAGAGGCTCAGAGGTTCATAAAGAATAAGACCAGTTTTCAGAGTTCGGGCGGGAGATCGGCAGCGTAATAGTTACAAGTCGTCAGAGGGTCTGCTAGAGGCTGTGAGACAGGGACGGCGCAGAGGTGTGGCAGAGATAGTAGGCTGACTAGGAGTCTGTGTGTCTGCCTACCAGGGCCAAGCGGCCCTGGCGTAAAGCGACCAAGTAGTCCGGCTGAGGAGACTTGGAAAAAGAGTGGTTTTCCAGGGCGAAACCCCTTGGGTTTTAAACATTACTTCCCCTTCCTAAAACATTACTTCCCCTTCCTACCGGAAGGAGGAGCCTAGCTTGAACGGGGTGTGTTTATGATGTCACACCTGCGCCGAGTACGTGCCCCTCGTCCCCTAAAGAACTGCTTATTGGCATGGCTTTTAGATTTTATGACCGCCGGAAAGTGATTGAAGGTCTGCCCGGGTCTATTTTATTAGGGGCAGGTGGCTTGCCCTCTCAGGTTTTATTGCTGTCGACCTTCGACCCTCTGTGCCTTGTTATACGACTTCCGACCTCTCTATGATTTATTACAAGAAGTTTACAATTTGCATTTATATTATAACACATTATACATGCACCAGAGTATAGGGTGATTTAACACTTATGTAGTTGAGTCACTACAACAAACTAATACTACAAGTATGGACGCCAAGATTTTTGATTTTGTACCTAACTAAATACTTGAAACTTTGATTATGTAAATATTTATTTTTTCATCACCAAGTAATTAATTCATTATTGACCCTTAATTATATTTTGATGAGTTGAAATCTTTTCTTCATAACTTAAACAAAGGACTCTCTGGTATTTATACCAAAACATACAGACAGATACACGAGTGAATCCATAAGGGTTTATGGTTTTGACAATATCAATAAGAATGTAAAATTGCTCGTAACGGAATTTAATTGTTGTATGTGTAATTATTGAAACGGTCTAAGACCATGTTAACGTATGTCAAAACAAAATTATAAAATTAAATATTTTGATTCTGTTTTGATAATACGCCGGGTTACGTAAAGAACATAATGACATCCTGCATTTATAAAATTTCAAAAGGGATCATTGAGGCATTTTTAAGGGATTTTTAAATATATATATTGGAATTCCAAGCCTTTGAGTACTATCATTAAAGCCAGGACCTTTATAACATGAAACATTACCGCTAACTACTACGCAAAATGAGAGCCCTAGATTAACACGTGTTTTTTTAACGGCTTCAATAACAATTAACAAAAATAGATTATTTTAAAAATAACAAAAAAACTGTACTGATTTTATTTTTTATTACAATATTTCCATTCAAAACCAAATGAAAATTTAAAGCTGTATATTTTATAGCATGATTTTTAACTCGTGAATTGTTCAAAAACCTGTTGTAGCCAGAACAAAAACAAACAAAATAAAATGCGGCGTACTCAATGCCAAGCCTGTTTTGATAGGTCAAATCTTAGGAACCCTTAGAGTGCCTTGTGGTAAAATTACGCTGAACATACATTTTTGCCGTAACCTAAGTAAAAGGATTTAATTAGATTTTTAATTCACACAGGTTATCTGCTGGATAAATACCTCCGAGTCATTTTCTGTATCTCATTAACATAAACATATCCCTTCCCCAGCTGATCATGTAACTTATCCCAATACAATAACGGTCTATTACATTACATCATTTATATCTCTTTTCCAAATTATTTAAGTTGATATAAATCAAATTTATAAACTAATTTCTCTTATAACTGTTGTTCATTTATATTTAATAAATTTACCATCTTATAATTTAAAATATTTTAAAGTAATGCTACCAATTCTATTACGTACACAATACAGTAATAATCATTTCATTATAGACATAACATTTCAGATTATAGTATTCCTGAGTCTTGTCAGTATTAGTGAGTATTTTCTTTTATATTACTTATTTTCAAAAATGTAGTCCTTTTTATATCATTGGGCCAATAAAAGAATTGTGATTAGGCTAAAACTTAACGAAAAACTCACAGTGCAAATGTAAGTATCTAAATGTCTCTTTTTGGGTATTGATGTTTATACCCTGGAAAATAATTACAGGTTTACCTATGCAGGTTATTTCTCAATGAATGAAAATCATTTATAAAATGGAATATGGAGAAAAAGCACTTTAGGGGTTTATGGTTTATGGGTTTTGACTAAAGGATGTGCGAAAAGTCAGTGGCTAAACTGTAAAAAAAACATAGCCAATAGGGAAATTTATTCCCGGTCATTAGGGGGTTTATAGGGGAAAATTGGGATAAAAAAAATGATCAAACGGGTCATTAACGGGCGAAAATACAAGTTTCTAATTTTATAAAAAAAATCAACGAAACCTGAAAAAAAAAAAGTAAAAAATTTTAGTGTCCATTATTTTCGAGATTTTTTTATTCCTGACAGGGTGGTCATTTTTCTTTTAATATTAAATATATTAGATATTGAAGGGATTTTTTTATTTCATGAACAACATATTTTATACAGTCCAATTTTTTCTAATTATATGTGTCTCGTTTCTAGTAGATCATTTTTATATGATTGTAAATTTGGTAATTATTATGTTTCTATTTATTATTGTTTATTTGTTTGGAATACATCGAAATGTATCCTTAGGTTTTTCTTGAGCATTATTAAGACATGTGGCTGTAACCAATATAGTGAAATGAGAAAAAAAATCTTTTCTTTTGTATGTTTTAGTTAAAATAAGATTTGTGAGTTATAGAGAATTATTCATAATTTTGTATGTGAAATGTTAAAATGTGTCAAATTAGACTCAGGATATGAAAATGAGTAACCAATTGCAACATCAAATTGTATAATAATGTTTAGTATAAATATTAAAAGTATTATTAACTGGTTGGGAAATTCAATTTTTGGAATTAAATGAAAAATCACAATGAGTGTAATACTTATTTATATCGATCTTTATGGGATAGTATTTAAGGGAAAATGAGCAGTCCCTGATTATCTTCCTGTTTCTGAACGTCTTGCTGGTAGTGAGGAAAAGTGTACGAGCAAGCTGTTGGCCGTGACAGGATGAAAACCCAAATGCCATCGGTCGGTAAACATTGCCAATCAAACTGCCCCGTTCAATGTCTAAGAAGAGCAGTGGCCTTCTTACATCGCTGGCTGATATCGGCTAATTTTATTTATAGTTCTAACCACAACATTATTTATGTATTTGTCAGCTAGGCGTATTTATTTATTAGTACTTTCTTGTTGTTCATAGGGCCCAATGTTCTAGAATAAATAATTTTTAATTTCAAGTACATGTGAAGTGCCCTTGTGAACTAAAATTCTACCAAGTGCCATGAAGTTCTCGTTTGTTGCTAATTGCTGTCTCATTACTTCCTTATGGATATAATGTTAACAGCTTCATAGCCGTTTATAACACAATTGTTTAATTTACTGCAACTTTTTTTTATCGTTTACAATAGACCACAAGTTTGTATGTAGGTGGGTATTACTATAATTATTGTCATATCCATTCCAATACCTGAGTATGACAGTTTGAACTGTCGGATGTGCATGTGATGTAAAATAACATTAAATTGTTTACATTATGTTTTCTTAGTAAATTATCTCTCTCGGATAAACTCAATCCGTATTCTATAAAGTCTAGTTATTAATTAACTCATTCCGGCTTATACATTTGTGTTTTTTTTAACGTGAGCGGTTTATGTTTGTTTCTTATAATAGGACAGTGTGAAAAAATACAATTTTTCTAAGAAAGCTTTGCAGTCTCTCCAATTGTTTATTTTTCGTTAGTCTACGTTTCGCGTATTCAGGCAATAAATAATCTTTGTAGAGGAGAGTCTTTTAAAATACAAGAAAGAAAAGCTTTATTATGAAGTACAAGCAAAACACTGGTATATACAAATATTAACAGATCAGTTACGAGGGTGGTCTGAAAAGTTTCCGACCTAACAAAGCTTTTATTTCACTAGCTTTTATTTATTTTATTATCATCTTCATGTTGAGGTCGGAAAATTTTCAGGCCACCTGTGTATAACTAAGAAACAGTGTTGTACTAAATTAATTAAATATTATGTATCTGTTATGATTATTACACTAATTTATGGCATTATTGTACAAGCCAACTTTTAGCATATGTTAGAAAAACACAGTGCAAATGTACACGTGTAATAATCCCTTTTTGGGTATTGATGTTTATACCCTGGAAAATAATTACAGGTTTACCTATGAAGCTTATTTTCCAATGAATGAAAATCATGTATAAAATGGAATATGATGAAAAAGCACTTAAGGGATTTATGGTTTATGGGTTTTGACTAAAGGAAGTGTGAAAAGCCAGTGGCCAAACTGTAAAAAAAAAACAATAGGCTGTGTTTAGCTTATGTTATAGCTTAATGAAGCTTAATCCATTAAATGAAGTACAACAGTTCATTAGTCGGACTATTTCGATCAATAAAAAACGACCTTTGAACAACAAAACAAAGTGTTAGTAGTTAAAGCACTGACAAAAATAAATCAATTTAATCCCCCCCCTCCGTAGCCCCTTGAAATTTACAGATAATTACACAGGCGGTCTGAAAAGTTTCCGACCTCAACATGAAGATGATAATAAAATAAATAAAAGCTAGTGAAATAAAAGCTTTGTTAGGTCGGAAACTTTTCAGACCACCCTCGTAAATATAATTATAGATCCTCAGGCGAATCTATTTACAAATTATTTTTGTATTTCCTGTAGCATCGCTACATTATATACAGGTTTTGTTTTTTTATAAAAATTATATAATGAATAAAGAAGTGTAATGATATACATTATACGTGACTGGACTAAACTGACTAATAAAGATGATGGGGCTCATTTTTTTGACCAACCTTAAAACTAACTTACATATTAATTCTTAACCTAATTTTTTCCCGACAGTCTGTTGCCATCGATACGGGTGGGGTGGTGGGGTCATAGTGTAAATAAATCAATTTAATTCGGCTGGTACGACTTTAAATACATGATTACTTTTTATTATAAACTTTACATTCTGGTGGAATAATGTGTCTTACAGCCTTGAATAAATACATAGAACATGTCATTTTATTAAGTGACTTGAAGGATAGTAATATCTATTTACTATGCCTATTTTATGTTTAAATATTTTTGGCATACTTTATATAATATATGTTAGCTTAAATGTATAGAGCCTAGCCCGAGATGTTGTTTAATATACTGTTAAAATTTCTTATCGATTGGAAAAACGACTTATGGATGTTGAGGTAAGGTGACGTAAATGTTTATTGAAACATTGCCCACAAAAGTATGCACTCTGCGAGGCCTAAGAGGGCAAACAATGGGTCGTCAAGAATGGAGGGTATTCATTAGTGAGATATGGGTCAAGGGCAACAATTACAGTTGAAAAGCCTCACGTAAAATATAAATATAACGAATAACAGTACTTTATAGCATTTATTGTACTTCGTAATTAAGTAAATGTACAGACAGGGAGAAGAGGCTGCGGTTCGACAATAGGATGCGGTTAAAAGCTGCCGAGCAAGAGCTTGGATTAAGTGTTGTGTGGTCAGGCGAGACGACAAATGCCTCTTCTACAAACAAACCTCAAGCGTTTAACTTCGAGTTACATTTTATCTTTATTTATATTTTACTTATAGAAGACATTTAGTTGCTAAATGGTTTTAGTTATACTAGCGTGTTGAAACCCGCTTTTAATATAATAATTATACGTTATTAGTATAAAAGCGCTTTAATCAAATAAAAAACGCCAGACAATGGACACCGTGATATTAATAGAACCCTTGATGGTGATTTATAATATCATTGATCGCATTTCCTCCAAATAATTTAAATCCCTTAAAAAAACATCAGACCGCTCAATCACTTACAAAGATCACTTGCAATCAACACAGCCCTATCCTCGGAGACTGAAGCAGAATTGGGATGTGGCGATGCCTCTTCGAATTCTGACATGTCTTCTACCCTCAAGACCTCCTACCCTAAAGGGTGTCTGGGGGATACAAGATGCAATATATAAAGGGTTTGATAGTTACTAAGTAAACAAAAAGGTGAGCCCTATCACCTTTATTAGTAAGTTTAGTCCAGTCACGTATAATGTATATCATTATACTCGTTTATTCATTATATAATTTTTATAAAATAACAAAACCTGTACATAATGTAGTGATGCTACAGGAAATACAAAAATAATTTGTAAATAGATTCCCCTGAGGATCTATAATTATATATAACTATCTGTAAATTTAAAGGGGCTACGAAAGGGAAAAAAAAAAAATGAAAGAATACTAAGTAAAATATCATAGCCTGGTGCAGAGAAACATAGCTGGTCGAAACGTTGTCCAATAATAAATTTTATGAAAATCTCTTCATCAACCTAACTATATTTCCCAACAAACTCTCCAAATATTTTATATATGCACGGCTGACAATGAACTCACAAACTTTATTGTAATTATAGTTTAAAAGAAACATATCGTTTATCAGGACGCCCAGAACTTAATTTAATATCCTATTCAAAATGATTGAACCAATTAATTAATGAAACATAATGTTTTATAGAGCATTATGCATTACGCCTACCTTATACCAAATGGGGATCTTCATCAGACAGGCAAGCACAAACATACACACGTGGGTATAAACATGATTGCATTCGAAGTAAATAATGGGCCAGTCAAAGGTTAATAGGATGTGATCACTAAGGGATTGTATCGTTTAACTATTTACTAGTTTTTGGAAAATATTTTCTCAACGAAAACGTTTCATTGCAGTATTTGGCCAACTATTTATAATTAACAGCCTAAGAACTCGAACCCGGGACCTCCCCAACATCTTGTTAGGTGCTCTACCAACTGCGCTACCCTGTCACGAGCGACCTTCCCAATATGAAATCTCTTCGGTCAAACTCTCGCGACTGTACTGTAGTGTACTCGATGGGCATGGAGGCAGACAGCAGGGCCACTGTACGATCCCCACTGTATACTCACTGACAATACAGCTAAAAGTCTCCAGCGATTTCAGAACTGTATAATGAGAAAAGTGGTCAGTCACGCCGCTCTTAAGAGGTTGAAGAAGTCCCGCACCCGTTGCTATTGAAGACCGGTGTGCGTCGGTGGGTGAGTTCATCCACACTACTTGCATACCTAACAACTCAGTATTGAACACCATCATCCTTCCCCATCGATGGCAACATACTGTCAGGGAGTTAAGGTTTTGTTTGTTTAAATTTATTTAGTCGGTATTTTTGACCAAACCATCTTGGCCACTGAAAATCACGTTTCCACAAAAATAAAAAATATTAATGATAACTGATGCGCCATGATTTCCTTAACCATGGGGGGGGGGGGGATCAGATCTTGATATCTTAAATGGCCTCTGAGCTAGGACGTCCAAAAAATTTGAATTTGTTTCCCGTACTTCCCTTTAACTTTATTGTACTAACCAAAAACTAATCACCATACTTCGATAAACTATTCACTACTGCTATAAAGATTGTTACGCAAATTTACTACGCGACAAAGTTGATAGGAAGCTCAGTGAAGAAGGGTGCATAATATTTTTGGATTTAGCTCAGTATGGTTTCTTCCCCATCGATGGCAACATACTGTCAGGGAGTTAAGGTTTTGTTTGTTTAAATTTACGTTTGTTTTTAAGTTTTTATGATTCCTAATCACTTTTTTTTTAATAAATATAGACAATGTATCGTGTACATAGAATTTAACCAATTATAATGTTTATATATTAATATATAAAAAATTATACCAAAAGTATTGAAGCTACAGAGTACAGACCCATTTGTACTGTTTTATATGTGTATTGTAATAAAGTGATATGAAAAAACAAAACAAAGGGAACATGGTGTTTTCAGCCCATAATTAACCCCCAAGTTAATTTACCTACTTTGTCAAGTTAAGGCATTATATGAAAGTATTAGAAATCTTTTGATATGTGGTTTTTAAATGAGATATTTTTATGGTTGGTATTGGTCCGACTATTATCTATAATTATTAATAATTATCAGCGCAAGAAAAAATTCCCGGGACCTCCCCTGGTCCAGGGGCTGAGCTACGCTGCCATGAGTGACGCCCTTACATTATAACAAAATATTATATCAATTAATATATTATTACATTATATAAAATAATATATTTGATTACATGGAACTGAAACTAGAATTACGATTATAAATAGCTGCATTAGCGAGAATAAGAATAACATATTGTTTTGCCCGCTTACAAAAAAAAAAAAAGGACAACAGGAAGACTTTCATAAGTGGACTGGAATTATTGAACGATAGATTTAATTGGTTGACTTCCGTTCCGGAAGTTCCGGCTACTTTCATGGCAAAGGAAAGGTGGTGATCGGAAGTAATGCAGTT
This sequence comes from Acanthosoma haemorrhoidale, assembly GCA_930367205.1. Lineage (NCBI taxonomy): Eukaryota > Metazoa > Arthropoda > Insecta > Hemiptera > Acanthosomatidae > Acanthosoma > Acanthosoma haemorrhoidale. The sequence goes on along the minus strand of OV884009.1, from coordinate 33,612,512 downwards.
GAGGAAATCGAGGTCGCTAATAGTGACCTTAAAAAAAAAAAAAAAAAGAAGTTACTCTTGAGAAATGCATCCTACGTAAGCACGTACATCACAGCCGGGTCCGCCTCCAAAAGCGTACTTATGCATACTCTCAATGCTGCCCGTAACTCGTCTGTAGCACGTTCCTTGGACACTCAAGGAACGCGCTATAGATTAACGGCAATGTGTTGATCTAATCTTATGAAAAAAAGAAAACAAATTGTTTTAGTCCACTGAATAAATTAATATACAGAAATTACAATAAAACAAACTGTTTGTTCATGTTGCCCACGTGCGTTAGTAGAGCACATTACTTGTGAAAAAAACAACGCGGTATTTTTGGCCGTGCTCTTTCATTAAATAAAGGGGATCACGAATTGTCTATTGTCTAAACACGCATTAATTATAACTAATATACAAAAACTAAACCAATATTAAATAAATGCATCCATTTATTAATACAGGGTGCCGCGTACATATTAATTGGTTGGTATTGCTTTCTTGCGAAGCAGAGAGTTCGGGAATGTTACAGGCGAAAAAATTATGTGAAATTGTAGATGTATACATTGGTTATATTCATTTTACATTTTCACACAGGACTCTCATACTTGATAACATTTACAGTACGTATTCGCTACATGTTCAGTCATGCTATATTTCAAAATCTTTATTGTGATAAAATTACAAACTGCCTTATTAGGCTTTAAGTAATTGTGACCAATGTTCTCATTCATACAGTATTTACAAACAGCCCAGAAACCTCCCAAATCCACATGGTTGTCACCTCCCGCACACGCGAGAGAGGACGCGAAGTCTTGGAAAGTCCCCCACGCTCCTCCATCAGCCGCGTCACCGGCGGAGGGCGTGAGAGCCTCAGACGCTCAGGGCATGATTGGAGAAACTGGTCATTGTTAGGACTCCCACCGTCACGTATTTATATCAAGCCAAGTGGCCACTGCCGCTTCAGTCTCCGAGGAGGATTATAGGGATGAGGGGTGCAGTGTAATGAGTATGGGATTAGGGTGGTTGGATAGGTTACTATGGAATTGCATGAACTGAGGATGAGTTCATGAAGTCGTTATGAAAAGAAAATAGATCGTTATGAAGGGTTTTGTTGCTGACGTAATAAGGGGCATTGACTAATTCGCTCTTCAGTCATTCTAAGCGTATTAAATAGCATCCACGATAAAATTTCAATAGGCACCGTTCAACCACTCATATCCACAAATCCTGATATTATTTTTTTTCGTAAATTGAGTTTATTCAATGTAATATGGCTTCCATCACAGTTTTCCCGTGTACACTGTTAGACTGTCAGACCATAATAAAAAATTTTTCTTTGAAAATTGATGGAGGTAAAACAAGGTCAATCGTGGAAAATACAATTCCAGTGTGGATAAGGATCAAAAAATATTTAAGTTTATAAACGATAAACTAAATTTTCATTTCACTCTCAAAATGAAAGTTATTGTGAAAGTGATTAAGATCCTAAGTTTTAATTTCCTGTACCCAGATATAGTAATATACAGAAAAGATATAATAAATAATTATTGTAGCTAGCTGGCTCATACCTTTATCACATAGCATACAATTAAAAAAAAACTTTATGAAATTTAAATATAATAAAGCTTGGAAACTACTTAGGGTGCACTGATCTTTAATGTAACATACTTATTTTGCCGTGATTAGTGACGAGAAAAGAAACAGTTTTAGGAAGTCACATTTCCTATTGGAAAACACAATTTGCTCCAGTGTCTAATTGCTACTGGTCACATACATGTAAAACTTGAATAATTCGAATTCGCCTGAGAAATTTCACTAAAATGGAGGACAACTGTGCAAAAAACATAAACTATCCAAGCCACGCCGATTAAATATGGTATGAATGAGAGCGTTTATCGCAATTACTGATTGCCTTATAAAAGGCAGATTGTAATTATAGCCCAATAAAGAGTATAGATTAACTAAAAAAAAAAAAATATATGTATATTATTTTTCCCTCAATAAAGCATTATTTGAAAAAAAAATCACTCTGTCTATTTATACCATATAAACAACATTACATTCACACTTTTATTCATACTGCATTTATAATATACACACAAAGAACATTATACAGAGCCCAGGAATCCCCCCTCTCTACTCCCTAGCAAGGATAAGGACGCAGGGATCGGGGAGATGCTAGATAGTGGAGTACTGGCTTAGGAGACGAGAGAGCCACAAACGCTCCGGGCATGAGGAGAATATTGGGCATTGCCAGGACTCCCAATAACGGAATAATTATAGCAGATTTCAAAGCCACTGCAGCCTCAATCTCCGATGAGAATTGTATATATGGAACGTTTTTCAATGGGATTAGTGTTCAAAATTTCTTACGGAATTAAAAAAAAAATGTGTTCAAGGATAATTGTATATAACTGGTCATCACTATTGTTATTTTAAGATGCTTTCGAGAATCAGTATTTTGTTTTCTACAGAGAGGTAAGATTTTTCAGTTGAGCAGACAACATGGTTGTCAGAAACGTCGATTGAGGTCTTGTATTTTATTTTTATTTTTACCAACTAAATTTTTCACATCGACTATGACCTAAATAGTATTTTCTGAAAGATATATAAACAAAATAAAGGATACTCTAAATGAAGAAACGACATATTTATCCTTTATCCACTTTCTTATCTATCACTTGTGAAAAAAAACTGGTCGGTATTTTTGACCAAAAATTGACCAAACCATCTTGGCCACTGAAAATCACGTTTCCACAAAAAGAAAAAATATTAATGATAACTGATGCGCTATGGTTTCCCCGTCTTTAATATGTCCTTAACCATGGGGGGGGGGGGGATCAGATCTTGATATCTTAAATGGCCTCTGAGCTAGGACGTCCAAAAAATGTGAATTTGTTTTCCGTACTTCCCTTTACCTTTATTGTACTAACCAAAAACTAATCACCATACTTCGATAAACTATTCACTACTGCTATAAAGATTGTTACGCAAATTTACTACGTGACAAAGTTGATAGGAAGCTCAGTGAAGAAGGGTGCATATTTATTTTTGATTTCGCTCAGTATGGTCTCTTCAGAACGTGGCGGGAAGTCTGCAGAAATATTTTTTCATGACCGCGATATGCATCCCTATTGTCTCAGTGGGTCCTTGAGTTCTTTTCCTGATCTAGTCCCATAACCGGTCTTCTAAGTCCCTCGGCTGAAATTCCTGCTTTAGTTCCTCCACTAATTCAGACCAGCTGTGCACTTCTCTTTTTATGGGACGGTACCGAACAAAGCATTGGCTCTGAAAATATCGAAAGCTGACGCAAATGCGTTTTCCGTACGGGCATTTCTCGTAATCTGGATTTTAAATAATTGTTTTCTTTTTTAATAAAAAAAAAGTATGTAGGAGGATCTCCCCGAGAAATTAATTCCAAAGAAATTCCCATCCTTTGGTTGGGATTTGTGATTTACGAACCACGCAATATTGGGCTCGCCTAGATGCCTGCGCACTCCCATCATACTGCTTGGGCCGGTTCGGTCCCAGTCTACCTGTGATTGGGACTGTTTGCCCCTCAGATTGTGTCCCTTGGTCTGGTGTGGTGGGGCGACTACCCACCAGATTGTCAACTTTCTCCCATAATCAAAGCATTTGCTGAACAACTCCGTTTTCTTACCACTTCCCTCAGTCGTTGCACTTTTTTGACCGATTCTATTCGTGCTGTAGCCCGGCATCAAGCTTTATCTTTTCGGTGGCTGTTATTTTCTTAAGGAAGTCCTAAAGTGCTTCTAGAGTCGTGGTACAAATAGGAAGGTCCGATAAAGCCCCGGCATTACTATGTTAAGGGCCGCAGTTTTGGCATTTCATTCTAATCTCTGTAACACTCTCAATTTTATTCTCGTGCTACTGACGTCTGTTGCTCCAGTTTGACCTCGAATTTGTTACTCATACTCCAGCTCATCCATTTTTATTTATTTTTTTACATTTAATGTTTGATCCCTGTTCCCCCTTTTATTTCTGTTAATGTCCCATTTTTCCCCCTTCACAAAACCATCCAAGCGAATGGGGTGGAGAGAAAAATCAGCAGGCTAATAAATTAAAATGGATTTGATTGCTTGAGATGAGTGTAGTTCGTTCCCTGTTGACCTATTTCCTTTGGCCACTAAAAGAATCGACGAAAGTCCACAAAACTCTAAAACGTACAGATACTTTACATCTCGTTTCTTCTCTCTCTTCCACGATACTGGTCTACTCCTGCTGAGCGTATCTCCCTTTGTTTATCTTTTCCACACCTAGGCCCACCTTTACTATCAATTTTACGACCAGACGTCACCAATAGTTTTCATTTTCTTATTCTTTACACTATTTGCCCCGCTATGAACTGAAAACTAAATATGTATTTTATTTACTTGCACTTCCCCATGAAGGCCATAAAACGCCTAAAGGTAAAAAATGTAAGCTATAAACGAAATTTAGTTTCCTACCACTATAGTAGATCATGTAGACATCCAGACGTAAAAAAGACGTTGTATATCCTAGTCATATACAAAGTACCCGAATGAAAGTATAACCTCTTCCTTCGGGGCAATTACTGTGTCGTTCACTGATTGGTTATTGATTTCAAATGCTTCTCATTCATGAAAAAATCGTTCGAAAATCTCGAGGAATGGTTACTCACGATCATCACAGGCCAACAGGTGTTTTGGTGCCGGAGTATTTGGAGCTGATTTCATATGACTTTGATGCCCTGAATCCAAACATGGCATTAGTTTTTGCCTAGGAGCTCAAATTTCTAAGATATAAAATTTTAGTGCAATATACGTTACACTATTAAGTCAAATCCATGGATCGAATCAAAAAAACTAAACACGGAACAATCTAATTGCAAACCATGATCCGTTGTTATCAAGAGTCTTTACAAACTGCTTTATGTGGATTGGAGGAAAGTTTTGTCTCTTACCCAAACATCGAGCCTGCTCACGTCGTCAAGTTGATGCAGATGGTTTTCAACACTCGATTTGGATATTTTGAGGATAACTGCGATCTCCCTAGTTGTATAACGGGGATTGGTGTCGACTAATTCCTTCACTTTGTCGCTGTTAATCTCAGTGGGCCGGCCAGAGCGAGGTGCGTCTTGAACCGAAACACCCGATCGAAGTCTTGAAAACCACTTCTGGCACACACGTTCTGTAACAGCATCCTTTCCGTATACAGCCCATATCTTCCTGCAAGTTTCTTGCCTTTTTTTAAATAAAAAAGCATGAGGTGTCGATAATGTTCGTTTTGGTTTTCCATTTTCACGATGATCCTAAACACACAAAATACAATCAGTCTCGTCGGAATTTCGTGTCAAACTACGTTGAAGTGTCTAGTATCTGACGAAAGCGCACTCGCAAGGGACGGACTGAAGTTAGCTACATATTTGACTGCTTGAAGTTTCGTGACGACAAAAACGGACTTTTTGGCCAACCATAATAAAACTTTAAATCAGATGGACATATTTCACTTTTTTTTTTTTAGTTGATAATCATACCTCTCCAGTCATTACTCATTTGTTATCTTATGTAGTAATATAGTGTACTAAAAGCTGTTGTAATTTTCAGGTGAGTATAAAACGGTAAACAATTTATTTCCAGGGTTTTGTTTGGTTTTTTTTTTTTTTTTTAATCAGAAATCCTTATGTTTTCTCCATGGGTGAATGAATATGTCTATAATGGGCTTTTTAAGTCAGCTGTCCCTGTATGCATAGCGTTTGACTAGAAGCTCCCATTTAACTTTGCCAATACATGAAAAATAGCTATCTCTAAAAAACGTAATGTGACATTTGTAGTTTTAATAACAGCTATTTAATTATGAGTAGGTATAAAATTCATGTTTAGCGCCTAAATTCTTTTTTGTAATCAACACCTGATGCAGATACACACAGTACGTCGAAACGTTGCCCATTATTAAATTTGATGAACACCTAACTCTCTTTCACCAACCTAAGCCGATCCCCCAACAAACATCCTTTAGTTAAAGGGTGTTTAAGACTAAAAAGTGAGGTTTCATATGAATATTTCAACTAATTACAAACTAAATATTCCAAGTATAAACAATATGTCATTTTTATTTGATTGTCTAACATCTAGGTCTTATCAAGTTGGCAAGTTACAGATCGTTAATTCTACAGTAATAAATGTTAAGAAGCTCTCAATTTTTGTTAAGCCATGTACGTGCCCGTTACTAAAACAAGCATTTTCTTTTGTTAATCATATAACGGTTTCTTTGACGTTAATTATCGAGTTTTTTTACGATGCTACGTGAGAGAAAGTTAATAATGAAAACAATTAAAATGGAATTGCAGACAATTGAATGTTTATCACCTTAAATATTGTTTATAACCTGATACAAATGGACAACGTCCTTTGACAAAACAATAGAAGGGGCGCCATAAAATATGAGTGCTATTAACCGAAAGTAATTACTTTAAAAACACCAGGTTACTTACAGAAATAATGAAATAATTACAATTATAATATTCGCTGCTAGAAGGAGAATTAAACAGTATCCCCTATATCCAATAACGTATATTGTTTCCAAAACTCTTCTGAGTAAGACTGTGAGTCAAAATAACGAACAGCGTGTCTAAGCTAGACAATCTGATTCATTTTTTTTCTTTACCTCTATTTATTTATTTATTAAAAATATAATGCATATACAGAAATATATATTGAGCTAGAGAGAGCTCTTTGTACTGCAGTGCTAAAATATATTTTAAGCAGTCTTACAAACTAAAAGAATCGGATTACGGTTAAACGATTCTTCACAAGGCAACAGAACCAGGTGATGGGGCTAACCTCTGGATTACAGAGAGAGAGACCTAAAACTAGTTTACGGCAAACTTACAAATTGACTTAAACCTAGACTAAAAAGCGGTGCACCGTACAGCAGAGCCGGCCTGAGTAAACTCATGTACATTATTTTATTTCAAACCCCCTTTATTGATCAATAAGTTTTACAATTTACAAATTTCTCCATTTACTGCATACGCAGATGCATTCGAAGGAGGGTAGAATTACAATAACAATTTTCTATTTAAATTAAAATTACAAATCACTGGGTACAGGACTGAAGGCTAAACACTGCAATAGCAATTCCAAATAATACAGTTGGGAGTTGTAATTAACGAGGTACACGGTTCTTTAAAACACTAAATCTAAATGAATTATAAAAACTAATCAAATGCTTATCAAATCTGTAACAGTATTATTTTTACTAATTATATTATTAATTATTTACTTATATTATTTTTTTTTTTAACTACAGTAACAGTATGGGTAAAATTTAATTGTCAGCAAACTTGTTTGTCATTCTTAATCTGTTACTAAAGACTGTTAATAAGTCCTTCATTCACACTTTTTACAAGAACGAAGGGGGAGGTTTCGCCTTTAAACACGGCTTTGTCTTTTCATCACAGAGATGCTTTCTGTTCTACGAAAGTGGTGGCAAAAATAATAAAATTAAACCAAAATTTTAAGAGTATATTCAACAATACTCAGGGTTATAGACTTTACATTGGTTGATATCTAATAACGCGATAAAGTCGCTAACCTAAAAGAATAGAATTTTATACTTTCCCGAACCACACCTAAGAACCTATTTAAGACTTAAAGTTCTATTTGTCATTCCTGAGTTAAAAAAAATTTCTGACAGCCAACATTAACAATCAGTACGCAAGGGCGTAGCAGTTAGATATTTAATTGAACGGCTATACTTAGTAATAGATATTTTTATGTTTTATTTTTGGCCAGAAATTGCAGATACTTCAAACTAACTAGCGTATTTTATCAAACGTTGGTGCGATTCCATAAATATGTCGGCTATTCCCTGTTTCGTTGAGAGGTTTACATCTTTCTTCTTCAATATTTTGGGATTTCCAAAAATGAAGTGTTTTGCTAATATTTGCTCGCCCTCCAGAACTCAAGAACCAACCTAAACCAGAACAGTTTATAAAACCAAATTTTAGGTGCTAACCCATATTGTTAACCACACTGGCACCTACCATCTTCCGCAATAACCTTCACATGAGGTCTAATTTAATTTAATTTTAATTTGAAAACTTGACTAATCACCCTCCAGAACTGGCCCATAAATAAATCTTACACAGAATTTTCCCTTCAGAAAGAAGGTCAATATTATATAATGAAACTGCTCAATTCTCGATAAGTCATTCAATGTTGCACCAAACAAAGAAAAGAATATTATTATAAATGAACTTAGTATACCGTAAAGCTTACACTTATCCGGTGTTTTCGTTAATCCGATAGCACTGTCTGTCTGTGTGTCGGATTATCACGACTAGGGTATTGTTAGTCAATATACCACTGCCATATATGTATTCCGTGTCCTCTCCTCGCTGTTGCTATTCATTATGAATATAATATCTTTTGAAAGACGTAATTTCGCTGGGTTTACAGCATGTCCTACTCTGGACGACCGATGACGTTTGCATCAAGTGCAATGGAATGCGATTCTCCTCTGCTACTTTCTAACTGTTTCTGTCAAAGTGTCATTGGAAACATAATAATTTGTTATGTTGGTTTTACTTATACTTTATGCATTAAATAAGCAATGAATGTTCTTTGCAAGACTCAGATCGAACACAGCTCTATTTTTAAATAAATAGATTACTAACTGTTAATAGTCGTCATAGTATATATTTGTATTATATGCCCCTTTACGTTTTCCACCCTTTCATCAATCGAATAACCTACATCACTCTCAAACATCGAAATTATTTCATGCTTATGATCCTTATAGTAGATTTTTAGGGCCGTCACGGAAAAATTAACTGACCAGATCCTATAAGAAAGATCCAGATTGGCGTGTAGTCGATTTATGGACTTTTGCTATTGTTAAGGTTTTTTCAACCAACAGTATCGGATGGCTACAAACTAAAACATGATTTGTGTATTCAAGTGTTCTTGCCATAATACCCTACTAGGGTCCCCTAACAATCAAGATGGCCACTACTCTTATTTTTATCAAATAGAAAAGTTCGTAAGATTAATATTAGCACTGATCTCCATTTTATGAAACAGTCAACAATTGTCACATAACAGATGTTCACTAAGTTTTTTTTTTATGGTAAGTGTGACTTAAGTGACGTGGTGGTAAGTGTGTGAGTAATGCTAGTACCCTAAGCTCATGTAATAAGAGCGTGGCTATAAATGTTTTTCAGGGGCAAGAATGATAAAAGAATTTTTTTTGTTTTTAGGAGAGTTGTAACTTTTTTATTCTAAATTTTAGGGTGGGGTTCTACCTCACCAAACCCTCCCCCTGGCATGCCACTGAAATTAGCTATACACAATAACACACAGGCATGTGTTCCACAATAACATAACACACTGCAGTGACGTGCCCAGAGCCATTGCCATACACCTGGGGTGGTTCCCAATTTCTCGCCCTTTTTAAGTCAATCAAAATTGGTCGGGCCTCTTGGGACCAGCACGCATTTTTGTTAAATTTCTCACTTATTTATTGATTCGGTTAATTACAGCATGAATATATCATTTATTTTTATATAATTTACACAATAATATAAAAGAAAATGCCGCATCCGGTTGCAGCCGGCAAAACCCCTGGTTCCACCTTTTACCAATATGTCATCAGCGAATGCTTGCATATTCACACTGATGACATAAGTTCAACAGCAGAGGTGAAATATATGACGTATGTGGCGTCACGCCACTTAGGTACAGTCCAATCCAGAAACTTCACTCATTACTATTAAAGGATTTCGGCACAATGAAACATTGGTTGAATTAATAACACACGTTTATTTTACTTTTATACACAAGGTACATGTTCATAAAACAACATTCTTAATTAATCATAATAACAAAACGTAGAGGATCCAACACTGTTATCCCTCAGGTTGGACAACACAACACAATTTATCTCTCAATATCCCACAACTATAACTGCATCAATACAGTGATTTATTAATTTCTCGATAAATATTTCTTAGAAAGTGAGTTTGAATGAGTCCAAAAAACTCTATTTACATGTTGTTTTTACATAAATTCGGATATGCTTATATAAGGTATTATACTCAACATGTAAACATTTTTCCCTATTCATCTTATAAGTATTACGGACTATCACAACTATGTTGTTTATTTAATATTTATATTGAAACTTCTTTACTGTCCTAAAATTATGTAGCGACCGCTAACTATATAAGTTAAATCACCCTATACTCTATTTTATATATATTGTAAGCAAAAGTAAAATAACATGAACTAAATGTATTGTAAATCATTGTAAAGTGTTAAGCAATAAAACGCGGAAGCCAAACAGTCATAAATGGGAAAGGGTCGCCGGCTGGCAGTCATAAACAGTCATAAATATGAAAGGGTCACCACCTGGCAGTCATAAACAGTCATAAACTTAGCGACCCTTTTAGGCCCTCTCTACCTCCAGGGATTGCCCCGGCTCGGGTCAGCAGGTGGCGGTCACGTGCCTCTCTACCGGTCACGCGCCTCGTGACGGGTTTGTGCGGGAACCGCCGCCGAATTAGACCCTCGCAGCAGAAAGTAGAAACGATATTTAACCCAGGGCTCCTGGCAGACTCTCTGGCGACCTGTAACCGTGACGCTGCTTGGTTTCCGCTCGAACTCTGAAAACCTGACTTATTCTTTATAAAAACCTCTGTACCTCTTCTCTTAAACATAGTGCATTGTCGGGGCACATGCCTATCATAAAATGGAATCAGATAGTAACGCCGTCCTGGAACGATTGTCCGGGTTATAAACTCGAACAATCCGCACTTGTCACAGGGCTAGCGTGATCAGGCACCTCCTAGTGACGACCCGACAATTACAATATGCCTTATTAGGCAATAAGTAATTGTGATAAACGTTCTCTTTCATACCACATTTACAATTTTCATTCACTCGCTCATTCATACAGTATTTACAAACACCCCAGAGGCCTCCCAAATCCACATGGTTGTCACCTCCCTTGCATGCGAAAGAGGAAGCGGATTCTTGGGAAGTCCCCCGCGCTCCTCCGTCGGCCGCGTCACCGGATACGAACCAGTGGAGGCTGACGAAGAGCGCGAGAGCCTATTTAATATTAATTTTGAAATTTATCAGTTATTATACAGTCTTCATGCATCAATCTTTGTCTAGGGCGACTTTTACTTGTTAAATCTAAATCGAAAAAATGATGTCGTTGAGACCACATTTGAAATTTTTACAAAACGCTTACGATTCAATAATACATCTGTGATATTTTCGTTTCTCAAAAGTGTAGACGATAACGGTTTGTGACCGACTCAAAATATATTGTTCAGGATGTCTTCTTCCCACGCTATGTTGTGTTATACACCATTTTGGAAGATGTCTTGGTCGATTCGATTTACCTTCGAGTTATCAACAACGAATCTCCCATCCAATGAAGCAACAGCCCCTCTATTTATTTGAGGTGTATGTAAAAAAGAAATGATAAATTCCATCTCTTTAAAGGTTATACTAGTTGATTTGACATGGAATGAGCCAGGTGATACCCTTATTTTCATTTCTTGATAAAATTATTAATTATATTATATTAAATATAATAGTATATATAATTTTTTTTTTTTGTTGCTTCCAAACAAATGAAAACATTTTGCCTACGAGATTAACGACACTGAAATCGTGGGACTCTATCTGCGTAGACGTACCCAGAACCGTTCCCACCTGAGGCGGTCCCCAATTTGTCCCCCTTTTTATGTCAATCAAAATCGGTCGGGTCAGCGCGCATTTTTGATAAATTGCATACTTATAATAATTATTGATTCTGTTAATTACAGGATAATTATATTATATATTTTTATGTAATTTAGACTAAAATATATTTGTAAAATGCCACCTACATGGCCTCCCTCCTTCAGGTAATGTCTATCTGTCGAACGTATTGTTCGAACCATGCTTTGGCCGTCAACAGCTATGTATGGGATGGGTTTTAATTATGTCAGAATGAATGACTCCTGATAGAACATACTCCGGCCAGGGTACTGCGAACATTTGCCGCTACCAATGATACCACTAATAGACTGTGAAGTACTAAAGACTATTGTTGCCATGTCAATGACTATTATTGTCCTCACAGGCGGCCTTCCGCATTGAGACCCAATGTCATTCATCAATTAGGTTATTATTGGCATAATCCAACAATTGATTATGATCATATGGAACAATTATTAACGAATCACCTTTGGTGGCGATGAGGGCTATCTTGCTGTTTTTTTGTGTGTTTTTGAGAAGGGACACGTTCTCCTTGATGGACATGTTCGAATAATTTACATATACGCAAGTTGAGGTGTCTTAGATCTTTTTTCTGCTGTGTGCTACATTTACGTATTAATTGTATTTTAGAGGCTCTCTTGCATCTATATGTAATGAACCCAAGTAACATAAAATATAATAGAAAATTATGTCTCTCAAATGTTTTCGATAAAAAAAGAAAAACATCGGACTCAAAGAACAAGGTAACAGATTTTTTTGAAGGTGAGGTTCTTAAAATATTGAGGTTGTTGATTTATTTCTACAGACAAACATATGTCTTAAAATAAAACGGTATATTTTATAACAGATACACATGTATATTTTAGGAGAAACGCAATAATGGTTAAAAAAAAAAAATGGACTTCATATTTGGAGAGATTGTCATCCCTGAATTCAGTACAACCAGGACAAAACTTCCCAAATCGGGCTAACAACTCCTTTTTCCCAGTGTAGTGGGAATGATGTGAGGTTTCCAGGCGAAGATAAAAATGACAATTTTTCTATTATTGGCGTGAGTCGATAACAATTGTAAGTATTTTGAAGTATCAAGTTACTTCCCTTCGGACCTCCGAACTCTCTTAAAATAATATTATTCATTATTCATCATTCTCGTTTGCAGGGCTCTCAATGTCTCTCCACAGGACATAGGATAAGAGAACACAAACAATATGCAATGAATACAATAATAATAAAACAAAAATGTTTAATATAGAAAGTAATGAAAAATCAGCGATCTATATCCGAATTGAACAGATTCACCACTTTTTTTTTTAATAGACTCAACCATCCATTTTTCGTATGGCACATATTGGTGTACTTGAGCCAAGCGTCGCTAAGGCTCTATAATTTTCTAACTCATTAGTTTAAGGGACGATTACCGAAGGTTCTTGCAATTCGACTAACCCATTCCCGGCATTCAAAGGTTATTAACTCAAATCCTATCAACTCCAAGGGCTGAATCATACATCATGACATAATTCCGAAATATAGGTCATAAACAATTCTCCTGATGACTCATTCATCATCATTTAAACATGTACTTCATCAATGTCTTATAACAGCTTCATTATAATACTAAGAATCCAAAAAAATAATAATTCCGCATAGCGCACCAACGCAATGGTTCAACGTTGCGCGAAGTGATTTTATAAGAGAAAAGAGCTAATATTTTATTTTCGTTCTTGTCAAAAAAGTACAAATTTCAGCTATGACTATATAGATTTTAAAAATATAAATTGTATACTTTATTTCAGTTGTAATAGATTTTATGTTTAAGATAAGTATAAATTAGTCAGAGTATATTTGTTAATATATATTAGTATAATATAGCTCTAATTTCATTTAAGACTTTATTAGGCTAACTACAAAAAACTTGTTCCAGAGGATAAAGTTTATTTGTTTTGTCACGCCGTTCCTCAACTAGAGAGCTTTCTGAGTGTGTACAAATTTATGTGTATAAAGCTTCTTTTCCTTCAACATGATTAGCTTCTTCAATGTTATATGCCCCCCAAATAATCTTTGAAGTCTTGTGTGAAAGTATATCATTTATAAGTTATGCCCACAGTAGCCTTTCCAACCACCCTAATCCCGTAGCACAGTCATTTCACTGCGCCACTCATCCCTATAACCTCCTCGGAGACTGAAACGGCAGTGGCCTCGTGACCTGCTATAATCGCGTGACAGTGGGAGTCCTGACAATGGCCAGTTTCTCCAATCATGTCCTATTGTGTGAATGAGCGAGTGAATGATGAACTGTAAATATGGTATGAATGAGATCATTTATCTGTATTATTATTGCCTTATAAAAGGCAGATTGTAATTATTGCACAATATAAGTTATGTTATCATGTAATAGTTTTCCAACTTGTTGCTAATTTTTCACAATCAGAATGAGAGCTATGATTCCACTAAAGCTCACTCAGTGCACATTCGAACACTGAGTGATGGATCCCGCAGATACTTGGACCCACTTCTCATTGTCACTAATGTCAGACTCGAATGTATCGCATTAAATGTAACATTATCATCAGTAATTAAGGCAGTTTGGAATTCTGGGTAAGCAGGTATCAGAGTATATGGACCAAGGGCGACGACTTGCCATGTACCTCCGCTTCCTGCTAAGCACCCTTCATACATACATATATGTAACGATTCCACTAAGCTAATTATCATAAGTGAAGGAGAGGTTCTAGAAACAGAGAAAATATATCATATTAGCTATCCTGCAAATCAGAGCGAAGAATGGATTAACGTCATATCAAATAAACATATATGAATATACAATCATAGACATTCGGATAAAAGTCGATATATTATTATTAATTCTGTTTTTAGTTCTATTACAGCAAAATCAATCAACGGCCACAGAATTTATCTGATACTACACACTAAGAGCATCAGTAATTCGTTATATACCACTCTGGAGTATGATGCTACTTTATCTAGTTCTAGTCAGAAAAAATATTGTCGATAATTCTAATATTTATGAAAATTAATTAATCATGGACCTGTCTCAAATTGTCTGTCACCCAATCAACGAAAGTATAGCAGGATATCCATTCATAAATGAATATGAAAAACAATGAAAATGACGGATTCTTCAAAATAACCTCAGAATCTTCTTAGAAAATGTGGAATATATACACCTATAGTTGCGGCCACCAAATTAGGTGGGTTTGAGAAATTGCAGCGTTGCTAACTCTCGCTCAATAATTTAACCTTACTCATTCACCGATTCCTTCACATGTCGTTAAACATTTCGTCGTAATATTATAATATAATATTATAAAGCCTCGTGACCTGCTATAAATGCGTTACAGTGGGAGTCCTGGCAATGGCCAGTTTTTCCAATCATGTCCTGAGCGTATGTGGCTCTCATGCTCTTCGTCAGCCTCCACTGGCTCGTATCCGGTGACGCGGCTGACGGAGGAGCGTGAGGGACTTCCCAAGTCTCCGCTTCCTCTTTCTCATGCGAGGGAGGTGACAACCATGTGGATTTGGGAGGTCTCTGGCCTGTTTGTAAATACTGTATGAATGAGCGAGTGAATGAAAATTATAAATATGGTATGAATGAGAATATTTATCACAATTACTTATTGCCCAATGAGGCAGATTGTAATTTTATCATAATAAAGTTGTTTTATTGTATTAAATAACATAAAGCTCATTTTTTTTTAATACCTACACTATTCTTAAATAAAATCTAATATCGAATGTGATTGATCATGACAGAGGAATTTGGCAAGAGACGGACCAGTGTTGCCACGTATTGGCAGTTAAAAGACTGAACTCAGGCGGCCGTTGATTGTAGGGGGCTAATTGTGGCAGCTTGGCGAAAATGACCACCCGCCTAATTTGGTGGTCTCGACTATAATGCAAAATATACCCTTTTAAAATAAAATTACATGATCTCCCATACGAAATTAGCGTATCACTATATTTATTTTTTGTTCAAGTGTGAAAACATGTTTTCTTCATTATTTCTCAATAAATTAGCTAAATCCACTCCTTAATAAAAAAAATAGAATATACAGAAGAAAAGACGAAACCCCCCGCAAAAATTTTAGAAGTTTATTTAGTATTTTATAGTTTTTAAAAGAAGAAAATTCCAATTTCCATGGAAAATATAAGAAAACAAAACACTAAATACTGATTTAAAAATAAAAACAATCACGTCAAAGAAAATCATCAGAAAAAAGTGGTGTTTACTGGTTCAAAAAGTTTTATTTAACCTTAATTAGTTTTGTTTATGAACCAAATTTAATACTTTAAATAAAATAAAGATTAAATAAAGGCAACAAATAGTAATAATTTTAAGAGAAATTTTTTCAAGAAAGAACTATGAACAATTTTGTTATCATGGTGATGTTGTTGAGTTAATTTTCAACAACAAAAAGTATTTTACCCATAATTCTTATGTAAATCATACCGAGAATTTCAAAGGATGCGTAGAATTTTAAAGCCACTCATTCTGTTATAACTATCAACTTTGCATTTATTTTTACATTATCGCATTTGACGAGTAATCACTCAAATACGGAAAAACATCAGAACGTAAAATCTTAAATATCTTTTGAGATGTGACTTGAGAAACCTACAAGTCAGAAAGCAGTGAGTTGGGAGACGTCGGAATGACTTTGATTTTGTATAATTTCCGTTACAATATTAAAAAAAGCTTTAAAATGAAGAGCGATAGATTATAAATTAAAATTTTATGACCGATATCGTGGAATATCGTATCGATATATGACGATCACCCCACACTAATTGAAGAACCACATAAAATGGAATTTTTATGTCAAAATTGAATGGCCTAATTCATTAGCATATCCACTAAGAGACAAAGGAAATAAATCGTAGTCCTACTAATAAATTCACCGGAATGGAACATGGTAAGGCCGAAGTTTCAGCATAACTAATACTTGACCTCTCAAAATTACACGCCAAAAATTCTAAATACACCCCAAAAGGCCTAAATAACGGACACTCAACATCGAATGTAGTAAATACGTTACATTCAACAATCAAGGGGGTAGAATCTGCTCTGGTTTTTGTGCTGGCCACTAAGCAATATAACAATTATTGTTTATCAGAATGTAATTTAACAAACTGAGACTTTTAATAATGAATAATGATTGTAATTAACTATAAATAACTTATCATGGTTCCTTGAGAAGCTGATGAAAGTGAGCGCGAAAATCCCTCCTCGGATTAATACAAAACTTCCAGGTCGCAAATACATGTAGCCTAATGAGCATGGTTACTTTCTAGGGATGCGATATTTTTAAACCTCCATCAGTATAGCATCTATGGAGTCTGTATCAAAACGTTCTACTTCACATATTTCAATAAAATTAATGAAAAAATATCTTTATCTAGGTCATAGCCTACTTAGAATAACAAAACATAAACGTATGTTAAGAATTATACAGCTAACTTAAGTTCAGTCGTGTTTATTTTATAGTAGCATAAATGGTTCCAAATGAATAATATTATCTATTCGGGAATACAAAAACGAAAACAAAATCAGTATCACTATCATTTTGAAACTTGATTCAATCATTTTAAAATGGCAACAAAAAATATTTCCGGTTTAAAAACAAAAAACAACAACATCGAAAACTTTAAAAAACATAAACTTGTTTTTAAAGTAGCACAATTTGTTTATTTCATTTAACATTTATAAATTTGAATTTCCAGCAGGTAAGTTTCATGTACAATATAATTTACGAATTGTAGAGCCATTGAATCTACTGGTTTCTGATTGGCTTACCAGCTCTCACGGCTTTTGCAGCGCGTTCTCGTAAATGGCGGTGACACTTCATTAACTGCATTGTTGTATGTGCCAACATTTTACAAGCGGTTTGTATGCAATCAACCCCTTCCTCCTTCTTCAATTCCTTCCAAAGGGTGCATTCAACCCTTTCATTACCAACTTTACCGGATACATTAAGGTACGCTTTATTACATTAATTCATTTTTTCTCCTTATCTGAGCCTGCCAGAAAACTCAAACCTCATTTTATTTTGCCGTTCTCTAATTCTCATAGTCATCTCTCATATGTATCCGAGAAAACTGATTACAGTACCCTAAATCATTTTTGACATGTATATTAAAAACAAATAAATATTTTCCTGTAATTTTGTGTTAGGTATCGAATGAAAGACCTTGACGTCCTAATCAATCATATGAAATATCGGTTCGGGTTTAATTACGTAATGTCATTAAAAATGTCATTACAAGTGTATTCGCACCCCTGTTTCAAATGTTATTATGTTTTACCTGTTGCCCCAAATATGCTAAAAATAAAAACAGTTTCATGATATATAATAAAGTGTCAATTGTTAATCAATTGCTGGTAATTATATATCTTCTTATCATATAGTAGGATGTCAAATCATATATCTCGACGTCCTGATTGATAATATGTATTACGTGTTGCGGGTTTTGAGGACTGTCATTACAAAAGGTATTGAAAGTTTCAATAAAACCGTTTTCGCAACCGCAAATATAAACCCTTGATTGTTTGACGAATCACATTTGACTCGACTGTTTTATTTAATAGCCCACGCACGATCAACGGTTTGCCATATAACTCACTGTTTAATTCTTCTACAGGTAGGAAATCGAGAAAGAAACATTTATTATGTAAAAATTGTTTCTTTAGAAATGATTATCATATTTCTAGACAACGGGATAAACAATACACGTTGAGTAACATATAAATCAATTATTTAGCGTTTAAATGTTTGGCTAACTTTTTTTTTGGTTATTACAATTTTTAATCCACCAATGGATTCCTTATTACATAGAATTTTTTTTTCTTTCTTCATAGCCCCTTTAAATTTGCAGATAATTATATACAATTATAGATCCTCAGGCGAATCTATTTACAAATTATTTTTGTATTTCCTGTAGCGTCGCTACATTATATACAGGTTTTGTTATTTTATAAAAATTATATAATGGAATAAACAAGTATAATGATACACATTATAAGTGACTGGAACTGACTAATAAAGGTGATGGGGCTAACCTTTTTGATCAAACTTAAAACTTACATACTAATTCTTAACCTAATTTTTTCCCGACAGTCTGTTGCCATCGATGCGGGAGACATAGAATCATTCCTTTAGCTAATCAATTATTTCTCCCTTTTAATGTTTATATGAAATTAGTATTCTTTATGTAAATGCAGACATACTTCTTGTGACTAATCACTTAATTTTTCTAATAAAACATTAGTAAATATTCCCCTATTAACTAAGATAGGGCCTTAATAGGAGGATCCGTAATTACAAAAGGTAAGTGTCATGCCATATTTAGAAAATCACATTCAATCAATCATTCGTGTGATATTTAAAATATAAATACCTTCAGTACATAGCCAAAATAAATTAAATAATTATAATACTCTGAGTTAGCCTGAAGGATTATTGTCACTGGTTTTGGAAAAACCCCATGTTACTCTCGTGACCAATTGACTGTTAAATAGAAATACCGAAGGTTGAGAGAGAAAATGATTTTTGAAAAGTTTTTAACTCCAATTATTATTTGGATTTTATGAACTATTATACTAAAAAGTCACCCTTAGTTATGTGATATATCACACTTGACTTGCATTATTAAATTAATATAAGTACAAATGCATACAATTATTTAGAAAATATGGCCAACAAAAAATCCGTTTTTTTTTTTTTCACAATTGAGACTGCATTTTAAGAAGAATAGAATATAAACAAATTTAACGATCGATACATGCCTTAAGTTGAGAATCGGCCAGTAAGTGTGTTTCTGACAATGAATTTTTGAACGACGGTACTGTTTTCGCTGTCCATTTGATTAAAATGCAAACTTTTTGACAGGGTGAAACAAAACTAATAAATTCCATTATAAAACAGGACACAAGAGTGATGTCCGTCAAGGCGTTGAATGAAATGAATGTTTCTTTTGTGTTAACAAGTTGAAAAATAATGTGCGAGTGTCCAGGCGCTCTTACAATGAGTCACATTACTTACAATTTTGTTTTGTTTTTCCTCTGACCATTGTATGACGCTCATAGCACACTACACCCGTTTGGTGCAGAATCAGAAAATGATACCTTCAGCTTGATTAAATGTGCTTTGTGCTCAATAACTTATTAAAAAAATGTAAAGTTAATTAAGTTAAAAGAGGGAAGACAAAATAGTTATAAACTCCTACTTTTGTTCAAATAATTTTTCAGTGCCGTTATTACTTAAATTACATCTGAAATCCGATTGACAGTGAAATAAAACTTAAAATTTACGATTTTATTACTCATTTGCAATCCTCATTGGCTTCGAATATGGCTCTAGTGGATGGTTTCTCGTGAGATCTTCTGCGAGGTGCTCAACGTCCTCAATTGCCGGGGTGAAACAAAACTAATAAATTTAACCATTATAAAACAGGACACAAGAGTGATGTCCGTCAAGGCGTTTTTTAACTATGTTGCGAAACTGCGAAGTGGTATAACAGCCCTAGACCCATTTTATGATTTTCGGGAAGGGTGTCCGATGGCATTTTGTCGATTTCTGCTGATTTTTATTTTTGTCGGATATCTCATTAATCTAGAGTTGTTCGTGCACATTCTCAGACGTGTATCTGCACTTCATCAAGGTACTTAAAGTAAGTGCGAGGTACTTAAGACCGTTTGATCTGGTACAATTACAGCCCTGAGTAACGTCTGGGTGGAGCAAGCAACTGATAAACATATGGATCAAGGGCAGCGGCTTCCTTCTGCAAGCCTCCGCTTCCTAGATAGCTCGGGGATATCGCCCTGCCTTAGCGATAATCACCATTACATATATTTTTTTTTATGCTGAAAGCAACAAAGGACTTAACAAACATTATTTTAAAGTGATCTCGCAAGGTAACGTATTGGCTACGTTTTTATTTGTATTTAATAATAATAATAATAACAAGCACAACATTGTTCTTAGAACATACCTTTTTTTCACCTACAAATACTTATTTTATTGTATTGACGAAAGATTCTTGAAGTTTAATATTTTGTTTAAATGTTAATGATAGACGTATTTAAGTGTGTATTAATTGCCGTGATATCGGCTTTGGCTGATAAAAGAAAGATGTTAGATTTTCCTCATATTTATTAGTTGTCAACGTTTCGGCATACTTCGTCCGTCTGCATCAAGTCTTAGTAACAAAAAAATCAAAGTGTCAAGCATCACACAAATCAGAATTGTATTGCGGTTTCGAGAACGATTTCATTGACACTGTTAATGATGACGTAATTAAGTTCCACATAGCAACTGACAGGTATTATTGCTTAGGGCACAATTACCTTTAATTTGTAACGTTCTGTTTTATTTTTAGTAGTTAAACTTAAATTATACCATCTATTTCTATTATAACATTAAATAAAATTTCCATGTAAAACATCACACAAACACGAACATATGGGGTCATAGAACAAAATGGTGAAACTTTTGGAAAAATGAGAAACCCTAAAAGGGAAGGGGACTCCAAAATTGGCTTAAACTTATTTAGTTTGGTAAATTTTACTCGCCAAAAAGTATTGTTTCAATATTGACAACGTAACGTTGTAATTCGCGAAATATACTTTTTCAAGTAATATTCGCGTACATACAGTATTATTCATATAAAGGTGGCAAATACATGAGGTTCATTACATTTATATTTTATTATTATTTTTATTATTACAGAATAAAGTTAGAAATGACATTTCTCTCACTTGAATCACGTGCCCCCCTACATCATTTCTATCCCGATTGTTTTTAGTTAATTGTATACCAATAGTTTATATAATCTAGTCAAGCGTAATTTTCTTATATATTAGAAAAAAATATTGTGAAAAGTTACTCTGCAGTTTGGATCGAAAATAGTCTATTTCTTTCGTTAAACCAATATCGTTTCTCAAAATCGCCTTTTATAAAAATAAAAATAATGTGAATGGCTAAAATATTGACCCAAAAATATAATAAAACTATTTATTGGTGGCTGTAAAAACTGTATTATTTTTTAACTGTGAAATTACGTATGATTATTTATTAGGAATTATTATGATTTATTAGTTGGAAATCGGCTTTGGTTGATAAAATAAAGCAGTTAGATTTACATCAAATTTATTTATGGAGGACTGACATACACATACAGTGTACTTCTGCATGAGACCCATAAGGAGACTGGCCTGAGGATGGAAGCGATATGTAAACAGTCCTTCAAGATTCCTATTTGTGTACCATCTCACAAACGAACCTCATCCAGGATTATACAGAGGGTCAAAACGTCATCCAAAAATAGTTATTACAATTTATGGAAATCTGTATAGATTCTACATAAATGAATCTATTTACAATAGGTAATTTAATTATATGTCCTGTAGCTTGGCTACATTTTATACAATTTTTAATAATTTTACATTGCGATTTTAGATTGTTACAAAAATGCATTACACATTCATTGTCTAAAGATGTTTAAAAGTGATAGGGCTCACCTTATGAATCGTAGACTTACATATAACAAACAAAATGTTAAACTAATTTTCCCCGACAGTTTGTTGCCATCGATGTGAGAAGGGTGGTTAGGTCATAGTGTTAAAAACTGGGTTTGTGAGGTGCTGCAACGAGTCAAAAAACTTAATGTGTCTCCGGTGGATGAACTTACCCACCGACGGCACACCAAGCAATAAATAGTTTTGGCGAAATTCTTTTACCTGAATCTAATCTATCCTTAACCATGAGGAAGAAAATAAAAATTTTAATTCTTAATATCTTCTGAGCTGTGACTTGGCAAAGCGAATCAGGGCCGACATTTTTCACGCAACATAAAAATAATGTTTAAGATACTCTAAAAGTATTGTTGTATTCAATTGATGAGTTGTTGTTTTTTTCATTGTCAAATCAAAAGTTAAAAATAAAACTTTTAAACAATGCAAAAATCTAGGTAAACTATTTAATTATGAGATTGTATTTATAGTTTATTGAATATTTATGAAATAATTGTTAATTAACTACTTAGTATTTTTGATTGCCGATCTAATCATAAATAGCTGGACTGGATGAATTACTAAAGTCAGCAAAACTTTCATGTAAAAATTCCTCTTTTTTACATTACTTTACAATCAAACTAGACTTTAACACATAATCTGCATAATTTTAATCGTTCTGGAGAATAGATTTTAAATTTCACATAGATTTATGATTTTTACGGCAGCTTAGAACATGCAAACACACACAGACAACTATCACATACCTTTTTGAAAATAGAGCATATCCCTTTCGGCTTGACATTAAATTTTTTACATCAATCATAAACTAAATTTTATTTTTTTCAAACGGATATAAACGAGAAGTAGAATAAGAATATAAGCAAGTTTGTGCATAAAGAGCACGGAATATTTTTTTAGTCATAGATTTTTTGAGAGAGGTGATTAAAGAAGGTTCAAATATCAAGTATAGCAAAATGAATAAAATATCATAAAAATCAGTCAATAGCACCTGTTCCTCATAGTACGATTTTAAGCAGTGAAAATGGATTTGAACTTTTCAAATGATACAAATTATTTTGCTGCTAATTCATTCGGAAGGAAACACCGAGAATATATAAGATATCTGAAGCGAATGAATTGAAAAATTATTATTGAGAGGCTGTGTTGGTAAACATGGAGCAGCCCTTCAATTATGTTGTCCAACCTGATGGAGCTCTTGCCTTCTTAAGCTGTTATCAATCCATTATATGTTTCAATTAGGTTCAATTTTAATCCGATTCAACTTGGCCCATTAAAAAATCTAAATACGGCTTGTTTTGAAAATCTGATGCAGTTGTAGATGATATTTCTAAACCAGTGAGAAAAATACTTACTGTTAAATATTTTAAAAAGCGTCGTAAAATCCATACTTTAATTATATTCCGTATCAACAATTTTAGTGAGCAAGACTCCAATATTATTTTTCTATAAATTATATTAATAGATAAACTCACAGATAAGATTTTATTGCTATTTACTCTATACGTAGTTATTTTCAGACAAGCTTAATCACTTTCAGAAGGATTAGCCCCCCATAATTTTTAATAACAAGGGGATATGAAACAAAAAAAATTTTTTTATTGTTTGGTTTTTGACTAGATTTGTAATAGTAGAATATTTAATGCTAAGCCCGAAGTATTCAGGGGGCAAGGAAGCAATCTTGTTTCGTTGTCTGTTCTACTTTAGCATACGTCTATTTTGAATCAATCCATCTGAAATTTTTATTTCGCAACACATTTTGGGTACAATAAAATAACTGGAAGTTTGGTAAACAAATCAAGCGTGAAAAAGGTCGGACCTTCAAGACGTCTCTGCTTAGAAGCTATGTGTGATTAAAAGGTCAGATTTTCACCTATTTTCAAAGACCCATTTAAAACGGTAACACAAAAAGAATTTCAAAGACATTCCAAAACAGTGTGTTGAGAGCCAATAGTAGATAGAAATGGTGTTGAAAAAAACGTTGCAAGCAGCAAAAAAAAAAAATCAGTTCGTCCGCTAAGAAAATGCCGTTGAAGCTGAACTGCCGTTAAATTTGGAAGAGGAAAAAATTGACAAAAAGGTCACGAGTCAAAAGCTTGTTACCGACCTACCAACGTCGCCAATCGTTCGACTTATAACTTCCCTTGTTAATTGTCTCTTCTTCCAAATTTCAACGGCATTCTCATAGAGAACGAAGTTTTTGTAGATTTAATTGTTTTGTTTTTTTATGTAAATATATTACACAATTTTTTCACAGGATGGCTTTAAAGTCTCCTGTTTGTTTTTATTTTTACAGTATGTTAACGTTTCGCCTAATTCAGACATCCTCAGGACCAAAAATCAGAATACATTACACATAAATAATTATAATTTTCACAAAACGTTAATGTAAGTATTATTTATTCAATTTGTTCTTAGTTGTAATTATTTATATGTTGTTTTACATGTAATTTTTTCTGATTTTTAGTCCTTTAAATGCCTGAATTAGGTGAAACGTAGGTATACTCTTAAAATTAAAAAAACGGAAATACTATAAAGCCAACCAAAAAAAAAAAAAATCATACACTTGTCTTTTAGATATAAGAGTATCTTATTAGAGTGTTTACTCGTTAGAATATAGCTATTTGCAATTTTTTTTAATTGGTAAAAAAGTGCTTTTCAGTGTTTGGGATGGTTTAACTAAATGAAGTATTTTTTTTTTTTTGGACAAAAATACGGATTATTTTGTAAGTATATTACGCAAAATAAAATCCAGTTCGTAATCGATAAAACAAAAATCTTTTAAACGAAAATACTGCTCTTGAGATGAACTAGTAACTTTTTATGTTCACGTTTATATAAATGATTTTTTAATGGCCAGGATAATAATCGGTCTGCCAAGAAATTCTTTGTGGAAGAAGCATTGGATAATTATTCGTGAGATAGAATTAATCGAAATATTTTTAAGCGTAAAATTTCAAGTGAGAAAATTGTACGAAAGTAGACGGGAGAGGCTTACCTGGTAGGTGCGTAGCGTGCGGGGTTCTGGAGTAGACTGGCCGACAGCCGGCTCTCCTTGGCCCTCGCCGATGGTTCCTGCTTCCTCGCTCACCTCGCGCCTTCTTCTTACTTCATGTTAAAGACACCTTTCTTTTCTCCCTTATCTACTCAAATTGATATTTTTTCATATTACTTTTCCTAATCTATGCCTGGCTATGTAGGATTTGTACTGCAACGACAATAGCCAAAACCGAACGACCCCCTAGAACTGGAAACCGAATGACTGCGCCCTACTTTCTGTTTCGTACAATTTACAATTTACAATGTAAATTTAATTATTCCTCAACCTTTTATACCTCAACATTTATACCTTATAATATCTTTGTTCCGAGAACAGTCCTAATAATGACAAAAAAATAAACTCAGGTTACAACTTTATTGACCAACCCTGAGTTTCACGTAGAGGTATAGAATGATGAAAATTAAGCTAAAAATAAAAGCAAACCTATGCAAATTGTCATTAATAAATTGCTTTGTAATTAAAAATAAACCTTCTCTCATCATATTGAATATGTGTGTATCAAAATAAGATCTCGACCCGCTCATTAATAATCAGTTCGATAAGATAGAATGAAATACATAAGATACAGCTACTGAAGTAGCAGTACTAGCACTGGTCAGTATTCTCCCCTCACTTCCGGAGCATCCACATCTTGCATTCCCTTAGTTATAACATTGTTGTAATTTAGTGGAATACTATCACAAAAAATCTTTGAAATCATGTTCACAACTACAGTTTCACGTTGAGGGATTAAATTTTCCACTTACATTTAGCTCAATGTCCCAAACATACTAAAAACAAAAACAGCTCCCAAAAAAAAAAAATAATGAAGGATCGTTATTAACCAATGATTCGATAAATAAAAAACAAATATTTTCTTGTTATACTACGTTAGTCATGCAATTAATGATCTTCAAGTCCTTATTAAAGTGTAGTTTGTTTTTCAGGCTATAAGGCTATTCAACCATCAACGTCTGTGCGAAAAAATTAAAACTGAAAAAATATCGGCCTAAAAGCAGCCAGCAGATCACCCAGGCCCCAAGGCTGGTTCGAAGGAGGTGGCAAAAGATTAGAGGGTTTGGGTAATGTGCTTACCAAGAATGAGATACATAAGATACATCTCATACAGCTACTACAGTAGTAGTGCTGTAGAGCACTGGTCAGTATTCTCCTCTCATGTCCGGAGCACCTACATCTTGCATTCCCTTAATCAGTACTGCTACTACCTTGAAGTAATGGGCCTGCAGGAGCACTTCAATCTGTGATTCCTTCTGTTTTTTCGGGGCGACAATAGTTAATTGTGGAGATCGCTGGGCTTTGTACTATGGATATACTGTAACTACAGTATGAATGAGAGAGCAATTGCAATATTGTACGTATGGATGAGATCCTTTATCACAAATAGCCATTACGACCGATTAGTACTAGTACACCCTATTAGTACAGATTGTATTTTTTTTTTCTAAAAACCAAAAATTGAAAAGTTCCCTACCTTTCGTTTCCTTGGAGCTAAACGAGCTGTGCGGGACCTAGGGGCCCCTCAAAACCCAAGCAGTGGGTTCCAGTGATCCAAGAGCAACGAACCACAGGCACCCTCCTGAATCCACATCTACAAGATCAGTTCTTATTAGAGATTTCCTAACTATTTTCATTAACGGGTTTTTGAAAGAAATGTTTTCCTATAATTATTGTGTACTCATCATTTCCTAAAGGTACTGAAATTTCTTTTCTTGATAACAGTTCAGTGAATATTGGGCGATGCTAAAACATAAGTTCTACAATCAGGGCATTGTCACATTTTTGGGCTGATTCTGTTTTAATCGAATGAACGTGAACCATTCGTGTATGCCTTATACTCAGTTGAGTCAAGACCGCTACTTTCTTTCCAGAGTTTTATAATGTTAAGGACAAGTAGAAGGGGCCTGAGCAGAACTGTATACCTGCCTCGTGACTTCATGGAAGTCACTCATGGTTCCTGTTATTTTTAAGTAAGCAACCCGCCTTACTTCCCTTACTCCCTATACCCAGAATCTTAACCTTTTCTTATACATATATGTCTCAGCTTTACCCCCAGACCGCACTCATCCCTAGACCTTCCACCCAGTATGTAGTAACGTAACTCATAATATTTGTATATACCAGTGTTTTGCTTGTACTTCATAATAAAGCTTTTCTTTCTTTTCTTTTAAAAGACTCTCCTCTACAAATATTATTTAACTAAGGGATACAGTAGACTGTGCAAGCAGCCATTTCGCTGCACCGCACCGTTTTTTTATATGATCCTAACATATACACTATGGAACATACTTGATGAAGTTTCATCACACATATACTCTGTACTGCCTATTCTACTTTATTTAATATTGCATATTGGCTTGATGACACCCACACCAAATGAACACTCTTGTCAATTTGTCTGAGCATTGTAATGTAATCGTGTATATTTAGAATATTGGGGTTCACAAAACAAATATCGTTTATGTCCTTTAATCCGCTGAGAATCAATAATTATTGTATTTTATATGTAGCCATTGATAGCTGTAGTACAGAAGAAGTTGCACTTAATCGTGGGGTGTACAAAGTAGAGGATGTCACTTATAGTTATGTATTCACGGCATATACTGTTGAGATATCCAATATTGATCCATCCATCATCGTATAGTAGTGCATTATCTAGCATTAGTTCAATTGTATAGGTCTCCTTTGGATGACGGCGTGATAGACAGCATCAAGTTTGGTTAGGGCACATACTCTACAGGGTACAGACTAAGTGAAGCATCCCTGGTCTCTTTTATGGCAGGTAAGGGCTTGGCAGGCTTTTAGTAAAGTAGGCTTCTTAAAAGAAAATCTGTGGCTTCCGACAAGAGCCGAAATAACGCATTGGGTGCCTGCTGCCTAAAAATCAGCAAATAACCAAAGAATGGGAAATCTCTTAAATTAAAACTTCAGGCTATCGCTCGAAAAACTTGACAGAGCATCCAGGTGGGTGCTTATAAGTCGGTACTTAGAAAAGTCATTTCCAGAATGGGATCATGCGAAAAATGGTTCGGCATACCTCTCTCGAGAGGTTAAAGAACGCTGACCTGCACCCGTTGCTTCGTATGCCGTCGGTGGGTGAGTTCATCCGCTGGAGACACACCAAGTTTTTTGACTCGTAACAGCACCTCACAAACCCAGTGTTTACCACTATGACCCCAACAGACTGACAGGGAAAAATTAGGTTAAGAATTAGCAGGTACGTTAGTTTTAAGTTTGATCAAAAAGGTGAGCCCCATCACCTTTATTAGAGTCAGTTCAGTCCAGTCACGTATAATGTGCATCATCATACTTGTTTATTTCATTATATATTTTTTATAAAATAACAAAACCTGTATATAATGTAGCGACGCTACAGGAAATACAAAAATAATTTGTAAATAGATTCGCCTGAGGATCTATAATTGAATATAATCATCTGTAAATTTAAAGGGGCTACGTAAAAGGGAGGAAAAAAAGTAGTAAAATACATTTTTAGGGCATGTCAACCACAACGGTTATTGATGTTCTTTTTTTCGATTTTACAACAGTGATTCTTTAATTGTTTAACTTTTATTAATATTTTACAGCTCTTGGAAAGAGATTTGTTGACGTGTTTTGCAGATTTTATGCTTATACTGTACTAAAACAGCAACTATATATCTTATGGATCCGAATGAGCACGATAGCAAGAGCAAAGCCCCATGCACCCTTGACCCCGATAGGGCTGTAGGGGGCATCTCAGTCTCACCTGTCTGGTTAACAGGAAATGTACTCTCATTTTAATAGGAATGTTTGGAAGATGTGTGTAAAACCCATTTTGCCTCCCAATATTTCATAAATCAGCACAGTCATGTATATATAGTTTGTTGTATGTGTATGTTCATGAAAAACCCCATTTCGTGGTGCTCGGACGTGTTCTGTGAGTCTTAAGTGCCACTCAAAGCTCCAAATAGTGGCCGCCGAGATTCCAAGGACCCTGGCTCACAAGCACTAACTATCCCGTGTTCACATCGGTAGAATTTACTGTATTTTGACAACTCTTTTTTCTATAAAAGTAAAAAAAAGTATTACAAATAAAAACGGGAACAAGCAATATAAAAAGGAACATGTTTAAAACATAAACTTAAAAAAAATTAAACTAAAAGAGTACAAGACATATAACAATAAATAGCTTGAATGAGCATTAATTAAATGCTGAAGTAATCTTCGGGAGTCTAGGAAGTTGAGTAATGATTCTTCTGAATTAACAAGGGCCTCAGAAAGAAAGGAGGAGCCACATGGTCTCAGGTTCCACCTCATTCTCAGGACATTCAATTGAAATATGCTTGACCGTAGGCTCAGATCCACAGCATCCACAAGTGTGGGTGTGGATTAGATTAATAATAGTCAGAGGTGTTCTGTATTATTATTGCCTTATAAAAGGCAGATTGTAATTATTGCACAATAAAGATTGTTATATATATAAAAAAAAAAAAAAAAAAATAGTCAGAGGGCCATGTTCAAGAGGTCGGAAAAAGGGAATTCAATGGGTTTATCGGTGCAGAAAACATCCGTAAAATATAATGCCTCTAAAAAACATAGATTGGATTAATATAGCGAACGCAATTTTAATGACTTTGTAATTATAAATTGAGGAATCAAATCAAAAATTACATACTAATCCAGTGCGTTGATATCTTTAATTCGATAACTTACTCATAATATAAATGACACTAACTTATGGTTTTTGGAGATGGCTGTATTTTACTTGTCTTTTTTATACCAAAAGGAGCCACTTTTTTTTAAATTTTCAGATAATTACAATCTGCCATATATAAAGAGCAATAGATAATTGTGGCAAAATATCACATTGATATCATATATACAAATTTACATTTACTCTCTCATTCATACTGTATTTACAAACATCATTCATACAATATAGACAACAAGCATACCCCAGGGATTCCCCAACTTACCCACAGAATGGGGAGAAGAAGGTTAAGAGGATTGGAGAGATCCCCCATATATACCTCCATCCCATCCCAGCTACGAAGCAGCGGAGTCTGGAGGAGAGCACGAGAGCAGCAGCTCCTCAGGACATAAGGAGAGAAACTGACCAGTACCAGAACTCCCAGTGACTAAATATTTACAAAAGATTATGAGGTCACTCGCTTGAAAGTGAACTAGCTAGAGGACTTGGGTGGTCAAATAACCTATGGAATTTTACATATTTTTGGGGAAATGATCTTGAATAGGGGGAATATATTAAGGTCATTGTGGAGGGTTCTATCTTTGACATGGAAAGGTGGATTAACTGGTGGAGTTTATATCGGAAGGATAAGATCCACTTGTTGTTTGAGAGTTTAGCTGATCCGCATAGTTGAGTTGGTAAGTCCAGATTGGTTTTAGTATGGCTTTATACATAAGTATTTTGTTTTCAACTGTGAGGTGGGATTTCCTGTTGAGCAGTATATACAGTTGTCCAAACCGTCTGTTGAGCTCCTCTTTTAAATATTGTACGTGGGTACCAGATTAATCTTTTGTCCAAAGTATCGCATTGTTTCTTATATGGGAAGAGGAGGGGCAATGAAGAGGAATGGTACGTGGTATCTGCGTCTTGTAAGGTAAAAGTAATGTAGGTGCATTTTCCTTCATTGACTTTTATTGTTCATCGGTTTTCGGATGATCAGTGTCATCACCAGCGATCAGTTTTGGAGAGGCGAATTAATAGGTTATAGGATGTTATGTCAACGTATTGATGGAATGAAAGGACAGCTGTGTGAAAAGAATCAGCACTGGAAGGAATGTCAATTGGATTTGGAAGTAGTGGTTAGATATTTAGGGCCAAGCAATAAAGAAGTATGTTTGGGGGAGGGTGGATTGAATTTAGAAGAGCCAGGATGCCAAACCCGGGGTCAGATTCCTTAGCCAAACCCATAAATTTCACATGTGCAGCCAGTACAGAAGTGCGTGTTCTCGTGAGGTGGACTACGAGAAGCCCTTGCTAGACTGTTGAACATAGGAGGAGGAAGCCAAACTGATGTGCCGGAAGAAGGTTGTTGGTCATCAAAATGGGAAGAAGATGTTTAATAAGGATATTGGAGTGGATTGGGAGAAGGCTGATAGGCCAATAGGATGAAGAGCTTTAACCATTAGATGGGTTGTTAGGCTTGTGGAATAATATTATAACGGAAAACTTCCAAAAAAGAGAAAAGTGTGAGCCTTATAGAATACAGGATACGTAAGATATGGCTTTGTGGGGGGGGGGGGAGTTGGTGGAGGTTTCGTGGAGTCACAAGGTCATTTCAAGAAGATTCCTTTCTTGGCAAATAATTCAATAGATGTTTGGCTTCAGAGGGATGGACTGTTTTAGGTAGGAGGGATAGAGAAATTGGCAAAGAAATAAATTATGCAATGACAACTGCTTGGAATATAGTTTTTCAGAGTCGGGGTGAAGTTTAAAAGTGCTGGAGAGATGACGTCCGAATTCATTGGATTGTTTTCCGTCACGGTGAAAAGGGTGGTATATGTTTTTATATTAAAGGATTTTGTTTTAATGGCGGACCAGAGAGATTCGTCAGTGGTAGACAGAGAGGATACGTAGAAATTGAAGGATTAAGATCTGTGTGATACCAACTGCCGCTTAAACAGCTTCAGAGTTGGTTGTAAGTGCGACGGTCATGAGGGTCTCGGTTATTTTTGGCTGATGGCTCGGTACTGACATTTGGATTGGATTATTTATAGGATATGTGTGGGCAAGGTGTTACAAGTATTTATATTGTCATTGGGATTGGATTTAGAGGCCTCCCAGGCACATTTATGGACAGAAGCGGTAAAGATGTCGAAAGCGTTGTCCAAGGCTTGTGATGTTTTGATTAATGTTCTTAGCCAGTGGAGCCGAAATGGAAAAAGTTCCCAGTTTATTATGGTGTCAATGATGAATGAACGGGGTGGTACTTCCAGAATAGGGGTATGAGAAAGACAAAGTAGTATCGGGGATCGTCAAAAGAAACTCGATCAAGACGTGTGATTAAGAAATGCGAAAATCGTAAACCAAGGTAGATAAAGAGGTCAAGAAGGTCAGGATTTCTATGAAGAACTGTAGGTCAGTTAAGTAAATATGGTAAACGGGCGGAACAGCGTTTGGAATAGAGTGCATTCAGAAGGGAAGGCTTATGGAGTTGATTGTTCTTGTACGACAATGAATGTGCTTGGCATTGAACTCCCTTGCATGAAAATTATTTCCAAGGGAGTTCAAGAGGGAATCTAAGTTCGAAAAGACAGCTTTGTGTCCTAAGAATCTGAGCTAAATTCAACGAACGACAACTCACAAGACAAGAATAACATGCAAGATTGGTTTATTTTTCATGGTCTTATACATCCATAGCTTTCAAAAATTTATTTTTGATTTTATTATTGTTTATCGGTTTATCTGAAGAGTGAAACTAGTGTTGTTTGAAGGATAAATTTTCAACTTGTACTTCAGTAATTTGTTTGTGAGTTTCAAAAAACAAATAATTTCGAATTTTGTTAGAATTTATGTTTCAATATTAATGCTTTAGCCCTTAAAATTAGTCATGGGAAAAACATAATTAGTAAAAGATAAAAACTAATCACTAAAAATTAGCCAAGAATTGTAATTAACAAATAAATTTTAATTTATCATCAGCAACGCATTCTTATTACGTCGAGGATTTCCTCGACATTACTATAAGCTGTTCTGATTTCTTCGATCTCGAGTCCCATTATAGGAACCTTTTGTTTTTTCGCCCACCTCGATGGGCGTATGTGTAGTGAGGCAGTTCTATAAACCTTAGCACTGTTAACCTTACTATGTGGGTCTCAAGAACCTTCCTTGGTTCAACCTCCTAAAGCCATCGGCGTCCTTTTCTTAGCTTTTGGCTTTGCAGCCTTTTAGTATTGTTTTCCTTCTTTGTTGTTTCAGTCAGCAGTTCGGGTATTTCATTTTGCTGGGTCGTTCTGGCCTCCTCTATAGAAGGCCTAGGTTCTGAAAGAAGAATATTCATTAGAGTTAATCCATTGGGTTCATAGGATGTGTTGGCTCTTTGAAGCCTCAGCAGCTTCCTCTCCCTTTTTATCCCTATTTATTTATTTACTATAAATTAAATACATATTGAACTTAAGTGGGCTCCGTGTACTTTAATGCTACATTGCATTTTCAAACTAACACTACCAGATTACGGTTAAAACTGAACTAACGATGCACACAGGACCAGGTAATGGGGCTCACCTTCAGATCACAAAGAGAAAAACCTAAAACTACTTAACGGCTTACTTAAAAACTAACTTGAAGCTTTTTTTTTTTCTAGTGAGAGAATTCATAACTACCTTGGGTTGAGGGTATCTGGCCCTGTACCACTTATTCTTCCAATTATTGCACAAGGCAATATGTTTCAGAATGTGGTCCAGTAGTGGCTGTGTAGTGGCATCGGGCTGTATTTCGTGATGACAGTGTCATCAGCATCGATGAACACTTCAGTAATGAAATACAATTGATCCACTTCTTCTTTGGTGTGGAGAGCTGGCACAGTGTGCAGATTATGGTAACTTTGGTACCAATACAACCCCCCAGTGGGGACGACCCTAGTCGTACTTAGTGGGGCAACTTTACCCCCCACCGTATACAATACCGACCTATGGTCCAATGTAACAAAGTTCAGGGTGGTGATATTCTTAATTCGATGGGGCTGCCTGGTCACAAGAAGTTCGTTGGTCGAGGTTCGTCAGGTCGTTGCCTCTGTGGAGAAT
This sequence comes from Acanthosoma haemorrhoidale, assembly GCA_930367205.1. Lineage (NCBI taxonomy): Eukaryota > Metazoa > Arthropoda > Insecta > Hemiptera > Acanthosomatidae > Acanthosoma > Acanthosoma haemorrhoidale. The sequence goes on along the minus strand of OV884009.1, from coordinate 33,578,377 downwards.
GGCGAAGTTTTGTAGGTGTGCAACTTTGAATGATGTTTTCACCAAGAATCTTGTTGCTTGTTTCGTTACACCAAAGTTTCGTGCATTAAGATTTCTTACCACTTAGTGGTTGGTCCTTTGCGTGCATGCATGGAGGAGGGTTGAGTACTCTTAGAGGGACGCGGACGGTCTCCTATACAAGCCGGTGAGGTAAATGGGTTTCTCCAAAATTACCTTAACCGTCAAGTGATGGAGCTTGGTATCGCTTGCCGTCAATAGCAGAGCCACTTCCTTCAAAGTGATACCATGTCGTACAGCCTCAAGAACTCCACCGCAGCCATAGACCCTCCCGATAGCAGCATAGTAGCCCTTTAGGTGGACGGATTGGGATGACAACCTCGTGTATATGATGACCACCACTATGTCTGACTGGTAGAGTGGTAGTAGCAGTAGTTACGGCATAAAGGCCGGTGACATTAAAATTTAGAAGTTTAAAGCTTCCCATTTTAAGCGCTGCCAGGCCACTAGGGTTGCGAACAATTGGCTACACAGGGTCATGAGGGGAATAACTCATTTCTGCTCCTATTCGATATCCGCTCCCTGTTCCGATGTCCTCTGAAGAATCCTCGGTTCAACTCGGAGGTCTTCGGTCTCCTTCCGCTGTATACCACGAATTCCCCCATGCGTAGGTTAATGGTGCTAGAGCTGGTCGTGGTGGGACCTTATTCTTGCCCTGTTTTCTGACATTTGGCTGCCTGCACAGGTCGTCATCCTCGGGCTGATCCTTGCAAGTTCCTTTCGCTTCAGGCATCCCCGGAACTGGGTGGGCGTCGCCACAGTTATCACATTTTCGTGGTGTCGCATCATTTCTTGGCCACTGCGCCACTGTACGCAGGTTTGTTTTCTCCGGAACGGGTCCGGGTGTGGCCAAATTCTCGGCATTTTAAGCATTAGAAGGATACCCCTTTTCTCTTTACAGACAACCACGCAAAATAACGCGTGGTTGATAGCTCTTACCCACTTGAGGTTGTTTAACCACCAGTGGTAGAGCTGTGACGAGGGCAGGAGAGATTTCTCTTGTCTGTCCTGAGGGGTCCGTTTTCGAAGCCGTCGAACGTCGACGACTCCTGGAACAGCACCCTTAAAGTAGCTGGTAATGAGGTTGAAGTCCTCCTGGACATCCTTCGGTGCTACAGCCTGTTCCTGGCAGCATCCAGGAGTGAGGTTTGTGAGCAACGTAAACGTATGGCCTTCAGGTGTAGGTACTGCCTTGACTATCTTATAAGATTATTATATGTATTTAATAATTATTGGACTTTATTGTATTATGGGAGATATGACCTCGAAGCCATCTTCAATAATTTTATTGAAAATGTAATATATATGAGCTAAAGAGGGCGCCTTTTACTGCATTGCTATGAATTTCAAGCAGTTCTTACAAAACTAACAAATATCGAATTACGGTTAAAAAACTAAACAGTGCTAAAAGACCAAATGGTGTGGCTCGCCTTGGGATTACATAGACAGGGACCTAAAACTCTCTCATGGCTAACTTAAAAACTAACTTAAGCCTATAGTGTTCCCACCTCGACTGCCCGCTGCCGGTGATGAGGGAATGGAGGTGGAGATATCGTGTTGAACACGGGATTGGTAAAGTGTTGTGGCCACCTCTTAATTACGAATAATTAGAAGTTTCCCTCTTCTTGGCACAGAAAAATATATCTATGTTTCCATATTTTTTGTGAATAAAGCTTATAACGTAAGGCGGAGAGGGGGGAGAAGCTAGTGTGGGAAACAACCGCAGGTTGGGAGCCATCGCCACCACGGCTGGCCACCTATATAAGCAGCGAGACTAGCCACAGTTGGCATAATGAACAGGACCGTCACTTGGAACACTACTCTCTCTCTGCACTGGCGCTTGCTGCTCTACTTAAACCATGGTCTTCTCATTCAACTACCTCTGCATCTCTCTCTCCTAACCTCGCTATGTTTTAGTACGGCGTTGTCAGATCCCACACCTTCCTCGTGAGAATTTCTGCCTTCGTATCGATGAAACTAGTATGACTTGTATGAGGGAGAGACCTCTCCCTCGCGGACGACGGTTGCCGTGGCCCTACAATCTTTACCTAGTAGCGTCTCCCACGGCAATCCAGTCTGCTTCTCTCCGGTTCACACTCGCCTTTGGGATCCGGACGGTTTTCGCCTACCCTTAGACACCGAGTGTAAATTTGTGGTCATTCCAAGACCACATAAACTACACTACCTACCCTATACCTCTTATCCTGAACATAGTGCTTTGTCGGGGCACACCTTCTAAGATCTTATGGAGTAAGCTCAAAACGAATTAAGCTGCCCGCCGACTAGGCCGGCAGCTAGGGTGAAAGACCACAGCTTCACCCGTCTTATCTCTTTCTTGGCACTCACCGGACGGCGGCTAGAGGTTGTAGCGACCCTAGCCCGCGGTGGGCGTCTCCTCCCCACTTTGGGTATAATCGACAATAGTTGACCCGACAAAGGTATTCCAGCGAATCGAAGAATTTGATATGTCTACGCCAAATGAACTCTTCCACCGCAGGCAGCTCAAAGTGCAGTTCGCGATTTCTCCGCTATCGGAATGAAGTATGTCGGAACAATTTCATACGTACCCCGCTTTTAAATAGTTGAAGTCGCTTCCGTCAGAAAACTAAAAAGCGGTGCTGTATAGCAGAGCCGGCCTGAGTACAATCTTGTATATCATCAGCTTACGGCGAAGTGATAGAATAGGGTATGTTAGCAAGTGTGTGAGCCAGTAAGACTTCATGCGTACGTGTTTCCATTTTCTCGCAAAATGGTCACAAGAAACGGAGGTGAATGTCCATTTATATGTCCAAGTATACGATGCTGTTGACGGGAGACTTTTTCTGCGTTCCTACATTTTAGGAAATAGGCAATGGTTTGTTTCCCCTTCTGAACAGAGACTATTACTCAGTGTTTCCGGCGTTCACTGTAATGCTGAGTTTCGCCAATCTATCGCTGGCCTCGTTACAAGCTGATTCAGGCTGTTAGATTAAAAGACTTAGTTCTATTAGCGTTCATGCTGCTACTGTACACCACGATCTCATCGAACTGTAGTGTTTTTATACCGGGCTCCAACGATTTCAGACGAATACACCTTGAAAAGCACGTCACCTGATAGGTTAGAGACAAGCACCCTTTTGAAGAAGCTATCACCTCACCTACCTGAACCCGCAGCGATCGGTTGTTCAGGAAGATAGCCAGCATCGTTTAGATCTTTTCCAGGCTGTTAAGATTCTGGTTAGCTTCTGACAGTAGTGTTGCAAGTTTGCTCTGGCGGAATGATGTTTTTATCCACACAGTAGTCTTTGAAATAATTAAGTGGAATTTTGAAACAAGATGGCTTATTATAGGAAAGTACCACAACTAAATACAAGAATTGCGCGGTTTGGCGAGATGTACTATCCCTCTCCAAGGCATCTGTTTCAGCAGAACCGTTTGTATCCCGTCGTGCCCTTGTGCCCGGTTTATCCGTCACCGCGGAGAATTGGCTTGAACTGTTTCGGAGATACCAACAAGGCGACAGTAGATGTCTTACTCTTGGTGGTCTTCGACACGTTCCGGAACTTTCCGTGATCGTTGTGCGTGCTGCGAAGTCGTTCGTGTCACTTTCCCATCTTCCTGATTTGCATCAAGCTTCGGATTTGTTTTGAGAGAGAATTCACAACCAACTTGGCTTCATGGTCTATGGTCCTGTACGACTTATTCTTCCAATTATTCCGCAAGGTAATAAGTTTCAGAATGTGGTCTGGTAGTTGCTGTAAAGTCAGTGGCATCGGGCTGTACTTCAGGATGGCGGTGTCAGCGGCAACGACGTTCACTCCAGTAATGAAATACAGTTGACGATCCACTTCTTCTTTAGAAGAAGATATAGAACAAATAATAAGAGAGCGAGCCTAACATGTTGTAATCTTTGACATAGTTTTTTTTGTTAAATTTTGTGTACAGATTTATTTATCTTTTGGTACTCAAGTCTAACAACAAACAGCCGAAGTCTCCTACCACTCCCAACGGACCTTCTATGCTGTTATCATCTTCCTCAAGATTAATTTGGCCCTGTCTTTGAATCAACCCTTTACAACCTTGTCTCTTCATACAATCATATCATTTTAGCTGATGACCTAAACATCAATATGCTTAGATAAGCACTATCTAGAAAAACTTACCTTAATCTATTTGCTGTTCTTTACACTGCCACCCATCAACTAATATCTTAGATACCTTTTATTATACTCTCCTTCGGGAATACAATTTCCTCCTTTCAACTATCAGTACCAGTCCTGTTAGCTCATGAACTCATTTCCATATCATACAATATTATGTTTTTGATGTCACACTTCCATCTTCCAAAAATATCACCTACCATAACAATTTGACCGCCGAAACCATTCAATCTGATCTAGAGATAGGGCAATAAGACCTCATATATTCCTTTACCTGTGGTTGTCATCCTTACTGCCCACCTCCTTAACATCCCTAATTAGTATGGTCCTCTCAAAACCTTCTGATCCCACCACCCATCCCGTCCTTCGTTGACTAAGAAAAATTGAATAAAAGACTAAATAAGAGCGTCGGATGAAGCCAGAAAGGTTATCCACACCAGGCACTGTGAAGAGTCATTTCTATTTAAAACCCAGTGCAACCTTACCCAGTCCAAAATTAATTATGGCAAATCCCAATTCTTTCACGAATCTTTATCTTCAGCAACAGTCTTGCACCAAATGGAACCTCCTCCACAGATTGTCCTGAGTCAAACCAAGCACATCCCCTGTTAGCCATATTTCTGCTGATGAGCTAATTCTTCCCGATGCTTTCTCGTATCTTCCCCCCAAACCTTTCAACATTATCAGCATATTCAATCCAGACTTCTTTCACTTTCACATATCTCCTTCTGATCTCATTTACTCATCATCATGCGATCAAAAACAAAATCAGCACATCCCGATGACGTCCCTGTTAAATTCCTAAAGCTTTGTCACTCAAAAATTTGTTTCATTTTTAATTTCACCCTACGAAAACCCACATTTCCTTCTTCCTAGAAAAGAGCCAATATTCTTCCCTTGAAGTATGTTCCGAACCCTGCCTCTCCTAATGACTTCCATCCTTCATTAATACTTTCCCTCTAAAGACTGCACAATCCCAGTTCTCCTTTCCTAAAACAAATCCCCTCCAATCCAATCTGGATTTTACACCTTATCTAATCTGCTTTTGTTAAAGTTAAACAGCACCTTCAAACCACTATCAACAACACATCTCTTTCCTTATCCTCTTAGACTTAACCAAAGAATTTGAAACCCTTGACAACTCTATCTTTCCATCACAACTATTGTCGACGTTCTTTTCCAATAGTGCCATCAGCTGGTTCTAATCATTCATATCTGCCCACACCCAGATCTATCTCCCCCTGCCCGCCTTCAGGTGTATCGATTTCTCAATTATTTTTATGGACCTACATCAACGGCCTCCAATAATCTATCTAACATTGCTTATGCCTCCTATTTGCCTATTCTTCCCTTCAATTTGCGTTCCTATTGATTCAGGAAGACCTGAACCTAATCAGGATTTGCGTAGCACTCTACAAACTGGTATTGAATGAAGAGACATCTCAGGCAATTATCGTTGGTTCAGATTCCCTCCTAAAAACCCTAAATGATATTCTTAGCCTAATTTCATGGTGGTATGGATCCCACTATTAATAATTATTAGATACAGAAAAATTATACTGCTAGGGTCAGGACTTGAACCTTGCCAGTTTATTTTTTTCTTCAACTAATAGTTATTGATATTCCTATTTTCACTGTTAACTCTCATCCTATCCACTTTTTCACATCAGACAAAAACCTTGGTAAGGACATTGGCCAAACTATATCCTGGAAATACTGCATTTTTTAAATAACCCTCAAACTTCTCAATAGTTTTAATTACTGTTACACCAACTCCTCGTCAAGAGAGGTGAGGTCTTCTCCAGTTTTGAATACAGTTGAATGGTGTTCCGTGGCCACCCTGAAGATCTTGGAAGTGCCTTATGTTAAGTTTCTTAGGATCGCAAGACTGGCATTTCACAGAGCTTTAGATATAGATACCATAGTAAATAATGCACTTATTCCTTAATATCCTTCTATTAGATAGTTGGTATTTATTAAGACAGGAAGCTGACATGTGTCTCACATGTCAAATATCTGGTTGACAAAGGGAGTCTGTGAGATTACTTTTTCCACTCTTACGCCAGCAATCTTCCTTATCTACAGCAAATAAACAAATTGCTGTACAAATACAATAAATAGCTGTTCTTCTGATTCTTAAATTTTCCAGTGCTACCTGGAGTTCAACCTGCTGTGGACTATTCAAAACTCCAAACAAGTTTCTAAGGCTGGTAAATAACCCTCAGTACATTACATGCGGACATTGGAATGCCACTTATAAGTGGCTTTATAAGAAAAATGAGTCAATAACCCTGCTGTTTTGGTGGGCATCAAGGAAGTAAAAATTATCTTAAATATAAATTGTATATATTATTTTACGTTAAATATAATAATTTTGTTATTAATAGTCTGGGTAACAACATAGGTTTCATTTTGATTGGGTAGGTACTGGTTTTTTTTTAATCCAATTTTATTCCCTCCTAATTACACATTGCATTTTATTAGTCTAAATGTAACGAAATTCGGTCACAAAGGATTAAGTTTATTTGTAGCTGTACCCTTAGTTTTGTTACTCTCATTATTTATAATTATGTAAATAAAATTATTTTCTGTCTATCCATTAAAATATAGGTACACACATTTTAATAGTAGGCGCAAAGCTCTAAAAAAAAAAAAAAAATAGGAAAAATACTTGAGTAGCAACTTCAAATTAACAATCGAAAAGATGTACAAAAATAGTCCAGAAGACAGGGATCATGTGGAGTAAGCTGGCCAGGATTTGTGTTGATGTTACACACTAAGTGCCAACAGGAAAGGTAAATATGTACAAATCAATACTTATCTAAAACCCTATAGGTACATATTTAACTATAATGTAATTTAGGTAAAATAAACCTTATAAATCAGTCGGAATATTGACAACCCAAAAACATGGGATTACTTTTTAATGAATTATAATACCCTGATATGAAATGATACTGTAATAATTAAGATTTTATTTTTAATAAGTATTAATTAAGCCATGTTAGTACATCAATCCTATTTGAAACTTAAGATTTTTATATATATAAAACACAAGTGCCCCTTATATTACAAACAGAACTACATTCCTACAATATATTATATAGGTATATTGTGATAATATATATATTATATTATTATAAGACTGAAGCCAGAAACCATGTTTTTAGAATGTTATGCTAGTCATACCCCGGAAATAATATTTGAAAAATATAATGCTTAATAAGGCCAAAGAATGTAATAAAAATTATTGACTTATTAAGTATTCCTACAACAGATTTATTTAAAACAGTAAGGATGAAATATCATTAAATCACAGTAATTAAATTAAAGATTAACAGATTAGTTAGTCACTGGGAAAAATATTAGACTTATCTACTGTAGTTGGCATAAGTATATATAGGCATAAGTTGGCACTTTGCGTTAAGTTATTATTTTGTGTACTTAGATTTTTGAAAAATGAAAGTATTCCAACATGTATCAAACCTTGATGTTGATTATACTGCACCAGTAGAAATGTTCAATTGAGAAAATCACTGCAATCCACAGCTTAGCATGTATTTCAGCAAATTGTATTGATAAAAAAATTACTAACTCATAGCCTGACATTGTTCAAAGTGCGGGTATGCTGGAAATTTTGATTTAAAAAAAAATGTATTTTAAAGAAAATACAAAAATAGTATCTTAGGTCGCCTTTCCTTGGGCCAAAACTTTTAATTAGGCACCTTTTGATGTTAGTTTTGTATGAATGGTTCATTAAATTATGATTTATTATTATATACAATTAACACTCTCTTAAATCAAAATATATTTGCTCATTAATAATTGACATTCATATTGAAATGTAAGTTTGATGTACGCTTTCTAACAATTTATAATATTATAATTAGAGATAATATATATATATAAAGGGTGTCCCAGAATTAACGCAATATTTGAATTTGCCGCCATCTGTGCAGTAAAATGCTGGCAACCCTAAAAAAAAACAATTTGACAGCTGACAGTTTAGGGTTAGTAAAAATGGAGTGTTACATGATAGAACAACGTGTCTTTATTGTTGAACATTATCTCGAAAATAATGAAAGTTTGGCAGCCGCAGTTCGAAAATTTCATACAAAATATGGTCGGAATAGTGTTTTGACTTCATCAACAGTGAAGGGATTAATTGAAAAATTTAGGGAGACTGGATCAGTTGGGAGACACTAAACACACTGGTCATCCAAAAACAAGCCGTTCAAATGTCAATATCGAACCAGTGCGTGAGAGTGTTGTTGAAAATCCAGGAACATCAAATGGCGTCGTAAACATATTTCTTTATGCCGAAATTGGATGATATTGATGTGAGCAATATGTGGTTTCAACAAGATGGTGCCACATGCCATACATCCCATCAAACAAATCAAATACTGCATGAGACATTTCCAGGTCGTGTACTATCTCGTTTCGGTGATCAGAATTGGCCCCCTAGATCGTGTGATTTAACACCTTTAGATTTATTTTTATGGGGTTATTTGAAGTCAAAGGTGTATTTCAACAAGCCCACATCACCCCGCGCATTAAAAGAGGAAATTCAACGCTGCATCAACGAAATTCAACCACATTTATGCCAAATGGTCATGGAAAATTTCAACAAAAGAGTGCGTATGTGCCAGCAAAGTCGTGGAGGCCATTTCCCCGATGTGTTATTCCATAAATAACCCTATCCTATTTACTTTATAATTCAATTAAAAAATCACAACAAAATTACTAAAAACTGTGTTTTCTATTTAAATCAAGTCTTGCGTTAATTTAGGGACACCCTATATATATATTTTTCTAATAGCATGAGTTATTTTTGCAACTGGCCATTGTTCTGACAACCTTAACTTAATTTCCGCCACATGAACATAAAATTATTCTGTCTGCACATGTATGAATTCTTATTTTAAGTATCTATCATATTTATGAGTAGATATAAAACTTACAATATACTTTCTTATAAACAACTTGGCCTGGATAAAATTAGACACAGGTGTCTGACATGCTGTTCAATTTATTAAAGTGAGTTTCATTATAATTGTAGTTTAATTAAATTGGATTGAGTGTAATTACATTCAAGTTAATAATTTTAATTAAAAATTTTCAATATTTTTTTATTGGATATTTCATCGAAACCATACTCTTCACATCCATACATTAAATTGAGAACTAAAAAACTAATGGTTCCTGTATATAACCTGTTTCATAACCACATGGGATTTTTGTTTTATTAATCTGATAAATATGTATAGGCTATATTTATTAGCCATTTTTTTTAATCACTTTGCATATAAACACCATTCTCCTTATATACACATATACACATATACATTTTTAATCAAAGTATTCAATTTTTTTAACATACTTTTGTATCAAAATTAAAAGAAATTTATAAATGTAATACTGTACAAACCTTATAAATTAACTGTATATGCAGCTAAATATATTTTAAAAGAAAAAAAATTATTTTCAAACATGTACACCAATTTAAAAAAATCTTTTAAGAATTATTCAAAGTAAATATAAAATAAAATAAATGTAGAACACAAACAAATATTTTCCATTTTAAAAAATAAAACATACATTTTTCAACTTGGGAAAAATTAATATTGTGCGTCAAAGATTCAAATATAAAAAAATTTTGTTCGCCCAATAAAATACAAAAAATTAGAAAAGAGTTCATTAAGTAAAAAAGAGGAACTAATCACTTTAGATGGAAGATTAGCAGAATATTTAACCCTCATTATTTAATCTTTTTTGATTTCGGAGAAACTTTAGATGCCCCTGGTGAGTTAGAAGTAGATTTTTCCTTCTGATCGCCATTTTTTTTATTATCTTTCCCATCAACTTTGTTACTTGGATGATCTTCATACCTATTTAAAATTAAATTTTGAACAGATTATAAATACATGAATACAATAGATAATTGATCATTTAATCCTCAAATTGACAATACTTACTTGAATAGCGCAGAAGTGTCACCTCTCAAAAGAGCAATTAGTAAAGGTGTTCCTAAACAAGCTGGAACCAAATACAGCAAGGCTGGCTGAGCATGTTTATACTGATGCATAACAAAGATTGTTGCCAACAGTCCAAGAAAATAAGCAACAAATGCAGCAGAAAAATATAGCTTTGAATTTTTTTTAAGGCTAAAAATATTTTCAAAATAAAATTAAAAACATTATTAGAGGTAAAAATAAACAGAGCATCTGAATTATTAAATCATTAAAATATAAAAATAAGTTTTAGTTTAACAGATACCACAGCTGGGCAACCAATCGTGAGTAGATTATTTTTAGGTTCTGCGTGTGATTTGTAAAAATAAATGTATTATCAATGATGAGTTTATTCACTAGAGAATATCAATAAAACATTAAATAATTGAAACTTGGTTTGTTTGCTCAAGTCCTTCAATGTGGAGTGAGCTTTATTTTTATTTTCAATCCGTAACACATTTGTTAGAAAGACATACTGTAGTCAACAGGCTAGTAGTGGAGCATTCTCTGAAATGTAGTCATAACCCTCATGACTTTTTCCTATCCTTATTGTGAAACCAAACTTCCCACGACTCAAACTTTTATAAATCTTGAAAATGACAAAGCTCTAAAAACTTGGTGATAAACTTAAAATCTTTAGCAATATTTTTCTCTGGTGGGTGCTAAATTCCATGGCAATTAGTTTCGCCCTTTCAAGTTTGCAGGTGGGTGGCCTTGACACAAGATCAAGACACATCACACTGATCTCAGAGACCGGCACTATTTCTGCGCCATTGCACATCTTTTCCCTTCTCACATTTTCTTTTTTAATCAAACCTTTGCAGCTATTATATTCTGTAAAATATGTGTAACTATATTTTAATGTATGTTTGACAATTGTTTCGAACCTACAATATAGTCAATTTCATAATGGTATGGACCCTACTGTTATCAGTTATTGCCTTTTTTTTTACAAATCTATAATAGTTTACATATATAACATAGGTGATTTCTCACAAACAATTACTACCTTTTAGCATTGTTTTGAACTGTTCAAACAAAACCTAACCACATAAATAACAAAAATCATAAACACAATAGAGATAGACTCCTTAAAAAGGAACTCCTCTGATACCTAGCGAACTTTATCAACAACGAAGCTTTCAACATTCACTACACAATAGTTAAAATCTGTCAAAAACTAGAAATCAATTTCCATGTGATGGAAATCACATAGCTGCTATAGTGGCGCTTTGTCTCGAAAGAATTAAGTATGCAGTTATTTCTTATGGTGTACAATAAGAAAATAAAATGGATTAAGGGTCCACTCAGCATTTCAAAATAATAGCTATACCTTTTTGTAGGGGTATAATGGCCGATGACAAAAAAAAAAGGCTTATTTATTTTTTTCTACATCATCACATTCTTTGAGTAGTGAGACATGTTTAACAAAGTCAATGAACTAAATTCTATGAGATCCACACAGTAGAACCTCTATAATTTAACAATTGGTCAGTCCTTCCTATCCCTCTACTCTAATAATCTGGTGCTTATTAGATATTCTATATAACAGGAAAGCAGGCTTACTTGGCTTTCAGATCATAGGATTCAAACAAGCAATAACCAGATAATATTTGCTCTATGGTTGCAGTTTATGGATTGCCTGCCCACATTTATTTTTTTTGACATTTTCAAAATATGTAATTGTACTTTTTCTTAGATTTATATCATAGTTTTAACGTAAGTAACTAACTACAGAATCGTTAGTAACCTTTAGATGAATAGATAATCAAAGACCAAAATTCACAACCTATTTTTCTCTATAAGTAGTTTAGAAAGTCCAGGTAAGTTGTTGATAATATGAAAGCTGATTTCAGGATTCTCAGTGTAAGAGAAGATGGAGACAAGAAGTTGTGGCTCAACAAAAGTACAGAAGAATCACTAGAAAGGCAAGATTCTTTATGATGAAAAAAATATATATATGTAGGCAAAATAACATTCCATACAATTGTGTTTTCCTTGAAAGAATATTCTTAACACATACTTTTTTTTCCTAAGCGAATTCAGTTGGTTTTGGGAGTTATAGAAAACTTTCAGGTTGATGTGAACCCTAAACTTGTTTTAAGAAATAGGCAATGTGGATCTGACACAACTGGGATATAGAAATTACGTCTTTACAGAGATTATCAAACATGCACAACTATTAACAGAGTACACAATATAGAAAATAAATTAGGTATATGTTTTACACTAAACTAATCTGGCTTTATCAGCAAACTGAAAATACCGTCAGCATACAAATAAGATTATCATGCTTGTACTGTACTTAGTACCATTATTGTAAGATAATAAAATGATTACTGCCTTAGATAGTTTAATATAAAATTTTAATATATTTTAATTTAGTTAAGAAAAAATAATACCTATAGTCGAATCGTAACAGGAGTGCAATGAAAATTCCAGGAATAACAATATCACCTAATCCCAGCATTGCAAAATTATTAGCCTTAAATCCTTGTTCCAAAAGATCTTGAGGGAAGACCACTAAAAAAAAGTTGTTTTCAAAATAGTTAATAGAAGAACAATAATTTTATTTTGTACTATGATAAAACAATGGCCTATGATTATCAATTGTGTAATGAAACAGTTTTAATGTCTAATTCTCACACTTCATGAATCAGTCATTTTATTTTTCAAACAGTAGAACTTTGCATAAACAGAAACTATTGGAGATAGAAATTGTATCTGCCTAACAGAAGTGTCAGTTTAATAGGATTAGAAATACTTCTTTTTTTGAGTGTCCAGAGGATCCTAGAAAATGACAAAATTTTCATCAAAATTATACACAAAGCTTAAACTAAAATTTGTAGAGTTTAGAGGCCTTATTAGCTACCATCCCTGCCAGTAGTCAAGCACTGCTTAGAACCAGGGTAAATTTCTGGCATTCCAGAAAGGGTTTAAATGAGGAGAAAAAAATAGTAGAAACTTGAATAAAGAAGCTACTCTGGTTAAGAACAACCGAAATTAAGGTTAGAGATAATAGCCCTGGCACCAACTACGCTTACTTATCAGCACCACCCACCAACTACTGCAAGAACTTCTGCCAGCTTTATCTGTGGTGGTGCTGCGCTACAAATTTCATTTTGCCACCTCACTGTGTTAAAATTCCTAAATGTTACTTACTTATCATTTTCAATATTTTTTTTTTAACCAAGTCAGATGACTTTAAGGCCTTCCAGTCTAAAAGTAGACTAATAACAATGCATAATCCTGTTCCTAGGATCTATCTTTAGACTGCAAATCAAGAAGTTGATCAAACTCTGATAAACCATTAGTACCAGACCAGGTACCAGTTAGAGGCCCCTAGAGTACTTTTTTGTAAATTTAAATAAAAACCATTTATAGCTATAATGGATGAGGTTCAATAACATTGTTCAATTATTAAGGTTAGAAAACCTAAAAAGCATTGACCACCTAGCAATGGTATGATTTTCATTTTAACAAAGGTAAAAAATTATTATATTGTTGTTTAGGTAAATGTATTAAATAAAAACATTACAAAGCCTACATTATGGTTAATATTAATTATAAATAGTTCCTAGTGCATTGAGATAAAAGCGTTTTTAGTTAAAAGTTGCTCGTAATAGTGCTTTAGGGTTAAGCTGAAGTGGTTAAGGTCCGGCCATAGAAACAATCCAATCAATCAGAAATTTTAAGCAAACATTTCACAACACCATGGATCATGATTATGCTGCTTAGGTGTTGGTCAAGATGAAATGATGGGAAAGTATGAGAACAAAAATTAAATATGAAAAAAACCACTCTCTTTTCTTACTTATAAATGTTCTTATGATTCAATAAATCAGTGTATACAACTGTGTTAAATACAGAAAATGGTGTATGGGCTACAAATGAGAGAATGATTGATTGCATGATATATAAACAATTTTAGAATATGTCTTCTATATAGACAAAGGAATATATTTTATGCCAACGAGGCCTTTAATAATACTATTTTTTTAGACATTTAAGGGGAGGATTCTGTTATTGGGAGGGGGAGCAGGAATGATATTATAATATAAAATAGAATTATTGACAAAGATTATAACAAATATACCAAATATTATAACAAATTTAGAGTCAATACTTACATTTGATTGGTGCTTCAAAGGATTTTGCCACTGTCACCATAACATTGGTTCCAAAAACCCAAAAAATGTCATACACAAATAGGCCACACAACAAAATACACCCTGTGACAACATTATTCAATTGAAGTAGCTCTACTCCACTTATGGCAAATGATATTCCAAAAAGATTATTAACAATCCAATGCTATAAAATATAATTATAATCAAAACAAACCAACAAAATAGTTGATAATGCATAAAATATAACACTAATAGATACCAAAAAAATAGTTTTAAAGATAATGAAATATTTTATTATATATTTTTATTAAAAGTATTATGTGGAGTCAAAACAAAATACTCTCAAGCGGTCCTTATAATTCAGGTTTAATGTCTTGTTTTTTTTAGGGATGAAAAGACTCTTTAGCCAAAACCACTTAACTTATGTCACTTTATCACAGAGCTCACAATACACAGGTGGTCTGAAAAGTTTCCGACCTCAACATGAAGATGATAACGAAAGCTACTAGTGAAATAAAAGCTTTGTTAGGTCGGAAACTTTTCAGAACACCCGTAAACAAAATGCTAGTTGGTTTGTACGAGGTTGTGAGGCCACCTCTGCCTTAGGTGCCGCTCAGGGTTCCCAGGGATGAGATGGGAGCAAAGAGCACGAGTATAGGGATTAGGGTGCCCAGGGAGACGGGAGTGGAAGTTCTTATAGCGGGAGGTGTATAGGTCTTAAATGAATGGGATGTTGAGATCAGCGTGAAGGGTATGGTTGTTAAAATAGAAGAGAGCATTGGCTATCTTGCAGAGGATTCAGGATTGGATGCAAAAGATATTAGAGGACTTGGCACTCTCTTAGACTTCAATTCTGTGACTGCAGGTCGGTTGTGTAAATAAAGTATCCTGTTTCCTATTGTTATTTTATAACCATTGTCCATGAAGTGAAGTAGTAATAAGAATTGTCTTTTAGTTTCTTGTCATTTGGAGGTGATGTGAGTGCCCCAATGAAATATTTGAAACTTGAATTACACAGGTAGAAACACATGAAATTAAATGAAGAATGATCTTCATTCTTGGACAATGGTCCTTTAAGAATAACATTTAGTTTGGTCTAAAAAATAAAGGCTGCCTAGAAAATAAAAACAAAAGTGGCACTTGCTCCCACATAGAATTTTTTAATGGAGTATCCTATTACATAATAAATGTTAGAATTGTGTATATTTCAACTTTTAAGAAATCTTCTTAAGATAAACAATTTCGTAAGTACTGTTTCTCTTCATATAGTTTCTTGAAAACAATAGAAACACAAAACCAGAGCAGAGATATTTTTTAAAAAATAAGCAATATACTACACCTATCAATATAATTAAAACCTATGTAAATTGTTACCGAATTACATTAACTCATACTAATATATAACATAATATATATGTAACTAAATTAGAACTAATTACAATAAAAATGTAAACTTACCTTCTTAAATAAGTACCAAACTCCGACCACAGTGCAACAGGCAAGACAAAACATATCATATGTTGTGAATTCATAATCAATAAGACTTTCCTTATTTTCACCTTTGCCTCTAATAAATGTTAAATGGAAATCAACATTTGGGATAGCAGCAGGAACAAGTGAGCAAATAACAGGACTGTAATAAAGCATAAATAAATATCATTCTAATTTGTTGGTCATTCATTTAACATAAAATTAAAATTATCTAATCTGAGATAGATTAACATTTATTGAGAAAAAAATAAAACTAAGAGCGTTACATTTTTTATACCATAGCTAATTTGCACAGAATCATGTTTTATATAATAAACAAGAAAGAAATCCAATATTTTGTTTATCATTTTAACTTAAACCAATTCCTTAATTTGTTGGAAAGTCAAAAAATATGAAGGAAAAACATGATTAATATAAACTTTTTTCATAGCAACTGTTTGAAGGATGCTATGATTTAAATAAGCAACAATTTTATGATAACACCTTTAGCTAGTATGTCTGTATTTTATATAAATTTAATAATACACTAAAATTTTTAATTTAAATAACACAACCAATCATAACACTATATTTATTTGCCAAAAATAGCTAATCATAAGCTCCACAACTCAAGAATATTTCCAAAGAAGCAAGACTGCACATAGACATACAATCAAAACTGATTTAATTGATATGATTTACCAGGCAAGAAAATGAAAGACTTTGTATTCTTATGCCTAAAACATTTAGCTTTTTATCTACAAAGGCACAATTGAATACAGTAAGATGAATGATGGGTTGAGATGATGATGGGCTTGAAATAGTTGACTTCATTAAGCACAACACTGCTGTGTATAAAGTAAGACCTAGTCATCCACAAGGGTTAAGTTTCTGATAAACTGTAAAACCCACGCAATCATCAAAAACTTCTCACACTTACCAAACAGAAAATGGATGAGAGAAGAAATCAAATGGAGGAGCTTTAAGCAAACCACCCACTACATTATGAACATTAACAACAGAATTTTACAAATACAAAACGTACTACCCAAAATGCACTACTTCTTACATTACAATTTGTATAACATGGTGATGTTTTCAAACTGAAATGTAATGATCACCTTATCACGTTTCTCTTCAGTTTTTCAACATATTTGTTATGGGAAATTATTGGGTGATAAAAAATAATACATTTGTTTCCTTAAGCGAGTCACCAAGTCCACAATCGAAAAATATCATTTTAGAAGCATAAAACTACTACACATTTTCATCTGCAACTGGCAAGATCTTACTCAATTAAACCAATTAGTTTTTATTGTGATTCCAATATTTAAAAACCAATAAATAAATAATTCTTACCTCACAAGATGGCATAAGGCTAGCACGCCAAGAACAAAAAAATATCCAGTAAGAAGCAAATTAATGTAGTCTTTCGAAAATATCTGAAAATTAAAAGGTATTGATAAAACTAAAAAAAATAATAAAAACAAAAATGAACATTAAATCAATTTAAAGCAACACTAAAAAAAAATAATAAAAACAAATAATCATTAATACATGTGGTTTCTACAAAAAAATTGAAGGGTGATAGGGGAGTGGATTAATGACCTCAACATTTTATCCATTTTATCTATTCTTTTTAATTACAATTCACAGTCAGATTCACATGACTGCACAAGAAAAAGAAAAAACAAGCAAGTACTGCTGAAAATATGAGCAATTCGACCATAAAACTCAGGCCAGCTATGAGTAACAATTACAGCCCAAGAACCTATTAATCAAGAAATAAAACACCTTTCTCCTCACAGCTTTTTTTATTTATTTTTTCCATAAAGTTAGGTAACAAGCTATGTTTTAAACATTAGAATATATAAGTTTCTGTTGTTTTGTCCGAACTTCAAGTCTAACTTAGAATAATAATATTTCATATCTGTCACGTTAAGTTAGCCAATTACCTGGCAGGTCTTCCCATTTACCTCACTAAAGCTAAACCTTATTCCAGCCGTTGCTCGACTGACATTCATATTATTGATAGTGTGGAGTATGTATAAGAAAAAAAACCTTCTGTCTCTCCACAGCTAGAGGGGAGTGTTTACAGTGTGTTAACAAAATTGATAATTCTCTTGATCAGAATTAAACAATACAAGTATAACAGTAAAACATGCTAACAAGTACTTATATCTAAAGGTAAGAATAAATAAAGTAGGAAACTAATTATATCAATGATTTAAACTTTGATTTATGTTAATAGTTCCTCATATATTTTATATCACTGATTTATACTTATATTGTGCATGTATAATGTTAAAATTAAATAGATGAAGGTTTTGGTGAATAAAGGGAAATTACCTAACATAAGAAGATTGTAGAAAAAAAAAATTACCATGTAAGCATTGGTATCAGTTGCTTTTTTTACTGTGAAGCAGAATGTTGACTGGTCATTAGCCATTAACAAATGGATCCACAGAGGATTGGTGTATATTTGAGTTTATGAGCAAGGATCATGTGCATGTCTGTAAAAGTGTGTGTGACAACAGAATATAAATTAATAGGCAATTAATTAACAAATTACTGGTACCATTATTTACAGCTAGTGATCAATAATGTATTGAATATTTAAGTAAGAAGCTATAATGACTATAATGAGGTCGAAAGAAGAGGTTTTAAAGAATGATAATTATCAATAATATATGATAAATGGGGAAGTACAAAACTTTGATCAGCGATATAAAATAGCTTTAACATTATATTTAACAAATATTACTTTAAAAATTTAATTTGTACATCATAAGCCTTCATTATTAAGACTATATTATTAAAGTAAACTTTATTCCTTTAAATCTTTAGATAAAATATTACTGTAAAACATTCAATTGTCAGTTATATACTTTGTTAAGTTATTTGCTCAATGCAATGCCTATAAATTAGATACCATTTTCATCCTTAAATCCATAACTTTAACTACTTAATCCATGAAACATTATCTCTTATTGAACTCAAGTTTGATGACATCAGCCCATATCAGAATTGCTATGATATATCTAATCAATCCAGTATTCCAAAGAAATTTATAACTAACTCAAAATTAATTTTTAATGTCTCGTATTATCACATATAACAGACTAAAAAAACAGACAAGATTGTGACACACATTATGCATCCATTAACTAAATTTGTAGAACCATCATTCTTATTTTTTATTTTATCCATACTGAATTATAATCCATTCATTGGTGCAGATACAATGCACTAGACTGTGCAGCTCCTTATATTGTTACATTAGTTAACATGATTAAAGCGCTTTCAGGAGAATATTTACAAGATCGTTAAAACAATAATGATAACTTTTCAAATATTAGAGCTAGAATTACCCATTAATGAAGAAGGATTTATATGTGTGAGAGCTAAATTTTTCATAGATTTTATTCAAAGTATGTATATCACATATAGCGATGGGAATAAGTACAAACTCTCTTTTTTCTTTCCCTATCTTTATTGTACAATTAGGTGTCCAGTAGCCTTGCCTTGGACCATCTCCTTAATTCATCTTTAAGTGGAAACTTCCTTTTAATTTCTGAAAAGAAGCTGCCATTTTCACTCACGTGTTTTTATATATATCTACTGCTTGCCTGACAACCCTGAATCCTTTGAAAGCTAAGGATTCAAATAACCATCTTCCCTTTCTATTGTCACCCACCCATCTGGCAGGCATGTGCCCAGACTAATTAAGCTGACTAACAATTGAGCAAATGTCAATTATTTAGTACACTAAGAAAATATAATAAATAATCTAAGACATTCATCAACCTCTAAAGACCAATTAGTTTTAAAGTTCATTGAATCTTAAAGTTGGTTTATAATTTACAAGTGCCAGTTGTCAAAATGAAGTTTATATCCAGGATAAGAAAAAAGGAGAAGATATTGTTGATGTTATGACATGTTTGACAGCCCAGACTGGTGTCCTATCCGTTACCTAATAAGTAAATTTTGCCAGTTCTTCTGCTTCAAAGTACCAGCACCATACGAGGTGGCAGATTTAGGATTCTTGTGTATATTAGTGAAGTTCTATTTAATCCTGAAACATCTACTAATGAGTCAATTTTGAGGTTCCAACAGGGAGGTCAGGTCCAATTCCTGTCAAGTTGCATCCTATTTTGGGTGTTCCGTTATATGTTATTTGAATCGGCCAGCTATTTAGATTTAACCAGAACAAGTAAAATTTCTGGTTCAAGAAAGGAGACTTTGCAAGTACCCGCCGTCAAGTTACCTAGAATTATAACAAGTTCTGCATGTAAATAATTCAGTCAATTCCCAAGTTCTAAAAGGAGTCAATGTAGGCAATACATCAGCATTCAAATTGCGTCCCATTACAGATGGCAGACTATTCATTTTCAAATGAACTAGCTACTTGTATTAATCTAGTAGAAGTTTTACCTATAAACAAATTTTACGAATTTGCAATTTTGGCTAAAATGGAAAACCATCTGGTCTGAAACAGAATTTGCAATTTTGGCTAAAATGGACAACCGTCTGGTCTGAAACAGAAGATGCCCCTGTTATTATTTTCTGTGAAATATTTTTGAACAATACTTGATAGCCACAATTTTTTAACAAATCAGTCACCTTTCCAGACCTGGCTCTCTCCCTACAAAAGTTGAGTACGTTTTATTTGAAATGCTCACATTGTCTCCTGACAGAGCACAGAGTCAAGTCGGCACCTCTCAGTTTGAGGAATACTTTGTGTCCTCTGACCATACCTTCTCAACTGTCATTAAGTGAGAAAATGTGATATTGTGTTTAAGAAACTAGCCTGAAAGTGACCGGTTCTTCTTTGAAATACTCAATAAATGCACTCCGCTTCTCCAAAATAGTAGTGTAAATCTTGTAGAACAACTGACAGTAGGCAGAAAAGTTTCTTAATTATCACAGCCGGTTTGGTCACCTATCTTTAATATGAGCACTATGGCTTGAAACATAAACTTTTAACTCAATAAAACAAAATACCAGCCCACAGAGTAATTAATTTATTTACTCTTCACACATGCTTTCAAAAACTTACATTATCATCTTCTGGTGGCTATAACATAAGAAAGAATGAATGAACAATAAATCAATGAATTAAAAAATAAACTTTATTCTGGGACTTGAGTCCCCAACAACAAATGTTTTCACAGATTTAGAAAGGATCCTAGTCTCACTGATACATTATATCACAAAACTTGATGCTTAATAAATGAGATATTATGAAAGAAATAAGTATTAAAAAAAATTAAATTAAAAATACTGTATGTGTATAAGGTGCAAACATGTTGTTGATTGTGTTATAGAGCTCAGATCTATAAGAAATATCAGTCAATCAGAATAAAACTCAGAATTGCAAAAATAAGGATTTAAAAATTAGGGAGAGGAAAAGTCTATGAATAGAGGAATATAATTCCTAAAGTGGTGGGAGTAATTGGAAAATAAGGATCTATGGATTGATCCTGAATATAAATAAAAGGAAGCCATTTAAGAGCTGCTCAATATCAGAAAAGTATAAGGTACAAGTAAAACTGTGCTAAAATTCACTAAGAAATAACACAGTGTTGAAATAACACCTTACTTTAACAAACCACTCTGGCGGAGAACACAGAAAAGAAACCAAAATGGCCATATCTAAGCAGGATTTCTGTTTTATCTGGTTGGGCTTGGATAGTTTTGTTAGAAATATGAATCCCTAAAACTTTTGTTCTCTTTGTTTCTTCTTTAAAACTAACCTGTTATCATCATTCAGATAAAAAAAGTTTTACTTAACGAATCTATACTAATTCCCTTAATAAGAGGCAATTCTGACCAAGGAAAAAAAAATTATTTTTGTAAGATAAATAAAATTTTGTCTTAGACCTCTTTTCTTTCATCCATAAACTTTTTTCAACCAATGACTCAATGTTAAGCCTCCTAAATAAGGACCTATTCTGGTCAACAGTGGCCCTGATGCTGGGGGCACTGTATTATTATTCCTTATGATTATTTGATAAACTATCTTTTTTCTTTAATGAATAATTATTGAAACAATGGGATTCCATACCACTACTAATAATTGTTAATATTTTTTCTTTTGAGGTAGCCATTGGAAGATGACAATATAAGCTGTTGAAGACACTTGAGATAAGTACTGTGAGGAAGACACCTTGTTTTATTAAATTTTAGTATGAAAATACTTATAAGCAACAATTAAAACTATCATCATTAACTATATAATTATGGTGTCAAACTAATAATTTTCTAAATAAAGATTGCGCATTACTAATATCCATCTTATGATTTTTCTTGAACAAGTGCTGATAATGTAAAAAATAATAAGATGAATATATCTCTAAGATATAAAAATACCTAATAAGATCAATATTAGGTGTCAGAATTGAACATTATTATTTGAATATAAATTCAGATATAATAATTATTTAGACTGAGGAGTTATTAGTTATTTAACAGGTACAGTTTCAAACTTTATTTGAGCTCCACGTGAGTTCAGAAAATTTTTAGAACTTATATTGATTAATTCAGTTAAATTAGCAATTTAAATAGTTACAATTAGTCATGGGAAAAAGTTAAAAACAAACACATAAGACATAAGAGTCACGAGTTGCAATTAACTAATATATCTTACTTTCCTGGATCCATTTTGATTTTTTACAGTATTACAATCACTGCCATGGTGTATATTGCTTCCAAATACACAGTACGTTATAGGCTCATCCTGAAAGTATTACAGACATTTTTGAAGGGAACCGGTTTCTTTTATATTGCTTTTCGTTTGTGCATGGGCATAGGTTTATTTGCTGCTATTACTGATGTTTATTATCTTGGAATGAATTAATAGGTTGGTTTTTAGAGAGTGATAATTTCAAATCTTCTGTTAGTTTTTTTGATTACATTGCAAAATACATGTACATATAACTCATATTTACTATCACAGATTATATTAATAGGTGCTGGATTTTATTCTTCATTTGCTTTTTCAATTGCACATGCACATTGAGACATTTTAAGCCATTACAAACTTTTACAATCATGGGATGGACTTATATGTTATGAAGGGTGTTAAATTTGATTTCCTTAGTTTTGCGATAACACGCATGGATCAAGACATTTTTAGCTATTAATAATTTTTACAGCCTTGGCATGAATATATACGATACTTATATAGATATAGCATACTTTGAAGGGTGCTGAATTCAGCTCCACAATTTGTTTTCGTTTCAACATGTCTAAAGAGACATTTTTAGTAACTAACGGTTTTTTACAATGATGGGATGGATGTATATTTTTTTAACAGGTGCTAAATTTTATTCCTTACTTATTTTATATTGTCTGCATATGTAAAAAAAAAAAGCAAAATTGATACTTTTCAAAATTTATAAATCCATTCTGAGGTTTGAAATATCAGTAATAGCTAAACAAATTTCATTGTACATGAGCAATTGAAACACCAAGTGAATAACTGAAATTGGCATCCTTCAATAACAATAAATCAATCCCAAAATCGGAAGAATCAGTGTCTTATTGAGTATGTCCAATAAATTAAGTGATGATCCAACAATTAAGTGAAGAAACAAAATCAGCACCTTTCAACGCCTAAAATCTTTCTCAAAATTAGAGGAATCTTTAATGGGTCAAAATAACTCAAATTATTGAAACTTACATCGTTCAAAACCTATAAATCAATCCCAAGAACAGAAAAACAGAAATATATAATACCACATGCACAATGGAATTCGGCTCCCTTCGAAATTTGTAAATTTAACCCGCGATTTAATTTGAAAAATAAAAATTTATTTCAAATAATCATATTTCACAAAATAATATTTCAAACAATCAAATAGCAAATAATACATAATTCCTAGTTTACCTGCATAGAGCTCCAATAACAAATAATTATTTTTTATTCATTATTCACAAAAAATATTGACAGGTTATTCATCATTTGTTTATTTTTTATCCCAACACTGTTAGATGTTTCCATGTATCTATCATGTAGTATGATTGATAAAGCTACACAAAACATAGCTTTATTTTATTGAGCTCCTAGTCTCTAAAGACTAACTTCAGATATGCTATTGTGGCCCTGACACAATACAGTTCAATAATCACACTTTAAAATATCCAAAGATGGCCTCAAGAGGCCTAAATAAACCTTTTGGAGCTTATATCTGCATTCAAGCAACTAATATTAAAGTGGTAGAACCCTAATTAACTGTGCTGGACAAGGATTAACCTTCTTTGGATAACTGATTTATTAAATCAAAGATTAATTAAATTTATTTATGAACGGATGAATTTATTGGGATATTGGTTTAGTTAATGAAAGAAAGATAGATGTTAGACTTTCATCAAATTTACTAATGCATGTTTCAAGACACCATGTATGTCTGTATCAAGACCTGGTATGAGATGGTTAGAGGACAGGCTAACTAAGAAATCCCAGTTTATTAAATGTAAACAAACACCTAAATGAAAACAAACTTAAGGATGTAGAATTTTAAGAAAAAATACCTAGGGGTGATCTGGATGTAATGCAAACCAGGAGCTGACAGACATCAGTACGATTTTCTCGAATATCAATAAAATTTTGTTTATCTTGACAGACATCAGTACGATTTTCTCAAATATCAATAAAATTTTGTTTATCTTGACAGACATCAGTACGATTTTCTCAAATATCAATAAAATTTGTTTATCTATTTGTCACAAAAGTTAATTCGATTACTTTTTTTTTATTTCTTTAAATCATTTAAATGAATTTAAAAATAAAAATTTGTAAACCAATAATTTCTATTATTGACAATCAAAACTACCTAAAGAAAATCAAAGCCACTATCTTCTTCAAGCTCAGCAAATATATATATATACACAAACAGGCCAAAGGGTGATAAGTAAAGTGGTATATATATATATATATATATATATATATATATATATATAATGACCAAATGTTGCATGGTAGAACCAACCTAATCTTCAGAATGCCCATGAGCTATTACTTTTTACTTCCATGAATATTCATAATGCATACCCTTTTCATAACCATTAGTTTTTGTCACCGGCCACATGTCATTAGCAGATAAGGAGTTTATATTGCGCCTGAGATATCAGATATATCACAAGTGAATACTTATTTTAATTAATCTGATTAAATAATCTAATTAATTATTGATTAATCTTACCTGGAAGAAGATATAAAGCCCAAATAAAGCAGCGCTAGCTATAAGCGGGAACATAGCTGCATCCACTTGAGTCATTGTTTCAGGCTTTTCTGATTCATACTTCACGAGCAGCTGAAACAATACAAAACCATGTTTACAATAACTAATTACATTCTATTTAACCAAATACAGAATTAAACATTGATAGTTTCAAATTAAGGTCTCAACCTAAGATTTGATAAGATATGTATGTAACAGTTGATTTTAGCCCACCCAAAAATTTAACATAATAAGCTTATTTTCATTGAAGCCATCTTCAAGTTCACTACCCAAACCCTAAATGTATTAGCGTGAAGATAAATATCCTGTTATCGGCTAACCTAAGGGATGTATGATTTCAAAAACCCTTCAGCACTTTCTGAGTTTATCTCATACAAGCATCTGGTGTTCTTTACCTGGTGTTGCCCGGATATATATAACCCAATCTTCTATTAAACAAAAAACGGAATGAATACTACCCATAGTATAAAATCAAAGTAAGTTAGTTAACACGTAATGAAGAGTAAAAATACAGTATACAAATCAAAAAGTAAAATCAGTACCAAGCTTAAGAGGCCAGTGCTCGTTTAGTCTGATCCCGCCGAAATTCAATTCTCTGAATTAATTGACAGTTCATGTGTGAGAAATAAATCATAAAATAATTATAAAGGTTATATTAAATTAAAAAACAAATAAAATTCTTTTTTTTTCGAACTTTCTAGAAAATCAATCATTGCCTATAAACATAGTGATAATTGGGTCTTCTCCATTAAGTGCACTGCTGAATATTATAATTAATCCTATTATAAATATTACTTTTGATATAAGTATTAGTGATTCTGCCGAACCATCAATAAAAATTTTTTAATTTTTTGATCGCAGCATTAAGCACCAAATGCACATTACGTGGATAATCTACTAAAAATGATTAAGATGATAACGGCACATTGATAACTGATAATGGGCATAATATGTAAGGATGCCTCCTTACTCCTAAAATTATCATGCCTGATATTGGATTACTTTTTTTTAATATCAATACAAATTTATATCGATGTTCTTTTAAATAGGAACCGGTTCCTAATTGAACCGGTAAATATTTTTCAAGTTCAATAGCTGGTTTTTTTTTCAAACATATCTGGCACATATTAGGTAAGGAATTTTTGGTCAATTAAGGATTATTATTAGATAAATTACCTTATCATTCTAGAACAAGAAGAATACTTGGCAAAAGACTTTCATGCATTCTCAACATGATAAAAACCAAACATATGAAGGTAGTTGCACTGCACATAAAATAAATTTTGAGATGGATACTTTGCAGGTCCTATATATTGGTTGCTAATGGTAAAGCAAAGTAAAAAACAAATAAAAAAACAAAATTATCATATCCATATTGTAGTCTTTCAAGCATGGAGCTTCTAACATATATTTAAAAAGTAGACCAAAACAAAAGTATATGGTTGAAGTTTCATATTAGTTCTGGACATATAATGAAGAAATTAATACTTCTTAAAAATTAACAAAGTATACCTTTTGTGCACAGTGGTGTTTTACAGATCTCATTGAACCAAAAAATATTGGAAACAGTGCCATTAAAATGAGACTCCCATAAGCAACGGCCATTCCTTCAGGAGTCGGAGGTATTTTTTCAAGCGTTTCATTTTTTACCACAGTTAAATTTTCTGCAATAATATTTCCTATTTCCTCAGAATTGGACATGCTGGAGCTTCATCCAGAACACATCAACAAATGTAAATAACGACACCTATCAGTGCACACTGACAACTCAAATCGCACAGCCACAGCAACACACTTCAAACTCTAGTGTAACAAAATTAATAAAATCCAAAAACCTCAAGATACCACAATTAAATATAAGCGAATAATTATCATATATCTTTTAAATGTATCATTAATTTCAAGATTGGCTTATCGGCCTAACGCAGACACATTGTATACTAGCTTACTTATGATTATTTTAAGGGGTGCGAAATAATTTCAACTAGAAAATACTCTCAACAAAGTTGCATCTCTTTAAATAAAGTAATAATTTATGTTAGACTACTGATCTGTATAAGCAGATGACACAGATATGCAGACCTATATCGCCAAAAGTTTAATTGGAGTTGTAGGTGCTGCTTTGAGTAGTCATCCCAAAAACAAAATAAATAACAGGGTAGAAGGGTTTGTTGGAAAATCTGTTTGGGTTGATGAAACCAAGTTGTTAGGTTTTCTTCAACTTTATTGATAGACAACATTTTGATCTACTATGTATATCAGCAGCAGATCCTCATTACAAGAAATGAATGTAGGTTAAATATGATTGGTAATACGCCTAACGCAGACACATTGTATACTAGCTTATTTATAATTGTTTTAATGAGTGCGGAAAATTTAATCTAGAAAATACTCTCGACAAAGTTGCATCTCTTTAAATAAAATAATAATTTATGTTAGACTACTTATCTGTATAATACGAAGGTGGTCTGAAAATTTTCCGACCTAACAAAGATACAAGACGTTTTTTCAGAATTTTTTTTTTTTTTTTTCAACATAGTCTCCTTGTAACTCTACACACTTCTCCCAGCGATGCTCCCGTCTCTGTAATCCGTCCAAATAGTACTCGGCGTTTTTCTCTGCAAAATAATCGTTCACAAAGGTGATTGCCTCTTCATTACAAGAGATGAATGTAAGTTAAACATGATTGGTAATTCTTAGCAACAAAAGTTAGGTACAAAATAATACAGACAAATTGAATTAGGTATAACTGCTGTTAGCTTAGCTAATGGGCTGATATTAATATTTAACTCATCTCCAAAACTGGGTCTTTCAAAGTACACAATTCTCAGTCTTATTATCAAAATAAATAAAGTCACCTGTTTCAAGAATACAACAGCACATTATCAGCCCTCCAAAATTCTTCTCTTTCAAATGAAAGCAAGGAATTCATTGTAATTTTTAAAAAAAAAAAAGTATGTAAAACACCTCAGGAACTATTTAAAAATATGAAATTTCACTGTAAAATGTAGAAATATGTAAAATAAAATTGACCTAAATTTACTTAAAATGCATTAAAAATTAGTCATAGTTTTGCGTTGTATGTGGAGGATGTTGATGGAGGATATTTCCAGAGGAGCACGTATTTTTTAAGTGGTTCTGAGGACTAAGTTATATATGAAGGTCAGGAATAGAATAGATTTCTTAGAAAAATGTTTGAGGATGATTGGATTTATAAGATTGAAACCAGGAGCTTTTAGGTTAAGAACTTTGTGAATGGCTTAGGTTACTTTTATCGATAAGAAAGCAGGGTTGGAGGAGAGGTCTGTCCAGTTTATTGGATACAAAGAAACAGTGTTCAAGGTGCAGGATAGTTTCATGTGAAAAAAACTTTTGACAGATCAAGAGCTATTTGTTCGTCGGTATTTGCCCAGGAGCCATTGTCAAGACGTAAGGGGATGTAGAGTGTTGAAGTTTGATGAAACTCTCTTGGTAGCTGTCCGTAGTGACTAGCCAGTATGGATCAGTGAAAGCATTGCTGAGGTACTTTTGTAGTTCTTCCTGGAGTTGTCTTGAAGGTTGGTTAAGTCGTTTTTTGCCGGTTGTGTAGCGAGAAAATTGCCAAGACTTTTTTGTCCTATTATTTTTCAGTAGCTGTTGTACATGAGTAGAGAGTTTGTCTATACGTTTGCTTAAATTGGGGCATCTGTTTGTTTGATTTTTGTACACTGGTTTGGACTACAGTCGTAATCTTGTAGACAGCGTCGTCTATGTCATCCTATGAAAGAGGGACAGGGCTTACCTAGATAGACTCATTAACTAATGATGATGATCTGGGCAAATATTACCACCATTAATGTTGTGAGTGCTGTGCTGGCAAGTGCTAGTGGACTGTATATCAATAAATCATTTTTAAAAAAAGGGCTGCTAAATGATATACATGAGGTTACTTTTATATATATATTTAGACGTCTTGTATTTTGGGTTTTCCAAAATCCAAGTAAATAAATACTAAGATTATAAGATTACCCTTAGGAATCTTAACTAGTCATGTTTAATTTCATAAAATCGAGTTTAAATCTGTTAGTGTGCCAGGGAGCTGGTTTGAATATTCTAGACAAAATCCAAGATCTGGCAATCCTGGCCAGGATATCGTTTCCGGTCATCTGACTGGAGGTTCTCAGAAGACGCTGGTTAGAGAGCCGAAGACAAGCCCCCGCTGTTTCACTAACGCTACACGCGCAGCGTATGGTTGCGCCGCCCAATCAAATCCAGGAATGGACATGTGTGTTTTATTTTGGCCAATAGAATTGGGATAAGAAGAGCATAGCTCTGAAGACATCAAGGGGAGTAGGCAAAGGCTTTATTCCATGTCTATCCCCAAGGTGGCTCCCGTATCAATGTTGAACGACTATTTCATTTTATAAGTATAATGAAGTTATAAGTTAAGTCAATTGGTAATAAGACGTTAGTGTGATCGTAGAAAAAGTAAATTAAATGCAAAATAATTCAGTCAGAAAACTCAACAAAGGGAAAGGATTGTATGTACATAAGAAAGGAAAGGAACTCTCAATGAACAATAACATAGGTATCGAATAATAACAGTAAAGAGAAATTCTATATGTATAGTAAAATGATAAACGGATCAGTACCATTTCAATGTCGAACTAGTCTATTATAAAAATAAAAGTCAATTATTTCCACTATTAATACTGTGGTTGGGGCCGTTTCAATTGTTATTATAATTGCTATTAAAAGTAACCTAGTAGCTAGCTGGACCATTGTATTTATTGACGTTCTGCGTATTCGTCCGGAAACGAGGTACGTTACAATATGTACGTAACGAATTCTATAATACAAAGATAGTACAGAAGAAAGGTGGGTGGTGGTTGCAAATTATAAAGCTGAAGGCTGATCTAGATTCAGGTTCACTAATGATTGTAAGAATACCTTACCTGATGAATGTGGGTGCCCAACTCATCTCTTCTCTCTCCTTCTGCTTGACTGATGTGCTGTTCTATTCATTCATTGTGCGCATGAGGAGTATCAAGTAGGACCAAATAGAGTTAGCGAAGCTTCAGCTAAGTGTTTTCTAGTGCTAATTTTCCCAGGGTAAATTCTTACTCCCCTGCTGTCCAAACGGCAAGTCCCTGTATGCTAAGAGCTTGGGGACCTGAGGTAGTAAATTCCACCATAACTTTAGAATGCATGGAAAAATTACCTCCAAACTTGCTACACATATGAACTACAATCTCGAAAAACAAAACACTGTGGGAATAAGACACCCCTAACTCGCCTAGAGTCGGAGGTGGCAAGAGGGTGACATGTAAATATAGTTGAAAACAACCGAAATTAATCTGTAATCCATAGTTTTCGGAGTCACTGAGATGAACAGTGACATTCCCGATGCCGTGTAAGCCTATCTCAAGCCAGCCCCATCTGCATGAAGGGGCGAGGAAAGGTGGAAAAAAATAGGTCTGTCATAAAGTTGTGATAATTCATGACAAATATTTGGCTTGATTTTTAGTTTCGACTGAAATTGAAGGATAAGAATCTTTCGTTGGCTTAGAAAACTTTTTTAGCATTGTCAGTGAAAATGGAGGTGTGTGTAATTTCCCCATGGTCCGCTTTTAATGTTTCAAGAGCGAGGGGTCCTTCTTAAAAGTTTTGTCAAATGAATGAAACCGGATAAATTGATACCTTTTCCCTCATTGTTAATTTTCAGGCATGGTGTGATGAATATTATTTGTTTATTATTAATGGAGTTGTATTTATTAATATTTATACAGATATATTTATTTATCATTAAAGCGTAGCTATATTTCATTAATCAATAAACAAAAGTCATTAAATTTTTACTTTTGTCAACTTATCCATTAGGTAACGAATAAGTTTCTTAATTAATTAGTCCTAATTTCAACCCCCCCCCCTCTAAGTAATCCAATAATTTTCATGTTGATTTCGAAAGCTTAGTATAAGCTATTTTAAGCAAGGCAAACTTTTTAAACAAATGAAAGAACTTTAACTTATGAGATTATTTACGAAAATCACTTGGGTATTTTTTTATTTGTTTTACACGGAATATATTTTGTACTTATCAGATATAATATTTACAGTTTTCACCATTGCGTGATTTAATTTTTCTCTATGTAGATTGTTTCAAATTTATGTATGATTTACCAAACATACATCCACTGTGTTAAGTTGGAAGGTCAGTTGTTAAGGTTTACAGCGTATTTAAATGTAAAGGTTATGTTACTGTATTGTATTTTGGTTGTTATAAGACCCTTGTTTCTCAAGTGTTGAATTATCATATTTTACTTTTGATTTTGTAATTTCTTCATTGTGAGTTAGAAATGTTGAATTTAAGTTATAATGTTAGCAGGTGTTTGCATATTTCCAAATTTCCTATGCCTGCTACCTAGTACTGATGTTACATAGGTAAGTTTTGTTATTAATTCTCAATATTCAATTAAACTTACTTATGGTTTGGTTACAAATGTTTGGTTTACATTAATTTTTTGACTGGTCTGGTTTACATTAATTTTTTGACTGAAGAAATTGTTTGCTGGTTATACCTTAGAAGTGAATCTATTTATCTGTATATTACTTCTTATTTGAATCAGAAGCCTGGCACTGCTCCAGTCCCTTATCTTTATTTATTTCTTATGTTTATTTATGCTATCTACGTTTTTTGCCCTCTTGTTTGCAACAAACTAAGTTTGATGTGATGTATAAATATTTGTTATTGGGATGTTTTTACAAATTATGATTGGTACCACTTTTTAACTGAAATGAACTTTCATTTGGCACAAGGCATAATTCATTCTTCTTACATGTAATGTAATTGACTGATTTCTCTGTGATGACTATTTTTCTACCTGGAACATATCCAGACAGACAAAAAACTATATCTCCTGAACTTGAAAGAAATTATAGCTTATCTATTTGGGCTAGGTAATTATATTATATTTTACATCTTCACAGTATTTTAAAAGCTTCCTTTGCCAGTAGTTTTACACATCAATATGATCTTTTGAGTAAGTGGGTACATAAAGATTGCCCATCTGGTCACCATAAAGTTTATCAAGCAACGAAAGATCTTGCAAAGCAAAAGTATAAAGTTTAGTTTCATGATTATGAAGTAAATAAGGAGAAGGTAAGAAATGGTTACTTATACACTTCGCAGACTGCCCCACTATTCGGCTGCAAATTAGCATTTGATCATAGCATATTAGTTGAAACCATCCATCAAAAAAATGAAAAGTGCTATCCTAAGTTGCAATACATTGATAAAATTGAATATAATTGTGTTGTTTTTTTTAAATCCGATGAAATAAAAATTCTTAGGCAAGATTTTTTTTACCTGCCCTCAGAAAGATCAGACTTTGTTTTCTTTGTATTATTCTAGGCTTCAAATGAACTCCTTGAGCACTTGAATTGGGCTCCTGTACATCAGGTATATGGTGTTGGTAACTGTTTCAGCCTAATATTCTTTAGGTAGGTCAGCACCTGGCAAATGCAGCATTCTTATACAGTTGATCTAATCCACTTCGTTGTGGCAATTAGTCTTTTCAGCCAAACTTTTATATTGTTATTAACTGATTGTATACATGTCTCTTAAAGATTTTTACGGATATTTAATTGTAGTGCAGTGCAAGAATTAAATAGGAATCTCAAAAGAGATATCCAATTATAAATCAAAATTAAACCTTCCTTTTGATTTTAAATACAACACAAAATAATAATCTTTGCATCACTTTAGGAAGGGTCTAGGAGCGGGTAAGCTTAGCGCACTTCCTAAAGGTTTCTCAGATAAGGTGTTATAACTAACACATTAAAAAATAAAAACTGAAACGAAAGCTGTAAAACTTAAGAAATATAATTTATAAATTACTTAATGAAGACAACCATCTGTCTGTCATTATGGTTGCTATCATTTAGTACAATGTTAATCATTAGTATTAGTTACCATTATGACATTTTTGCATATCTTGATTTTTTTTTATAATTTTTTCTATTTTTTTAGGGATATCGCAGTTGAAAAACATTTGCCTGATGTGTACAGTAGTGGCATTACATTTAATTCAAAAAAATGGCTGCTCTGTTTGACCCAAATGACAGAAGCAGGTAAGTCAATGAAAGTAAGTTTATTTAACTACTTGAAATAAATATTTCAAAATACTAAACAATTACAAACCACAGTCATACCCTGATTACCTCAATGCATACAACTCATTACTTTGCGTAGTATGAAAATGTTGTTATATTTTAATCATCACCTATGAAAATACTTTAATCAATGTATTTTCATAATGTTTTTGGTTTTTCATGACATATTAGGTCAACCTATACTATAGTGAAATATTTATTGCATAACACTGAGCAAAGCAATTTAGAATGGAAAGTATTCCGGGACCACGTCAAGTCCCCTCTGAATAACGATAAACTCCAAATATCGAATTCATTTCTGCCAAACAAAAAGAACTATTAGATGATAAAGAAAGTTGAAAAAGAAAAATATAGTGTAAACCTCTATAAGAATTGAAAAATATACAATAAATGATTTTAACAGCTTTATACAAATAAAGTCAAAGATGGATCGTTATTTTAAAAATTCAATAGTAAAAACCAAGGAAAGTGCCAGCCAAATATGTGAATATATGTAGTAATGCAAAGAATAAATTTGTGGAAATATAGTATAATGAATAAATCATTCCCAAATCATCAATCCATTTTCGCTATCATCAAATATGCAGGGCATATGTAATCATTGATTTAGTAAATGTTCTGGCAAATACTTAATCTGTATTAAATTAGTTTTCTATGATAGTTGTTGTTGTACTGCCTTTGGAGGGATAACTCATTAAAATTGAACTCTAAAAACCACTTTGTGTTATAAGAAATGTTACGATAGGATTTCTAGATAGTCTCAATTTTATAAATATAAAAACATAATGCCTCCGTATTATAAAAAAAAATTGTGCTAAGCTGTTTGCTGTAACTATGTCTAGGGGTTTCACAGAAACCCTAATAAATTAAACCTAATACGAATTCCCTTTATTAAAAAAATAGGCTTGTGTCATTTATGCACAAACCAACATAAAAATTTGTATTTTTTATGGTTGAACGTCCGGTGGTTGTGTCCATCCTTTCATAGATTTTGATAAGCTCCCCATTTATACAGAAAAATGTTAATTCCAGTCCAACCTATTCTAGTATTTTAAATAAGAAGGTTTCTCCAGTCATTTACTAAGTAGTCATGCTGGATTGGTATGAATGCTTTGAAATATCATAGAAATGTAAAAAATAGTTTTACATCTCTCCCACCTCCATGAAATGAGTTCCTGGAATTTTGAAGCCCTCACTTGCACCCCAAGTTCTAAATTTTTAGATGTCTTGTCTGTGATTGATGAGTTATTGATTATTAAAAAGGTCTGTACACCTTTATTTATGTATATGAAATATAACAATTTTTATTATTTTTTGGCTTGTATATTGCTTGCCATAATTGTCCAATCATTCCTTTTGCTTCATAAACAATGATATTCCATTTTTAGCAATGTATCCGAAATTCGCCACTCAACACATACTGGAGGACTGCTGATAGTCCTCGTCAGAACTTTCCACTGATGGTGACGTATCCCCTAGGACTGTCTTGGCACTTTTTTTGACTTCCCGGTGTTTGATCATTTTTAAACTGCGCATACTTTCATTTTTGTTGTTATTCACTTTTGTTATTATCTATTGCTTCATAAACATTGTGAAAATTGTTCCTTTCTGAAGAGGATGCTCAAATAAGCCATCATATTGGCATTATAACAACAAAAATACAAAAAGGTTTGAGACTAAGTGACCTAGTTAATTAAAGTATGAATGATCGTATATCTTAATTACTTATTGCCTAGCAAGGCAGATTGTAATTTTAGCACAATAAAGGAATTATATTATTATTATTATAATTTTCTAACTTAAATATATAGGGTATATTCCTAATATTAATTTTGAAATATGTTTTCAGTTGGTATTTTGGTCAAATGTCAAGACAAGATGCCACCGATCTCTTGATGGGAGAAAAGGAAGGTGGCGTATTTCTTGTTCGTGATAGTATCTCAATACATGGTGATTATGTTCTCTGTGTAAGGTATGCTTTTTATTTAATTCTATTTTGAGTTATAAAGTTTTGTTTAATTTTGTTCATAATTTACATAACTGCATTGTTTTATGATGAGTGAATTTTTTCTGTTTACTTGTTTCCAATATCAAATTCAACCTTTTCACCTCCCAGTCAGTCAAGTGCATTTTGTCAGATTTATTCTTCCATATAAAAAAATGTGTTATCCTAAAAAATGCACTAATTTAGTTTGTTCGACTTCCTGCTCTGTTTAATTTAGTATTTGTAAGCTAATAATAATTTAAATGTTAAATTAATTACCTTGTATTAGTTGGCAAGTCCTCTGCTGATACTCATAATGCAAGATGTGTAAAGGAAGGCCCAAGGTCACTCGGAGGTGTAAGATAATGAGAGAAATGCCAATACATAGCAGCAATGTGGTGTTCATTTTTTTCGATTTGTTTTATTTCCCTAATCAATCAAAATAAGATAAATAGCAGTTGTTGTGCCAGGTATCATTTTACTGATTAAGTTGATAAAAAAATGTATTGATTAGAATGGTGATTTTTAAAATAAAATACAGTTCAGTACATGTAAATTAAATATTCAATTGAATGCTCTTTCGGGGAAGTTAAATTATGATTATTCATAACAGTTTATTTTAAATATAACAAATAAACCATGTGCTGTTGATGTAAAGTAGTTGGGAGCATTATGCCACCTGGTAGAAGGGCAGATTTTTATCCATTCAACCATGAGTTACACTGAGCTGAACACATTAAATAAGCTGTATTCAGAAAAGTATTGCCTTCAGTATTATGCAATGAATATATGTACATAATTGCTAGTTAACTCTTATTATATATTTTCAATTTCTGGCATTAATATTATCTTTAGTGGCAATGCCAACACAATACAATACATTTTAATGCTGCTGCTCCTAACAAAAAATAAATGTGATGTTTGAAACAGGTTTGTTTAAAGTGGCTTGTAATTTTTTAATTACTCTTAGTAAAGGGAATTAAATGAAAAAATAACTATATTCTTCGATAATCCTAATTAAAAATAACAAAATGGACCCAAACACAAATTATTGGGTGTCTACCTCAAAGAATTAAAATGAACATAGACCAGAATAACCTTTCATAGAAAGAATACCATCATTAAAAAAAAAAAAAAAAAGTAAAAGAAATAAACATTCTGAATCAATCATTGGTTATTCGATTCTACATGTTGAGAGTCATTTTCATCTAAAACTGCTACTTGCATCAGTTTAGAATGTCAGGAGGAAAAGAAAAAAGGTGTTATCTAAATATTGGAGATTGACAAATAGTTTAAAAAATAGAATTCCAGAAGTTTCATGCTCAAACTAGGATGTGGGATAGAAGATGGACGTCAGATGAACAAGATCTCATGTTGCAGAAAAGGATAGATGATTCAACTGTAGAAAATGAAATAAGTATCAGTATAAGAAGGATATGTGGCCAATGTTAGCCAATCTGCAATCTGCAGGACTTGGTTCATTGATACAATTGTTTAGCTGGTTATCATGAGCAAACTTGTTGTCTGGTTCAAGACAAAAAAAATTTGTGGGGTTGTTTCACTGTCAGATTGAACTCGATAATTAACAAGCAATAATGATGTTCATTTGCTGACTGACTGATAAGTGACGAGAGAGAGGGGGAAACGGGGATGCCAACACTCACGATTCTGGTGGTACTTAACTAATATACACTTTGCAAAGGTATATAATATTATATTTTACATTGCTTGTTTCCTGAACAAATGATGTTTCTTTTGAACCCATACATTCACATTTGCTTCCTGTGGACAAACATGAGATAAGATCAATTTTTAAACGGTGGCGTTTCTTTTCTATACATCCATGGAGGGAGGAACATCAAATACGAAATTTAAGAAATATTGATGTCGAGCAAGTGGCAGTAACCAGTACAACTTGGAGTAATGGTGTGATACAATAAAATTTCTTAGGTTCCCATGGACCAATCTTGAAAAATGCTTCATTAGATATTTTAAACGTCCCTTGAGATCCTCGAAAGCTACATAGCTCAGTACACCTGTAAATTTTAAGAAATATTTTTAGTTCAAAAAGTTTAAAACACAATTCTAGTTGGAAATTCCTACAGTATTGCATTAAAGTTGGATAAATTCTAAAAATAATTATACCAAACACATATATCAAGGATCTAAAATAAACCTGGTGAATGAAAATTAATGACTACGCTTCAGTGATATATTCAATTTTTAATTTAAAACACAATACGAGTTAAAAATTCAAACACTATTCCATTAATGGTGAATAAATTACAAAAACAATTACACTACATCCAAATATTATATGGAATTTAAATTAAAATAAGCTTGGTAAAATGTAATAAAGCAAAAGAAATTAAATTAATATTTTTAAGTTACAAATTTGTAATAGTTAACGAATATAATGTAGTAGATTTGCACCAATACCTTGGCCTAACGCAAATCATTACTAATTTTTAACATTGTATTTGAATCTTTGCTGCCACTATAGTGGAGTTTGGTTTCTAGATCCAGTGCATTGTATTGGCACTCTCAAAAGGGTTAAAATTAAGAGACAGTCTGATAAATATTTCTTAGAACCATATATATATTTTTTTTGTGTTTGTGACTTTATTAGTCTTTAAAAAATAAATAGTTATACTTGTTATTTTAAACTCTTTCAGGGAAGACAGTAAAGTAAGTCATTATATTATTAATAAAATTCAACAGAATGATCAAATTAAATACAGAATCGGAGATCAGACGTTCAATGATTTGCCTAGTTTGCTGTCATTCTATAAATTACATTATTTAGATACTACACCACTTATTCGACCAGCACCAAAGAGAGTGGAGAAAGTGATAGCTAAATATGATTTTAAGGGAAGTGTAAGTAAATCTATTTTTTAATAGTTTCATGTGCAATACAATAAATAATTAAATCACTCAGTAATCTTTTCCTCAATTTACAAAATTATTCTAGTAAAGTTCATTTTCTTAAGTATGGTTCCTGGAGTGTCAAGTGCATTGCAATCATTTACTTCCCTAGCTTAGTATCAGGTATATTCAATAGTACCCTTCAGTTGTACTGTAACTTCTATCCAGACCAGGCTACTTGGACATTTCCATCATATGGATCCTCATAAGGATTGTTAAGAAAACATTAGCAACTTTTGATTCAAATTGCCTTTCTCTTATACCAATGGGCCGTACTTAGTTTAATGAACTCATTAACATTTATCATAACATTTTTCAAAAAAAGCTTACGTTTATTGACAAAATTGACCTTCGCAAATCCTTAACTAACCTATTCAACTTATTCTCTGTTGTCTATACATTAGATCATAATATATAAAATATAGTAATTATATTAAAGTAACACAATTCATAATTTTAATTTACTGTATTAATTAATCAAAACGAAATTGGCTATTTTTTGTTAACATGACATGACATTGACATTAGTCTGTTTGTAATTTTGTCGTTGTGAATTGTGTAAAATAGCTCATAATTGTTTGTTTGTTATAAATGTAATATTTTCATTGTGATTTCTATCGACTAGAGTATATCGATTAGAGAGCATTAACACTAATTTAGGTTTGTGTATGTTGTTAACATTATAGACTTTGTTAAAAGCCCTTATGAAATATTGAAATTACAGAACAATTATAACTATTGGGAAGGAAATTTCATTGAATATAAGTAAGTTTAGAGTTTTAGCTTGATTAAGTTACCGTTATGTACCGACATCTAAAGTTAAAGTTTAAAGAAGCTAGGCTTACTTTAAATGAATGCTGCACAAAAGCTAGACAAAAAAAAAATTCATGGTGCAACACTGCATGAAGAAGTAGGGGCCAACTGAAGGTTGATTGCATAGTTGGTTGGTGGAGTTGAGGTGCTAGGGTGGTTAACCCTAGGCGATACCTCTCAACCTTAAATTTGGTTTTCTTAACTGGGTTCACTACTTTTTTTTATTCAAGTGGCTACTCATTTATCCTCATAAGGTCAAGTTTACACTAACCCCTTGAAACCAGGGATCGAACCTGGGTGTCTTCACAGTTAAAAATCAGCATGTTTACTATTAGACCACAGGGACAATTATTGTACAAAACACATTGCTGTAAACAATAGCAGGTGGTTTGTTATTATTAATTAGATCCTAGACATAGCAGTGAAGCAAACCACATTCTTTAAATAAGTATCCTTCAGTTATATTTTTGTTACATACCCTGTATTTTCCAAATAGTGGTCTCATTATCAGACTTATCATGTTTTTGAATTGTTACATTTTAATAGGATCAAGATGATTTACCATTTAAAAAAGGAGATATTTTAACAATCATATCCAAAGACGAAGACCAATGGTGGACAGCTAAGAATAGTGCAGGAGAAACCGGATCAATTCCAGTTCCTTATATTCAAAAGGTATTTTTTATGATTATTAAGTGCTGCTCATTCATTCCATCTCCCTGAAAATAAATAGTATGCATGAAACTTAAAACATACAACTCATAACAACTTTGTAGTCATGTCATAAAGTAATAACATTTCTTATACTAAAGCGGCAATATGATGAGGAGGGGGAGGACGTATTAATTAGGGAATTGACCGAAGTGATTTCGACTAGAAAATTCTTCAATTTTTAAATTTTGCTTTCCTTTTTTTCCAGAATCAAAAACAGTTTAATTTAATTCATAATAAATCAGGAAAACTATAGTGGGGGGGGGTTGAGAATTGCAGAAAATTTGTTTTTGTAATTTTATTTCCAGGGTTAGATTTTCTAAATCCCCGCCCGTTCAGGATTAAAATTGGATCCAAAAACTCCCATAATTTTTTTAAAACATCAGCACATAGAGGAGTTAATTTCCAAAAATCCAACCGTGGATTCATAATTGTGATAACATTCTGAACATTTATTTTGAAAAAACAATTACTTTATTTTTAACAGTTACATAGTGATGCTCATTTGATGTAGCGGTGAAACTTTGTGGTAATGAAAAAGATTGTTAGTTTTAACCATTTTGGTTCAAAATATTTATTTTTGTTACTCATAAATCATCTTTCTTGAACGTTGTGAGTCCGAGATATTGATGATCTATTAAAAAAACACCAGGACTACTACAGTTACCTAAAATATCAATCGGCCATTTTAAATTCCAAAGTAAGATTAGTTTATTTCAGCGAGTTTTTTCTTTAACCACCTTTTAGAAGTTTTTTTACCCTTCCCAGTGATATACGAATCGTTATCCCATATAGAATCGTTATTCTATGATTAAATGGGACCGAGATATATCGATTATCTAATGAGAAAGATAAAGGCTTAGGTATTGCTTACCCTTAAATGGCAATACAAGGAGGATTCCCTATTTAAAAAACTATGTACATTTAAATCTGGCCTAGATCCAGCGTTTTAGTGTGATTTTGGTGGCTTTTTCCCATATTTCTTTGGTTGTGGTCAAAAGTGGTTGTGCATAAGGCCAGTTCAAATTCTAAAAGCATAAATAGAAATAAAACCATTATAAAAATACCAAGCACACAATCCACTGTGCAAATTAAAACGTACAGAATGTACTGGTTTTATTCACATCCTCCGTTTTTTCATGACTTGAACTAGCCTACCAGATAGGGGTGCTGCCAGGGCACCAGCTTTTGTCCTTCTCTCATGCCTCTCAGGTTTATATTGAATACAGTACACTGTATCCCACAGACAGGGGGGCAAATCAGGATGCTCTGAGGAGGAAGCCCTGTCTCTGGTAACGCTAACAAACTTATAATGAAACCTCGATAAAGCCAGATTGTCTGTGGAACAGACTTAAGAACATGCCACAATAAGGAACAAAAATTGGCTTTTTGGAATGTATTTTTTATTTCCAACAATGAATCCTGTTCCCAAAAAAGCCGGTGCTAGTAACTAATCATAATAATAAAAACCTCACATTCTATTATCTATATCAGCTATCTTGTCCAATCAATCAGATCTCATGATTAGCAGCTGTTTATAGTGATTAATAGTCCAAGTTTAGCATGAATATGATATACACCAGGTCTAAAAATATTTCACAAATTAAGTCTAAAGGTTAATTTTTAAATATTGATAAAAGATAAAACTTAATATTTACTGAGTTGTTACTATTTTATTGGTTTGGCTAATCTTTGTTGAAATTTTGGAATATCAGGCGGGAAGCACTTCCCCCCAAATCAGATGGAGGTGGGAGGTGCTTGTTGTGAGTAACCCTCCGTAGATTCTGTACTAAAGATGATTTTTGTGGGTTATGGTGTACTAAACTTGGAATCTTGGCTTCGTTACTCTTAAAAGGACTTCAAGGAAGATAATTGCCTTCGCCTAGAACAAGTCGCCTATCTATCAGTAGAAGTTTCCCACCTGCACCGCAAGGACTGGTCATATTCCAACATTCAAATGCTGTACAGATAATAATTTTAGAAGATAGTCGTCATCCATTCTTGTCCCCCTCATGTGTGGCAAATGTAAACCTATTCTCTATTTCTTATAAGTTACACATTCTGACAGAAGGGGGTAGTCTGACAAAAATCTGCCACATAATATTCTTGCTATCCTTTATATTATACTATTCTGTGCTTTAAAGAAAAAAATGAACAACTATTAACCTTTAATTTTCTGATTTTTCTTTTTTTTGCTTTATTTAGGCTTTGAGGATCAGAATATAACTTAAAAATGAATGCATTAGATTTCATATCACGGTCATACATTAATCTACCATATCTATTAAATATACTAACAGTCTTTATTTGTGCACTTATACAATATGGATTTCTTACTAACCCTGGAAATGTAAACAGATCCGGTCAAAAGGTCAGCCAACAGTGAGTTAGCAAGTTTGTCATGCTAAGTTTCTTACATGTATCTCTAACCTTTATGCCCTTTCCCACAGAACTGCTCCTTTCTTGCTCGCTCATCCACTCTCTGGAATTCTCTCCCTCTCAACATCCATCGTGCTTCATCCTAATGTACTTTTAAAATCTTCCTATTCCAGCACCTCCTTACCACTCAGACAGACGCTTGCTAGCCTAGGATCTTAATATTCTATTACTATCTTATTTTATTTATTTTTTAAAACTATATACGATTCCTTTCATTTAACTGTTCTCTTGATAAACTCATAGCTGCCAGGTTTTAAATAGTAACCTCTAATATTTATTTATTTAATTTTATTACTGTTATTTTTCTCTCATCTTTTTTTTTTCTTTTATTTAATTGTGTATTATACTTTTTTCTTATTTTGTATTTAAACAAATTCTTGATTGTTATTTTTTAATTTAAGGTATACCTTATAGTTTTTTATTCTTAATTTATTTTCTTCCCCTATGTGATCTGTGATCTATTGTTTCTGTTTTGTTGGCCAGGACTGGATTTATTTATCTGTGCATTGTTATTATTCATATGGGACATGGTTTTCTATTCTAAGTTCTGAGGTGTACTTATTAGAGTTAATGTAGCATCGCCACTCCAATAATCGCTCCTTAATAACCATACCAGGAAGTGCACATTAGGATTTATTGTACAGCCATTCTTTTATACTTGGGATGATGCTAAGAATGCACTAAGAATGACAGGTTCTTAATATGGTCCTTGGGACTATTTATTTTTGTGCTGTGAGCAACTATTCTGAATGGCTAGTCTAGGAGTTACCCAAGATGTAGAAAAAACCATTTTGTTTGTTTTTCGTCTAAGAAAATAGCAATCACTCTCCCAGATACCTCTAGGGTACATACTTTTTTAGTATGGTCAACCACAAGTTAGTGGTCAAATCTGGAGGTTCTAAATAAAGGTTTTGTAACTTTGTCCTTCCTAAGAAAGATGTGACAAGGAATATCCTATAAGTCCTGAAATAAATATTAAAATTATGTCATTGTACAACAATAATCCCTATTGATACTTACCTTCTTTTAATTCAATTATTAATTAGAATGACAAAAATAAAGAGATGCTATAAACAGAAAATAAACAAAAGAAGAGAACTGTAGACGTATGCGTCTATTCATGGAATAGTTTTTAACTGGATAAGTCAACTGACCTATGAACAGTGAGGCCTTAAAGAAGAAGAAAGTACCTGATAGGTTCGGTCTATATGTGGCCAATGTTAGCCGATCCGCAATCTGCAGGACTTGGTTCGTTGATACAATGGTTTAGCTGGTTACCATGAGCAAACTTGTTGTCTGGTTCAAGACAAAAAAATGTGCGGAGTTGTTCCACTGTCAGATTGAGCTTGATAATTAAAGGGTTGGCCAAAAAGTCCGTTCGGTTTTTGTCGTCACGAAACTTCAAGCAGTCTAATATGTAGCTAACTTCAGTCCGTCCCTTGCGAGTGCGCTCTCATCAGATACTAGACACTTCAACGTAGTTTGATGCGAAATTCCGACGAGACTGATTGTATTTTGTAAGTTTAGGATCATCCTGGAAATGGAAGACCAAAACGAACATTATCAACACCTCATGCTTTTTTACTTTAAAAAAGGCAAGAAATTAGTGGAAACTT
Source organism: Acanthosoma haemorrhoidale (assembly GCA_930367205.1). NCBI lineage: Eukaryota > Metazoa > Arthropoda > Insecta > Hemiptera > Acanthosomatidae > Acanthosoma > Acanthosoma haemorrhoidale. The sequence continues at coordinate 33,534,680 of OV884009.1, read as the reverse complement.
GCAGGAAGATTTGTGCTGTATACAGAGAGGATGCTGTTACAGAACGTGTGCCAAAAGTGGTTTTCAAGATTTCGATCGGGGAATTTTTCGGTTCAAGGCGAACCTCGCTCTGGTCGGCCAACTGAGATTAACAGCGAAAAAGTGAAGGAATTAGTCGACGCTGTTATACAACTAGGGAGATCGCAGTTATCCTCAAAATATCCAAATAAAGTGTCGAAAACCATCTGCATCAACTTGGCTACGAGAGCAGGCTCGATGTTTGGGTTCCCCATCAACTTAGTGAGGCTAACCTCGCCCAAAGGATATCCATCTGCGATTCGTTGCGGAAACGTGAAGAAAACAATCCTTTTTTGAAGAGAATGATGACAGGGGATGAAAAGTGGATCGTCTATAACGATTTGGAGCGCAAACGCTCATGGGGGAAGTGCGGCAAATTACCACAGACAACCCCCAAAGCAGGACTTCATCCAAAGAAGTTATGCTCTCAATTTGGTGGGATTGGAGGGGTGTTGTCTTTTACGAACTTTTTTTTTCGGATGTGTACTGTGACCAGCTGGACAGATTAAATGTAGCGATCCACCAGAAGCGTCCAGAACTAGCCTACCGTAAGGGGATTGTCTTCCATCACAACAATCCCAGACCGCACACTTCTTTGCAGACGCAGCAGAAGTTACTGGAGCTTGGCTGGGAAGTTTTGCCGCACTCTCCATATTCGCCTGACCTTGCACCTTCAGATTTCCACCTGTTTCAGTCTCTTCAAAATTCATTGAATGGACAGACCTTCAACTCTGAAGAAGATGTAAATATCCACTTGGAAAATTTATTTACCAGTAAAGACAGGAAATTCTTTGAGCATGGAATTATGAATTTGCCAATGAGATGGCAGAAGATACTGGAACAAAACGGCAATTATATCATTGATTGAATAAATCGCTCTGTGTTTAAAAGTTGTGTATTATTTTCGCTTAAAAAACCAAACAGACTTTTTGACCAACCGATAACAAGCAATAATGCTGTTCATTTGCTGACTGACTGATAAATGACGAGAGGGAGGGGAAAACGGGGATGCCAACACTCACGATTCTGATGGTACTTAACTAATATGCACTTTTCAAAGGTATATAATATTATGTTTTACATTGCTTACGTTATTATGCGTTAACTTTCATAATATGAGGAGACTCCTAATCCTTCGCATTCTCAGAAAATTTGTTCAGACTGTTGTAATGTATGTTTTTAATGTTATTTTAATAATGAAATGAAACTAAAGAATTACGTTAAAAAAAATATATGGTATATTGTTTATAATGTGTATAAATTAATGAGTTTTTATTTTTATATTTTCAGTTCACTGACCAAGATGTTTTAGCAGATTTAGGTTCATCGTTTGTTGACAATAGTCCTCCTAGTGGAAGTCATGTAGAGCCTGCCAGGAGATCCAATGTACAGGTAAATTTTACTTTAGTTTTGAAGTTGCCCATTAAAATGTAAATAATTTTTAATTTAAAATTAATTTGTCTTCCCAGCTTCATTTGCATTTGAAATTAAACTCCTTACCTGAATAAATCTCAACATAACATAAAATAAATATTGTGAGAAATCAATCAATCTATAAATTAAATTGTCAAAAAAATACTAAAATTCAAAATTCCTTTTTGGTTAACTAACAAATCCCTGAGTGTTTCTATACATTTCAGTTACTTTGTATGAAGAAACCCACTTGTAGTCTATGGTGTTGTTAACTTTTTTTTTCCAATGTGTTTTTATTAATGCAATGAAATGATTAAATAAAATTTATTCTAGAGCTTAAGTTCCCTTAGAATAAACAAGAATTTTAATAGAAATAGAGCCACCATCTAGCCAATGAAGTTGATGACTTAAAGCATGTATTGGATAAGTATATTTACTGTATGAATGAGCGAATAAATTCAATAGTATTGTATATATGGTATGAATAAGATTATTCATCATAATTATTTATTGTCCTTTTAGGGCAGATTGTAATTTGTTCAAATAATTAATTAAGATGCTAAGTATATAAAAAGTAGGTGGGTCCCAGAAAAGAACAAAGGTATAGTGAATGCTGCAGTTTTATGGGAAAAGGTGTCAGAAGGATGGTATCTTGTATTTTGGAATTGTATTTGAACTGTAGTAGATTGTGTCCATATATATGTGGGTTATAAAAATTAATTATTTGGAAATGTTATGAACTTAACCAATATTGCCTTAGAAGATATGGAAAGGCTCCCCAACTAGATGTAGAGATTAACGACTGTGCAATTTTTTTCTTATTCTGTTAATAATGATAGAAAATCTTTTATTTGAAATGTATTTCATTATTAAAAACAAAGATTCAAGTCAAGTGTTACATATCTCACAATTAAGAGTTTTGTTACGCCTACAAAAAAAAGTTAGTTGCTCTATTTTAATGAATTTTTACAATTAATATTTAGGATGTCGAGAGCTTTATTTTGATACTCCGCTCAATGTGATAATAACATATTCATTTTTTAATTACCGAGCTTTTATTATTATTATTAGAATATTTTGGGCAACAAGTAAATCTTCTATGCAAAATATCGTACTTCTATGTGAACTGGGGTTGTGAAAAAGTTAGTTACACAATTTGATGGCAGTTTTAATGAATATTTGTAATTATAGTCCTTTGAAATCTCATATGTGATAAATAGATAGAACAAAAATTTTACTCCGGGGCAAATTTCCCTTTGAGTAACAATGAAGTACAGATAAATAAATTCATTTTTGGCAAACAAAAAAACTATTAAATTATAGTAAATAATACATTTTATTAATATTGGCATCAAGATCTATATATCTGCGGAAGTCTTGATAAACAGATAAGTCAAAACCATTTACTTTTCTAGAGAGCACTTTTAAATTTTGTAACAATCACAAAATACTGGACATAAATTTCTTAGTGTAGTATAGTAATTTTTAAATGGGAGAACTATTAGCTGATTGTATCAAGAACTTATTATTTTATAACATCTTTTAATTTAACATGATTTAATGAGTTAACCACATTTGATCAAGACTTACCTTATTTTGCATAACTTGGTTTTTTTTTTCCTTATGCTCAAAAGCAATAATTATCTTTTACCAAATAAAAACTCCTTGGACAATATTAATAAATTTTTAGTTTTAATTTGTATTAAGGGGTGGGGTGGATAGTATAATACAAAACACTAGTTATCAATTTAAAATACATAATTATTTTATTGAAAATAAATTTTATTATAATATTTTTAAAAAGTATTGTTACAATTATTTTACTTCAGTAAAACTGGACAGTCATCCGGATCTGCTTCTATTAAATCAGGATCAATTGGGTCATTTTGATAACTGACAAATTTTTATAGAAGTCATGAAATGAACTCTCTATTTATGAAATCAAATCTGTGAGATCTTTTTTAATATCCACATGGGATTAGGACTATCTAATATTATTTCATCCAAGTTCCTTGGTCATTAGCAAGATTTTGAACTGTCAGGTTGAAATGCCATAACTGTCTTAGATAAAAAGAGAGAGATAGGTGTGTTCAAATAAGGGGTTAGTAGACATTGTTGTAAGTCAAAGGTGAACTCCACTGTTAATATGTTATTTTTTATTGGGGTTTGTCTTGCCTTTTCATTTTGTATGCTTTTTCAGTTACATTGTGATGAGCATCTCTTTGGTCTATTTATTTTTTTTAGCATATGGATTTTCACAACTTGAAATTTGCATTTGGAAAACATCACATTTGTGATATGTATCAGTTTTCGGTGGTTTGAATGCAAGATTTAAACTGAAAAATCCTGAAAAATTGATAATGAGACAGGGGTTTCAATATATTTTTTTCTTTGTACAATGAGTACATTTTTGGAATGGTCAAATCTGGATTTAAATATTTTTTTGACGTGCTTTTTCGACAATCATGACTTTAATATGCTGGGAATAGGTTTATGTGCGCCTTAACTTGTTTTATTTGATCCAAATTTATTTTGTTTCTTGTGGGAGGTAATTATTTTATATCTAAAAGCACAATTCCTACACATTTCCTTTTTTTTTTTTAATTATTTATTCTGGGAATTTTTGTTTTTCTCCTAAAGTACCTAGAAAACAAAATTTGCAAACTTAAATTTTTTGTTTGCTACTACAAAGTAATATTTGCAAGACATTTCCTGATTTTTGCTCACCACATCAGTTTTCTGGGATTTTTTTGTATTAACATGACAAAATAAAATAAGCTCTTTGATCTCTAGAAGCTAATTTCCAATATGAATTGAAAATAAGACTTCAGCATCAAAAAATCTTTCATTAAATTTCCTGCAACAAGGTTTAAGTGAAATCATAGTTTGAGCTAAGATTAATTTTTGTTTTCAAGTATTGTTCCTGGCCTGGATTTCTTAGCTTTTTCTATTTTTTCTTCCATGCCTGGTGTCTTTAAACTTTCTGCGATATTATGCCTGAGTGGAGAGTTGTAGTCTATCTCTATTAGTGATTGATTTACTTTGAATTCAGTAATTTCAGTATCTTACAACTAGATGGATTCTGTTTGGGGTTCACCACGGGGTGTTGGAAGATAGGGGTGGTGTTATCAATGTTTCTACTTTAGGCTTTTTCTTCTGGCTTTCTGCAATTATTATGATATATATTAGAAATCAAAATAAACTCATTTCAAAATCTTTAAAGTTTTATATAAATTGTTAAGTATGTTCCTACCGTTTTCCTTATCCGATCCCTCGGAAGATGAAGCTGGTTCAATGTTTGAAAGTCACAGTTGCATCCATCCATAGAAAATCTCTTTTTGGAACCAGCATTTTTTTTTTTTTGCACTGCCATTTTGCCTTCCCGCAAGATTTTCGAAAGTTTTCCAGTCTGACAACACAAGTACTTATCTTTTCTTTCAATTTATCTCTAGGCCTTTATCCTACCCGAGGGGTTTTATGATATCCACTCTCAAAAAAACTATAAGTGCCTCGCACGAGCATAATTATACGCTAGTGCGAGCCTTACTTTGAGCCTTTGTTGATCAGCGAGAGTCAAAAAGAGACAACGAATAAAATAGCAGTTTATACTAAATTTCTTAGACATACCATCTTTTCAGTGCTAAACATTAAAGGGAAGAACTGGGCAGATCAAGTTACTGAAATTTAATGAACAAAATTATGTTATCTTAAATTTCACATTGGAAATTCTTCCTCGTGCAAGGGAATGAGACTTTACTGATTTCACACAGCATAGACCACAACAAAAGAGACCTGCAGGTGCGGTTAACTCATTTTTCAGATAACACGACTTGTCCGCTTTATCACGAAAGCCACACATATTTCCAGAGATTTTAGCATGAATTTTATCACTTTACTCCTTGTGTTTATTAAGGTGTTAAGTTTGTTTACTATTGCTGTGTTGAGGCATGGAAAGACATTATTTAAATTGTGAAACCAGCTACATGCAATGGGTATGCTGGAAGCTGGTTTATCTGAAAGTTACTACTTTATTTATAAAATAAGGATTTTTTTTAACTTACTTATATTTATATATTTTTTAGAGGAAGCTACCTGCATTAGCGAAAGTAAAACAAGCAAGAGTTCCAAATGCTTATGACAAGACAGCTTTAAAACTAGAAATTGGTGAAATAATTAAAGTAACTAAAATGAATATAAACGGACAATGGGAAGGTGAACTGAAAGGAAAAATTGGGCATTTCCCATTTACTCATGTTGAATTTATAGACAATGACATGTAAATGCTATACTTTTTAAATAAACAGTATAAGCAATATCATCATGGCTATTGTTCGATTCAATTGGTGCTCTTATGTAATTTTTGTGTACACAGTTGTGCTAATTATATGATTCATTTTTTAAATTTAGACATATTTAAAAAATAGTGTTTATGTTGTTCCAAATATCTGTTTATTTATGTAAAAAAAAAGTACCTTTAAGTTATTCTGAAATACACATATGTATATATATATTTGTTTGGATGTGTGTGTGTGTTGGTATGTATGTGCTCACGTGTGTGTATGTTAGAATGTATGTCGCTGTAGAAATTTTCATTCAATCTGTGCACATTTCATATAATTCACGAATAAAGACTAAGGCAAAATGCTTAAAATAAATTAGCTTACAAATTTTTTTTTTATAGGTTTTGGAATGTTGACAGAATTAGCAATATGATCTCCTATGATGATGATAAATAATCTAACTTGAAACTTAATGTTTTTATTTTAGTTATTTAATTTCTACTATTAAAAGTTGATTGATTCCCAATAAATTAAGTTCAAAATATATAGATCTGTAGTGTAATCGACGAATGGATTTTGAAATTTGTATGTAATTTTTGTTGTTAATGTGTTTTTTATAAGTTTATTTTATTATGTTTGAAGTATTGTTATCTGAATAAACATTCCATGAAATTGATTACACAAGAATTCCACAAAATGTCTTATTCATTTAAAATACATAATATTTATGTAACTTAATTTAATTTTATATTACAATATCATTTTTTTATCAGCATTTAATTTTATTTATTTATTTATTTGAAGTTGTCTTTATCCTTTATACACTATTAACAGCTAACCAATTAATAGACTTCCTTGATTAACAAAAGATACTCTTATGGTAGACCAATTTTTTTTAATTTTAATGTATTCAAATTTAAAAAATTTAATTATGAGTTATATATTCTGCCTCATATATATAAATTGTGTGACGTTACTCCTGTGAGTATTGAATAAATCCTGTTTCTAATGAATTTGTGAAATAGTTATCTGCTACTTAAGATAAAATATTAATTGAAATTTAGTTACAGTGTTAGTTATCTTTTGAGGAGTTGAATGTCGTAAAAATGTTGCATTATAAATTGAAAGGTACTTGGTGTTTTATATTCCAGATACTTAATTTTATTCCTTATAGACAGTGTGTTTTAAACAGTATTTATGTTAGTTTGATATTAAGCCTATTGGAAATAGAATTATAAATTTTGTGAATGCCAAGTGATATAAGTATTGTTGCAAACACATAGTTAACTGCTAACGTACACTGATTGTTTCTGAGTAAACTTAAGTAAAATACATGTATTTATTTTAGAATTTGCATATGCTTCCATTATATATACATTTTAGCTTACAGCCATCATTGTATGTTGGACTTTTTTGGACTGATTTTAATGGCTGGTATTCTATTAAAAAATGTCTCAAACATCAGTATAATTCTGTTGTTCATTCGTTTGCTTTTTTTTTTTTGTAATCACTGTTATAAAGTTGCGTGCCTGATTACTGATAAAAATAAAAATTAAATGAAACTAATCAGGCTTATAATACTCTGACAGCTGAAGATGTGAGTATAATTCCAAATTGAGACCAAGAAGACAGTAAGATTTCTTAGAAGAAAAAAAAAAGACAATTAAAAGCCTGGGGTCTCTCAAGTATTTATTTGGTGATGTTTTGCCAAAATTCAGGCATTTTTAATTCTACATTGAAAACAAAAATGTTAAATTAATTAATTAGGATCAATATAATTGTCTTTAATCTTAAAACAATAAGAAAATGCAACACCTTATGTTAAAATTTTATTTTCTGAGAACAAGGGACACTATAGTTTTCCTACATAAGTAATCTTTATATTAAATTAATAAAACAGAAATCTCAACAAAAATAACTGGAATGGAACCATTTAGAAAAAAAAATTTGAATTTGATTACGTGGAACTTTTTTAAAAACCTAACACATTACCTAATCATTAATACTAAAATTACTATATTTATTATATATCATAATTTGAAAATGTTTTTGTTTTATTTAAAATATTTATAGTTCCAGCCTAAAAGCAGTTTAAATTTCTCCTATCAGTTTTATAGTTAGCTGTGAAATGTGGATTTTTGAGTGCTGTAATAATGAATTATTAGGCTAGTTTTTGCAATCAAACTGATGTTGATGTAGATGTTGAGAAGTCTTACCTATGTAGATTTTAGGACTATGTAGACATCTAATTTTATAAACTAAATCAAATTGTTGATGAGTTTCTATTATACCTTTCAAGCCAGTATACAAATTATTTATTTTATTACCAAATAGTGGTCCGCTATATTGTGAAGAGACATGAATTGCTATTAAATCTCCTTTAATTGATTAATGGCCTTTTAATGATTTTAAATTATGATGGTGTTGACAAATTTTCCAATGCTCTTAATGTTTCCATAAAAATTATATTTTATTTATGAACTATAATCTAATAATTAAATCCGATTTCTTGATATTTATACTATGGATATCTAAATTTCTGTATGAAACTTCATCTTATTCATATACTTTATCTTTACCCTGCCTGCATCCTTATTCCAGGCCATGACTAAGGGGGTCTTTACTGACCTAACCCTGGTGGTAAAGAAAGAGATGAGTGGTCTATGACCTTGTCAACAGGCTCTATCACTGAGCTATCCGACTCCATCTCTAAGAAGGTGTGCCCCATCAGTGTACGCACAATGTTGAGGTAAAGAGGTACTGTCATCTGCCTGGAAGGGGTCCCTTCTAAGGAGATGCTAGTTTTAGCCAGGAATCTCCAAAACTAGATCTAGCGGGTAAGTAGAGAGGTTCAGAGGCCTTCTTAAATCATAAGGCATAAAGACATCTATTCAGCTGCAAGTATCGATTCAGAGATAAGCCATAGCGTGATAGTCAAGGCTTGAGGGAAGGCATCTCATAGCAAGAGGCCTCTGATGGTGCGAACCAATCAGTGGCCTGCTTGCTCAGCCATCAAGTGGCTCCTGAACTAAGCAGTAGCCTTGATATTTATTAGACAGACAATATTTACATTAGTGTATGGATATAATTGGTTTTGTACAACCAGATGAGAGGGTAACTTCTTAGTATTTGTTATTGGTGCTGCTGCATCCATAAGTCAAAACATGTAGGTTGATGACCGTTTTGGTTTCAATCTCTCTTCTCTATTGTATTTCTCAATGAGAAATACTGGTTAGGCTTATGTATGCTTTTGCTAATTTCTGGATTGATTCTACCATTTTCCTCAATTCTAATCCCTGGTAGTTGAATGATTCAACACTTCTCCATGAACTGTAATTGGGCTATAGTTGAGTTTCTGGAAACTAACTTTCATTTAGATTAATTTAGGGTCATACATTTTCTAGCTATCGCAGTGACCCATGCATTAATGGAATCTTGGAGTTTCTCGGGTGTCTTGACTACCAGAATGACATTATCTGCATTTAAAACAGCCTGAATGTAAAAACCTCCCATTTTATAGATACCTAATATCAATCATGAGCTCCTTAATTTTCTTTCTTGAATAATTTCGTCCAGGCTTGAGTATTAGTCACTACAATAATATGAATAAAAGTGGGCTAAGGCTATCTCCTTCCTTCACTCCATAATGCATTGAGAAGGATCCCGAACTTTTCCCCATTGGTCCTTACCACTACCTCCACATCTGTATATAAACTTTTAATGGCCACGATTAAATTCTCCAAAACTTGCATTATCCTTAAAGAATGCCATGGCTTTTTGCATACAAAATGCTGTCAATCTAAAAAGCTATTACTGAACTAGGTAACCAGCTAACACTAATAAGTAAGTCAGGAGTGACGGCTGAACAAGGAGAATACCGCATTAAAAATAAGGTGCGAACGCTGGAAGCTAAGATTTAAGACATAATGTACCCGAATATATTACATACCAACTGTCGGGTATTATATCCCCAAGGTGGGAGGAGGACACCCACCGCGGGCTAGGGTCACTACAACCCGGCGAGCGCCAAGAAAGAGATAATATGAGGGAACCTGTGGTCTTTGACCTGTGCTGGCGGGCAGCTTTATTCGTATTGATCTGACTCCATAAGATCTTAGGTGTGCCCCGACAAAGCACTATATTCAGAAGAAGAGGAACAGGGTAGGTATTATAGGTAGTTTATGTGGTCTTGGCCACGAATTCACACTCCATATCTAATGGTAGGCGAAAACCGTCCGGATCCAAGAGAATGTGTGAACCGGAGAGAGCCAGCCTGGATCGCCGTGGGAGAAGCTACTAGGTAAAGTTTGTAGGGCTATGGCGAACGTCGTCCGTGAGGAAGAGGTCTATTCCAAGGAGGTGCTAGTTTTAGTGAGACGAAGGCAGAGAATCCCACTAGGAAGGTGTGGGGTCTGACAACGCCGGACTAAACATAGCGAGGTTAGGAAAGAGAGATGCAGAGATAGTTGAATAAGAAAGCCAGGGTTAGAGTAGATTGGCAAGCGCCAGTGCAGAGAGAGAGAGAGAGGGAGCAATGTTCCGCAGGTGCCGGGTTCTGAGAGTCTGGCGTATGTCCCAAATCAGGCTGCTTAAATAGGCAGGCCAGCTGTGGGGGGTTGCCCCCGACGCGCCACATGTGCCTTCGGCTGTTTCACACACTAGTTTCCCCCTCTCTTAACTGACGCTTTAAGGTTTTTTTATTATAAAAATATGGAAACATAGGTGGATATTTTCTGGGCCGAGAAGAGGGGAACTTCTAATTATTCGTGATAAAGAGGTTGACGCAACACTAACTAAACTGGGTGTAATGCAAGAACACGAATATGAAGTTGTACTAGGATAGCGGTAGTCGGTTTCCTTGCACATATCCCCTCTCCTGGGATTATAGTAAGCTTAATCAGGAACAGTTCAGAGAATTGTTAGAGGTCAGCAGAAATTAAAGGAAAACCTGACCACACAGGGTCTCAGTTGAAGGTATGTAATGTTAATTTAAATGGATCGGTTAAGAAAAGTTTGGTTTTAGAAACGCCTACACAATGACTAGTTATTTAAATAGAGTTGTAGATAGACACTGTCACTCGTAATTTCAGTATTAAAAAACACACGGGGATGGCATTTGTTGACAATGATAAAGTGTTCGATGAATGTTATAATATCTGTTTTTTTTATAAGGATTCATTTTACCCATAATACTCGGACTAAATTATTCATTCACAATTTGTTAGTAAAGCACAATCATCCGTCAAACTTAAACAGCAACTAGTTGGAGCTTAGCCAGTCATACCACTATTAGCAAACTTCAAATAATCTAAAATAAGTTTCTAAGAATAACGTTTGACAATCCAAGGTACGCTACACCAATTAATTTGCACGACGTATCCCAACCAGATTATTACCTCGGTTCTGACCTGTATTCACTATAGCCCAATGTACTGCATACCACTAAATTTTAATCAATATACTTTCGTGTTTCAGTAACTCAGCCATTTACCTGCCCATCATATGTTTTTTTGTCTCAGTTTATTAACGAGTTGAACATTTTTCATGTCAACGCTCAATCATTAGCTGGTCACTTCGATGAAAATTTCAACTTTTTAAGGGAACTATTTTTTGGCTAATTGGAACCTGGTCACGATCCATCCTTCCCTCCCTGGCCATTTTTTCTATGATCCTTCTTCCGTAACAATCTACTGTCGCGTTTAAGGTGTGAGAGGTGTGGTCGTTTATGGTATTTGAAATCTATATACTAAAATCACCCATTCATCACCTGATGAACTTCGTACGTAGAATTCATTTTTCTATCTGGGTTGGGTGGGCAGTTCGATAAGTCGTGTACTTATCTTCTTGTTAAGTCTTGTTTCAATAATGAGAGACACATTCATATTCTATTCGTCAAGTAGTGTATTCACCAAATTGTTTGTATGTGTGCCATTCGCTTCCCAAAGAATAATGGATAAGGAGTTAAAAGGAAACAGTTGCGAATTTAGTTGTAAGGGATAGTGTAGGAGATAAGATTTGTGAGAAGGGAAGTAATTAGGGTTTTGAACTCTATAAGGGAAGATTTTGACAGGCTAGTGAGATCTGGGAGCTTGAAGGTAGAGGCTGAGGAGGGGACTGGGCTTGTTTTATGCCAGAATAACTTCTCGAATGTCGTGAAAGAACGGTTTGCGGATATCTCGCTGGATTGCTTCTTATGCTAACCGTCGCTTGCTTTTCTTCCTCTGGCCGACTTCGTTGTTGAATCCTAGACTAGAATTTGTGACTTTCACAGCTCTTATGGTCTTTGCAGAGCGGACAAACAGCAGGCGATTTAAGGGCTTCTTGCATACATCATCTTGCGTTTACCACCACATTTTACACATCTACGAAGGGTGATGACTGAATGGCTGGTGTGCCCATAAACTTGACAATTGTATTATTGGACGATGTCACGCTTGGGATACGGTTTTTAAACCTGAATTCTGGTATAGTAGAAGTGATTTAGTTCGTAGTTTTTCTCTATTCCAGATGCCGGTTTCAGACCAATAAAAAATAATGGTAATGGTGTTTTTACAACTTTATCTCGCTTTCTATCTTCCCGACGTATGTTAGTAATTTGTTGGACTGTGAGTGAATCTTAGAGCTCTAAGATTATCTTATATTGAATCCGGAGGTGTAGTGAGCTGCTGATTTCTGAACACCACAAGTAGAGCTTTTTCTTCTTTAAACTGATATGTGTGGAAATCATTTTTTTTATTCTACCAATATTTAATTAATAGTCGATAAGTATCGGGAGTGTTCCGAGATATTTTAGTGTCTCGATTGAGAGACATATGCATACTTGCCCGTGTCTACAATTTTAGTCAATTGTGAACATAGCAATTTAAAATTGTCAATATTTCCCATGAACGTGAATGGCAGTTTAGGTTGCTCCGGTGTCTGCATAGCTCATTTTTTTGAACTTTTTAGTGCTTCGAAACTGTTAGGCGAGAATAACGGTTATTCGTCGACATTATTTGGTTCTTTGGAAGGGCTGTGTTTTGGTTGGGTTTCCTTTATTGAACTGGAAGCAGAAGATTGACGAGGATAGGTGTGGCCCAAGATATTTTGACTGATTTTTATAAGTATGTGGTGGTATTAGTTGTTGGAAAAAACCTACGTCACATAATCGACCATAGTTAAATTAAAAAAAACAAAACAATATGTTGTAGCACTGAGTCTTGAAGGCACGTATTGAAGATACGGAATTTACCACTGTCTAGCTCTCTCAGCTATGGGATAATGTACTGAAGAGTTGCCTATTACCCATCTCTGGCCCAGAGAGTTCCTGGTTTAATATGGCCACCTCTCTAAATGTTGTATCAACTATGTCTAGAACACACAGAATATTCAAAATCGTTCATTTCAACTCACGCGAAACAGGGTCTCGCGTGAAGAGCACATCCAAATTAAACGTTAAAAAAGTTTTCAACAGAAAAAAAAATGTTTTCGACAGGTCGTAAGAAATTTTGACTGACAAACCGATGAGGAGAGGTTGTTTCGATATTATTCCTATTCCAAAATGTTCCAAACCCCCCACTACATCCAATTATCGCTCTGTATCTATCTTATGCACTCTCTCGAATACAATTGAATGCCATGCCCAGTCACAACTCTCCACCTTCATACAGCAATGAAATATCCTCGATCCTCTCCAATATGGCTTTCGTCTTCCTTATTTTTATATGTACAGACCAATCTTCTAAAAATAACTCATGACATTTGACTTGCCATGGACGTGAAGAAATCAACCATACTTATTCTTTTTCGTCATTTTTTTTACTTCAGTATAACATTTGACAAAGTTGACGCTACTTGTTGAGCCTCTGAAGAGTTGAGTGACGAAGATATTTGGAAGATATAAGTTATTTAGATAGTCTATTTTAAATATAAATGTATACGTGCGAAAGCTGATGACACTGAATTGAGGCGTAATTGAGCCTGACCCTAGTGGGTGAGGCGATAAGTTTGTACATAACTGAACTGCAAAGCGTTCAGTCTTGCTTTAGCCACTTACCTCTACAGTTCATGTAGCCCTTATTAACTAACACTAACATAGGATTGCAATAGAAACGAATTTCTAATTTCAAAATGTAGTAAGCGTTGTTGAGGCCTCTTTGCAGATGTTTAAGAGTACCTACTTGTAATAAGTGGGCGGTACTGAAAAATAATCAATAACCTGTCTCTTTGTAATTCTCAAACTGCCATTTTCAAACTAGTGTGATTTTTGATAGGTGGTTCAAGTAACAATTAAGTAAGGAAACTCGATTGTATAATAACATTGATTTAACAGATTGTGCTTTAGGTTGATAACTCAAGTCTTCCATATAGTTATTCTTAGAATAAATATACTTTTGTCAATTCAGTTTTATGTCTTAATTTTAAATTAATATCTTAGTATTTATTAGAGCTGCCTAAAAGAACATTTCATGCTCATTTACAACACTAGTTTCAGAAATGACATTTTATGGGTTGTTACATTTTATAGGAACAGTTTTTATTAAGTAAGTTTTGTTTGTATCTTATATGTGTATTTGCTTGTGGATCTCTGTTATGGATTTTTAAAGTGAATGTTTCTCCTTAGAAGATAGATAAATGTGCAAAATTAAAATGGCACAGGATGGAAGTCCAAAAGAAACAATCGAATCCTTGACAAAGGAAGTGGATGCCTTAAAAGCAAGACTGGAAGAGGAGCGGCAAAAATTGAACGATGTTAGTTGTAAGTAATTTAAGAATATTACAACTTTGAGTCGTCTTATAAATTTCTTTTTCCTCGACATTTAAAGCTTATATCTTGAATTTATTCTTATATTTTACTTTTATTGTTCTCATTTCTCAGGTATTGTTTTTGAATTTTACGTAGGTCACTACTATCCCTTTTATCGGGTTATTTTTAAGGTATTATGGCAATTGTTAAGACATCAATGTTGATTTTTGTGAGCAATGTTCTCTCTCTTGTAATACTGTTTGAATAGAGTGGGAAAAAGAAAACATTTATATGTATACATAGGTCTGTGAAAAATTATAAACAGATGATAAAATCTTTTAAACTTTTTTCAAGCTTTCATTTCAAATTTATTCAACTAAACATACTATATTTTATAAAATGGCTTGCAAGATCTGTGAAAATTTTATTAAATTACATTGCCTGGAAAGTGAACAGAATAGGGAAAACAAACGTGGAAAAGTATAAACTCAGAATCTTTTTGACTCTTTAAAGTGTGAATTCCTTTTAATATTGAGAACATCCTCCGCATTTTTTAATCACCTTCAACAGCCTTGTTGGAAAACTTTTTACCTTTGGGAAAACTTAAAGTTTTTTTAAGTGCTCTTTGGTATGTTTTGCCAAGCTTGTGTGATCCTTTTTGGAAGTTACTTGATATTTTGTATCTCTGGCTTCTGGTTATAGCTGTTCCTAGCCAAGATTCTCCACAAATTTTCAATGGGGTTAAGGTCTGGTCTAAGTGCTGGCCAATCCAAAACATTGAGCCTTACATCCTCAAGCCACTGTTTGTGGCCCGTGCTGTGTGTGTGTTGGTGCGTTATCTTGTTGGAAAATTATCTCTTTTTCTAATAATGTAATAAATGGCAAAAGAAATTCTTCCGACACTTTTTGATAACTAACACCATTCATTTTGCCAGTAATGAACACGATTTGAGACTTGCCCTTATCATTTAAAGTGACCTTCCCAACAACATTTTGTTTTCCTTTCTTAGGTCGTGCCAGTAATAATTGAAACTGTCAAGGACATCAAGATTTGGGAAAGAAACTTTTTTGTTACTAAAAATTACTCTGGACCAAATTTGGCTTTCCTGAATATGTTTTTCAGCAAACTACAAGAGCCCTTATAAGTGCTGTTTGTGGAGATGGTACAGTGGAGGAAGAGATTAAAGAATATTGTTGATGGGCAGATGGGTTTACCCATCCCAAATCAGTGTAGCAGTGCGATAATTTGTAAATCCGCATAAAATGCGGATAGTTTGTAAATTATTATGGAACAATCTCTTATTGGTTGGTTTGTGGTGCTGAGAGACTAACATGTTTGGTGTCTGTCTAACTAGAGTTTGCTGGTGTCACCACACCGTGGGGAGTGAGATGCGAACAAGCCCAACATTCTTCCTGCTGATCCCATCCACTCATGCTCAAAAACTTCCAATATTCCACTTCAGTAAAAACATGCGTGGAAATCTCTCCCCTTATTTGAATTCAATAAAACAGTTTTTTTCAAATGTATTTTTATCAAAGTAGTATCTAACAGCTTTTTTATAAAGATAATTTGTAACAGTTAAAAAACCTGCTATCATGTCAAACTAGGTAGAAGTAAAACAGTTCACTGTCGGCATAAGAACGTAATTATGAACATATTAAAATTTATATAAACAGGCTGAGAATGGACCAATCAATGTTTCCTCTGTTATGAAATGGGTTTCCCAAGCTATTTGTATCTCTGAGAAACATCATACAATAAAATGAAGCTGTAGAAAGGGGGGATAAACCAAGTTTTAAACTCCAGCCAAGAAACGGAATAATAAAACAAAAGTAAATATTGATAGCTTTGATAAAGAAGCCATTCGCAGATTAGTGTATAACTTCCACATAACAGATAAAAAACAACCGTCATTGGAGGGAAATTTTGCAAAAAAAATAAGAGAAAATACAGAAATTAATTTCAGTGGGAATAAAGACACATTACGAAGAATACTTCATAATTTATGTTACAAATGGGCAAAATATGAGATGATTTCAAATTTTTAATGAATAAAATTGGGCAAAATCGATCATTTCACATAAGCATTATTTGAAAATTCCAATTATGTACAAAAATTAAAAACAAAACTTTTCTCTGATATTTCATAAATAAATAAGATTATCAAAAAACAAGTGAAATCAGATAGATTTTTAATGTTTACTAAACAGAATTAAAATAAAAAAATACTTTTTAAAAACCCCACACCTAGGAGTAAGGAAAATTATAATAATTAAAAGATAGGAATAACAGAAATGAAAAGAGTGAAAATAGCTACCCAGCTCTCAAAAGGGTTAAAGAGGAAAAAAAAAATAGTGATGGGGATCTTAGTACCTTCTGATTTCAGTTCAGACACCCTTCCAACTAGGCCATCCTATTCCGTATCTATTATATTAGTGTGTTTCATTAATTATCTTAATACATCACGATTCGCATTGTTTTTCAATGAATTTAAGAAGTTAGAGCTTTTGAAAACAGTCAAAATTCCAGTTTTCATTTTCTTTATCAGAATCACTTTCATGTTGAGTAGTTTATGAGAGCTTATTTGGTGTGTTAGTATCAATTTAAAGTTTATATGTTATTCCATTAGTATAGAATAATATATAAATATAATTTGTATTAACATCATCACAGACTAACATTTATGTGCCAGGAATTTAAATATTTCACTCGATTTTCAGTGGCTTCAGTTGGAGAAAGGTTAGAGGCGATAAACTTTCAGAATATTAAAGCAAGACGGCTTTTGAAAGGTCATCAAGCTAAAGTCCTCTGTTCTGATTGGGCACCAGATAAGCGCCACATTGTATCCTCTTCCCAGGTATGTCAAATCCTTTTTTATATCATACATGCAAATTACATTGTTATGCTCAAAGAAAATTTGCTGATTATCATAACGAAATGGCATGAAGATCACTGACAAAAATAAAAAGTTCAAATGGTATGGGCACTAAAAAAAAAAAAAGACAGAAAGTCCAGATTAAATCAATGTCATAGATATGGGGTATTATAATTTAGTTCTGATCATTGAATGTTTTGTTTTTATAACAGAGATAAAGTGTGGCCAGTCTAACACATTGAGTTGTTGACAACACATCATACCTATCAGTCCCTTAGACATAATAAATATTGCAAGGGTAGAAATACAATTATAAAATGGTTTATGTAAGATATAATAACAATAAAATGGTTTATGTAGACAGATAGAATAATAATAAAATTAAATCCAATGGAATAATAATAAAATGGATCATGTAATCATATTGCATATTGGAGTTGCATATCCAAAATAACAGATTTCTAGCTTTGTATCATTTATTTATATTGATTTTCCTATTCCTTGTAACGTTTAGTCACACATAACCAAAATTAAGTATGTTAAGTTTTTTTTCTTATTTTCTTTGGAAAAAGGGATTGCTTTTTGTACATTGATGCACTGATTACTGGATTATGCAACGAAGGATTACTGTTATAGAATTGTAGTCCTGAGTTTTGATAGCAAAATAGGTATTTAAATGGAACTGGCTAAAGAATAGTTTTTTTTGGATTCTCTTATTGTTAAGATATGCTGCTAATAGCCTTTATTGAAAATAATGATTAAAAATAAAAATCTGAGATTAATTTATTAGTAATACTTTATCTGAAACCTAGAGTCAAGAGAAGAGAGAATCTTATTAATTTTATAAAGAAAGAATATATATTAATATTTTATTTATAATTACCATTTATGTAGTAATTTACAAGTATGTCACCTTGTCTCAAACTTTAATAATTTTTAAGAGGCATAATATTTCCCATATTTTCTTGTTGTTGGGCGATATATATCTTCACCTTATTCTCCTTAGTTCTTCTTTTTTCTTTCTAAGGAGTTACTCGATTGTTGATACAAGAGAAGACATTGGGAATCACCCAAGCTTCTATACTAACAGGTTTTAAGGTATCTGTGAGTTGGGTTGACAAATTGAAATGTAACTTGGCATCCAGCACAAAACTTGGAGAATAGTGTCAGTAAACCATAACTTAGTGACTTAGCAGACCTGTTAACTCGGGGATTTGATTTTTTTAATGCAAAAGATGGATACAACTGTAGCAAAACTGTTGTTTTTTTTAACTATGCCATAAAAAAGATAAGTTTTCCTTAATATTCTAATAATTAGACAATTTGTTATACGAAAAAAATTTCAACCCTCCTCCCCCAGGGGGTTTGCTAATGGAAAGTTTCAATGTAGATATATAATGTAATACATAATGATTTAATTGGGAAAAAGTGGGGACTCTCTTTGTTTACTAAAAGAAAACTGAGAATGGTATTGTCTTAATCCTTAACTTAGTAGGTACAACGTTTTTTCTGTGCAATTGCTCAGTCTTGTTTTAACTTTCATTCAACTTGACTGTGCTTTCAAGAAAACATTAGAAACAGGGATATAGTCAATTTTATATTCGGGTATACTTGCAAGATGTGTGCTTAGTTTATTTGGGCTGAAAATTAACAATTTAGAGAATGTCACATTAGCCCAGTCAAATAAGGGTTCGACCTCGGAATGAAAGATATAAAGCTGAAAATTTGCATGAATCTTTATTTTGACTTTCTAAATGTTGGCTAAAAAGTCCCATAAAATAGTATCACGTTGGCGTCTCAAGTTAGTAAAGGTCAAAGGTAAAAAAAGCAACAAAAATAGTTTTTTTGTGAATATCTCGTATGCTATTCATCCTATATTGTTAGAGATTCTTATAAAACTTGTGAAATATAAAATTTCCTACAAGTTTGGCCTTATTCATTTTTTTTTTTATGATTAACTGTTCTGTAGATAAAATGCGGGGTTAGGTAGCGAGCATCCGCATGCAGGATAACTCCATGTAAAATGCAGGACCAGATGCATAGTTCTCATTACAGTGTTACTTATTATTATTAATACTTTTATTATCTATATGTATTATTAATGATAATTGTTATTAGTATTTATTTTGAAAGAATATTTTAATGGGGGGGGGGGGATAAAAAAAATCAATTAAGTAATGACCTGACTTCCGATATAGGGAATCATTATTCCACACTATTATTTTGTTACGTTTCCTTTAATCACCTTTTTTTTTTACAATACAAACACATGGAAATAATTTTTTTTTACCTGTTATCAATCAACTTATTGATTTATGTGACATCGGCTCTGAAACCAAATCAAACTGAAGACCACCAGATGCTACCTACAAGGTTGGTTTTTCGGGCTAACATAAAAGAAATTAAAAACTAAGTGTTTTAGTAAGAAGTTCTGATCTGAATGATTTATTGATAAAAAGATTAAATTCAATGAAAAATGTGATTTCCTGTGGACAGGATATGTTTGCTTGCTAGTCTTTCAACAATAATAACACATTGTTTACCCCAGTTATAATAGCACACATAATGCATTGTTTACCATTTGTTGACAAAATAATTATTATTAACTGTTTAAAAATAAACAAATTTACTAAATTAAGTCACAACACATTTATGGAATAATTACTATTTTCATAACAATTTTTTCCCTCAAGATTCGTCTTGTTCGCCTTCGTTCTCATCTTTGGAATGGCCTGATTCAAATTCTGGCCATTATCATTATCCTCACTGTCCAACACGTTTGACTCCTAAGCTTCAAGGATCTCAGGAACAGATTCACTTTCTCCTTTATAATCTTTTGGTACTGATAAAGCGTTGAGGCAAGCTAGTCTAGTAGCTGGCTGCAGACTGTGCTGCATTGCTACCCTACTTTTCTATATCCACACTTCCCAACATTTAGAAAGTCATAATAAAGTTTCATGCAAATTTTCTGATTTATATCTTTCATTCCCAGGTTTAGCCTTTTTTCACCTTATTTGTCTGGGTTGCATGACATATTATATGTTTCCACACTTAATATATTTTGCATTTAATGAAGGCATTTAATTACCACATAGTATCATGGGTGTTAAAAAGGGTGGCAGCATCCTGTTGACAGCCAACTTCTAGTCCATGTGATCCATTTAATTAAACTGTGCCCAACTATTGGTTTCTAAGCCTAAAGGACTAACTTTCATTAGAGTAAAAATTAAAAACCTAGGAATTATTTTAGCATGTAATCTAACAGCTGGGCCACAATATGTTTTTTTTTTACTTACACTATTATTTAAATTAATTGTGTTATATTTGCAAAATATCTAAAAATAAATAATAACTACCTAATAGCTCAGGAAGTTGTCTCAGCTTATACCATGTATAGCATACAGTTCATGATAATTTACTAATATTTATTTAAATATAACATACGCTGAAACAATTACCCTTCATTTCTAGGTCATACTTTAGTGTAAATGGACTGATTTTCTTGAATTAGTTTTAATGAGTATTATACCTGTTTGTGCTCATGCATCTGCTTGTGTGGGTGAGTTAGTCTGTTTTGCAAGAATATTTGTTTTATCATCAATTATATTACTTTGATATTACTATTCTATAATATGGTTCAAGTTAGCATGAATGGTGGTTGGTGTTGCTAATTACTAAAAACTTAACTTGTTTTTATGGAAAGAGCTTGTACTAATTACTCATATTTCATGGTTGTAGATATAATTTATACTTCAATCTTCGAGAACTATTAATTTGTTTTTTTTAAATGTTATTATTATTACCAATAATTGTTATTTGTTAATGAAGAATTTTTAATATAATAGCTTATTGTATATTATTACAAATTCTTGAAAATAAATATTCCATTATATTTGCATATTACAAGAAAGTTGTGGACTTAATTTTATTCATTTCACTTGTAAATATGGGCACCAAGAACCTTATTAACCTATTGCCTGTATGAAGGTACATCAGTTAGAATTATATAGAGAACTTGATTTACAAATATGTTTCCTTGTCTTGTGGTACAATGTAAAAACATACATTTATTCGGTGAAATAACAAAACGTTATGACCAGGACTTGATTCTGTGACATTGGTTTATGGCCTCTCCAATGTCCAGGCAGATTGTGCAGCTGTTTAGCTCATATTTAAGCAGTGAATATCTTTTTCTATATTGAAGCTTGCATTATATGTTCTAAGCAAAACATTGCAAGTGAGATGTTTTTCAGTCACGACTACAGTGTCATAATTTTTAGCTGAACAGTTTTAATTCCATTTACCAATTCTAAGGCTCAACCTCATTATCGTTTAATTTTTTTTTCTTGTCAAATTTTCTTCTTTCCTTGATAATTAAGTGTTATTCAAACAATAAAGTAGCGAATACTGTGATGTTATGTAATTTATTTCCACTAAATTTAACACCAATAGTGTTCAGGTACCTAAAAATAATCACTTATCATTATTAATATTATAATATCCACTCTAAATTATAAGTCGCTGACTGATGATCAACAAAGATATTTATTAGTATCATTAACATATAACAAAATATTAATTAACAATTGCTTATTTCAATAAAAGGTTAGTAAATTATACTTTCTTGACAGAGAGAGAATCACTTTATTTCTAAAATAAAGAGGCTACCCAGTTTTAATTGGGTAGCTGACACAGTAATTAAATCTATCAAATGACGATGATTTTAAGAACCAAATCAGGTACGCATAAATAAAAATAATAAACTTGGCAAAATAAATTTAGTGCACGCGTACACACACACACACACACACACCCAAGCTGTAACTTTAATATTTTGATTTAAAGTGGTTCTGTATTACATCCATTATGCTCAGTATGTCCTTATAGCAGTTACAGTTGCAATGTTGAGACAACTTGTTTTCATTCTGTTCCCAGCATTTCGCCCTGGCTGTTTTGCTAATGATTGGAAACTTTTCCAACTCCTTTATCACCTAGTGCAGTTTTATTTTTATTTCAAGACGGGAAATATCTGATGGACCATGAATGTTAATGTTAACATTTCAAAGAAGTAGCAGATATTCTTCTGTTAGTTGTTCTACTTTCTCTCTGTTAATATTGTATATTATTTTCAGAATATCTTTAAACTTCAAACTTAGAAACTTATTTTTAAAAAGGTGATTATGAAACTTTAAAAATGTACCAAATAATAAGTGAAAGAATTATATAAAATTCACCTGTTTGAGTTATTTGATAACACTGTCTGAAATAGCATCCTCTTACTTGGGGTTTCTTATGCTTTGGGCCCTTTAATATACTATTCACTGTCAGTTCATCAGCCTCAGAAGGATGCCTCTTAAATATAATGATGATGTGCTAATGCTAATGATCATGCATATTAAACTACTAGTTGGCTAAGGCTTACTTATGTCTTTCCATTCCTTTTCAATGCTTGAGAAATTTCCGTTAATTGAAAATATGGTACACTACAGTCCCTCAAAGGAGGAAAGCAAAAAGGATAGGTATCAGAAAAATGAAATGACTAATTTCATTTTCTAATTTGGCTTAGTTATAAAAAAACACTATTTTTTTTTATTTGGTGTCAGAAAAAAATCTTGTTTTAAATTGTGATTTCATAGTCAGTTGTTTAATGTGATTATGGGACTTTGTAAATGTACCAAATAATAAATATTGAAAGAATAATATAAAATTCACCTGTTTGAGTTATTTATAATATTATGTTAATTTACCCAAACAAAAATTGAGTAAAGTCTGTTGTCAAACTATATTTAACTAATGGAAAAGATATATTGGTTTTGGACTGACACTGACGAATAACTTAGTATCAGACATTTATTATTTCATTGTTTTTCTTGTATTTGATGTTTTTAAATTACAATGGGTCTTAGACTTTATGTAGTTTCACCCATATGGCCAAAAGTTGCTCAGGGATTTTCTTTCAATTCTTTAATTAAAATTATTGTAGATAGTGATACATAAATTTAATTAATATTTTTACATTTGCCAGTTATAGCAATAATTCATATTTGATGCTATGTATGTGCTATGTGGGATGCCCTTGTACATGGTACATACGGCAATTTTACATATTTACAATGAATCCAATTAGAAAAAAATAGTGATGTAAAATACGAACTAATTCAGAAATAAAATGAGCTTTAATATGTTGAAATTAATCGTAAATTTTGTTTCACAACCATTAAGCTATCTATAAATAGTTTTAAATTAAAAAAAATCATTTTTATTTCTATGCACTAATGTAAATTTGTTTTGTCTACTTCATTATTCGTTAGAAATAAATTGTATTTGTTTTTTTTAGTTTATTTGCTAACTATTAACGTTATGTTTATTATAATGTGTAATATAATTTAACTTAATAAATTAACTCTACAAACAAAAAATAGCATACCAATCACCAACTTATACTTACTCTTAACCATAAACAATCAAAAATGCCACCAGCGACTTGGGCTGTTGACGCCTTTAAGTAAACCAATTAAAAAAGAAAAAATCACACTTAGGATAAATAAATTTCTAGGAATCATCATTTTTTTTCCCGGTACCTCTAAACCATTTTTAAAAATTTATTCTTTACTCTCTACAGTTATTTTCTTCCATTAGCCACAATCTCAGATGATTGTTAATAAATCATTTTTCTTTATTTTCATGTAGAATGTTACCTACTTAAGGTAGTAAGTATAAACCCCATTTCTTGTGGAAAACTGGTATTTTTACAAAACATAAAAATACACTAATGTTAATAATTATTCTTAGCTGTAGCTATTGAACTGTAATATTTAATTTCTCATTTTCAGCTTCTTTTTGTGAATTTTAATAACAACGTATTTTTCTTTCATATCTTGTTTATTAGCTGTATTAGTTATTAATAAATTGTTAAGTTAAAAAAAAAGTCATAATTTTAATTATGTTAGATATATAAACTGTCTTAACTTTTTTAAAGACCTACACTGTTTTATTTTAATATTTTTTTGATTGTATGGTTTTGTTTGTGCGTGCCTGCACTTGCTATTAAAAAAAATAATATTTAATCAATAAAATAAAAAAAAAAGATGTATTGTTTTGAAATGCTGTCTTATATTTGTGGGTTTATGCAAGGATGGAAAGATGATAATTTGGGATGCATTTACCACTAATAAAGAACATGCTGTTACAATGCCTACAACCTGGGTAATGGCATGTGCCTATGCCCCTTCGGGCAACTTTGTTGCTTGTGGGTGAGTTTATTTATTTTAAATGTTGTTTGGTGAAATAGTATTATGTTCTATCTTCTAATTAATGCATGATTTGGTTTGTTGAATGTTGCATGTAAAGAGTAGTTATTAATATTAAATACTGGTTATTTTAATTTTTTGCTTAAAAAATTTCATCTTTTTTTTCTTAGGGATTACAAGGAATTTAGAGTTACTACTATTACACGTATAGTTAAATTGATTGATTTATTAAGTGGTTTGGAGCATTGTTTATGATTACCACTGATAAAATTACAATATGCCATTATAATAGACGTTGTAATTGAACTGATCACTAGATAGATACATGAAATATGGACTAAATTAATATATATGTTACTTTTTTAAATTGAAATATGTCAAACTCTAACTTTACTGGCCTACTACTACTAATACTAATTTTAGCAAATCCATTTCATCAATATTTGTTTTACCTAGTTTTATAAGTAACAGTAAAAAGTTAATAAAAACTGTTACCAACAATCACTTCTCATAGGCCAATTTTTGTTTTAATGAATGAACAGATTTTAAATTTGAAGAAAAGCTATTAGTACACAATAAGGTCCCAGAAATTGTTATTTCTCTAAAAACAAAATCTAAGAGGCGAGGGTAAACCATCTCTGTAGAACTAGGTTGGTGGGCTGATTGGATTTGAATTTATACTTCACAAAACCTTGGATTAAGCTAATTCTCCTTGACTTAAAAACATTAACAGCAAATGTGAGAAAAAAATAGACCTAAAAAAGTACAACCATAAAAAAAATTATTGCGAAAATGGCAAGAGTCTACCTGTGAGCAGAGGATAATTAATCATTAATGCTTCCATAGTAAATTGATGAAGCCAAGCGCTGACTTCCATGTGAAAGATTGTATTTTTGGTACTATGACTAAACTAATATTCTTTTCTCTTTAGTTATGTTTAATTTCATGTTAGTCAAACAAAATTGAATTTTTATGTTTTAATGTAAGCATTTTACTAATCAATAAAACTAGATCATATATTATTATTTATTTATTATAGTTATATGAATAAGTTTTTATAGTGGATGGGAGTGTTTGTGTCGTGATGAGAGTAGTTGCCTGGTGGTCGCCATAAAAACATCTAACGATTTAAGTAATTCAGTTTTCCATCCAAGGGTGTTGTTAAGTTTATAATCCCTCACACCTCAAGTTCAGCTGCTGTCAACAATAGTGACGATTCATTTATATCACAACAGAATCAAGCTACCAAACTGTATTTATTTTATTCTGTTTAACCTCATATCTGACCTATATTGACTTAATTTCCCACTACGCTACATCCCACGAAATTTAACTCAGTATAATATTATATTTCAAGAACTTTGCCATTTACTCAATCGTTAGTTTGTCTACTACAATTTAATATGTCCAGCGTCTTATAATTTTGAAAGAGTGAGGGAAGCTGGTAGAGGTTGATTAGGGATATTAACTACTTATGAACAGTTGAAGAGAAATGGTCGAAACAAGCGGACAGAGCTACTGGAGCAGGTTTACAATTTTAACTTGGAAAGAAGGATTGAGTGGTCTATGGTATCAAATGCTTTGGAGAACTCTAGGAGAATTAGGACTGTTAGTTTTTGTTGATAAATAGCTGGATGAATGCCAGTAGTGATATTAGTTAGTGAGATTGTGTGGAGTAACCAGACAGAAACCAGATTGGAAAGGATCGGGAAGTTTGGATCATTCAAGGTTATAGATTTGGCATTTTACTAGTCTTTCTAAGAGGTTGGCAAGGATAGAGATTGGGGGATAGTCGTTTAGTGATGTAGGTTTAGGTTTTTTTTTAAGGGTTGGACTAAGGCTTTTTCTCAAGAAGCTGGGGATACTTAATTTTGAAGGGAAAAATTGTATATATGGAGAAAAACAGCCAGGATAACTGGAAGGCATAGTTTTATTATAACCTAACAGGAATTCCGTCAAGACGAATCGTGTTAGTGCGTGTTACAGAGGTTATAAGGTCTGTGGAAGAGATATAGTTATTATTAAAATCATTGCCATTAAATGAGGGCTCACAAGAACTCTAGAATGAGCAAGATGTTGAAATGGTTGAAGTTGATACAAAATATTATTTCATTAGGTGCAACTGGGAATACTTCTGAGGAGGGAGCCACAGAGGGAGAGTTTTTGAAAGTGTTGCCATTTGGATTTGAAATCAGGAGTAGAGGAGAGGGCTTCATTAAAGTACTTGGACTTTGTTACCCACCAGACTGTATAGCCTGGGTCAAGTTCTGGAGTGCCCTGAACACCTGATAGGCATCTACAAGCCTTGTGTATCTTTGGGCAGCCTTACACCATGTTAGTAAGTCCCTGATCTCATGGCATATCCATGACGCAGGCCCATAGGTGTTTATGGGGTATGGGGCCCCTATTAAGTCTTGCAGGATTAACAGACAAATAATGCTGCCATCTATTGTGGTTTCTACTTTTGGGCAGCAATGATATTCTTTGGTTGCTTTCAGTCTTTTTAAGCCAATGGAGCACTCAAGAAACAGTTATCAGGTTGTGAAAACATCCGACTTGCTTTAGCCGTACTTAGGAAAAAGTCAAAATTCCAACTGCATCAACTTCTGAGAAGAAATATTAACCTTCCGATTTCAACTTGTTTAAAACCAAGGATAAACAAAAAATGATCCCGAGAAACAAAGATGAAGACAGTGATCCGAATGTAGGTAGTAGCTTAAATTCCCTTATTTGCAATATCTTTTTGGCTTTTTAGTCATTGTTGAGCTTACTAATGATAATACTAACTTCCTACTGTAATGATATTTGAATGCCTGTGACTGCTGAATGTGATTATTCTTCCATACAGCTTATAATATTTGAAATCATTTGAATTCAAAACATCAACTAGATTTTAGTTTTCAGTTGCCACTCAGATGAATTATTAAAAATAACTTTTAGATTTAAATTTGTCACATATATAAATCTAATTTATATGTATATATTGGAATTTACATTTGTGTTGTATTATTGTTTATTGGTAAATCTAACACAAGTGATAGGTGATTCATGTGGCATCTTGTGGGGACCAATTTGTTTAGCAATTTTGCTCACTTAAACTTTGCTAACTTTTTCAGTAGGTAAAATAATTATAGTTTCCCTTTAGAAAAATGCTTTGATGCTGTTATTTGTTCAGGATAGGGTCTGAGGAAATTCGTTCATTTCTGGAAGGTCTGCAATAGTTTAGACAAGTTTATTTGGGAGAACAAATCAAATCTTGAGATTAAGTTTGAAGTGAAATAGCTGAAGATAAAACATTAGCCAAGTCTAACCCGTTCCAGCATTAACATAAAAATGACTAGTTATTAATTTATAAGAACATAGTCCTTTTGTCCAAAGGAAAGTGTGTGACTTGGGTGTGGCCCTAGTTATGATTGAAAAGCTGAACTTACTTTAAAAGATATTTAATTTAATTCTTAATTTTCTGCATTTAAAAACTGCTTAAAAAGATGAGTATGTTTATTTTGCATGTGCTTTTATATACAACGAAGATATGTGTAAGGATAATTTTTAGCTATAAAAATAACTATTGCTAGTGATTCTCACTTATTCAAGAGACTCATGGACCTGATCCTTCTTTTTAAATTATATATCTTGTTAGAATTCATAATGATATGACATATTGAAGTATTTAAACCATAAAAATTTAATAAGTTACATATTTTACAAAGAATTATATAAATTAAAATTTAATTTGTTTTTTAAATATCAAAAATATTTAGCCTCAGGGTTTATATGTTCAACTTTTATTTGAAAAATGTCATATTCCATATAATTAAATTTTATTTTTCTTTCTTTCTTCTTGTTTGAAGGCTTCTCTCTTCAATACCTTGCAACAAATAAATGGTAGTTCATAGTAATCAAATTAAAAATAATTATTTGTATAATAATAAAATGTATTGTCACTTTGCATAACATATTACTATGTTTTGTTAACAATTTTTATTAACTCTTGTTTCTGTCACAAAATGAGAAGCTTTTGAAACCCGCAATACATGGAAAACCCTGTTGACACTCTGTACACTACTTCTCTTCTATCCATGTGATCCCTTGACTTTGATAATGTCAATCATTAAGCTATAAGCAAATTTGTGATTAGTTCCCCACCCGCCCGTATGTAGCATCACCGCGCCAAGCCCCTTCATCCTAAGCGAGTAATTTCATGATAGCGACTATAACAATTTTTTTATGAAAACATTTCCAAATATTTTCACAAAATATTAAACAAATTAAAGTAAAACACCAATATACTTTCATACTTGAAATAGTCCCTGGGGCCATAGAAACCTCACTGTGTGGGTAGAGAATGTTAAGATACAGACATGGGGTGCTTAGTTCAAAGTACTCACTATTGTATGCCATGGCACATGTAAATCTATAAATCACTAAAAATTAAGAAATTAAGTTGGTAGAATGAAAATGAGTATTATTTATGTCTTAATCCTTTGGGAATATTTATTAATAATGTGCATTTATTCTGATTATTTGTTTTAGTGGTCTTGACAATAAAATCACAGTTTATTCTATAAGTTTTGAAGAAGATGCCTCAAGTAAGAAGAAAAATGTTGGTACTCACACTAGTTACACATCTTGCTGTACTTTCCCAAATTCAGACCAACAGGTAAGAATTCAAAGTATATAATTAGTAAAAATACTTTCTCTTAAACAAATATCTGAGTTCAGTTCTGATAGATGTCCATACATTGTTATAAATATTTTGATGAATTTTAAAGACAACTCTGGTACTCTTTTGACAGTTCAATGATAATTCTGACACAGTTTATGATATAAACACAGGATCTTTGGGGTCAAAGGCCAATCCTAAATAAAGGCGAAATAATTCAAGCTTTCAGAGAAACTGATTTGAAGCAAGCTATGATTTTGATCGCCTGATTCAAAATGATACATAATACATGACATAAAGTACATTACTATTCATGGAGTAGGGACGTCTTTGGACCTTAACAGGGTGACTAATTGAGACTCCAAGGATTGTTGACAAATGATATGTAAAACTGTAGCAGAACTATTATTTTGTTTCAAAGGGAAAACTAAAAAAACAAAATAAGTTTTGCTTATCCATCTATAAATCTCAATCTGTACTACTGATTGTACATAAGGGAAGTTCCACTGTTTACCTATCCTTCAGTATGTACTCTACCCTTGCATCAAAGGAGACAAAACTATCTTCAATGAAGAATAGGACCTAGAAGAAAGAGGAGTTGCTTTCTCTCTGTCCTGCAGTTGCTTTCACTGCAGTGCAAAAATTTGATTTAAAAAAATGTCTAAGCCATTGGGTGTTAGTATGCAGTCTTCTAACTAAGGATTTACACTCCAGCCTGCAACTGAATTCCAATAGAACATTTAGGTTTTGGAATTATGGATTTTTAATTAATACCAAATATATTTTTTAGAAATATGTTGATATAATCATTATATTTAATAGGGTTTTTTTTGTTAAACCAACATTGTTTTTAATTTTGCTTGAATTAATTATTTATAAATACTGCATATAACCTCTGTGATATTGATTCTTGGATATTTTTTTTTTTTTACAATGAGTTGAATTTTTTAGATTTTAACTGGGAGTGGTGATTCCAGTTGTGCCTTATGGGATGTTGAATCAGGACAACTTTTACAAAATTTTCATGGACATACAAGTGATGTAATGGCATTAGATCTAGCTCCATCCGAAGCAGGAAACACTTTTGTTTCTGGTGTAAGTTTAATACCTTTTTTTTTAATAGAACTTGCCATACTCTCTTTCCTTTTTTGGGATCTAGAAATTTAACTGCTAGGTCTTTTCTGAGATCAGATGAATGAGTTGGAGCCTTCCTCTACTACATGAGTAAGTTTGCGACAATTATAAATTGTACTAAGGAGTCTAGGGTGAAAATTACTTTTAGGTTTTACATGAGCAAGATGTGATCTAAAATGTTAGGAGAGTTGGATAGTGTGACTTTTAGTTTTTCAGTGAGATCAGAATTGCCTTTTAAGTGATAATCACATTGGATTATGCTATGCACTTCCTATATCCAAAAAATCCCTATTTCTCACTCTATCTGTGCTCGTAAGTTGTAACTATTGCTTCAGTGAAGTTGGTTCAGCAGAAAACTAATGTGGCATCCACTCTTAAGCCCACCATTACATATTATTGTATTGGAATATCTGAGAAATCTCTTACATCTTTTACTGTTTCATTCCTTAAATTATCTTATTTTTATCTTTGATTCAATCAACAGTCATTTTGTTTTATAAATTTATTGATTAATAATATACACAAGTAAAACCTTCAGTTATCCTCTACATAACACTCTTTTGCCAACAATTTTGAGCATTCCTAGTTCAAAAAAGGTTTTAACCACATGCTCCTCGATGTCTTCTTTGTTTTCAAATCGTTCTCCTCCAAGCGATTATTTTATTAGCGTAAACATCGGGAGACAAATCTGGACTGTTGTAGGTTGGATGTTTGATTTTGATTTCCTCCAATTTGTTTGTTCCATGTCAAAATTGCGGTGTGAGGTCTAGCATTGTCTTGGAAAATTATGACATTTCTCTTTTTCACTCATCTTTTGTTTTGGTAGGCAGCTTTTGTTGACTCTTCAACTGGCAATAGTTAGTCCCATTCAACATACGTCCATTGGGAAGAAAATCAACGAGTCAACCAGCGATTGCCTTAAATAAACTCTCGAATGGGACAGGTGTGAGACGACCTGGGGTGAATCATGACTTTCGTTTGCTAAACTGTCTCGGCCACCCTTACATTGCCTGGCCCAAGTAAATATCCGGTTTTGGGACAGTGTACCGTCCTTAAACTGTGTCTTCAAATGAGCTAAATAAAATATCCAAGGCTTGAACCCCTTCTTTGGTTCAAAACTTTATAATAACCTGTGCAATAGACGAAAGAACCTCTTGTTCACTCATAGCTGTACTCAGGACAGAACATAGTGGAGCAGCTAACCAAGGTGGTTCCCCTCTCTAATACACCGACCTTGGTTTCCCAAACAAAATACTACTACTATGCATTTAATACATGTCTTTTGATTATTCTAAAGATATCAGGAAGGATATTTTGTGTTAAATCACGTAGCCTGAAGCCTTTTGGCTACTCAATCTGCTTCTTCGTTATCTGAAACCTGCTGTTATGGATGTTCGACAGAAGAATTCATCTATTTAATATAATCGATTTCATATTCATTGTATAAGTTTTTATGAAACTGACATGGAGACTCCAATGAAAGATTTAAAAAAAAACACTGAAAAAGGAATTGCCCAAAATTTAATGTTGAAAGTTTTTTCTTAACGTTTGATTTGTAGGCATATATATTCGGCATAGAAAGAATAAAAGACTCATTTGAAAACATGTTTTTGCAGTAATTTTCAGTCCAATTCAAATGTTATTTTGCAAACTCCATGCAGGCTCTTTGATGATCTGTGGTGAGCAACAGTTCTGTGGATGACCTCTATAGTCACTAATTTATCTAGGCAAGTTTTCTGCTTAAAGTTTCAGTACTTCGAACAGTACAAACTTTTTGAGCTGTTTCAGAGGCAGTTGAAGAGTGATTCTGTATAGTTTACATCACCTTATATTGATCATCCAGTGGCCCTGTTGCTCTATGTTAGTTTAATCCTTGTATTGCTGGATGACCCTCTGGACCGTCATTTCTGGCAAGTCTAAAGCCTGTACCATGTATCATTGAACTCTTTTCATCATCAATAAATAGTAAAGTACAGGTCGCTATTGAACAGGACCACCATTTTTAATCACAAGAGATCTTTCTTTCTAGGACACAAATGTGGATAAATTTGTTTTTAATGAATAAAGGTTGTTTATACAATGCAACAAGATATGATTATTAATCACAAAAAAAAAGAAAAAAAAAAGGATTCCCACACTTTTTTTCTATAGAAATAAGTAGAAAGTCATGTGCAAAAATACAACAAAATAAAAATTAATGAAATTTTCAAAGTACACCACTTTTTTTGTTCATTAGTGTATTTAGTACTACATCGTATACATTTAAAATGTTTGTAAATTTATTTGTATTTAACTGTTTGTATATGTGCACTTTACCAATTCGTTGCTGTTTTTGTTTTTTTTAGAGCTGTGACAGGAAAGTTTTTGTTTGGGATATGAGAACTGGGAACTGTGTGCAATCTTTCGAAGGACATTTATCTGACATAAATAGTGTAAAGTTTCACCCAAGCGGTGATGCTGTTGCTACTGGCTCTGATGATTCAACAGTAAACCTTTTTGATAAATATAACATTGTTTAGCTAAATAAATTGCTTTATTGTATTACAATTATTTATACTATTATGGGCAATTAACAGGAACTTACTTATTTTTTTACATAATTTTTTTGTTTTGTTTTCCAGTGTCGTTTATTTGACTTGAGAGCAGATAAAGAGGTAGCAGTTTATACAAAAGAAAGCATAATTTTTGGAGCCAATTGTGTTGACTTCTCAGTTAGTGGTAAGAGTGCAGTAAAAGTTTTTTCATTTACTTTGATACTTTTTTGGTATTCTAAATAAAATTATGAAACCCTCCTCTGCTAATGACTATCAATTATTGAAAACCAAAATAATTCTATTAGGAAAGAAATATTTTAATTTTTCTAAGTTGGCCACTTTTTTTGTGAGGCAGTGTATTATGTTGAAATGTTGTCCATTAATAAATTAGATGAAAATCTATTGTTTCTATCATCAGCCTAAGCTGATATCCTAACAATCAACTTATATTTTTATGCAATTGTTTTCACAATTTAATGCTTCTACTACTTCATCGAGGTAATACAAATTATTTATCCACTTATAGGGCGATTACTGTTTGCTGGTTATAATGATTATACTATTAATGTATGGGATACATTAAAGTGTGCTCGAGTTAGTCTATTGTACGGTCATGAAAATAGAGTATCTTGTCTCCAAGTTTCGCCTGATGGAACAGCTTTATCAACTGGCAGTTGGGATTCAACCTTAAGGGTTTGTAGAAATTCTCTTCTAATAGAAAATTGTTTGCTTTTATATTTAATAATATTTTAAGAATATACTACTTTTAAAAAACCTAAAGTTTTAATTCGAAATTCATTAAGCACATATTTCACTGTTCCATACTCTTGTTGGTTATGTTCTAGGAAAATTCCATGGATACAAAATCCTATAGAAAAATCGCTTAATAATAAAACAAGTTTTACACGTAGGGTAGGAAACAGGAGGGGCTGACCTCAGGAGTCTCCCACTTATTTTTATGGAAGTGAAATCAATTTTAGATCATAGCATGAAGCAGTTACACTTACAGTTTCATGTCTCATGATATGATTTACATTTGATTGAAAATATGATAAAAGGTTGTGGTTTAACCTATTTTTGACCTCTTTTCCAGTAAAATAATTGTAACGGACCACTTCCAAATAATTATAAAAATACAGTAAGTCAGACTCTTCCTTGGATTAATAACAGGCCATACAATCTAATAACTAGTAAACTTTCAAAGTATAAATGAGGGTAAACTATATTTCAAGATGTTATACAACTGAAAATTGTGTAAAAATCCTTGTATGAAAAGCCTATTGCTTCTGTTAAACCAGATCTAGTTAATGCCTCTTAATAAAATGTGTCATCCTTTTTATATCGCTGAGAAAGTGAAAATAATTTAACGAAAGTGATTTTTCTAATAAAAATCTATGCTGGAAGCTAAAAATTAGCCTATTCAGTTTCCCCCTGGCAGCCACCAAATATAGATGTGTTCTAAGTGTTCTCAAATTAGAAATTTATAACATTTTTTTTGTAGTCTCCAGGTGTCTCCGTCTTAAGAACCTTAAGTAGTTTCATATTATAGAAAATTAAAAATTAATTGATAATTAATTTTAAATGTAATAGATTGATTATATTTATAGTGTTGCCTTCGATGGCTGTCTTCATCCTTTTGATCAATAATGTTGCATACTGCTTTCACCAGATCACTAATGGTCTTTGAATTGTTATTACTTTCACCAATTTGATTATCTTGCACTTATTAAACCAGTA
This sequence comes from Acanthosoma haemorrhoidale, assembly GCA_930367205.1. Classification (NCBI taxonomy): domain Eukaryota; kingdom Metazoa; phylum Arthropoda; class Insecta; order Hemiptera; family Acanthosomatidae; genus Acanthosoma; species Acanthosoma haemorrhoidale. The sequence goes on along the minus strand of OV884009.1, from coordinate 33,500,011 downwards.
ACATTTAAATATTATTGGGAGATCAATGAAACTCTGTTATTTCGGATTTAGTTATGTATGTATGCATTAACAAGCACTTTTTATTGTGATCTTAGTACTGTTTCACTTCTTTCTTCTCATTTAACAACTATACTCCCTCCCTTGAGTTTTAAATACAACTGCCCTCTCTTGGATCTAAATAACAACTATATTCTATTAAGCCAACAGAACAACTGAGATCTTTCTTCAATGCTAACTACCAACAGACTGCCAATTAAACAAGACTCAAATGTTTGAAACCCCCCAACCAAGTAGGCTAGATCCCAAAGTATTGTCTAATGTCATGGCCTCTTAAATTGTTTTTATACTAAATAATAGATAATGGTGAAAATAATAATCCACACATAGTGATCTCATTTTGAAATTAAAAATGGTCCTTTTATTTATCCATAATGATTTTCTGAGATTGCCTCCTTTTTTTGATTCCCAAGTAAAGGTAATGAATGACTAAGTAATAATCTCACACAAACTCAGTTTGATTTATGTTGACTTCATGGAATCCCCAACGAGAATTACAAGCCAGGATTTTTCCAATTTAGCTCTGCTTCAGTCGTAGTTGGTTTCCTACCATTAAGACATGTTTCTGTTTAAGTTTTAAATATAAAATAAAATGTGTCATCCTTTGTCTATTGCTGAGAAAGTGAAAATAATTTAACGAAAGTGATGTTTCTAATAAAAATTATGCTGGAAGCTAAAAGTTAGCCTATTCAGTTTCCTGCTGGCAGCCGCCAAGTATACATGTGTTCTAAGTATTCTCAAAAGGCATAGTGATAATTTTAATCAGAGCAGACGTACCACTCTCACATAGGCCAGTGAATAATCTTGTTCACACTAATGTGGTCGGGATTCAATTCCATCTTGATGATAAAAATGTAATGGCATTTGCAACCTATATCCTTCCTAACAAATTATACACTGCTGATTTGATTAAAATATTCAGTTGAGCAAACAGATGTTAGTGTTTGGAGACCTAAAATTAAAAATGAAATTAAAAAAATGTGAAGTGAAATTGTCACAACACAAACAAATATGGTAAAATTATTTTAATTTTAATTTTACAGCTTCAAATTACACCACCTTTGAACCTACTCATATCCCATCTCAGTGGCGGTTTAAACCAAGCATGATTTATCTGGTCCTCTAAAGAAATATTCTAAATCTCTCAAGACTCATTTCCTTTCCTTGTCTCAACTCCGACCTTAACCCGGTGATTCCCCGCATTGAAAAACATATTACTAAAAATTTATCCTCCCATAGATTCCTCATCAAAAAAGCAAACTGGAAAGGATTTCGAAATTTTTTAGATTGACATTAACCCCTCCATTAATCATTCATCTGATATTGACAAATCTATAACCCAATTATCTGAAGCAGTAAAATCCGCAATGATAACAGCCATCCCCAGAACTTCTTACAGTAATATACATATGCGATTGCCAAACCCTTTGAAAGATCGCATAGAAATTAAAAACTGAATTAAAAAAGAACCATCAACATATAAGCAGATAATTAGGTCAATTTTTTTTCTCCAAAAAATGCAATTTTGATGTCATAAACCAATTGGAAAAACAAAACTGGCCATTCTAAACAAATTTCACCCAGGAGATAAAAATATGTGGACAATACATCAAATTTTTATTAACATCAAACCATGTACCTGATCTCTAAACTCTAGCAACTAATTTATCTACTCAAATTTAAAAAAAACAGAGGTATCACCTTTCAATTTTAAATTTAACAATAACTTGACTGAAACATTAGCAACGGCAAACCACAACCGAATTGTAAATAAAACCTCTCAATTCCTAAGAAAATCTATACCGCATTCTTTCCCATCCATTTCTCCAAAAGTCACATGTAAACAAAGAAAACTGCTGAAAGTAAAAAAATCACAAGCAGTAGACACTATAGTCAATATTCATTAAAAATTTCAGCAAAAAGGCAACCATTTCCCCCACTAAAATCAACAACAGCATTCTCTGATACAAGCACTTCCTTCCCTCCATCCTGGAAAATAGAAAAAATCATCATAATACCAAAACCAAACAAACACCATGCAAACATAGGAAACTTATAGACCAATCATTCTTTTGAACATTTTTTCAAAAATATTTGAAAATTTTATACTCCAATGGATTACAAATCCCATAGATGTTAATAATTAACGAACAGTTTGGTTTCAGACCACACCACTCTACACTCGTGCAGCTTGCAAAGCTAACCAACTATATAATAAAAGCTTTTAACGGGAAGAAACATGTTGGGATGATCATGCTTGATATAGAAAAAGTTGTCGGTATGGTATAGCACACCGGGCTTATTCATAAACTTTCCAGCTTACAAAATACACTTATCCACTCCTAACGTTCTAATGGATCTTTTTACATTACAATGAATAATATCACCTTAACAACTCATCACCTATCAGTATGACTTCTTCATGGTTCTTGTCTATCATCATAAATCATGTGATTTACCTGATAATTTTGTTCTATCTTACTAAAATTAGAATCATGCACATTTCTTTGTATACTAAAAAATAATTTTGTGAGTTGAAGGTCTTTATTTTGGTGAAGTCATGATATTGTTATCTACAATTTTTTTTTCGACTAGGTATTCAAGTAAAAAAGTTGTATTTTATTTATTAATGAGCTCAGGTTTACAATTTAAATTTAAGGAGTAACTCCAGTTTAGTGGTTTATTTTGTTTTGCTAAAATATGTATGTATATTTATTTTTGCAAAGATTCTTTCAACAAAAATTTTTTTTTTCAAAAAAATGAATTTAATCATTTTCTTAATTTCATTAAAGTTTTGTATTTAATTTTATGATTTATTTGTTAAGGTATGGGCATAAACACTCCGACATTGGACATACTTCATCTAAAAGAAAATAATTTATAGTTGTTATGTAATAGATTGTTGTACAATAGGTATGTAATGAATAATAATCAGGGCCAGCTTGTCTACTTATGGTGTAAGCTGTAAAATATGAATACTAATATACTTGATTAATCTTATTTGTTTTGTCATTTTCTTTTAGCCAAAGAATTAATGTCGATATAACTATTCAAAAATGGTATTTCTGTGATAAATTAAAAAAGACAAAACCTCTTGGTAATACGTAATACACATGTGGAAAAAGCTGGCCCTGTTTATGAAGTTACCTAATATTTCCTAGTATTACCTAAAATACTTTAAAATATAGAATGAAATAATATTCTGTCTACTATTGAAAATCATTCTTATTAATGTAAACCTCTAAAAATGTTATTTGTTTTAAACTTAGAAAAAAATAGAAATATGAGTAGTATTTTTAAGGAAAGTTATCAATGTATAATAATAAATATGTCATGAATATTTCATATACCTGTTCCACTACAACCTACTTTGTTTTACCTAGTATTTTAATATAAGAAAACCAACATGAAATTTATAAGAAATTGCAGTTTTTATTTTAAAATAGTTTTGGTTATTTTAATTTGTTTTTCTTACATCCATGCCACTTTTACACTTAAATATACTAAATTTAACCACTCGTTAACTAGCGGATGTATTTTAAAAGATTAAATTAGTTATAATTACTGCACTTGATCAATTGACTTGTGCTGAGCATGTGATTTAAGTCTAACACAGTGCTGACCAACCTACTTGCTTAAGAAACTTCAAATACATCTTTTATTGAAAGTGGTTGGACAAGAGTTTATCTTTAGCCAGGGTTACAATGTATTGACATTATTAGAGTTGTTTTAATTTGTCGTGGTATATTTTTTTTAATAACAATTTTATTGTTTAACTACGATTTGCAAACAGCATTTTTTGTATAGATTAGCGTATTCTTAATTGTTATCGATTATGTTACTTAATAAATAATTATTGCTGTTTGAATAGGATACAGGGACCCTCCATTGTTTATTTCTTACAGAATCGAAATGATCCATCTCTCCTGCAGGCTAGCTCAGTTGGTAGAGCACTGGCTGGATATTGGGGGATCCCGGATTTGAGTGCCAATCCTGTCAATATATTTTTTCTTTGGCTAATAATTATGAATAATATTGCGTTCTGTACAAAAATTAAAATTGACTATATGATATAAAACCATATATTGAAATATCTTATATTATCATGTAATGCCATATCACAGGCAAACTAGCTCTCAGTAACTTAAATTATGGGTTGTATTGTCGCTGCTGTCAAATTTCTGTGCTCACCGTAGTATATTGCTTACCTTCTTTGCAAGAGTATGGACAAAGAGCATTCATATTGAGATGATCCTCACTCCTACAGCTTAGTTCAGTTGACAAAGCCCTGACTGAATTTTGGGGAGGTCCCAGGTTCAAATCCTGATCCTGCCAGTATGTTTTTTCTTTAGCTGATAAATATTATCAATATTGGATTCATACCATTACAAAAATTTACTATGTAATTACTAAACTGTGACCTTATAATATGCTCAGTCACTATGTTCACCACTTTTGTTGCGATGTATTATTGACTGTACTAAGTGTTAGTCCAACATAAATTATCATCATGATTCCAAACATTCACCAAAAGAATCTTAGCATTTTCACCAACTTTATCAGAGCCCAAAATTGTAATATCTATTATATGTCTTTTTTTTAATAAGATGATGTACGGTATCAAATTAATAGTTATGGTTTGGGACTGGTTATTATTTGACATGTTCATAAAGCTCCAGTGGTCGATCTTACACCTATATGATGAACCATATCTACTTTAGTGAGGGCAGAAATGCATACTTAGCCATATCCATAACGGTAAGATCCACAATCTAGTTTGTGGCAGACAAATGCCTGGTAGACATTTAGTCAAATAAAACAGTCTGATTCCCAAGCAGTTCCACTATGCAATATCAGTATTTAGAGCTTTATCCATTTTTTATTCAGGTTCATGAAATGTTCTAGTAAGGTGACTGTTCCATGAGAGCTGCCAAATGAGTCCTAAAAATCGGAAGTATCTTGTATACTTTTGTTCCTTCTACTAACTCTGGTGTCTAAGGAGTTTTTCAGAGCCTACTAAAGTGAAAACATTTTTTTTTTCACTGTTCACTTTTAGTTCTGATTTTTGTGATGTATATACTATTGATTGATTTTTGTATTTTATATCCTGGTTTTTTCAAGAGATAAATCATAGCAAAGTTTTAAACTAAAAAACTCTTGGATGGCTAATCCTCAAATCATTAATTGCCCAGGATAATAATGTGGCGCTAAAGACATAACCTTGTGGTACTCCATTAATTTGTTGTTTCTTTCTTGTTCGGATACTGAAAGATCTCTGGCTGAGGAATCATATAATGAATGTATGCAAATTATCTGTAAAATCCCAAGTTGTACAGCTTGTAGCTGTTATTATTCTTATTCACATCTAAGTCTAGTTGAAGAATACCATTGCTTGACATGAAAGCATGGATTTCTGCCTTTATCTGCACCAAGCAAAGCAGTTGAGAAGAGTCACATTGAACATTTTGAACAAAGTTTTTTTTTTTTTCCAATCTCAACATCACCCGTTTTTAGCATCATTTCCATTATGCTACAGACGCAACTGGAAGTATCAGCCAATAACTAGATAGTTGATGCCTTTATTTTTCCCAGATTTTAGAAATGGGATAACTTCTGCTTGATGTCACATTTGTGGAATTTCCCGACACTTAATTATTGCAGTAGTTGAGAATTTTCTCTGTGATATGTTTCATTATTTAATAATCTATTTCATTGCTCCATAGAAAGAACCCTACAGTTACTACCCCCTTTGTTACTATTGATATCAGCATCTTCCTTTGTAATCATTTATTCTTGTTGGCTGGGATCTATATGTAATAAAAAAAGTAACATATCTATGTATTTATTTTAACAGAAATATGTAACTAAAAATCCATTAACTAAATTTTGAGTGTGAAGGTAAGGGATTCTGTAAATTTAGAAAATTCTCAGTCTACTTATCCAACTTTACTTAACCAAAAGTTTACTTATTCAAAATTTCTCTGAAATATGTTAAAATATATAATATATGTAAAATAAAATTAACCCAAAATCACTTTAAATCCTTTAGAAAGTTTAGTAATCGATAGTACCGCAAATATTTTGCTCTGGGGAAAATATGTAAACATGATACTTACAAATTCCAGCCCTAGTAATTAGTAATAACATTGAACTTAAAATCCCACTGATCCCTCCTGTAAAAATTAAAACTGAAAATATTGAATTTCTTCTCATACAGCATAAGCATAAACCAACTGCAAGTAACCTACTTTTGTTATATCTCTGTTTCTAATTTATTTGCGAAAACTGAGTTGGTGTCTTTACTTTCAGTTAATAGGCCTCTATATCCCTGATTAGGTTACATGTAGAACTGGTGAGGTTGCTATAGAGTTACTTAGTATACAATTTTTTTTTTTTTTTCAAGAAACAAAGTTAATGTTGGTTTTTAGTATCCAAAAACCTCTAACTGCAAATTTAAAAAAAAAAAAAAAGAATTGTGTACGGGTGCAGGCCCAAGTCACAACGCAAAATTCGCCAAGTTTTGGCCTGCGAAAGACCGAGTTCTTGTGAGCGACGCGAAATCGACTGCCTTGGATTCTCCTGCTCACTCTCACGGACAGCGGTGATGTTTTCGGCAGATGTTGCGTTTCGTCGACGTACGGATGTTGGCTGATTGTATACTGAACCAGTGGACTCAAATTTATCCGCCACACTGCGAATAGTCCTCTCGGTAGGACGGTTATAGCGACCACGGAACGTTGCCCGAACAGAACACCCATATTGGTAAAATAATTTTATCATTTTCACGTGTTATTGAACGCTATATTCGTCCATAGTGATTTGGCAAAACAGATTAAATAAATGACAGCCAATTCGACAGATTCAGCTTAAACAATATGGCCGCTATCAACTGTTAATGTTCGGAAGACGCTATATACAAGGATTCAACTGATTATGGGAGCCGTTATGTAGGTAGGTTACTGGATTCTACTCAAAACTTAACGCATTAACTATGCCTGCAAATTTCACGAACTACTAATAGATAATTTTAAGCAATGAACATGATATAGTATGGCATGTAATCTCTAATTTGCCGCACTGACTGTAACGTATGCATATAAATTAACGATTGCTTCATAAAATAATAGCAAAATAAATAATAGTTTATTATTCTACAAATATAACAGAAAATATATACAAAATATTCTTAAGTTCTAAGAAGTGTCTCATGTCAGGATGTCCTTGTACTTCGCTATTGCTTCTTTTACTATAACTGTTAAGGAATCAAGGGCGTTGTTATCAACTCCATTCGATATAATATTCCACAGCTCATTACCTGAAATGTTCAAAATAAGAATGAGCTTATACTTACTGATAGTCAGGGAATAGTAAAATGTTCAACATAAAATTAAGAACAAATAAAATTACTACAAAAATAAAGGTGTACAAAAAGTGTTTCGTCATATTACTGTACACACCTTGTGAGTAAATAACATTATCGTTTTCTAGTTTAAATTCTAGCAATGTGTTCTGTAGATAGCCCATAGATACAGGCCAGAAGAAATTGAAGAAGTTGAATAATAGCATTAATGGGTGATAGGGGGATGTCACGTAGTTAAAAAAGAACACAAATTAAACGTGAACCAATATCTGAATAAAATAATACCGTTAACATTAAACTTTACTTGAAGTTTTTAAGATAAATTTATATGCAATCAGTGAGTAAAATATTAAAACACCTGATTTGTCTAAAAATAACAAGTATTTTTCTTGTGGTTATATTTTTTTTTACTCTGGAGAGTAAAGTGACAACCCCTCGCGCGACAAAGTACGACTACACTCGTGTTAACTGGGAGTTTTATCGCAAATTTACCATAACTTGCATACAATGCCAGTGCTCTGCACCAAAGAAAAAGTACAGCCAACACCGGACCTCACTCTGAAACGTATTGCCTTGCGCAATAATTGGGAGAATAAGTGGAACAGGACCAGAGACTGACAAGCCAAGGTGCTGGTGTATTCTCTAACAACGCAAATCCGAAGCTTGATGCGAATCTGGAAAACGGCCAATTGGCACGAACGTCTATACGACACGCGATAACAGAAAGTTCTGGAAGGTGTTGAAGACCTCTTAGTGGTACACCTTCACGAAGCCGACACTCTTCTTACTCCGGAACAACAAAGGAAGAAACTGGGTGACCACTACGCGTGGGACATCTCGGCTAGGGCAGGCGACTACCACCCACTTCCTCTGCTTCCTTGAACATGTTTGTATCTCCGAATCAATTCAAGGCAATCCTTCGCCAGCGCACCGGGCGCGTTGGGAAACCAACCTCTGCTAAAACAGGTGCCAAGGAGAGGGATAGTAAAACTCCCCAACTTGTACAATTTTTGTATGAGGTACTTTCCTGACACTTGGAAACAAACCAGAAGCGGAGATCAGCCTATCTACTAGACGACATGGTGTAGATTCTGGAAAAAAATATTTTGAATTATCTCAAAGGCTACTGTGTGGGCAACGAGATCGTTCCGCCAGAGCAAACACTAGTTCAAGCCAGCCTTAGCAAAGAACATCCGCTTGTGAAACTGTTGTCAGAAACTTAGCCTCGTCTATGATTCGGTTAGATTGCACGCAGGCCTTTGACTTAGTGTCCCAAGGGGGGTCCGGTGATAGGCTTTTCGATGCTGTGCCTCTGAGGTGAGGAGTAGCAGGGAGCGGTGCTGTCCCTAGCTTTTCAACGTGTACACGTCTGAAATCGTTGGAGCCCGGTATAAGACTTCTGAAGTTACTGCTTTCACTGACGACATCACGGTGTACAGTAGCAGCATGAACGCCAAGAGAGAACTTCGCTTCGACCGGCCGAACCAGCTTGCAACTTTTTGTATGAGAGCGTTATTAAATGTTAATGTATAATATAATAAATTTTGTGGTTATGAAAGTCTGCGTAGTATTTGGTCCTGGTTTTAACTAATCAATAGATAAGATGTGTATTAATAAATATTGTATTGTATGAAGGTTTAAATGGTTCAGTTGATTTAATTAAGTTGATAAAAAGAGGTACATTGTAATATATATATATAAAAAAAAATGTCTTTAGAGGGTTAGCACGCGCCTGTTTGTGTTATTTTGCCTTAAACCCTTACACAATAGTAGTATAAAAGGCACGTTATATATGCCACAGAACTGTCAACATTATACTTATAGAAACCGACATAAAATATTTATCTACTGTTTATCTTTTTAGGCTGGCAGCTTTCAAATCTGAGCAGCACAATAGTATTTATTACGATAATTTACTTTCTAAAAAAAACATATCTGTGTAAGTACAAGATACCTGATTTTGCATTTCTTGATCTAGGCAGCCTAAGAGTTGGAATGAAGAGAAATAAGCAAACAACTGCAATAAACTTTACAATGATTTTGAAAATAGTAAACTTCAGCATTATTTTAGCAATTATCAATATCATTTGAAGTAGGAATGGCATCATTGAAACGGCCGATTCATTCTTCGCTGGCATTCTTGGATAATGTGGATATGGACCTTCGTATACAGTTCCTTCACTTTCAGTATAAGCGTCCAAATATGAGTCCTGTGACCAGTCTGCACTGAGACAGCAATCCACTAGAACGAAGATAAAAAAAACAGCAAGCATTTCCTGGAACATGCAATTTGAAATATAACAGTTACTCTTTAAACCGAATTTCACTTTTAAAAAAATGGAATGTTAAGACAGATGTAAATCGTTTCATTGTTTATGTAATTGATTATGAGAACTTAAATAAGCTGAAGGTAGAATGCATCTCTAGTTTAAAGTTACCATATCTCTAGTATTTTCGTTATGTGTTTCTCCAAAATATTCAGGACGTTTACGGCCTTCATTTTCTATGTATTGATTATGATTAATATATAAACTTTCGTTAATAATCTGTTATTATTTCATTCCAAAGCCTTAAATACGTCCCATACCGTATCCGTTACATGACTTTTGATTCACCCAGGTAGGGGCCACTAATTGGGCCGTAGCCCTTAACTTATGATGGTTCTGGTAATTATAGATTAAACTGTTAATAACTTTTTTCTTCAACAAAGATCATTTTTACAAAAATTAGAAACAATATGTTCTCTTTATGGCGAAAAAAAAAGTCATGATTGGATCTATTAAATCCAAGCTTTAACATTAAACAATTAAACCTTCCATTCCAAAATGTTCGATCAAGCTTTGTTTTTACCATTAGAATCTTTAGAGAGCAATGAGGGGAGGCAATGAGGGTGGACCGTATTTTAGGATCGAATTGTCTAAATTATATAAAAATAAGAAATATATAATCTTGTTATTAACAGAATTAAGGGTTATAATAAGTATGAAATTTGACAAAAAACGTTTGCTGACCCCAGCGGCCCAACTCAACTTCGACATTTTTCGACGGTGAACAGTGAAAAAAGAAAACTTGTGCACCGAAAATTTGGAATTGGCGATGGCCAGTTAAATAATCTTAGTAGAGGAGAGTCTTTTGAAAAAAATCTTTACTATGAATTACAAGCAAAGCACTGGTATATACAAATATTAAGAGGTCAAAGTTACAACATACTGGTTTGATGTCTAGGAGGAAGTGGGGGTTTTTTTTTTTTCTGAACCTCTTGGGTGATTATTTTTAAACTAATTCTTTAAATTGATTAAAATTTTACAAATGTGGATTTCTCCTTGTACTGCATTGCGTACATTTTAAACAGTTATTGTATTAAAAACTAACAATATTTATGTTTCCCCATAATAATAGGGAAAAGGGACTAGGTGATGGGGCGCACCTTCGGCTTACAATAAGGGAAGGAATAAGTCAACAATAAGGAATTCCTTGGGTTTTTGGGGCTAAAGCTGAGACATACATATGTAAGAAAAGAATAAGATTTTGGGAATCAGGGGGTCAGGGAAGGAAGCGGTTGCCTACAAAAAAACAACAACCATCAGTGACTCCCATGAAGTCACAAGCCAGGTACACGGCTGAAAACATCACCTTTATTTCACAGTATTACAAAACTGGTCACATAAAGATACGTCGCCAGGTGGTAAAATCGAGATCTAGCGATACTTTCCATAGAAACTAGCGCAGATATAAATTTTGAAAATGTCATTTAAGACTTTTTCAATAGAAAAAGCGAGGGAAATAAATATATAAACACGCTTACATTTTATCATTGTACGCTAAACCTATTTAAAGTGCGAAGTTTAAATAAAGTCCAATTAAACTCAAAACGTGATAATTTTACTTGCCTGGTTTTAGCAAACCTACTTACTGAATTTGCCACTTAAGAAATGGATATTATTAATATCGTGTGTATTTTCTCCTACATGATGCAAATAGAGTTTATTTTTTTCAAACACGCAATTTGCAGGAACGTTACTTTAAAAAGCATTATAACATTGCCCCGAAAATGTTTATTGTTTTGTTTGGTCTAAATAACATGGTGTTAACCATAAGTTTTAACCTTATTTTAGATTGCATTTTAAATCAATAGTTTGATGTTCAACTTCAATAGTTTAAACGCTCAATCTTTTGTCCTTCCATTATCAAATTAAAATTTTATATTTTCAATTCCAAGTCCGGTATTTTGTAGTTTTTAATGATTGGAAAAAAATTAAATCCGGAGTTAATGCTGATTTGTCTATAATTACTAGGGCTAGGATTTGAAGGATGTTTTCTTTTTTTGTGTCTAAGAGTTTTATAATGCTTGCTTTATGTATAATATTTATAATCTTGCTAAGAACAAGTAGAAGGGGCTTGAGCAGAACTGTATACCTGCCTCGTGACTTCATGATCACTGAATGATTCCCTGTTATTTTTAAGTAAGCAGCCTCATCCTTCCAAGACCTCCCTACTTCCCAAAATCTTATCCTTTTCTTATACATATATGTCTCAACTTTCGCCTCAGACCTTGACATTCCACCCAGTATGTTCTAACTGATCCCTTAATATTTGTATATACCAGTGTTTTGATTGTAGTTCATAATAAAGCTTTTCTTTTTTTTCTTTTAAAAGACTCTCCTCTACAAAGATTATTTAATTTAAGGAAAACCGGAATTCTCAAGAGAGTTTCGCCGATCTTGTATACTAGGTTTAAAATACAAAATCCTATTAAATCTTTTTTGCCAATTCGCACTAAAATAGATCTATTCTGGGGGTTTCTTTCAAAATGTTATTCAATTGATTAAATTATTATTAATTCTTTTACGAATTGTTATTCATATTTTTACGCTAAATTAAATCCATTTAATTCAAACTTTTAAAAATATGAGTAAAGCCCTTGTAATATCGGAGATTTGGCTTGTAAACATTAGTTAGTCATTTCTAAGAAAACAGAACACCTGTGTTTAGAGTGAGGGAGTCAACGATGAGCATAGAAAGAAAGATCCAATAATGGGACCTTACCCCCACCGCCATCCGCAAAACGCCGGATTTTCTCCCCGTGATTGTCAGTTTTTGTTTTTTTTGCGCGTGACTAATTTTTTGTATTGAACAATGCTAATTGCTGTTTAAAAAATGAAAGTGAGTTCCTCCTGACAATCTTTGTTAAAGACATGGATTGGTGAAGAATAAATGTTAGATATTGGCAATACAACATTTAATGTTACGTTTGTGATAAAACGGTAAGATTAATTTTATTGTTTTTGTAATTTTATATTATTATCTGTTCTTACAGCTCTTTACAGAAACATCGACAATTAACCACGTAGTTATTGACAGTCGTGATGTCATTAGTTTTGGTTTTGTTCCTTCTTAGCAAAAATGATTGGTAGCCTCTTACACGATGATGAGAAAACAAAGGAAAAGGAGCTTTCTCGGGTTCGAGAATGGATAGTGCGAAGAAAAATGTAGGGAGGAATGAACTAAATAGTCATTTTCCAGATGATTTAAAAAAAGTCAGTATGACTACCTCTTACAGTGCTTTACAAATCTCATTTTAAAATCTGACACAAACTTAAGGTAAGTAAAAACGAAATTAAAAGTTATGTTACGTTAATTATCCACAGGTTATTCATTCAAATGTTTCTTTACAATCACTTCGATTAGTCAAATCCAGGAATATTTAACTCTTTGCTTGTACTATTAGCTGAGGTCGCGTGCAAATCTTTAACGTGGTAATCATACCCAAAGTTGAGACGTACAATACTTTTTCCATCGAATACAATTTCAAAAACCGCGTGGTTTCATGTCATTGAGCTTACCTCCATGCTGCTGTTGTGACATCTTGGTTTCAGGAACGGCTGTTCACCACTGGAAATCAAACACGTTTGGTTCTATCACGCTTGGGCCGTGTGGCATTTTTATATTATACATTGTTTAATTTTTATTTTTTTATACTTTAGACAAAAATATTTTTAAAAATGCCACTCCACAAAATATGTGCAGTCTGAGGCGACCCCCCCCCCAGGTACGCTACTGCAGTAAACACTTTCCTTTCTCTTTTCATTTAGTACTCGTATTCTACTGTAAGGAATACCATTCACGTAGATAAATATAACCTTAGTTGATTTAAAATAATGCTATTATGATTGTGGGTTAGGCAGTGTAAATGTTCATTTGTGTTATTCTAAGGGGACAATGTTCTAGAATACAACATACATTAAACCCCCAATAAATAAAATTATTTAGAAAATAGAAACAGTAAATGAGTGTGAAACAATCAAAAACTAAAACATATTTACCATGAATCCGTCCCTACATGTAACATGTCTGATTTTCATCTTCAACTATAGGAAACCAAACATGTTTTCATACCCTGCTAACTTCTCAGTCAGCGAAGTGGATAAAGATACTAAATTGTTTCCTCTGTTTATGGCAAATGATTGAAAATATATTTTTTTAAACTTTTGATTTTGTATAATTTTTTTTTATAAAATAGATTATCACCATTCAGTTTGTATATAAATGATTTATTTATTTTACGAGCTGAACCCTCATCTGTCATTGTGTTTCTGTGAATTGCAAACATAAACTGAACCTAATTTAAAGTATTTCTGTGATCTCAATCCCATTTATCGTTATATTTTATAGATTTTAAATAAATAATTTCTTATCTGATGTGTCTAATTCATAGAGGTAGGGAAAAACTTTATTCACTTAGAGCGTAAATTTATTTTTTAACGCGGCTCATTATACATGTCTACTCATTTTCAAAATAGCGCAACAATTAAGTTAATTTTGTAACATTTTTTTATACATATTATAAAATCAATGCAGACCGATAACTGAATTTTCCGTTATAGGAAAGCTTGAAGAAACTAATCCATTTATCGTTCATTTACACTGAGCCAGGACTGTGACATATTACAAGAATCCGCATGATAAAAAAATAAGTGTGCATAATGAGATAAACAAATGGAAAAATATCACCTACCGATGGCACGAGTAGGCGTAGAACTTCAGTTGAAGCGCCTCGATGATGACTGGTGGAGAACTATGTCATTAGGTGAATATATACTTTTTGCATACAAAGCCATAGTGCCTACTTAAGATTCAACAGATCCGTCTCTTAGCTCTCCTTACCGTTAGAAGTAAAATCTAGTTCAACAATGTCAATGTATATTTTTCTAGGATTACTGAGGAATTTTTACCAAAATTTACATACAAATATATTGGGCCGCAAAAGGCCACATTCGTTTTCTTATGTTCTAGATCTATTAAAATTTTTCAGTAAATATCCATGAATACAACGTGTAATTCAAATAAATTACTGTATTTCAAGAGTGAATGTGAAAAAAAAAAACATTTTTTAAGTTTTCATATCCTATACAAATGATTTATGTCATAGATCAAAATATTTCACTAAAATATTGAAAAATCACTTAAGAGTTCATTTTTTGTAAAAATAAATGAAAGTTTGGATAGTGTAGAGTCATTAGACTTATAAGTCTGTTTGCCTGATAGTAAATAAATTCTAAGAACATTGGTTTTTTTAATTTGTGGAGGAAACTACTATTTTTATAAGGGGAATGGATAATATTATTTGTATTATTATTAGGAGTAGTGGGTGGAAAAATCTACTACAGGGACCTGGAGACTCTATATTAAGGAGAATGATTTCCCTATTCTGATCCCAAGCTCCTACTCCGACTTTTATAGTACTGCATCCTTAGCCTACCCTCAGAGGGTAGTTTCCCCGGAGCCTCCAGCTCTGGGACTCATATATAGGATGGCAGAAAAAGTAAAACAATAACGACGGTTTAAAATATTTATGACTAAAAACCTCAAATTTACTGTTATCAAGTCCTGAACGAGTGAGAACTAGTTCAGTTGGTAGAGCAACCGGACCGGATATTGGGGAAGTCCCGGGTTCAAGTCCAGAACCTTCCAGTATATTTTTAGGGGCTAGTAATAGGGGGATGCTACAAAAATAAAAATGAATCAATGTTTTAAGACGGGAATGTCAACATCAAATCGTACATAAATATATGTTATGCCAACAGAAAATCATAGTTTCTTAAGAAGAATATCAAAATTCTAAAGATAAAATAACCATAAAAATTATAGTCTTTGAACATAATAACATCAATATCTAAATTGAAAATCATCCATGTTTTTACAGTACAACATCGGTGTGACATATGCTTTGTATATTTATTTTTGCTCAACGCCCTCATTTACTTTAGGGCAGAGCATGTGCCAATGATTAAACAGCAACATAAAATATTGATATAAATAATTGTTAAAGAGGTACTTCGATGTCTCATTTGGTGTTTTTTTTAAATTAATTACTTCATAACATTAAACCCTCAAAGCTTTATGGCAAAAAACAGGAATGTCTTATAAGGTTTATTAGTTACATTTCATGCCCTTGAGCATTTGCCTTAGGAATAACGAAGAAAAATGGATCAGATATACTATAAATATAAAATATCAGTTCAGTTGTAGGTTTTTTGATTTGTTCTTTTCCTACATGTAAATAAGGATATATTATTTTATTGTTATTAGTTAAGTGCTTATTTTGGGTTTGGTTCTCTCTCTGGCGTCTGGCAACTATGTGGTAAATATCATGTAATTTTTAAACAAAATGAATTATGGGGGGGGGGGTATCAAAAGTTCTACAATCACAAGAACGCGCGGAGTTACTGCTGGTAACTCGAAAACTAGACACCATAGGAAATCGTATTTGGCATCTCCCTGTTCATTTTTCAATCCACCGTAATTTTTGTTAACGAGTTTTACATGTAACTGATATTTCATTTTGAAAATAAATTCAAGTGACAGTATCAGCCCAGGGAATATTTTCTGATTCAATAAATAGCTCTAACACCTGAAATTAAGGTTCGTGATCACTTTCCATCAACTGCGCGTCGAAATATGCAGCCTTTTTTCCACATGAGGTGATTGGCAGCCTCCAGGAACGAGTAGGATAAGTACATTTAGGATAATTGTGGAAACTATTAAAACTGCTCTTGTTTGGACCAAGGATTTGGCGATACCTGGCTAATTTACCACACTTTGGATCTCTTTCGTCGATGTTCTGTGATGTCTGGGACCCACTCCTACCAACTACCGCATTGTGAAACGCCAGTGTGTCGACGAATTTCAAGAAACGGTAGAAAACTTGAGGCTTATTTTTATATTTATTGTCGCGCTCAGTGCAGTAGTTATTGGCGACTATTGTGTCTATAAATTGTTGGTATCTTGATCTCTGGATGGTGTACATCACTCAGCTTGCTTGAGTTAATGGTGTTGAAAATTAAATTTGAAATCGTTACTCCTCAGCTCCTTGACTGTGAGTGGGGTGATACCTTAAGATTCACTTGTAGACTGGTGGTACAAGCAGATGCAGATGTGTCAGCTTGGTGTAACCAATCTATAGTCTGCTGCCTCTCGTTGGCAGTGCTGATGCAGGTGTCCATGGGGGGTGTTGCATTCCTCAAATGATTTAAGTTCAGTGCTTCCTATTTATGTTGTAAGGGAAGTACAAAGTTACAAGGTAGTTGTTCATCTATTGCGGCTTCTTCGGCAGCTTGTTCAATGCATACAACTCCGCCGTGGGAAGGTACTCAAAATAACGGAACAAACTTGTTCCGGTCAATTATGACCAGAATGCGTTTATGGTTATCCTTTTTACAAACCATACCACCAAGCTCCTTTTAGAAAAATCCTGGTTATGTACCTACTTCCCTCATTTTCTACAAGGTCCCAGGCAAAGGCAATCAGTACTTTAAACTTACTTAAAAACTATACACCGAACAGGATACCATAATCAAATTATAAAAAAATTAATTTTTTTTTTAACCGGACAATTTACTTTGTTTAAATGAGAAAAGAAATGGACTGTCAACTAAATACTTATAATCCTCGTTTTAATAAAAAAATAAAAAGCATGCAATACAAGATAAAACATGTACCAATAATATACAGAACAAAGTGAAATGTGTAACTTCTTGATAATACTAGAATGTTATCCATTTTCAACTATAAACGATGTCATAGATGAAGTGTCCAACTGCAAGTACTTCAGTGCTGTTGATATAAATTCTGCCTTCTGGAGCATTCGTTTAAAAGCAGAAGACCAAGAGAAAGCATCATTTATTACTAAGTTTGGTAAATTTATGTTCAAAGTTCTTCCTTTTGGACTTAAGAATGCCCCAGCAATTTTTCAACGGATTCTATCAAACATTATAAGGAGAAGGAATTTAGACAAATTTTGTTTAAATTATACTGATGACAAATTGGTATTTTCGAAATCATGGGAAGACTATGTTAAACATTGTAGCGAGCGCCAACTATATATGTAAATCACCCTATACTCTGGTGCAAATAATGTGTTATAATATAATGTAAATCTTTGTAAGCTTCTTGGAATAAACCAGGGTCCATGCGGCAGTTCTAGCAAGGCAGGTAAACAGAGGGGCACCGCCATAAACGGTACCTGACTAGACCAGGGCAGACATAGGGGCACCTATAGGCGGTCAAATAACCTAAGTGGGTGAGTCCCTAGCAGCCATAAAAACACACCCTTTTAGGCCAAAAGTCGTAAACCTAAGAGGGATTGCCCACCTGGGTATCTATAAACATACCCTTTCAGCCAACTCCACCTTCCACTAGGAAAGGGAAATTGTATTTAAGACCAGGAGATTAGGCACTGAACCCTACTCTCTCTGCCACACCTCTGCGCCAGTCACCCTGTCCGACAACCTTGCAGACCTTCCGACGCCTCACTCCTGCTACACTGCCATGCTCCGCTCGAACTCTGAAAACATGTCTTATTCTTTATGAACCTCTGAACCTCATCCTGAACACAGTGTATTGTCAGGACACATCCCTATCAATAAAATGGAGTCAGATATTAACGCCGACATGGAACAGGGTCCATGTTATTAACTACAACAATCCGCACTTGTCACCAGGGCTAGAGTGATCAGGCACTCCCCTAGTGACGCCTCCCGACAATTGTTGACACCCGACAAACATCTTGGGAGACTTTTACAGGTGATCAAAGAAGGATTCAAACTGAAGTTGGAAAAGTGCAAATTTGGGGCTAATTCAGTAAAATATCTTGGTCATATAATTCAGGAAAATAGAGTATCCCCAGCACAAGAGAATTTGACAGCTATAAAAAAACCTTAAGAGCCCAACAAATAAATCGGAGCTCGAAGTATATTTGGTTCCATTAATTTTTATTTGAAATACATCAAAAATAGTACGAAGAAGTTTGAACCTTTGCACAGATTGCTAAGAAAGAATATCCAATTCAAGCGGACTGATGAATGTGAAAATAGTTTCAATTTAATCGAAGCCTATTTGTGTTCTTAAAGTTTTCCTATACTAAAGAATTTAAATATTTTATACGCAAACTGTTATATGTTCATTTAGTGAAATTAATCTAAGGATCTGAAATCAATAAGGGCACCGCAGATAACAGCATCTCATACTATTATCTCTTAATAAGTATTAAGTTTTGTTGAATAAAAAAAAAACTTGTTGTTTTCTATGGTTGCCCTTTGAGGTAATCTGTATCTGTTGTACAAAGAATATAATTATTTAGTACCTATATTTAAGGTTAAATAGTGATTTTATTGGAGTAATAATTATATTTTTTAGTTGTTCATTTCTGTATTTTTCTATAATATTTTTAATAGTGTTTGTACAATTTTAAAAAAATATTAAGTGTTCTTGATGGTTATTTTTTAATCTAATTAAATCAATTTTGTTGTAGATATGAATCAAGTTGATGTGAATAGAATATTAGATTGTAGTATCTATTTCGATTTGTTTAAAGACCCTGGCTTTTTTTGATATAATCCCTGTTAATTATAAATCATTTCTTGAAATAATTTTGAGGATGGGTAAGAATAAAATCAAGCAGATTTTATGTTTTTTTGGAGTTCATATTTTATTATATCTTTGTAAGTTGGTTTTAATAATTCAATAACTGATTTTATTAATCTGTAAGTATTTACAATGGCACTAGAATTAAAAGCATCAAACGATTGAACAATATAAAATAAACATACCTGTAAAGATAAATTAAATTACACGTTATTTACCAGGTATTTTAGTCGATAGTCACAACACATAAGCAAACAATAAAAAATAAGTCTTATCTTGAAAGTAACCTTCACACAGCTTGCTAGATCATCAGTTGGAGTTTACATCTCCCCCCCCGAGATCGGTTTTCCTGGAGGACGAGAAAAGTGACAATTTGCTACTGTGAAAGTAATCTGATATTTTCTTCTTTTTTCCACAGCCAACTTCATACATAGATGGTGATATCCTAAATGGTCCAGTTCGCACTTTATCAGTCTTCCTTCTGTTCAGTTTGCTTCCGTTTTCAACAAACTTCATCTCCAGCTTTGAATTCGTGGGTTCTTCGGTTCTTGTCTACTCTCATTTTATTTATTCTAAAACTCTTCATAGAGTTTAGAAATGCTTCATCTCTATCTTTAGCAAGGTCACTTTGATTTTGAGTATCAATCGGACAAACTAACGGTTGATTTCCGAAAAGTAAGTTTGCTGGCTCAAATTTTGTTGAAGAATGAATTGTCCTATTGTATTCTGACACACAATCTTCAGCTATTCTTGACCATGCACGTCTGTCACCTCTATGTATCTTACACCTTATTCGGTTTACTAAAGTCTGGTTTAGCCTCTCGTTAAGTCCATTAGACTGTGGGAAATCAATACAGGTGAATATCAATTGAATTTTCATCTTCGCTAAGTATATTTTAAGTATTGCAGAATTCAAGGCCGTATATTGGTCTGCCAGGATGACATTGATTTTATTTTTCTGCGCAATTGGATCAATAAGTCTTAGAGATTTCTCTCCGGCACATTGACCTGTCGTAGTGGAAATCCACGCATAACTACTAAAGTGATCTACCAAAATATGCCTAAATTTCTTAGGCGATCGATTTCCACCAAAACAATCCATAGACATGATCTCATATGGCTCACGTCCTGGACATAGTTTTGACATTAAACCAATGGGTCTACGAGTACGCACTTTATTTTCCATACAAATGGCACAATTTTTACAAAATTGACTTATTAATGTTTCAAAGTTCTTAAAATAGTATATTGGCCTTATTTTCTCTCTCATTAGAGGGACGCCAATGTGGCTATAATTATCATGTACGCGGTGGATAATTGTGATAACAAAATTAGTTGAAACAAATATTCTAGTTCTGCCTCTTAATTTCTTGAATATAACGTTACGATTTTTTATAGTATTTTTAGAGGAATTCAGCTCTTTAAGATTTTCATTTCGATCATTTAATTATCTCATTCAATTCTATTAAATTTACTACTTTAATCGCATCTTCGTTTTCAAAGTATTCCTAAACCGGTTGCCTTGACAGAAGATCAGCTAGAACATTTTCTTTTCCTTTTTTGGAAATAATTTTAAAATTAAACTAGGACAAATAATAAATTAAATCACCCAAAATTTGGCCTGTTCTGGATTTTCTAATGACTTATTTATGGTCACTGTGCTGGAGATTTCATAAGACTTATTGATCCAATTGCGCAGAAAAATAAAATCAATGTCATCCTGGCAGACCAATATACGGCCTTGAATTCTGCAATACTTAAAATATACTTAGCGAAGATGAAAATTCAATTGATATTCACCTGTATTGATTTCCCACAGTCTAATGGACTTAACGAGAGGCTAAACCAGACTTTAGTAAACCGAATAAGGTGTAAGATACATAGCGGTGACAGACGTGCATGGTCAAGAATAGCTGAAGATTGTGTGTCAGAATACAATAGGACAATTCATTCTTCAACAAAATTTGAGCCAGCAAACTTACTTTTCGGAAATCAACCGTTAGTTTGTCCGATTGATACTCAAAATCAAAATGATCTTGCTAAAGATGGAGATGAAGCATTTCTAAACTCTATGAAGAGTTTTAGAATAAATAAAATGAGAGTAGACAAGAACCGAAGAACCCAAAAATTCAAAGCTGGAGATGAAGTATATGTTGAAAACGGAAGCAAACTGAACAGAAGGAAGACTGATAAAGTGCGAACTGGACCATTTAGGATATCACCATCTATGTATGAAGTTGGCTGTGGAAAAAAGAAGAATATATCAGATTACTTTCACAGTAGCAAATTGTCACTTTTCTCGTCCTCCAGGAAAACCGATCTCGGGGGGGGGGGGGGGGAGATGTAAACTCCAACTGATGATCTAGCAAGCTGTGTGAAGGTTACTTTCAAGATAAGACTTATTTTTTATTGTTTGCTTATGTGTTGTGACTATCCACTAAAATACCTGGTAAATTACGTATAATTTAATTAATCTTTACAGGTATGTTTATTTTATATTGTTTAATCGTTTGATGCTTTTAATTCTAATGCCATTGTAAATCTTTACAGATTAAAAAAATCAGTTATTGAATTATTAAAACCAACTTACAAAGATATAATAAAATATGAACTCCAAAAAAACATAAAATCTGCTTGATTTTATTCTTACCCATCCTCAAAATTATTTCAAGAAATGATTTATAGTTAACAGGGATTATATGAAAAAAATCCAGGGTCTTTAAACAAGTCGAAATAGATACTACAATCTAATATTTTATTCACATCACCTTGATTCATATCTACAACAAAATTGATTTAATTTAGATTAAAAAATAACCATCAAGAACACTTAATCTTTTTTTAAAATTGTACAAACACTATTAAAAATAATATAGAAAAAATACAGAAATGAACAACTAAAAAATATAATTATTACTCCAATAAAATCACTATTTAACCTTAAATATAGGTACTAAATAATTATATTCTTTGGACAACAGATACAGATTACCTCAAAGGGCAACCATAGAAAACAACAAGTTTTTTTTTTAATTCAACAAAACTTAATACTTATTAAGAGATAATAGTATGAGATGCTGTTATCTGTGGTGCCCTTATTGATTTCAGATCCTTAGATTAATCTCACTAAATGAACATATAACAGTTTGCGTATAAAATATTTAAATTCTTTAGTATAGGAAAACTTTATTCAACCATCGATTGTTTAAAAATTTACAATCTTATAGAATGAACACTTTTAAAATTAATAACATTCTTTTATAATTATAATTTAAGGAATGTCAGCTTTTGTAGTTTTTACCTTATTGTTTTCTATAAGGCTATTAACTCAATAACTACTATGATTTTGCTTCATTTTTATAAAACGAGAATACTAAAATGACGTATAAATGGGCAATGCAAAGTGCAATACTCATTATTACAATAAGTCAAACTTACTAACAAGGTTTTTTTATTTTCATGAAATAGTACAACAAATATATAAAAAGTAACTCTTCCTAAAACCAAAATGTTAAGAAAGCATAATTTGACAAAAATGACTTAAAGTGAAAAAAAGATATCCACTTATATACACATATATATAGTTTTCTTCATTAAAAAAATGGCATAATAATGTTTTACATTACAAGCATTAATGCAAATCATCCATTGCTGATTAATAATAATTATAGGTGAAAATAATTAACATAATATCACATTTTTAAAACTTAATTTAAAAAACAACAAAAGATTGTATACATAACAACAAATTAATAAGGTACACCAATTAAGCTTTACATATTAAAAAAATATGGCAACAAAACAATGAAGTTGCTTTAAATATATACGAACTGTCCTTTCATTTTTATAAAAGGATAATACTAAAATGATGTATAAATGGGCAATGCAAAGTGCAATACTCATTATTAAAATGAGTCAAACTTCCTAACAAGGTAAAAGTTTTTTTCTTTTCATCAAAGAGTACAACAAATATATAAAAAGTAACTCTTCCTAAAACCAAAATGTTAAAAAAGCATATTTTGACAAAAATGTTTTAAAGTGAAAAAAAGATATCCACTTATATACATACATGTATGTATATATATATATATATATATATATATATATATATATACACATATATAAACTTTTCTTCAATTAAAAAATGGCACAATAATGTTTTACATTACAAGCATTAATGCAAATCATCCATTGCTGATTAATAATAATTATAGGTGAAAATAATTAACATAATATCACATTTTTAAAACTTAATTTAAAAAACAACAAAATATTGTATACATAACAACAAATTAATAAGGTACACCAATTAAGCTTTACATATTTAAAAAAGATGGCAACAAAACAATCAAGTTGCTTTAAATATATCCGAACTGTCCTTTCATTTTTATAAAAGGATAATACTAAAATGATGTATAAATGGGCAATGCAAAGTGCAATACTCATTATTAAAATGAGTCAAACTTCCTAACAAGGTAAAAGTTTTTTTCTTTTAATCAAAGAGTACAACAAATATAAAAAAAGGAACTCTTCCTAAAACCAAAATGTTAAAAAGCATATTTTGACAAAAATGTTTTTAAGTGAAAAAAAGATATCCACTTATATACACATATATATAGTTTTCTTCATTTAAAAAATGGCACAATAATGTTTTACACTACAAGCATTAATGCAAATCATCAATTGCTGATTAATAATAATTATAGGTGAAAATAATTAACATAATATCACATTTTTAAAACTTAATTTAAAAAACAACAAAAGATTGTATACATAACTACAAATTAATAAGGTACACCAATTAAGCTTCACATATTAAAAAAATATGGCAACAAAACAATCAAGTTGCTTTAAATATTTATGGACTGTCCTATGCCTAGAATACCATCCCTATACAGTTTATTAAACAAAGTATTTATACACAAGTCTTAATGCCACATTATATAGGCTTGGAACACATTAAACAAACAATCACTTTCGTAAACTGTCTTTACTACTTGCAAGGGACGTACCGGCACTGCTACCTTGTTCACTTGATTCTCCATTCACTACCCTACCTGTTGATCTACGACCGCTTGATCCTAACTCTTCCACAGATGTTGGTGTCAGTGGTCCGGATCTAATTTTCAATTTGGCCAGAACCTTGTCTAAGCGGTGAACAAAGAGATCTACATCAGATTTCTTCATACCTATTCCAGCAGCTGCAGTTATGTAAGGACATGGTGCATTACTATGATGAGCACCCCATCCTAAAAATAAATAAATTTGTATTATCAGAATATAAAAATAGCAGATAATTTTGTATATATTTAGAGGACATTTATATAGTCAGTAGTTCTTATTACTGTGAGTTTTATACTTGTTGACTTCTGGCCATTTAATTGTTGTATCATTGTATCTTGTTAAGTAAAAATTCATTATGTGTAGAATGTTAGGGTTACAATGGGTTCTTTTTTAATGGCTCTAAGTAAAATTCAATTTCTCAGGATTCATACCCACAGCTAAAGGATAAATTCATTATGTACAAACCTTTAAGCAGCTCAAGTGGAGATTCTCAAGTGCTTACGATGTTACTCAACTACACGGTACACTAGAATAGAGGTCCGACACCATACTGTCGAGTAGCATTGTAAGCACTTGTACATAATAAATTTATATTGTAACTGTTCTTATGAGACCTGGTAACTATACTTTTTTCTATGTATTGATGTAATCATTATGTCATATATTTGCAGCCTCTTGTTCACTCTTGAATTCTTGCTGAAGAAATTTATAGAAAGAATAAACAATCTTTATGGCAAAAAAAAAAAACCACCATTAAGCACCACAAACTTTGTCCGTGAGGGAATAACATAACAAGGAAACTGGCTGATTCAGCAAGTCAAAGGACAAACTAAATGAGATTGAAGAATCTTTAGAAAGGAAAATCATATAGAGAAACAGGTAGTTAACAAATAAGATCTTTGGAAGCAAAATTCAATAGATTAGGCCAAAAATTTAGACAGTGTCCATTTTTCCACTGCTGGCAAGGTTTTTTTAAAAGAAATGTGAGGAATAAATTAACAAAACCAAGAGAACGCTCACCACAAAAAAACATGACTGGGCTGAGAATAAAGTTTTCAACATAAACATCAATAAATTTATTGTGCTATATGGTAAGAAACTTTGTGCAGAATCAAGGGCTTAACAGAAAGAAAACAAGTTCAAATATGTGTGGGCAATTGCTATAAGTGTATGTGTATGGTAAGTATGATGAAGTTTTCACTGTTTTGTATTTTTTTTTCTTGGTGATCTAATTGCATAAATATATAATTCATACAAAAATAAAGAACTTTTTGTTAGCTGTGTATCCAGCTTTTATAACTTAGTATTATTTTCTTGTAATTAAGATTTACTTGGAATATAATGTATATCCATAGTATCTTGTGATGTTAAGTAATTATTAATTCATATATAGTGTAAGGTTTGTTCATAGGAGACCATGTTTAACAACATAAGATCACAAGGTAG
Organism: Acanthosoma haemorrhoidale; assembly: GCA_930367205.1. NCBI lineage: Eukaryota > Metazoa > Arthropoda > Insecta > Hemiptera > Acanthosomatidae > Acanthosoma > Acanthosoma haemorrhoidale. Next base: position 33,474,162 of record OV884009.1, on the reverse strand, counting down.
TATTGTAGACAATAATAGACGTCTCCAAAATGTAAACATATAATAAACCATATTCCAGAATGCTGACCTTTCACCTATTCCAGAATTTTTTGGAGTTCTCATAACTGCTAGCAAGTTCTGTATTAAAACTTGACAAAATGAATTTATATAAAGATTTAATGAACAACCTTTTTTATTTTAAGTCCAGATGATACCTGAATAGGCAAAACATTGTTGTTTTGAATATAGTTTAATTATAATAATAAATATTGCAGAGACTTAAGGCCTATTATTGTCTTCAATAATACATAGTAATGTTCTATTTAGGAGAGGTAAATTTAAAGTGGTGGTATGTTTTGTCAGCAAAACAAAAGAAATGTGAGAACAGGCAATCCAAGTTGAGGCTAGTTGGGATGAGGTAGCACCATTCTCAGTTACACATAACCTGTGTCGGCCTCTAGACTGGTACCAGCCAAGCCTGCAGTGTATGCCATCTTAAGGGGACTCAGTGTATTACATAATAATCTAGATGGATAAAACACACACCAGGCCAGGCTGCCACACAACCAAAAACATTAATCATAATATTATGGTAGGTATAGGTTAATTTATACGTATTCAGCTAGCATTCAATTTTTTTTTTTTTGTAATTATGCAAAAGCTCATATATTTTATTTTTATTCAACCCAAATATTATGAGGCTGAGATATTAACTATCACTTGGATCATAGGTCTCCTGGTAATTTAATCACCTGTTCAAACCTGCCTTATCATTCCACACACTTGTGGTAACAAAGTGTACAAACCATTTTAAGCCATGGACTCTTGGGAGAACATTGATTCTGAGTTTTTGAACTTGAAAGATGTTGTATCAGAAATGGCTGAGCATGGGCAAAAAGTCACTTATAAATGCAAAGAGGAAGTAAAAATGGTTTAAAGCTTTGTCAAGACCACAAAGAATAATGCTCAACTACAGCAGGAAATCATTAATATAAGAAATTATACAAGGTTGATAAACTCATACATACCATCTAAACTTCTTAAGAAAAATCGGCCAAGATGACCCACATCCAAAAGAAAAACTGCTTGAAAAAAGCTGAGAATGGACATTGGAATAATAAGATAAGAATAGAAAAGAAAGATAAGAAGTGCAATAATAGAAAAGAAAGATGGTACCAAAAGTAAAATCGAATGATGTCACTATCAGGTTAGAGGTGAATACATTTACTTAACCATCTGTCCATCAATGGTACTTTTTGAGATCTTTCCTTTACACTAAAATCTCCATAAAAACATCCTCTCACCTAAATAAATAACTTCTTTATTTTCAAATCATCCACTAAATTCCACATATAATAGCAATACCCTATTCCCACAGAACAGTGTCTTTCGACTGTTCATTTTTATCTTTAATCCAACCAATAAACAAAACTTTCCTTCACCCACATTATTCAAATATAGATTCTTCCAGTTCTTTCAATACTTTCAGATAGAACAATACCTTTCTTTTTACACTTTACAGATAAATTTTAGGTATGGAATATTTTCAAAGAATAAAATTAAGGAATAATAAGGGATTCTGCAGTAAATTAAAAGTTGTGCCAGCAATCAATTTCCTATCATTCCATTAATAATAATATCATAAGTTACATATTAAAACCTGCCTTCAAACTGATATGATGCAACATCTTTGTGGTCTATTCCAGTAATACACCTAGTGCCTGTTACATCACGTAAAAATAGCATTGAGCCCAATATAGTAATTCTTTTCCCATCACCTGCTGCGTTCAAAGAACTCAAAGTCATAGCTAAAACAAAAAATTAATGCCAATATTTTATACGATATTCCAAATAGGTGTTTGAATGCTACTCTACATTCTACATAAGCAATGCATGTATATTTCCAACATATTAGTGCATTAAAAAACTTAATGCTGTAAAGATAAATCCCAGAAGTAGAAAATAAAACAAAGAAACTTAATTAAATATTTCTCTTTATGGTCAAATTTATAATGAAAATTATTCATATAATCGAAAATGTATCAAAATTTAAAACTTTTATCAGTATGACTACTGTGAATTTGAATCTTAGATGTTTTAATGTAAAGGAAATTAAATTACACAGCTAAAGCTGCGACCTGACTTTTAACCTAACAAAAAAACATGCTGCTTAATCATAGCCAGTCATTGAACAGCGAACAAGGGAAAGTTTCTCTATTAGGAAAGATTTTGTGTAATCCCTGGGTATTGGCTGTCTGGTGAAAGTTTTAGATCTTGCATGTTTTAAGTAAGTACAGGGGGCCAGTTGTCAACATATTTCCTGCCTAACCGGTTTGCTGTAACTTGTTGAGTCTGCAGGGAAGCAGGATCTAAATCTATTACACACAGGTATAGTGAAAGTTGAGGGGGCAGTTCTATTGCCACTGCTTCAACTGTGAGGTGTCAACAATGTCACGATGGACTGCAATGTATATTTAATCTTTACTAAGTTCAGAATCTGATTACGATGATTTCAAAGAAGAAATAATTGCAACTTAATCAACAAAAAGCTTCCAAAAAACAGTTATTTAAAGAAAAGAAAGACCCATAGAGAATACATTCCTAAGGATGAAAACTGTGGAACATGTACAGACCTTTGCAGTTCACGGGTGCGCTCAAACATTCACTGTTGTTCACAGAAACTCGTGGTGATTCACTTCACCAAACTGCGCCTCTCAACTTGTGCCAGCCCTTAGCCAAGCTAATAAATTAACACGAGGTAGCTAATCTACCAACTATAGTGTAGTACCTGGGCAGGCCTAAACTCCAGATATATTTTAAGTGCACATTAAACTTAAGCTACACATGAAAGAAAACAGACATATTTTTTTAGTTTATTAACTGTGCTAGAATCGGTGCTGACTTATTTTGTTTCTTGTACTTCTGATTACATTAATCAACAGGTGCGAGTTTTAGCCTGGAGAGGGGAGAGTAGGGAATTGAATAAGTCACAAGCATTCTTTTTCATCTTTGGCACTAGTGAGTCAAGGTTTCCTGCAGTTCAGGATGAACTCTGGAACTATGTTTATTTGCCCATGGGACTAGGGGGGGGGGTCTTCTTCTAGCAAACAACTGGTTATCTAGATGCTTTCCTGGGATCAAATCAGCCACCATGCAGGAGGGTAAAACCTAACGAAGGCGATTGATTTGTGTGTCTCTCAGACCTGTGTTACTATTTTCAGGTTAATTGCAGGAATGAAGCAGAATCACATAGGAGAGGTTGCAGAAGAGTAGGTGAAGGAAGGCTGACAAAAGACTCCATACTAACAAAAAAAAACAAATATGGAGTAGCCAAACACAAAACTCAGATAGGGCAATTAAAAAGTGAAGCCATTCAATAAATGAGAACAGGTTCCCCTTATATTCCTTCGCATTGGAGTGTAGAGACATCCAGGAGAGTGGTTTAGAGTGTAACATTGCACCCTAGGTTACTTTAGTAATTAGTAATGAGACAATACTTTTAAATTAAAAATTAATACCTGGCATCTTTAGAAAATGAGACTGTAATCCCACCTAATAAACAAAACAGTCAGAACAACTCCATACTGTAATGATAGTGTTATGGTCAAATTAATTTTTATTTTAAAACAAATATCAGTTAGATAGAATAGGTATGGTTTAGGCCGTAGAGATAAAGAACGGGAAAAGAAATTGATCTTTAGTAATAAAAGCAGGTAGCATAGGGAAGACCCAGGCACCCTGGTCATTTAGGGAGGTATAAGAGCACGGGTAGTAGGAAATAAACCCTGCCACTACATAAGCAAGCAAGGAACAGAGATCACCCTGCCCACTACCACCCGATCAGCTCATTAACACAAATGGGACTGGATTTCAATCCAGTCTTATCCTAGAACATTCCCTTATGAAGCTACCCAAAACCTGAACAGAAACATAGTAACGGCTATGATTTGGTAGACTGCATGCAAGCCTTCAACTCGGTGCTGAACGCTTTGCGACCGAGAATGCCCGGAGCAGCTCTATACAATGCTGGCTAGCTTCCTGAATAATAACCGATCGCTGCGGGTCAGTGATAGCTTCTCTAAGGGTGTGCCTTTGGTCTGTGGAGTACCTCAAGGAGCCCTGCTCTCCCCAGTACTTTTCAATGTGTATATGTCTGAAATTGTCGGAGCCCAGTACAAAAATACTACAGTTGCTGCTTTTGCCAACGACATCGCAGTGTACAGTTACTGCGTTCGCCAACAACCTCACGGTGTACAGTTGCTGCTTTCATCAAGGACATCGCAGTGTACAGTAGCACTATGAGCGCCAAGAGAGCTCTTTGACAGGCAGAATCAGCTTGTAACGAGATCAGCGATAAATTGGGGAAACTCAACATTACTGTGAACACTGGTAAGACTGGCTGTATAATATTCTCCTTGCAGTAGGGAAAGAAGCCACTGCTTACTTCCTACACTGTAGGAATGCAGCAGAACTCACCAGCAAACAGTTTGTATATTAGAGCATAAAAATGAACCGACACCTCTGTTTTTGTTAATTAAAACAAAACGCACAAAGCCTTATCAGCTGACTTCCCCTAATCTATCTATGCACTTCAAGCTCATGATTTACAAGATCATTCTCAGGCCGGCTCTGGTGTAGGGTGAACTGCTTTTTAGTCATCTGAGGGAAGCGACTCCAACAATTTCAAAACAGGTTACTCATGAAAGTGGTCCGATGTACTTCATTCCTGCAGTGGAGGAACTGTGAGCTCCATGAAGATTTTTAGCTGCCTACCGTGGATGAGTTCATTCGCTGTAGTAATATAAAATTCTTTGATTCGCTGCAATATTTAAGACGATTTCCCCCTCTCTGTTTCCCCATTGATGGCAGCAGGCAGTCGAGATAGAAACGCTTTAGAATTAAGTTAGTTTGTAAGGTAGTTTTAGGGTCCCTATATATAGTCCGAAAGTGAGCCGTTTCACCTAGTCCCCATTTACATTATATCTTTTTTTAACCATAATCAGAGTTGTTAGTATTAACACTAACTGGTTAACATGCATTGCATTGCAGTAAAAGCACCCAATATCAGCTCATTTTAAATTTATTGTATAGATTTTATTAATTTTTACAAATTTAAACTAGGGTTTAAGAAAAAAAATAATAAACCCTAGGAATTTAATATGACCCATGGGGATAGCCACTTTTAGGAGGGGGGTACCCCAGGCTTGGCTGGAATGATATGACGATCAAACTACAAAGCAATCAAACTGTGATAATTTTTAAAAATAGCATACTTTACTCCAGATTATAGATGAAAACATAAAAAAAGATACTCACCCATTGATATTGGATTGTTTCTTGTGTCTAGAATTCGTTCTCCGTGCTTGGTAGCTATTTTACCAAGTTCCTCCTTTAAATATTTAAACATTTCTTTACGCTCATAAATTAGGTTTTTGTAACCATTGCTACCTAAAGATAGCAGTGTTATGAAAACATCTATCACAGGGCTAGCAGATGCACGTCCTACAAAGAAAAATCTTTCATTGACTTTGAGATTATGTATTAGAATATTTTAGTTTTCCCTTTAGCTATGTATATAAAAAAAACAAATTCATTGACTTTGAACTATATTTGAAACTATGTTGGGATATTTAAGTTTTCCATTTTTAAAATAATACAATTGTCATAAAATAGTTAATTATTTATCAGAGAATAGTTTTGATTTCTTCATTTTAAAGTATAAAAACATGATAGCCCTCCAAGTAGTGTTCAGACTCTTGCATCCATTGCTATACTTACCCTATGAAATCATTGAAGAACTTAATTTAGAGGGTCTCAATATTAAATTAATAAGTTAAAATAAAATCACTTCCTAGGCAAGGATCAAAACACTAAGAGCAACTGTGGGGTTCAGCTATGCTGTGCATTCTCACCACTCATCCCCTACATTGACCCATTGATTCTGCCACTGCCATCGTCATTATTTTATACATACAGTCTTGATAAATAGGTAATATTGTGGAAAACAAAAAATCTCAACTTTACTTTCATATCTCAACACTTAAGACTACACTACTGCATGAATGCTAGAGATGTGAAATTTTGTTAAATTCAGTAATCCATTTATTCACGCAAAGATCTATTGGGTTTTGTCTACAGCTTATATGAAAAAAAAAAATCATAGATAAGATAGATGAACATAAATAAATAAACATATTAATGCTATTTAGGTATTTTCAATAAGTGTGACACAACAAGTATTTATATGATTCATCTGACAAATAATTTAATTTGGCTGAGAAAGGAAAAAATTTAGTTGCTAAAAAAATTTCATTTCAGCATTGAAATGTACTATTTGAATAGGAAAATATTTCAATTTGGTTGAAAATGGTTCAATAATTGAAATCGTTTGGCAAAATATTTATTCTGTCTCAAAAAAGGTTTGATTGCTGAGCCTGAATAGAGAGGCTCTTATTTTCAAACAGGTACAGGGAGATTTGTTCAGTTAGTATTGTATTTTTTTCTCATTCTCAAATCCCCTCAATATATTATAGTGATTTTAAAAGTTAGGGAATTAATAATACAACTACCTGATATGAAAACCCCAAGTTAATTACCTTGCTAACCTTATTGTAACCTGTAAGGGATGTAAGTCAATAAATGAACACGTATTGACACTATGTGGCACGAATTACATCAATTACTTCTGCATGTGGGGGCACCAAGTAACCTCTTCAATACAAATAAGTAAGAATGACAGGTTTCAATATGTGATAATAAACACTTTCTTAATCATTTATTTATTTATGAATTCATTTATGGATTTTAATAATTAAAACTCAGGTTGGGTTCTGAAACAAAAACACTTGCACTTTAATCTAATTTAACTTTAAACATCCTTAACATTAATAACTAAGAAAATACAATTCACTTCGAAAACATAGATTGAAAGAAGACTTCTATCAATGTGATAACCCCAGAATGTGTAGGTATTCCAGATGAACAATGAGTACTAAAATAAATTCAATTCTCCGCCGTTAGAGGCAGTTAGATTCATAATTCATATTTCAAAGAGCGGTTTTAATTTATAAAACTATCAATGTTAAATACAGTTAAAGGTAAAATAGATTTAAGTATGAATGTTAGTTTGTCAGAACCCAACCTGAATTTTAATTGTTCAACGAATAGAATCATAAATAAATCAAAATTAATAAAGTTGTTTTGATTATTGATATCCTGCCTATTAAATTCACTTCAATATACTGTACATAACACTAAATCTAATAAATTTATCTATAACAGGATTATATATCTTTTCATGACAGATAAATATATCTAACTTTGCTTTACCGGGGTAATTTCGAGATATCCTTTCAAGGAGTCCCTTATCAAACCCAGATATTATTGCTCCTCCCACAGGAACAAGTAAATTCTTGTCTGTACTTTGAACAAATGCATCAACTCTGCCTTTTCTGAAAATTAAGAAAATTTGTTATTCATGTATTTTCTAAAAAATTAATTTTTAAACCTTACAAAAACAAACTATAGTGACATAAACTAAGTAATGAAGAATAGTCATATAATCTCTCATAGATTAACATTTGTTCAAAAATATAAATTATCCTTCAATAATTTTTTCTCCTATTTTTCATGGTCCTTATTTTTATATTATGGTAGTAGTGTCATTACTTTCAAAAGAGGGATAACTTATAATAAATAATAAGAATCCAGGTTTCAATTTTCTGTTCATTCATTTTTCTTTTATTGCATCGATTTAATTTTCATCTTATTTATATGCTAGTTGATATAATTTTAAAGACTTTATTTATAAATAAATACATATATGAAGTGGTTATTTGTCTTTTACTTTTCAAGCAGGTATTATCGTGATCACCTATATTTCAAATAAAACTTATTGGAGAACTCACACCCCTAAAGAAAAGTAAACTGCAAATCTTTATGACTTTTTTTTGTAAAAAGTTCATGCATCTAAATGTTCTACTATTCTACTAAACAAAAATGGCTTTTTGACAGATAAAAAAATTGCACAACTAACTATTTGATTTTTAAGGGCGGATATGAGAGATAATTTAATGTTACCAGGAGATACTTCAATATTAGAAAAAATAATTTATTTTGAGAAGAAAAATGTGTTCTGGGCCATTCAAATTGAGGAAAGGGCTAGACAATATTTTCTTAACCCCTATGTTACTTGAAAATTTAATGAAGTGATCCTAGAATAGGGATAATTTATTATGTTTGTCAAGAAAAGTGCTTGTTTACTTGAGTGGCCAATTATATACTTTCTCCCTTTATAATTTGGGTACATATTTATGAGTTATTAGCTCTCACAAGTGTAAGCTCAGAAGTTATTTATGATAATAACTTTAAATTTTTCCCTGTAATGTTCAAAAGATGGTAACAACATGAATATTTTTCAAAATGTGAACTGATTTTAATAGTTTAAATTAATTAAATAGTATTTCATTAATACTTGTGTGATTCACCATTTCATTAATTTTAAAAGACAGCAATTCTCAGTCTGTCTTCACAACAGGTCTGCACCGCAGATAACAGCTCCCTCACTCCAGCACCTGCTCTATCCTGTTACACTATCATTCATACTTCATTGAAACGCACTTCATTTATTCGTCAGTATGTATAGTCTCAAAATATTTTTCTAATATAATAAATGATTTGCCAGAACCAAACGTAGTCATTCATTGAACGAGACATTTAAGAAATAAAATGATATTTTTATGGTTAAAACATTTAGTAGTTTTTTCACATTAATTAATTTTTAACATTAAACATTAAAAAAGTCACAAAGGCCTCTGAGCCCAATATATAAGACTGGATCTAGGGTCCTGTTTCATTATATATAATAATCATGTCTTAGATCTTTTATTTCCATAGGTTTTAGGTTTTGTTTTATTCTTACTTTTGAAATTTCAACAGACCAAAGATTTTTTTCTGGTTTAGGAGAAGGTATATAGTTAAAGAGGAATGGTCTGCCAAACACCAGACCAGTTCAGATGGTGTCTTATTAGTCTAGGAGTCCGCTGGAACATAATTCATCATGAAATAGTACCACCCCAATGAAATAAAACATTATATGCAAACCAAACAGTGGCACTTCCTCATGACTTGGGAGTATTGTGGCACAAGTCAAAGGAGAGGGTTTTGACAACAAAAATTGTCATTTTCAGCTCTAGATGCATACATTGATATTGCCACTATAAGAACAAATGGTACATTGAGTGTTAGTTTTTGGGATGCACTTTAAAAAGCCAGAAATAAATTTCAATCTTAGTCAGATAACAAAAACTTTTAATCTATATTCATTTGTATGTTCAGTGGATGACATCTATGCCCCCTATCAGTTCAATAATTTTTTAACGAGAAAGTAAGAGTTATGATCATAAGCTGTTATTTAAAACCATTTTAGGTAAACATTTGATTGGTGAGTTAAGTTCTGGCGGGCTCCTAGACTAATAAGGCACAATCTGAACAGGTGTAAGGCAGACCATACCTCTTTAAATATATACCTTCTCCTTAACCATAATGTTGGGATGAAACATTATTTATAGCTTGTTATCTAAGGTTTATTTTTATTTTAATAATTGTTCCCCTGGAAAACATTAGATAATATAACTTGATAAACAAAAGAAATAGAAGGAGTGCATTAAAAGATTGAATATTATAGTGACAGCAATACAAGCTGATATAAAAAATATTATTACTAGAAAAAATACTAACTTAGCAGCTTCTTGTATTAAGTGCATAAGACGTGCACTTTGCAAGCCGTATGCATTATTAACAAGATGAGGTATATTATGGCGACTGCAGAGAGTTGCAATATGTTCCAATGAATCTGAAGCTCTAGGAGCAAAACAACTAGTTGTAGATAGTACACACACAATGTTATTTGAGCCCAAAGTTGTTATTTGTGTTTCCATGCCGTGGACATCAGTTCGTAATTCATCTCCACTTAAAACTGGCTCCACAATTATTGGTTGTAAACCTGAAATTTTTTAGATTTTTAAAAAGTATTTTTTTGAATCTCCTTTACACAGAATAATTACAATTTCCTTATACAGTAATGCTTTGTATAAAAAGTGTTGGTCCACTTTTTCACAGGCTGACCAGTTCTGGTGGTAAGGAAGTGTGGACCCCAGCAATAGTTGTTCCTGGATTTTCCACTGGCACAAGAGGGAAACTCCCTCTTTTTAACCACCCAACTGAAGCCCTTTTGGTGAGCAACAGCACCATACAATACACGAAAGGAAGGAAGGGAGAATATGTCAGGAGGCTTAGAGAAGGCAGCCCTTTCATTTTATTTGGGCATTGTGAGCTAATAACCCACTCTCTTTAAATCCACCTATTACTACAACTACAACTTAATGAGAAAATGCCAGACTAATCCATAGTAACAAACCCAGGAACCATCCAACTAGAATTGGAAATAGGAACATTTAACCATTGTAAAGACCAGAAGTTCAAGATCTAGCAGAACTTAGACAACTACAGGATCAACATAGCTGCTGTTTAAGAGATTCCATGGAACAGCAATAGGCTCATCAAAAAGAGATTCCATACTATAGTTGCCACCTGATAAATAATTCAACCCTTTGGGCACTGGTTTTGTTGTCAAAGAACAGATGAATCTGTTATTAGCTTTACACCAGTAAAATAGTGCCTTTGAATCAGAAAAAAAAAACACATTTTAAAATCAGAAAGAGGCATCAATCAAAGTTGAGAGGGAATAACTTCATGATGAACTTGATACAGCCTATAATCCATGTTCGAGGAGAGATATTAAGGTTTTGCTGGGGGACCTCAATGGAAAAAATGGTCAAAATAGTAACGTGAAAATATTGAAGCAAATGGAAACATAAACGAGAGCCGGATGTTCTTCCTGGAAGTAAATAAGGTGAGATCCCACTGCAAGGCAAGAATTCAGGCCTGTAAAAATGAAGATGGGACTTTACCAAGAAGGAAGAAATATTTGGCCAATAAGCCAGACGTTTCAAGAACCGTCTAAACCAAAAAAAGTACAAAACAAGCAGCAGAAGAGGATAATGATTTTTCGGTCAAGCTTTACAAAGTTTAGAGATGAGTTCTATAAAGCTCTCGGTGACCTTATTTTCGCTATCTGAGTGGAAGAGAAAATACCACCTCAATGGAGAAATGCAATAATTCACCCTCTACACAAGCAAGGAGAGTAGTTAGAGTGTGTCAATTACAGGGCATCTAGTTGTTGACATGAGTCAATGATGTATTTCCAAACAACCTCTTTAACATATTTACAATCATCACCAAACATTAAGAGAGGAAATAAATATCAACAGGTATGTATTCTGTTGACCAGATCAACAGGTACGTATTCTGTTGACCAGATCAACAGGTACGTATTCTGTTGACCAGATCTTTACTCTACAAAATATTCTGGGAAGAGGAAACAAATATTAAACACTAACCCACCATCTCTTCATTGATTTCAAAAGTGTCGATGATAGCATTAATGCCTAGAGCTTATAAGGCAAGAGTAGGGGGATCCTTCCCAATAGATTCACCTTGGCAAGATGATCATGAAGGAGGTATGCTGTAAAGTGCAAATTCAGTCTGATTGCGCATCTGAGTTAAAATGTTGACAACGTGCCAATGCAAGGCAATGTCTCTTCAATGGGCTGTTTAATTTTTATTATATCCTTAGAAAAAGTTATTGGAAACTCAGGCATCTAGACAACACAGCCAATATTTTGATCGGCTGGCCCGGTTGCTTGGCTACACAGATGATTTTGAAATCATAGTCATGTTCTCCCAGCAGACAAAGATTTTTTCTAACCTCACAAGGAGTGGCAATCAATGGCTCTTGTTATGTTATCAACCAGCCGAAAACAAAATAAAAACAACCAGGTTAAACTTCAAGACTTTTGGCTCCTGGACCTTTGAGAAAGTAAAAAGTTTACCTAGGTCAACCAATTCAATAACAGCTCTGCAGAAATAAAGCAGAGAATACTTGCCACTTCGGCTTATTGAGGCATATGAGAAGCAGATTCCACACAAGGCTAAGTTCAGAATGTATTTATTTTGCGACTTCGACAATCTCTTTATTATACTAGAAGAACAAAAAAGCCGCATTTTGAGGAGTTGACTTTTAAGAATAATACCAGAATATATAATTCAAGTTTCAAATCTCAGAATTAGAGAGGAAACTCAAAGCTTTGATCAGTGCTAATTCAGTGAAGATACAAAGAATCCCATCCCACATTGACGGCCAGGTTGTTAAGTTGAGTCCAGAAAATCTGGACTATGCGATGTGACTGATGCCCAAACAAGTTGGTTCCTTTAACACTAAGTATGTCCTGCCAGTATTTGAGGGACAACCATCTTGGCTGGTAGAAGAATGGCAGCTACTAATGATTCTCACAAACCAACACATTTACTAGTTGGCCAAACAAAAATAAGATGACCACCACGATTAAGCTTGTCTCGTTTAGTTGAGGAAAGGTGAGGTGTTGCAGGATGATGGCTGCTCAGCACGTGGCATTGTCAATCTGACAATTGCAGAGCTCTGTGTCTATCTCAAACTCAAAATTACTCCCTACTTTATTAATATGTATTATTTTTTTGATTAATTGAAATTTTACTGTATTTGTTTATAAACATCAAGTTGTCTCATTTAATTGTTCAATCAAGCATGGTAACAGTTTAGTATTTATTTAACTCCATATTTTTTAGAAAACCTAATTTTTTTAATAATTAATATTGAGGCTCTGAGATTAGATTTTAATCATTTTCTAATAGTTTATTATATGCCTTCTGTAAACATTTTCTATAAGTTCCTAAGTTGACTTTTCCTTCATCCACAATGCTTTTCTATGTTTTTTGATTTTACCTCAATGAATAATGTTTTGTTCCCGGGTTGAACGGTTTGAATGTTTCAGTCCCGACTGCTACAAATGCTACCCTATATTCAATTGGTAGTCCTAGATGGAGGTGTTATAAGACATCTTGCAACAATGTGGAAGTGAGCATTCCAGAAGGCAACTGGTTGGCAGGTTCAACATTAAGCCTTGCAGCTATCCTATTACATTTCATATTTTGCTGGATCCTTGAACTGGCAACCAACATTTTTTTAGCTTAGTAGCTTAATATGTCCACAGTTCTTTCATGGACTACAGTAATTATTTGAGGGGGGTATATATGTTGCCATTACATTACAATGGCTTAATGGCTTACAATTACAACTTTCAACCATATCAATCTTCTTCGATCTAATTAATGAAGCAATACCACCATGAAAATAAATGGTAGTAACAATGTCTATTAAAAAAACAAATTGTATGTAAAAGATTTACATCTGTTTCAACATAATGTTTTGGCAAATATGAAGGGCTTGAATAGACATCTCGAGCTAATTACTAGTTTAATTTTACATTCTTACTCTTCTAACCAAAATTGGGTAGTTACTGTTGGAGTAGATTATCCTTAGTTGTCAAAAATCCCATATTATGTCTATTTTATTGTCCCTTTAATTTGAGTTTTAAAGAAATTAGATATAAAATGAGTTAATTTCATACATTATATACAAGATAAAATTTACAAAATTAAATTGGAATAAAAATAAATGAGGGGAAAAAATTTAGTACTACAAGTATTGATATTTATTTTTGAGCAATTTTTGTTAGATGAGCAGCAAAAAGTTTTAGTAAAAGTAAAATTCATCTACTTACTTCTATTATACAAAACGTTAATTAAGAATACATAAAGAAATGAAATATAAAGTTAATAGTCATGAAGAAAAATTTAATGATAAATATCACCTTCATGAGACCAATATGTTTAGTAATCAGATACAACTATTTTATTGCATAAATAATATTACTTTTTTTTGTACAATACCTGCTGTCAAAATACTTTTGAAGCAAGATTTTTGGTCGATTCTGGACCACAGGACAAATTTTGCACCAGGACGATCCTGTTTGATTGTAAGCATGCATAGTACAAGACTCATGCCAGTAGCCATTGGGACTAAAAAACATCCAGCCGAGTTTTTTACACCTAAAACAGATATAATAATAATTATTACACCACAATAACAACTAGCCTATAAATATAGATACAATAATTTAAAAGAAACAAAATTAGAAAATTCAAGAGTAAATAAATAAATAAAATTCAGAAGTATTGATTTCTACACATTAAGACTGATCAACTTTGTTATGCATTTAAGGCAAACCACACTAACTAGGAAAATATGATGCATATAGCACACTAAGGTTATAAACCGTAGGCTGCTATTAAAAAAACTGGGCTTTATTAAATGGAAATTGATGCTCCACTACATAAAGAAATTGGGGAGTTGCCATGAGGAGCAGTAGCATAGAGGTATGGGCCTAATCAAAGACTGTTTGAGGTCCTTCCTTATTCCATATATATATACCAACAGTCTTTAGCTAAAACAACAATGTGGGAACATAAAGCAGTGATTCAACTAAGAGAAAAATTAACGAGGATGAATCTGATTTATTTCTTCAAATAGATTCAAGCTACCTTATAACAATGAAATAAGAGAAATGCAGACATTTTAGTCACCAAGCATCCAAAACCACTGCACAAATAAGTATATTTTTCTTAACTTTACATGTATTTCAAGATTATGTATTATAACAATCAAAACCAAAAGTGACAATGTTTGCTATTTTTTTAGCCTAGATACATTGCATATTAATGAAAGATAATTGTATATATGTATTTTAAATATTGAAATAAATTGATTTGAATTTGAAAAAACTACTAATGGTCATAACAAATATTAACAATTTCAAATGGCTTATATCACACCTAACTAAAGTTGTACGCTCCTGTTAGAATTTCACTAGATACTTACAAAGTAGTATTGAAATATTTGTCAGAGATAAATTCTTATTTTTTATATGTATCAGCTGAAGAACGAGAGAGCTCTCCAGGTTGTTATCAGAAACCTCCACCTCATATTCCAGGTCAAACTATTAGAATAAGAGCTCACTTCATTGGTGTACAAGGTTCAACAACAAATGTTCATCATGAGAAATCAGAGCACAGAGGGATATGTAAAATAGATTTACTCTTTTTTTTTTGTTGACTTGGTTGAAATTCCTATTGTAGTGGGAAAATGTATTACCTCAAATCATTGTAGTATACTAAATAACAAGTTGAGAAGTCTCACTTCAGAAGAAACATTATACAATGTCACAATTGCAAGACCTATTATATTTATAACAGTGTATAACACACGCTGGCCAGCACTACATTGTAAAGAAATATATCACAGGTATGCATGTTTCGTTATCAAGAACACCACCAGCCAACTACAGAGGATGCAAGGATTATAAAATATTAAAGCACATACGTTTAACAGCCCCCCCCCAGAATAAACATACTCCTTTTTCACTTCTTTATCCATTATGAATGAGGCTTTATACATGTTTAAGCCACATACCTCGACAAACTTGCCCTTAATAACAGCCCAGTACTTTTCAACCTCTCTCCCATTCCTATTCATGAAGTAGAGCTACTTCACCCACACTTATTAGGGGTCCAATTAACAGGGATAATACCCACCAACACTTTTCATGATTCCATTGAGCTCAAATTATTTCTCAGAACCTACTAGACAATGCACTCAATTTCTTTAACCCCTTCTTTCAGCATTAATTAATTCCTAATGTTATCTCCTTGTCCACTGCTGATAATCAGCAATAATAATAAATAAATAAAAATTTGGTAGGCTACTAATAAAATCCTTAAATATAGTACAATATCCTACCTTCTATCTCGCAATGATTAGCCTTGAGACTGATACTACGATGCGGAAAAATCTAATGAGTTTAGATGGCTAATTCACATCAATTCTCTGCCAGTGGATATAAGTCAACAAAGGAAATTGCAACCATGGGTAATGTGTTGCTTTCGCCCAATAACACAGTCATCAATCTTTATCCTCTTTTAACTCTCTTATCCCCTTATTAGACAAAACCTTGGATTCCACATTAACTAAAAGCTAACTTGCAACCCACAATCAAGACTTGAAAGACAAAAGCTCAATCCAATATGAAGAATGATAAGTTCAAAATCAAAACTCTTAACTTAAAATGAATTATCATATAAAAAACAATACTAGAACAAATCTTGACCTGCAGGCTCAAACTACAGTGGATCAGCAAAATCCTAGCACATAAGGCATATCAATTTTTTTCCAATCTACTAAGATGCAGGCAAATTCAAGTAACTGGCTATGTCAAAAAAATGCCGGATTTTGTTTTCTTGGAAATTGTAAACTATTGAGCTGCTTTATTTGTTTTTCAAATTCAATTAAGGTTGATATCACTTTCATCCCTAGACTATACTAAATTAATTTGTAAGCAAAATTACTTCGTCTTGCCTTCAGTTTTGTCTTAGCATTTGGTTAAACAATATGACACTTAAATTTGAAATAATGGTAATTTTATGCCATTATTGGAAATGTAAGTTTTACGCTGACGATACAGCCCATTTGGTGTAACAATGTGAAGAAGATGCTCTTTCTTAACGGACTGTGAGTAGCTGGTTCCAGAAATTTGAAACTTGTCTCAAGAAGAAAGAGGGTTCTGGATGAAAATCATTATTTGATGAGGAAATGAGGATCTCTGGGGGACTCTGTTGATGCAGATCCAATAACAAGTAGTCGGGCATTAGCAAGAGAGTTTCCCAATTCACCATAAATTGTGGGCTGCATAACTTGGGAAATATGAATCGCTCATCAAGAGTGGTTTCATACGAGTTGACAAATGAGCAGGCATGACGTTGAGTAGAAATTTTTTTTTTGCCCTTCCTGAGACTGAGCCTCAAGTGGGCTGCAATCAGCCAGCTGTGCCAGTCGCTAAGCAAGGCCAAATAAAAAAAAAAGGCAATGCTTTCTGAATTTTGGAATTACGAAAGCATAATTTATTCCAGAAGGTCGAACCCTTGATTCAGAACTTTATAAGTGATCAGTTACAAAGAATGTATGATGTAACCCAGCTTTACCCAGGGTTAGTAAACAGAAATCAGGGTTTGTTTCAACAAGATAACGTCTGACCACACACTTCTCGTTACACAAAACAAAAAATTTGCACCTTCCAACTACCCTCTGTTCCAGTCAATGGCTCACTATCTTGAAAGAAAAATCTTCAATTCGCTGGCCAAGGTTAAAAATGGAGTAGCGGAATTTTTCTGTTCAAAACCCAAAGAATGGTGTTGCGAAGGAATCTGACAGCTAGACTTAAAATAGTAACAAATCATACAACACAGCGGTATATGCTTTGAATATTAAAAAAAAATTATTTTTAAATGATCAAGAAAAATGGTCATTTTTTTAAGACTTATCCCATTATATATGTTTATAGTGTATGCTTGTATATTGTATAAAAAGGAGAGTGAATGTGTTATTGTAAATATTGAATTAATGACATTAAACCATTATAATTTTACTGTAATAGACTTAAAGGTTTTAGTTAATTTAGCAGTAAGTGTAAGTACAATTCAAAATTTTTTTTAATTAACATCATGTAATCTGTATAAAAAAGATATCAGTTTTGGGGTTCTCTTGTAAAGTTAATTGGGGGTAAGAGGAGTTTTGAGGCTTAACATTTAATATACTGAAAAGAAGCAATTTAATTCACATTACCTAAATGTATGTTAAATAAACTAAAAAGATATATGATTCAATTAATTACCCACTTACCTAGGACTTATACTAGACAAGTGACAAGAAACGAACAGACAATTCAAACAACTTCTTCACATCATGGAGAAACGTCTGAAATAACAATAGAAAACAAGAGTCTGATCTACGCAACAATACTCCAACATACCTGGTCCTACAGAATAGAAGTTTGGGGGAGTGCCATGCACTCCAATATCCTTCTCATCCAGCCCCTACAATCCATAATCCTCCCCATGATAGCCAATGCTCCCTTCTATATTAACAATTGTACCCTTCAAGCTTGCATTGCAAGCTCAACATCCCATTCATTCAAGATCTACCTATCACCCGGTACCAGAACTTCCATTTCCTTCCGCCTCCTTGGTCATCCTAATCTGGTTGATAATGCTCTATATGTACTTTTATCTCTCATCCCCTAGAAACCCAAAGGAACACCTACGAAGGAAGTGGCCTCATGACCTCCAAACCAACTAGGAGTTTGTTTATAGTGAGCTCTGTGGCGACTACCTAAGTAACAAGTTAAAGAGGTTTAGGGTAATGAGCTGTTTTACCTAAAGTAACGAGGCCTTATAAACTGAATTTCTGTTGTCATGGAATACTAGATAATAGTAAGTAGATATACGAGGTTAGGTCAAAGCAAATATCAATATTCTACCAGCCCGTATCACACTGGAGAGATTATGAGATCCGTTTGCTGGCAATAAATCACCTAGCCATAGGAAATAACAGATTAGCTCAGATGGTCTTCTTCTGGACTTCTTTTGCACATATTCATGTGATTATGATTACTATAGATTACTGTCCAACTAAACCTATCAATTCAATTTGGAGACAAATATTGTAACGCAACTATATTGTTTATTTTTACCTTTACCATTGTCAAATGCTAACTGAAAAAGTCACAGGTCTATCAGCCATTTAATTAAGTGTACTCTACCATGATTGATCGAGTGACTAACTTAAAATCATTTGTGAACAGACAGAGTTGTATAATGGACAAATATAGGACCTCCAAACCAAAGATGTCGTCAAAATTTTGTTTAGTAATGGTTAGCGATAATGTGCCATGTTTTTATTCTATAACACAGTGCCACAGATCATCAGTTTTCACCTGAAGGTTGTTTTTTACCAGTCTTAAAAATAAGTGAGGTCCACTCACAACACCACATCAGCAGTTCTGACCTTCTGATGCTTCTTGATCCAATTGCTCAAGGAGAGCATTTGATCAGAGATGGATTTCCCTCTTCGAAAGTCACACTAATAAGGACCAAGCTCTTGTTTAACACAGAGTCTCTACCTTCCACCCCCTTCCTGAGGACGAACCTCATACAGGGTTTCCCCACAAGCTGATGGGGGTACATCACCTGTGGTGTGCGTATTCCAGTACAATGGGATTGTTGCACCGGTCAACGCACCTTAGTGTTATTCTGTTTAATGTCTTTATTTAAAATAAATCAATAATAAAAAAAATGAACATAAAATTTCTCTACTATGTACAATTCTTCCTTACTAGCTAGATTTTTGCCATGGCCTCAACCTCAGGAAAATAATAGTGGAGAGAACTAATAGGCACAAAGGAGCGAGAAGATGCTTCTATTACCACAATACAATATAGTTTCCCTTCCTTTGGATAGACCATATAAACCAAGGTGCATAAAGGAAAATAAAACCTGACTGCCGTGGATGGTTTTCTATAGCTAAACATCACCCTATATGAAAAGCTGTAACAACAAACCACAATAGCCAGATGCACGGTAATATTTTAATCTGGATGTTGAAATCACGTGATGTTCTCCATATTAGTACTCTTCTGCTATAAATATACTACAAATAGTATGTATCTGTCATTTCTCATGTTATAACATGATGGCTGTTTAAACTGTCTATAATATCTGTTTTCAAAACAATAAACTGCAGACACAAATTTATTCATTTAATTATTAGTTCAATTTAGTTATATGGAATGTTTATTTGGAGCATATACAATTATTTTTATAATTAATTTCATTTTATTTTTTTCATACATAAAAAGTTTCGGCATACAATCATCCAGTTGGGCAATCCCCAGATTTTTTAATATACAAGAGAAAAACGGTTACTAATCAATAGACAATTAAAAACCAATAAAACACAAACAAAATTTAACAACTTCAAAAAATCAACATTTTATTTAGATAAGTTCAGCAAGGAGTGAAGGAGAACCCAGATTAATAGTTACCAAATGAGCCTTACAAGTTTCATAAAAATAAATTCAGGAATTTTTGAACAGAACTTATATTTATTCTATGCATTATTTTTGAAAAATAGCTAACCCATAAATCTGATTGTATCAAGAAGGAGAGCATTAGCTAGTTTTGTCATCAGGCTAGAACCAGCTGCTTTTGGCTGGACTTCTCCAATATCCCCAGACCTCCCAATGCCATGCCCTAGTTTGTAATGTCTTCTGGCAACTAAACCTGTAAAATAAAGTAAATTATTATATTTTAATTGAAATAGCACAACATAATTTGGTTAACAAATATATAAAAAAAAGAATAGAACGGGAGAATATTAAACCTGTTACAAAAAAGCAAAGAAATAATCTAGACTCTCTCTATAAAACAATTAGAAATGATTTTTTTTTTTTTAATTTTGGAGTTATTTCAGAGCACAATGAAAGATTTATATAAATAAACTGCTTTACAAAAACTAAAAATTAAAATTGCTTATAAAATATTCTTGTCATTATGAAGCATTAATAACCAAGTCTTCTAGGTTATTAGGGCCTATGCCCTGCACCCTGGAAATCCAGATTCTATGATTGTGTAGTTGGATAGATGCCCTAACGTTTGTGAGTCATTACTCCTTGGAAATCATAAAAATTAGTTAGTTAAATAGCAATCGTGAGGACATTTCCACTTTAATTTTTGAGATCGATAGTTGGGATGACTGATGCTTGATAGTGACTAAGTTAGATTTCGAGACTAAGGGTAATTTTTCATGGATTTTAAGGAATTAGGGAGGTATGCTATCAAGGATAGTAGGTGTATTAAGGCCACTGAACGGATTAGTTGGTAAAATATAAAGGAGGATTTTATATTGTTTAAGAGGCAAAAGCTGATGAGAACTAACGAGTTAAGAAACAGAAATTTTGTGTTTATATGTTGGAGGACTGGGAAATGGCTAAGGGGGGGTAGGAAGAAGGGATGTTAAATGAATTACTGAGTTAAGGGAATAAGTGATGAATAATGAGAAAAAAACATTTTGAACTAAAAAAAAACAAAATAGTACAAAAAGAAAATAATATAAGTAATAAAGGACACACCCTAGGTTAGCAAGCGTCAGTCTGTCTGGTTATGAGGGTTATATATGTACCTAAAGATGAAACATGGTGAATATTAGAAGGGAGAGAATTCTAGAGAGTGGTAGAGTGAAAAAAAAAGAAATTCTGTGGAAAGGGGTGTAAAGGCCAGAAAGATGGGGGTCTTATGTTCCGAGAGTTGCGATATGGGAAAATATGTGCCCCCACGGTGCGTTAGTTTATTCCCCTCCCATAACGTATGTATATCTTCACAATATGTCATAATTAAGCAATTTAAAATAAATCTGTATGTAAAATATGATTGATGTTTAGAGCCAATTAATTTCAATATCCCAGTTCTGTTTAAATATACTTATGAAGGGAATTCAATAGTTAAGACCAAGCGGTTACAAGTGTTTATATATATTATTACGTTCTTCTAAAGATAGCATAATTTTATTTTTAACTTTAAATTCATCTGATGTTTTTTAGGTTCTACTAACAAAAATAATTCTGGCAAAAGTTAAATTTAATTACAAATAAACAAAAAGAAACTTATATTATTATACTTGTCTATATTTTTTTTTCTTTTTCTTCTTCAATGGTCTTTTTCCGTTCCACTTCAAGTCCAAACAACAAATAACTTACAGAACTTTTTATTTCATCACTTGACTCATATACATATGTCACGGGCTGATCACAAAACTAGGGTGAGTAATTCTGTGTGTGTTTTCATCATAACAACCACAACTATACTACCTTTTGGTTTTTCCTCCACTCTCAATTGTTTTTGTTTGCCTTCTTGATTAAAGGTTGGATTAAATATTTATATACAAATTCCACAATATCTAATATCACAACATTCGGGTCCGTCCCGATTTGAAATTTTTTTGATCTTGTCGATAAATCTAAATCTTTGATTTCACTATTCACTTTTTTAGCACTTTAACACTTTGCATTTTCTTATAACTAAATGACAATATCAAATTATGTATCACCAAAATTTTACATTTTGCATTTCAACCATTTACATTACAAATGTAATTGTACCTTACAGACATCTTAACTTTTAACTATAGTACCATAAATTTATAATTTTTACATTGCTGGGTTGACAATATTTTCATAATAAAGTATTAATTAATTTTAAATTTCAAATTTTTATATAGCTTTTAACATTTACCAACTTGATGGTACAAAATAAACATACTAACATTTTAATACATTAGAATAAACTTCAATTTCAAAGTTTTTACATGTGTCCGATTGACACTATTTTCATATAAGGTTTTAATGAATTTTCAATTTTGTCTATAGATGTTAACATATTTGATTGTCCAAATAAACATTATACCATTTTAATACACTACAATAAACTTCACTTTTCAAGTTTTTACATTTGCCTGATTGTCATTATTTTACAATAGGTTTTTCAATTAATTTTAATTTTCAAGTTTTTAGATATATTTTAACATATTGACAAATTTGATTGTACAAATAAACATACTAACATTTAAACATTACAATAATAAATTTCAATTTTCAAGTTTTTACATGTCCGATTGACATTATTTTATAATAAGGTTTTCAATTAATTTTAATTTTATATTGTTTATATAGTTCAAGTTTTATATGTCATCCGATTATCATTATTTCATAATAATAAATATAACCTTTTTCTTCTTTTTTTATAATTATACTCTATGGTATTAAAAACATCCATGAAATTATTTTTGAAGTCTTTCCTTTTACTTATTTTCATGTTGTTCCAACTAAATTCGTAAAAGGGGATTCCACTAAAATGATATGAAATTTTAAATTCGAATTTATCCCAATCCAAAATTTCACCTATTGTATTTTTAAATTTACTTAAGGTTTTTACTGGGTCAGATTTTTTAAATTGTTGAATCTCTGACTTATCATGATTATTAATTACTCGTATTATATCACGATTAATTACCAATTTAGTTTCACTAGAATTACTAGTTATTTTAATTGTATTTTGTTTCTTTATACTTTTTATATCCTCCATTTCTTTCTCCTTTTTATTACTCATTATTTTCTTTTTTATATGTACCTAAATCATTTTTTATTAATTTTGGTTCATGATCCATGACTTTAAACGGTTTCTAAGTTAATTTCTTTAAAATCAATGTTCTGATTTTCCAGTTCCGGTTTTAAATCCGTTTCTAAATTATATATTTTTTCATCTGTTTTATCATTTAAATCTTTGAAAGAATTTTGTAATTTTTGTTCAAATATTTCTAATCTATTATCAATTTTTATAAATTTTTCATTATTTTCATCTGCCAATTTATCGATTTTATTAGATAATTCTAATAAATTTTGTTTATTTTCTTGTTTCAATTGTTTAAAATTTTGTTTATTTTCTTGTTTTAACTCTAATAAATTTGTTTCAAGTTTAAAATTATTTTGTTTATTTTCTTGTTTTAATTGTAATAATAAATTTGCTTCAAGTTTTTAATTATTTTGTACACTTTCGTTAATATTTTCCATCATTAATTTTAGCATCTTTTCCATCTTACTTTCCTCTGGACTTGATTCATTTAAACTAAAATTTTGATCATTGTTTGATACCAGACTATCAAGTGATTTCTTTATTATCTACGTATCTATTTATTATAGTTTACTCATTTGGATCAATATTGACACTATGCTTATCTTTTTCCATGACTGAATCGAACAATATAATTCTTAACCACAAATACAATTTTTAACCCTAACCTTTATATCAAATTTACAAAAATTTTCGTGACACTATCTAAACAATCCTTTAGCCAGATTACTTCGTTATCAGTCCTTACATTGGGCGCCAAATATTAACTTCTGGAGATAACATAATTTTATTTTTAACTTTAAATTTATTTTATTAATTTTTATCTGATGTTTTTTAGGTTCTAGTAACAAAAATAATTCTGGCAAAAGTTAAATTTTATTAAAATAAACAAAAAGAAACTTATATTAATTATACTTGTCTATATTTTTTTTTCTTCTTCAATGGTCTTATTTTTTAATCAAATTAACACTTCTTCCTGGTGCAACTTCTCTTCCGTTCCGCTTCAAGTCCAAACAACAACTCAGATACATATATCACGGGCTGATCCCAAAATTAGAGTGAGTAAATCTGTGTGTGTTTTCATTATAACAACCACAACTATACTACCTTTTGTTTTTTCCTCCACTCTCAATTGTTTTTGTTTGCCTTCTTGATTCAAGGTTGGATTAAATATTTATAAACAAATTCCACAATATCTAATATCACAACTATATATATATATATATCATCAACCAGCAATATTTTGTTTAGTCTAATTAGGATATTTTCATTTTGATATTCTCTCTTGACAGAGGGTAATGATTGAATCTATCATGCATATTCCTAAGTGTTGTTGGGTTCTTTTTATAAATTTGTAATGTTTTTTATTTTATCTAATAAAATCTAGTTGTTCATATATTGGGTTTTTTATTTCTCAAGCATATCTATTAATTCTAATGTTCTATCATGCCAGTAGCTGGACTTTTTTAGATTTTTTAATTACTAATTAGTGATACTTAATAAATGATTTTTCATCTATCTGCCACCTTTGAGTGAATGAAAGGTGGACCAAATTATCAATCCCAATCAAACATATAATTTATTTTCATTTCCAAATTATTACTGTGAATATTCAGTAAAAACTAAAACTCCATCAGCACTTATCCTCCTTATCACTACTCGATTACCTTTTCCCCCTGTTATCCCCTCAAAACCTTTATTTATTATAAGTATTTCACATAAAAATGTTTTGTTCGTTTAGTTACCAGCTCACTAGTGGCCACTTTCATACAGCTAAGAATATTTTCATAGATCTTTGCATTTTTGACATTAACATACACTCTGCTCAACAATTGTTTGATCCAAACTTAAACTCTTGTGGCTTCACACAATGCTACTCACAATGCAGGTATTCTACCTCACATAAAGTAAGTGCCACTGTAGTTTGTTTCTTTGTTTTCCACAGCTAAAGATTACTGAACACTTTAATAATTAATTCAGTTGTAGATTTTCTGTAATCTTTATCTGCCAAACCAGCCAGATTCTGCAAAACTTGAAGGGTTCATCACTCTTATTTGTAAAAAATAATTTCAAATTTGGGTGCTTTTCAGATATTTCAATATTTTAAGTGGGTAATTGTAGTGTTTTATCACCAGCATTACCTTGGAAACAACTCATATAACTGACTGCATAACTGATATCAGGTCACTGGCTTTCATAATGAACAACAATGTTCCCAACAATTCTCAGTACAGTTTCAGGGTTTTTCTTTAACTTCTGCAGTTAATCTTTTGCCACAGGTGTTCTTATATGCTTACAATTTTCAAGATAAAATTTCTTAGTAGTTTTATCAATTAAGTCTCTTTAATCATATCGTAACAGGTCATCAGCTCTTTCAATGTTCAATCCAAGGAATTCACTAACCTCACCAAGATCTATTATACTGAAAATATTTTTCAATTTCCCTTTTAAATTATCTATTTCTCGCAAATTTTCTGCTGTCATAAGTAAATCATCAATGTATACAATAAGAAACAAATCCCTTTTAATAAACAAACATTCATCACATTTTGACTTACAGAATTCCAATTTTTCAAGTTATTTGCAGCACTTATGCCAACATTATGGTGCTAGCTTTCAACCATAAGAGTGCATTTTGTGTATAGCCACAGAAGAATAAAAATTAGACTCATCAATATCAGTTAGGAAACATCCCCAGGTCACTAATTTAGCTTTATACTGTTTATTCCTTTTAATTTTAAACATACATCTGCTGTCTATGATCTGTTCTTTAATTGGAAATGCCACAACTTCCCAGATTTCATTTTCAATCATTGCATCAAGTACATCTTTTACAGCTTATTTCCAGTTAACTGTAGCAGGCCTGTTGAAAATATCTTCATATAGCGATAGGTTCAGTTGACTCACTACATACTTGCAGCAAACATGTTTAATTTTTAATGACAAAATGAACATCTCTGTGTATTTCAATTTTGTTTTTTATTAGGAAAATAAATTTTATACACTTTTGTCTCATTATCATATCCTACAAAATATCATTTTAAAGCCTTGGCATCCCATTTTTGTCTTATAATCTTGGGTACATGAACAAAAACCTCGGAAGCCATGTATAATTCTTCATCATTATTTCTATTCGGTATTTTCTTATATCTTTTGTACTTCCTCTTCTATCCCACTGCTTCTTGTAGTAGTATCCTCTGATTCTTGATCTATTTCTTGAGTTTTTTCTTCTTGGCTCATTTTTATAAACTTGTGCTTTCAGTTAAAAACTTTTTTATTTCTCTCCTCCATTCAAGTTCTTTATCTTTCGATAACATGTATCGTCTGTTGTCCTACAGGGTGTGCGAGAAGGCTCCATCAAGAGATCTTACAGGTTGGCCATGAAGAACAGGGATCGATTCTTTTTATTTCCCTGCCTTGAAATCCCAAATTCTACCCTTGGAGTGGTGGTTGAACTATATAGTGACATATCCTTATATTGCATCAAAGTTTTGGCTGGTGAAGAACCAGATGTATGTTTTAAGGATTGGGAATGTTTGTTAGTAATAGTAGTTTTACAACTAGCCACCCACATGCTGTTGGTGGTACTAGATTTCTCATAATTTAATATTTTTTTAAAAGAAAATATAATAATTGCTATAATAGCTACACAGACTATGAAATCGACTAATCCTAGTAGCGTGGGGTATGGTCAGTGAACATGAAAGGTGTATGTTGAATGGATGATTTATGTTCGTTAGTTCACTGTAATATCTCACAGAAATAATATGAAATTGATGCATTACACTAACATAAATTTTGTTCCTAGTATTTACAAAATAAACATGAACTGTCTAAAAAATTTGTAGAAGATAACTCGTCTTGGAAACTTGGTAGGTATAGGTATTAATATTAAGAATGAAGATAGATAAGAAGTATGTGAATTAGTAGATTAACTAATTTCTGATGATCTCAGAGCTAATGAGATATACTAAGAGTGGCATGACCAGGAGACAGCAGGAATAGCTCAGATGGCAGAGAATCTGGACAGAAATAAGAATCTTCTAGGTTCGAACCAAGTGCCACGATATTTTTCTTGTTCTCTAATTATATTACATATACGTGAATCATAATTTATTAACGTTTTACCTGATGCGAAACGGGCTTCCCTCTCACCAACTCCACTATTTTCAGGAAAATTGTTGCAGTCCATATGAGCTAAATCATTCAAAAATAACTCGATCGTAGCATCATCCCATCCTTCCTCGGGCCACTTCCGCTAAAAGAAAAAGTTTAAAAAAATCAAATAAATGCAAATATTTTACTACAAAAATTCAAATATTCTTTTAAGATACAACTAGTAGAAATAAATTGTTTAGGATTTAGAATCAGCATATTTATATTTAAAAAAACAACAACATCAAAGCAGAGTCTCTACTAGATAAGGGATGATATGAGAGGACACAAAGATTGTTTTTAACTAATTCGTAACGGTAACTGGATAAAAATGATCGGATAAACATCAACCATCATGCATTAATTAATATGTGACCTATTATAGTGTGCAGAGCTGATCAGAAAAGCTTGTGTGCTACTCTCGATGAAAACTACTGGTGCGTAGCCCGCAACATTATCATGACTGTGGACAATGGTCACACCTTACCACCATTCGAGGCTTCACCAATCACAGTTTTGCTTAGTCAAAATTTGTAACCTGCTTGCTAAATCGTGAAAAGCAGCTTCACTTAATCAAAGTTGCCCATGAATGGCGAATTCTCGATTGATTCCTTTTCCATACAATTCGAGATAGACTTTCTAAAATATGGGCTCCATGGTTCCAATTGATGACTCTTTGAACTCGATAGTTCCGTGGGATTATTTATTAGTTTACATTTCTTCCCTCTAATGTTTTATATTAACACTAACAGAATTAATACTATTATTATGAAATGCATAATCTTAGGTCTCCAAAATTATTTTTTGTGAAGTTAACACTTTGCGATTCAAACTCTTGTTTTGCCATTCAATAATGTCCTTAAACAAACATCATTCAAATTTGAGACCAATTGGAACATGGAAATACTATTTGATACACCAAAAAGAAAAGTGTAATCCTCTCATTTTTTTAAAAAACTTTTAAATAAATGTTATAATGTGTTGGTGTTCAATTCTACATAATTAATTGTAAATTTGTAAGGCAACACTTCCTAGATAAGAGGGATGATTTTTTTTTTGTCCGCCATGTTTTTTTCCCTTCTGCTGTCACTCGTTCTGATAAGTGCTCTCTCACTAAATAACTTTGTATTACTTTTGATAATAAACATTTATGTGTACCACTGCTTATTAGTTAACCTTAATCTAACAGGTTATGGGCCCAGCAGGTGAAACGTTTATTCTTTCGTTGTGAAAGTTTCGGGATGTGATTGTGGTTAGAGAGCACACGAGTTTGTTTCGGACTATTTCACATTCGTTTTCGATCGGTTTAAATTATGACTTCACCAGGTTCAAATGTTTTACCGTTCGGTATGTTTGGTGTTGAACCATTTGATGGACAAAATTTTGCGAATTGGTTCTTTCGGATAAAATTAGTGTTAGAACAGAATGAAGTCCTTCACGTACTGACAGAGGGCCCTCCTGTAGATGCCAATGAATTGAAAACTTTCAAAACCGCTTATGTTAAGGCTAGAACTATTTTGATTGGTTGCATGTCTGATAACATCCTGATTTTAATAAAAGATAAAACTTCAGCAAAAGAAATCGTGGACACTCTGTCAAAAACTTATGAGAGAACCGGAATGAAAAGTGTTGTGATGGCACAGAAATCATGGAGAAAAATGGAGTATAAGTTCGAGAAACCTCTTCAGGAATTCCTTCAAGAATTCAAAACTAGGGCAGCTGAACTAAGGATGGCTGGTGGTAAGCTAGAAAATGAAGATGTCATACATCAGTTATTGGGCGCCATGCCACCCGAATTTGATTCAGTGGTTTCCGCTCATGATATTTTATGTGGCAGCAAGCAGACTGAGATAACTTTGGATTACGTTAGAAATACTCTTTTAGCTGAAGAAGAGAGAATATTGAAAAAGGAAGGGTCTCGGCCTCACAACGCATTTTTTTCTAAGAGAAACCAAGGTAATGCATTTTCAAATTCAAAAAATGGTTTCATATGTTATTATTGCAAGGCTCAGGGTCACACGAAAAAATATTGTCCTAAGTTAATGAATAGAAACAAAGAGAAGGCAGCTGCTGTAGAGGAGGATTTTTCATTTTTTACTTCTGAAAATTCGAAAGCAAACAAAGAAATGCTGCTGTGTTCTGAACAGTTGACGGATATTGTTTTTGTTATCGATAGTGGGGCTAGCTGTCATCTTGTACAGGATTGTTTTAAAAAATTTGTCACTAATTTAATTGATTTGGACATGGAAATTAGTGTAGCCAAGGCAGGCGAAACTATAAAAGCTGTAAACAAGGGTACTATCTCGTGCTTATCTGACTTTGGTGACACCATACGGATTAATGATGTCTTGGTATGTAATAATCTTTCATATAATCTATTATCAGTTCGAAAATTAGAAGAAAAAGGTTGCAAGATCATTTTCGAGGAGTCAAGTGTAAAAATTATTTTCAGAAACAAAATTTTGAAAGGTCAAGTATTCGGACGTTTATATGTTATTAAGCTCAAATTATTATTGGAAAATGCCAATGTTTCAACTATGAATAATGAATTGATGCACCGGAGAATGGGGCATTCTTCCAAGTATCCAGTTACTATGTGTGACATATGCATTAAAGGGAAACAGACCAAGCTTCCTTATTGTAATACACCAGAAGAAAGAAAGCCTTCTAGACCTCTGCAAGTTGTTTCATCGGATGTAAGTGGAAAAATATCACCCCAAACGTATGATGGCTATAATTATTTTGTCACTTTTATTGATCATTATAGCAATTTTTGTTGTACATATTTGCTAAGGAATAAGTTCGAAGTTTTTCAAAAATTTAAATCATTCAAGACCATGGCGGAAGTTAAATTTGGACTATTAATTGAAAACCTGCGTTGTGACAGAGGTGGTGAATATGTGCCTAATGAGTTTGTACATTTTTGTGATTCAGAGGGTATTAGAATAAGTGACACCATGCCCAGGAATCCTACACAAAACGGAAAAGCAGAACGAATGAATAGAACCATATTGGAAAAGGCGAGATGTCTTTTGTTTGACAGTGATTTTAAGAGGGAAATGTGGGGCGAGTCAATTATGACAGCTACCTACTTAATCAACAGATTGCCTACTTCTACTCTACCAAATGATGCAACGCCTGCAGAAAGATGGTATGGCTTTAAACTTGATTTAGGTAAAATTAAAATATTTGGTTGTCCTGTTTATTCATTGATCCATGAAGAGGATAGCAATGGAAAACATTGTGAGCGTTCTAAGAGACTATTTATGGCAGGGTACTGTGGCAATGGTTACAGATTATGGAATCCCAATAAGAGGAAAATTGAATTTGCTAGGAATGTCATATTTGATGAATCTAGGACAACCGATGTGACAAATAAAGGCCAATTTACTAATCCTGATACTGTTAAAATTCCTTGGGTTGACCATGAGACCAAATCTAAAGTCTCTCAGTCTTCAGATGTTGAGCAAATTTTACAGCCTATGTCGGAGGATGAAGATTTTCGATCAGACAAGAATATTGACACTGCTCAGAAGACCTCAAGAATTAGAAAGCCTCCAAAGTATTTGGAAGATTTTGTAACCAATTTTGCCTTTGATGTAAGATCTCTATCTGCATCATCAGATCTAGATGTTCCCAATAATTATTCTGAGGCAGTTCAGGATGCGGGTTGGAAACAAGCAATTGACGAAGAATTAAAATCATTGGAAGACAACGGTACTTGGGAGGTGGTGGATTGTCCTCCAGATGGGCTTAAATGTGGTGATGTAAAAGTGTTTAAATTAATAAAAGCTTTGTATGGTCTTAAACAAAGCCCAAAAGCATGGAATGATTTTGTCAATGATATATTTATAAAAATCGGGTTTTCTAGATCTCAAAAAGATCCTTGTTTATATGTTAAGGGATCAACATTTATTTTAGTATGGGTTGATGATTTCCTTTTAGTATCTGAGTCATTAAATGATTTTCAAAGTCTTAAATCTCATTTAATTGATGTTAGGGATCTAACTTCATCTGAAGAATTGCAATTCTTGGGCATAAAAATTCTTAGGAATAAAAATGGAAGTATTATGCTTAGTCAAACCACTCTTATTCAGAAAATTATTTCAAGATTTAATATGACCGACTGTAAGCCTAGTAAGATACCAATTCAACCTAAACTCAAATTTGACCAAATCTAATAATATTGATGTAAATTTTAAAGTCCCTTATAAAGAATTAGTTGGAAGTTTAATGCATCTTATGTTATGCACCCGCCCTGATCTATGTTTTTGCGTTTCTTATTTTGAAAGATTCCAAAACTGTTATGATGTAAGCCATTGGAAGCATTTGAAACATATAATTAGATACTTGAAGTATACTTTATGTATAGGTTTAAATTTTAAAAATTCTGAGAGTAACACTTTTGATATTTATGTTTTGTAAACGCTGACTATGCGTTTTATGTTAATGATAGGAAAAGCATTTCAAGTTATGTAATTAAAATTAATGATAATGCAATTTGTTGGTGTTCTAAGAAGCAATCCTTGGTTGCTCTTAGCTCTTGTGAAGCAGAATATTATGCTCTTGCTTTCAGTTTATTGGAATCCATTTTTCTGGAAGAGTTGGTATTTAAATTGTTTAATATTAGAAATTCTATTATAGTTTTTGAAGACTACCAAGGAACCATTAAGATTGCCCAAACTATAGAAACCAAGAGATCTAAACATTTTGATGTTAGATTTCATTTTGTTAAAGACTTAATTTCTAGGGATAGAATAAAATTAATCTATATAGAGTCTCATGAACAGTTGGGTGACTTAAGGACTAAGGCATTGTCTTAAAATAAACTTGTTTATTTTTGTAATAAATTTAACCTAATAAATGTTTAACTTTGTATTTATTTTTAATTTTTTTTTTTTTTTATGATTTGTAGAATTGGGAGAGCGTGTTGGTGTTCAATTCTACATAATTAATTGTAAATTTGTAAGGCAACACTGCCTAGATAAGAGGGATGATTTTTTTTTTCCCTTCTGCTGTCGCTCGTTGTTCTGATAAGTGCTCTCTCACTGAATAACTTTGTATTGCTTTTGATAATAAGCATTTATGTGTACCACTGCTTATTAGTTAACCTTAATCTAACATAATTTACATCTGTAACATTATGATAATTGTTGTATAACTTAAAACTCTCCCTCTGATTTTATTATGGCATCACAGAATACAGTTTCACCGTTTTTGCTGCTCCCATGAATAGCAAGATCTTACTGTTTGAAAGGGGCCTACGTATATGTTTGATATTAAGAGGCAAGACGCAATCACTGTTTTCAAAGATAACAACTGAGAGTTAAATCTGGGACAATTCTAAGCCTCGCTTTTCACAATGGTTAAGTATATTGGCAGGCTTGTGCTTAATACCCATGACTATTGCAGATTTTTACAAGGTATGGCAGATTATAAAGTGATGGAAACCAAAAGTAATGAGCATCTGCA
The DNA here is from genome assembly GCA_930367205.1 of Acanthosoma haemorrhoidale. Classification (NCBI taxonomy): domain Eukaryota; kingdom Metazoa; phylum Arthropoda; class Insecta; order Hemiptera; family Acanthosomatidae; genus Acanthosoma; species Acanthosoma haemorrhoidale. Next base: position 33,441,489 of record OV884009.1, on the reverse strand, counting down.
ATGTATAGGTACAAAAGAAAAGTGTTTTGCCTATCATTTCAGAGAAGGAGTACTCAATACTTGTTGGGGTATTCACTTGCAACACCTTTAACAGGGTAGAACACAACTGTTTTATGACTTGTAGCATAATAATGTACAGGAGGTTCTTGGCGAGCCTTTCATAGAGTAAGGTTAGCCCTGTACAACTTAGTAGTTTAAGTAGACTGAAGTGAACACATATAAAAAATATTATGCATAAGAATCGATTCAATGTCATGATATACACGCATAAATTATTTTGAGTATTGGGGCAGTGGAAGATACATTCTAATGACATATAGATACCCAGAAAATGTGGCGGAATAGGGAGGTGGAAATGAGACTTCAGGTGGTGAGACATGGCTAGATCTAGAATGAATAGGATGTTGAAATCAGTGTGAAGGGATCAACTTGTTGATATAGAAGGGATCATTAAACTTTACTGTGAACAGTCAGAAAGAAAGAATGTGCAATTGTAACAGTGCTATCCAGTTTTGGTTAACAATAAAGGAGTTCCGTTCCAACAAGATAACACTTTTCCCATCAGACCAAGGAAAAGCAGGAAGAGCTTATTACCCCCCTCCCCTCAATTCTGGCTGACTTGCCATTTCTTTGATTCACCTTTAGTGCAAGGTAGTGGGGGCACTACTACAATAATCCTCAACAGGTATTTGTTTAAGTTCTGGTCATTGTTGAGGATGAGATCACCTAAACAATTTGATGAGGTATATTAGCCTTTATTTTCTTCGATACGAGTAACACGTTTAATAACTGTAACACTTCCCATTAGCTTGCAGTTGCAGTGTTGAGCTGAGTGTTTTTACAGCATGCATTTCATTAAGCTGCAACAGACTGAGCCAAATTTATAGTTTGATGAGTGGTAATGAACATTTTTTTCTTTACCAGCTTTAAAAGCAGACTCTACCATTGGGACTACTTTACGGCCATACTCTATAAGACTATGTACCACTGTGTTATCATTGGTCAACACTGAGATAAAAGCATTAAGTGTAGTTCTAGAATCTAGAAAGAACACCACATGTATATATTTGATTAAAAGGCAAATTACTTCTGCTATTTTGCGAATGTCATGGGCCAGCTCTTTGATCATATCATAATGCAATGGGCAGCAGAGAACGGCATCCTCTTGGGGGAGTCAGTTTTGTGACAGCACTTACCAGGAGGCTTAGTTGACTTACACCATTCTATGACAGGAAAGACTTTTAATTTGAATTTTAGCATTGATTCCAGAAGTATGGAGTTTCCTTATCCATAATTTGTCAAAATTATTTTTAAAATGTACATAAACTGCACTGGTTGACAGCTTTTAAGGTTACTTATCTTTAATCATAATTTATGTAAGCTACTTGTTTATGGTGCCTCTATTTTAATCAAACAAAACCTTGCCAGGTGATGGTGCATACCTTTTCATAGTTTTATTTAATGTATAGTAATTCCTTCGGTGATCTAACAATAGCTAGATATTCATTCAGAGCCCCAATAAAAAAAAAAAAGCCAACTTTTTTTTAAAGAAATAATAAGGATGACACACGTATACAGCATTATAGGGTATAGCAAGTTGCATACTTAAGGTGGGGGTGGTCTAGGTATAGAAATAATCCCTACCTGGTTTGCCAATCACACCCTCATGATATCTTTTCCTTGGTTTTTTCACTGCCTACTGCCAATTTTGCCACACATCAAACATACACCAAGCGCTTTTAAATAACAGCTTGATACTCATATAATACAGAACTGTATGTTCTAAAACACTTCCAAGTATTCAAAACTTCTAAAGATTAATTGTAATCAATAATAATTAGGAGATACCTAGGAAGTAATTTCAAATAAGCTAATTTTCACATAGTATAGTGTCTTCAGGAGAAAAAGTCATGAGTCCAGAACATTCAAAATGGAGGGGTTTTTAAAATGTTTACAAAAAAATGCAATAACTCTTTACTCATTAATCTTAGCCCACTAGTATTATTATTGACCGAGCGACTTACTACAGCCTATTTCCTTGGCTCCCTTTATTTAGCCTAATTATTCCAATCCCTAAGTGTTCTACTTAATGTACATATTTTTTAAAAACTAAATTGGTTGCTACTTAGAAAATTATTACGCCAAAGCTGATTCATTATCTGCTTCATCTTTTTAGTGACATCATATTCTGTCTATACTTGGTTCATACAATGTTGAAACATCATCCACATTAACTAAAGTAAGAGAATAATTTATTTTGAATATCTTAATTAAGAAGCAAACTCTTAAGAAGTTAACATTATAATTTACGAACTAATTTATGAACAAAAATAAAATATGATATTCCTCAAAAAACCAAGTGGATATTACAATGTAAACAACTGCACGATGAATCAAATAAATGCAATGAAGAAATATTTTTTATATCGTAAAACCAATTTCAAACCTCCATCAAATTCAATTTAGCCATAACCACTAAGAAAACAATAAAATTCATTAAATTAAATTGCTAAGGTAATAATGCGATTCTTCATCACTAATTATAGGATAATTTGAAATACAATGCGTTAGAAATGAAATCTATGATATAGTAATCCTAAAGTTTGTTGTGAATCACCTTAGGTTGATAAAAAAAAAAAATGTTCAGTTTACTTCAAATTTATCTTATGAGCATTTCAGTATAAAAGTATATCATTAACCCAAGCCGCTTCGCAACAAATTCATCTGCTCAAACCTAAATTCACTATTTAATGAATTAGTGCTACCTAAAAAGTTCGTATAGTCAAAAATTTTTGAGGTATGGATCCCTCTATTATAAATAATGAATAGTAACGTTAATAAATAGTAATTATTAGTCCCCAACTGGATATTGGGGAGCGCCCCGGTTCAAATCACGAACCTGCAAATATAATTTTCCAAAGGCTAATAAATATTAATTCTTAAGAAACAATATAACTAATACATAACAAAACAATAATTCTGGTGCTATTATTATAATACATCAACAAATTAGTGCAGATTTAGATATAAAATTAAAAGATTTTCAATGAGCTGATAAGGAATGCATTCCAGCACATGTGCATTATATATCACAATTATGAGCATTTATAAGTATATAAAATATGCTTATAACAAATAAATACCTGTTCAATAAATGTCTTTATCAAGTTTTCACGACATTTTTTCGCTGATACAGCTTGCTGAATGTACGTTGAAGGAATCAACCTTTCAGCTAGTGTGAAGCTTTGTGCATTCATATTGTTTTAAAAGCCCTTAAAAAATTATAATATGTTAAAAAGAACAAAAAAAAGACTAAGTAATGCAGAATACTGTTTACTACTTGGATTGACAATGTTATGCTTACACATGATAAAGAAAATAAATAACAAATAAGGAAACTACAACATCCATCAAAAAAACATATTTATTATAGCTTACACTAGATAGAATAGGAAGCCATACCATTTAAATATCAAGGTAATTTGTTTAATAAGAGAGGCATCAGGTTAACTTTACACATGAACTCCAAATGCATAAGTCAACCGACGATTATGATTGAACCATTCCCTACAACTTAACAGTGTTACCCGAAAATGGAATGAAAAACATATTTTTAAATTTAATATTCCCATCGAATTAGTGATAAATAGATCATTTTAATAAAGGTATCCACGAAAATACAATCTATAATCATAAAGAGATCTAATTTTGATTTAGGACATGTTCCAAAGTTACCAAATGTACCATTATAAAACAATTAGAAAAAAAGTTTAAATTTGATAGAAAGTGCAATTACTAATAGATATATTAGTATTGTCATTTTGTTTCTACGTGGACCATCTGTAGGTCAGGTAGTAATTACTGAAGTTTATAAAAATCGTTTTCAGGATTACAACATAGAACTAATCAGAATTAGAATTATGTATCAAAATACATCTATAAAAGATAATTATATTTTATATTAATTCATAAGTGAACTCATGTTCATAATAGTTCATCAACTAAGACAGTTCAGTTTACTGTTTGTTGCATGTACAGCTAAAGTAGCCTGCATTAATAGTGCCCAACTGAAAAATGGAACACATCTCCGTTTATGTTGGGGTAACGATTGCCTTAGGGAAGAAACATGTAAAATATAACCTATTTTATAACTGGAGCCGTCTTCTCTACTTCTTTTTTTTTCTATCTTCTCAGAGCCATTCAGCGTGGTGGTAATTGGTTCAACGATGCCAGTCTTCGTGGTTTAGTGACAGCACTTCATTTTCAATAGTGTCAATCTTGAAACATGTTCTAGGTGTGATAGGTAGGCCCCTTTCCCCGAGCATTATGCCAATGTACCGTGCCTCTATTATTCTACTTGTCTCCTGGGTCTCTTCCATCCTGTATAAATGGGCGAGCCGCCTCAACTGTTTATTTTTCAAGAACTGCTTCAGTCATGGAATTGATGATATCTCCCTGATTCTCTTATTCCTCACATAGTACCTTCTAGAGCACCCTGTTAGTGATTTCACATTTAAGCCTATTGAGTGTTGCCCAGCTCCCACTGCCATGTAACTAGTGTGGAAAGGTAGACTGATTTAAATATAGATGTTCTCTATGTTCTCTCTCTCTCTCTCTCTCAAAAAAAAATTCACAATTAATCGACTTCTGTCAAAAAATCTCCTCTGTTCGTTGTAAGAAATCGTTCACTAAGAATAATAAGAGACACAACTGTCACACCCTAATACCTCAGACGCCCACCACATAATCAACAAGTTTGTCGAAAGAAACAAAATTAAACATTTCACCTACTAACTGAAGGAATAAAAACCATTCCGAATGGTTATCAGAAACCTTTACCCCTCTGTACCTATTGAAATGATCAAGGAAACTAGAAAAGTTCGGTTTACGGCCCACGATGCCTGAATTGCTATACACCAAACAAAGAAGACAGCACTTTCTTTATTCCTTGTCAATATAGAGCCTGCAGCTAACAACTTAGACATATTTTTCATTTGGCCCTTTCTTTATACAAGAATCAAGGTACGAAGAGCCCTAGTAACTAAAAGAAATTTGTCAATGTACCCACTGTCAGTGATTTACCCACGCAAAGAACATCTGATGACCCAACCCAAACTTTTGTGTCAAGTGTGCAGGACACCACCAAGCAAAAACCACTCCAAAGGCTGGGAACTTGCACCGATTGCTTTCTAGAGTACTTAGTTAACTACAGGGGCTTGGGGGTCTACTGGGACCAGGGTTCTAGACGTAGATCACAAAGTCATCGGCGACCTACTCATCAACCCCATTTTAACCAGACCCCGACTACTCCAGTCTGACACCAGCCACCTCCGAAACTGATTACCAGGCCGCCGCAACCCAACGACTCCATAACGTCAGCCCCAACGAGCAGCTCAGCATCAGCAACCTCCACGTCTCCTCAACAACACTTCATCAACCCCAAACAATCCTGAGTTGGTGGCTAGATCTATGACCAGATCCCAATAGCCCTAACTCCGACCTAGTAACATATCCCTCGTACTCATGAATCATAGTACAACCTCACAGCGATAAATAATCTGTCCCGAATTGAAGGCCAGCTACAATCCTTAATTATCCCCTTTTCCGAAATTCTACAAAATTGCAGTCATGTTAGTCTCCACCTCACACCTACGATTTCCCTGTCCTAAGAACCTCGGTCTATTTTTGTTAGTTTTTTTCTACTGTTAGATTTACATCATGTATTACATTATAAGTAAAAAAAGACTATCGAGTATGTATGTATACCACCTCTGTGACCAAAACATGTAATCATTTTAAGTTGTGCTTCTGAGCGTATTTAAATAATAAACTAAAAAAAGTCTCCCCCTTACTGGAACTCTACGAAAATTCACAGTTATGTTAGTGCCCATCTCCTACCCATGATTGCTCTGTCCTACAAACCTCTGTCCATCCTACTATATAACTGCAACGGACATCTTCGACACAGGAACGAATTTATAATATTACTAGAAACCAAAAACATTGACATTGTCCTGGTAACAGAAACTTATCATACTACCCAACGTAACGTAACGTAACGTAGTAAGGGTACGTAGTCTTGTTAAGCTGTACTATAACCCTTTAATCCTCTACTTTTGCCTCTTTGCCTCTGTCTCCATTTTCACTACCTACTTCCCTCCCAATAAAGCTTTTACTCCTCATACTCTCCAATCCTATACCCCCCCCTCACTAGTATGGTATATTCGCTTCTCGCACTCCACTATCTATCAATCCCATCGCTTTGTTGATTTTATTTCTTCTTCATTTGGGAAGAAAGTTTATTGCTCTGATGTATTACTCGACGTGTCTCAGGCCTTTGATCGAGTATGGCACTTGCGCTTGACCTGTAAACTCAAAGATAGTCTTCGTTCGATATACTACCTCACCATCCTATTATGCCTACCTGTAAGATATGTCAGGGAATCCTACGCCTCTACCACATTTACCTCATTCCCGCAACTTGCCGGTGTCCCCTACGGTGGTGCACTCAGTCCCATCCTGTTCTATTAGTACTCTTCTGGTATGCCTTCTCATCCCTCAACCTCTCTTCATGAATACACTATCGGCGCAGCCATCCCCCCTTTCAATCCTGACTCCATCTTCGCTCCCCAAGCGTTACATGAACACCTTGATCTTCCGGAACGGTGAAGATTAAAAAATAATGCTGATAAGTTTTCTCATGTCACCTACACTTCACCCTCCGTCACTCGTCTTATCCTTCAGTTTAACTCATCAACGAATCCCCTCCTTGATCTAGTACTTGTTCTAGATAAGGAACTCACATCACATCAAAGCGACAAGAAATGAACAGACTGTTTAAACTACTTCTTCGTCTCATGGAAAATTGCCCTAAAATAACAATAGAAAACAAGAGAATCTACGAAACGATACGCCAGCCTACCTGATCTTACGGAATAGAAGGCTAGGGGAGTGGCAAACCCTCCAATATTTTTCTGTAACAAGTCTCTGTAATCCGAATCCTTCGAAAGATAGCTAATGCTCCCTTCTATCAACAACCGTACTCTGCACGCCGATCTCAATTTCCCATCCATTAAAGATCTAGCCGTCTCCTGCTACCCAAATCTCTATTACCACCTCCCTAGTTATTCTAGTCCGTATGTTAATGCTCCATACTCCTTGAAATCAAGTAACATATTGTGATAAGTACTAAAGTGGCTAGTGAGGTGGATTCAGTTAATGAGCCTCCCCCAACAAAGTAACAAGAACGCATAAACTGGATTTCCAAATACTGCTTAAAATACTACTGTATTGATTGCATGTAAACATTTCAATAAAGAAATATCTATCAATATGTGCGTGCAATAGTTTTAATATAATAGCCTGTTTCTTAGTGGTTGATAGATAGTTCATGTTTTTTGCTTATGTTTATATTATATAATAATTTTAAAATTTAAATCTAGAAAAGAAGTGAAAATTCAATTAATCTTAATAATAATTTATAATTGTTACTATCAAAAGGGTTTTGTTACATTTTGTGTATAGTTTTTTTACTGATACAGTTAAAATTGATAGTCATATTATGTTTTGGCAACATTGCCACTAGCCTTCTAACCAGTCTGTCGTGCTCAACACAGAACCTTTGTGTCGTAGTTTGTAAGTCCCAGTTTCTAATCGTGTTATATATAAAAACAGGTATTGATTTCATGCAATCGTAAGATTATTTTCTGAAAATAATTGTGAGCACGTACACTATTTACAATAATCTTAGTTAATTGTGTAGCCTTTTGTTGTTTATGTTAAGGCATTAGAAGTGGTTACATATTTGAAAAAGTTTCCTTATGCAATATTTTTTTTCTGTACGCTTTATATTAGGGTTAAACATTTTGCGATTAATATCCGAATTGATTGTTTGTTTTTTTTTCAAAAGAAATATAAATTATGTTCAGTTTTAATAATTAATAGTAAAATCATCTGGTGTTTTTTTTACCTTATTTAGCTTGATCTTTTGGAATTATTATTAATTTGTTTTGTAGAGTTTTCCTTTTTCATGTGTTTGTTTTATTTTTAAGGTTCTAAAGATGAAAATCCCAGAACATGAAACAGTGGAAGATGACAAAAATAGGTTCAAAGAGGAAAAGTCCAACTCCAACTCAATATTTCAGGAATATATGTGGATGGAGAATGAAGAAGAGTTCGATAAAGAAGTAAGTAGCAATCTTAATAAATTGCTTTTATAATAAGTAATGTAGATGGCTAGATAAAATTGGTTAATCATCATATTATGCAGCTAGTTAGTTGTCTGATGCATTTATTATGTGTAGATTTCTATCTCCCATGCTTTCTTTTTTTAATTACATATTGTTTATTTTTAAAATAATGCCAACTTTTATGCCAATACGGGAAATCGTAAACATCTCATTCGCTTTTTATGTGAATTCCCTAATCACATGCTGTATCATTTTTGCTGTGTCTGATTTCTTTCATTAATTAATCAATATCTTATTGGAAGGACTTTCATACAGCTTAATCTTAGTTTCTTCTTACTTATGCTATGAGTTCAATTTTATGTTATTTTTGTATACAAATCTTATGGGTATAATTTTAAAATTTGTTAAACGACGATACAGAAATAGTTTTGTGTGCTTTGACTCTTGATATCTTCTATAATCTTAGCTTGGTACATTTCTCTTTCTTACATTACCAATATTATGCATGCTTCAACTTGTTAGTTGATATACAATTTCTTTGTTTCCTACAATGACATTGGTTTAGTAAATTCCCTTCATGATTTAAGAAAGTTATCTCAACCTGTGTATTTTTTTATCAACTGTGTTGTACCTATTCATGTACATAACCTAACTTTGTTGCATTTATGTAAGTATTTAACTTTATTTGGTGTTTTTTAGTAAAGTTATATATGTTAAGATGATTATATTTTTTCTTCTTTTATCAAAAAGAATTGTTTCTTACCTTTTGTGATAGAGAATTAAAGCTAATTGAATCAACCCATAAACAAAAATATGCCAGCTGGACCATTTAATGAAGTTATAATATTGCATGTGAAAGTGTGGGGTCTAGATGTATTTAAAGAATAGAGAAATTAAATCTTCTGAAAAGCTTATCCTTAAAGGAACAAATAAGTGCTCAAGATCTTTAAAATTAACTATCTGTTTTATAATTTTAATAATACTTTTTTGGTCCATTGAGATGTTTGTTCTTTATATTTTTTTTAGTTTTCAATTAAAATATAAAATAATGTTGACATAGCATTATAATAACTTCATTTATATTAATTGATTGTAATAGTTTGAGCTGAAAGATATATTTATTGATAAATAAATAAGACCATATAAATCAATTTCTACTTATTAGTATGATTTAGAGGTTAAATTTCAAATACAAACTCAAGACAATTGATATAATTTATTTTGTTTCGGAAAGAAAGTAACATAAAAATGATCCAATTTGCAAATTTTGTGATATACTTCTCAAAAATTCTTTGAACTAGTTTTTTTTATTATGCAACATCCAGCACAGTGGGGTCCTAATTACCTGTAAGTGGGGTCTTAATTACCTGTAGTAAAAGGGGATGAGTTTCTTTTAGATAATGAGGTTTTGATGATTGAAACAACAATGGTCAAAAAAAAGAAGTCTTTAAGAGCAATGTAATTAGCTAATTGTGAACATTATGTTGTAATTACATACATGAAATATGTGATTGTTAAAAAGAAGCATGTTTGTACTAGAATCGTTTATTAACTATATTATTAACATAGTAGGATTTAACACTTTTTATTTAACTCCTAATTATTGAATGGAATAAAAAATAAAAACTTTATATTCTTGGGCCATGTCCTCCAAGAATAACAAAATTCATACAGTAGATTAATTAATATAAAATTTGTTACAGTAGAACTTGTTTATTTGGCCCTCGTTGATCGAGATTAGATTTGTAGACATTTTTTATATTTGATGTTCACCTTAGATAATAATTATTAACTATGATAGCAAGAATGGAACTTTAAGTACACCAAATATTTACTTTATAGTTTGGGGTAATGTACAATTCCTGCATAGATAATAATTCAGTAAATTATGGTAATAAAATGCTTTTTGTCGAGTTTCACCCACCCTTTCAAATTTATAATTCTGATGAAAAAAGGCTTTTTTTTTTTATCTTACTGGATGCTTCTGAGCAAAATTATGTGAAAAGTTATTTTTATATTTTTTAATTCTTGGTAACAATACTGTGCAAGTTTGTTACTTAGTTTTTTTAATGTAATAAATTGTAAGTCTGCTTATTTAAGGATTTTGATTTTGCTTATTACTTGGATAATTAGGGTTTTTGATTGTCCTGATTGCCTTTGGTCCCAGTTAGTTCGGATAAACGAGGTTTTACTGTATTTTTAAACAAAAAATGTGTTTGGGAATTGATTGTGAAACAAGAAGCGATGAACTCGGGAATAGCAGGCTTATAAGGATTCTCAGAACTCCTGTTTTATGCTACAAATACTAGAACAGATGATACTTTTTATTTATTTAATCTTTATTTATGCATGTTACAAATTTGTATTTAATATTTGCTTTGTATTTTATACCGAACATTCTTTGTATCTTAATATTAGTTTTTTGCGGAACAGGTCCCTTTTCGGGATCTGTTAAATACTTATGTATTGCAAATATCGTGCTGCTTATGGCCAAAACCAAGAACCTTCTGTGCCTGAACTTGGTTAGATCAATTATAAAATGAGGAACACAATTTTATTTTTATGCCCTGAATGTATCTCTCTTGTAATTTTATTTCACTAAATTGTCACTATACTGAAAGGACCTTAGACAATAATGAAACCTAACTTTCCCTCTCAAGAATCTAGGAGAGAAATAAAGAAATAGAGGATTGAAGTAAAGCACTAACAGAAGTGGATCATTGATTTGAACGAATGAATCATGATGATGATGGTACCGTTCAGAGAACTACTGAATCATCTTCAATGGCAGTGGTCTTGTTGGCAGCTGAAATCCTAAAAACTAACTGCTTTATATCAGATTTGGGTCCATTGCGCTTCATCTTATCTCTTGTCAACCTGTCCAGGTATTCCTTATTTATATGCCTGTGTCAGCTCTGGCTTTCATCTAAAACTTAACTTTTCTAACCACCGGAAATTTGTACACATGTCCAAACCATCTAAGCTATCGCTTCACAGCCTTTGTTGTTTACCTCTTCCCTTATCTCATTCTGGACACAATCTCTGCATTGTTTCCCACTATTATCCTGAGGGACCTCACCTCTGCCATGGATATTTTGCAGAAGTTTCCTGTAAGGTGGTTTTCAATTTTCATATCCATATTTTGTAACAGAAAATTTTTTAGTTTAAATGAAAAGCTTGATTTATCTTTTTTACCTATGAGTCTGTTATTGATGTACATATATTCATCTGTACTATATTATCAAGTTCCAAATCTATTCTACTGTACTGGTTAACGAATGTACCAAATTATTTGTATCTGCCTAAACATCCTTGTCAAGTGTCCCTGAACTCTTTTTCGTTTCTTCTCACTTGCATTATTTATCTCTTGATCACATTTATTTCTGTGTTTTTAATACAGTCTCACTGTTCTACTTGCAACGTTTTTGTAGGTTTCCCTGTGAATCCACCATAAGTACTATACCATCTGCTAAGACATAAAGACATTATTCAGGAGAGACAAATTTGGCTGAAATTGTCGCATTCACTTTGGTTTCTTTTTTTGTGAACTGGTACAATGATATATTTCTAATCTTTGATGATAATTTTCCCACCCACAGTACTCACAAGATTTTGATCTTGCCATTCATATTTTATAAACTCTGCAGCTATTCCATTTTTCAGCCTAAATATGACTGCTTCCACTTCATCTTCAACACAGTCATTCGATTACAGTTTTTCTTCTCGCTTTCCATTCCTGGGAATGAATCCTCCATTCTTCTAAAATTTCCTCAACGTTTGTTTACCATGACTTTTGCAAAATTTATGCTACTAATTTGCTTTCTTTTTCTTCCTCTAGAGCAGGAGTGGCCAACCCGCTTTAAACATTTTTCCTGCCTGTGAGATTCATCACACTTTTTCGAAATATATTTATTTTATAATAGCCAAAATAGTGAAAACCAATGTATTAAAAAAATACATTATTTGTGCATCCATATATTCAAAAATTAACTGTCAAAATTATGAGAAAAATTAGTTGTGATTTTAAAATATTATTCTTGCAAATATATGACAGATATTGCCTGTTTTATTTATGAGTTTACAGTTATGAGTTCGCAGAATAATTAAATTATATTCTGCGAACTCATGATGTGTGTGCATCTTGGAACATCTAATATAGCAGGCTCTATGTTTTAATATGGGGATATATAATGTTATATGTGGCCTGTGGAGTTATGATGCATTTCTAAAGTGGCCCACAAGATCATTTGGGTTGGCCACCCCTGCTCTAGAGTCTTTACCTGTAGTTCAGAACTTCCTAAAATTTTCATAGTAATAGCTCTGCTGTTCTCCCAGGATTTAGCTTTTGCCGTATTTCTACTCCTTACATAATCATGCCTTTCAGATATTTCTTTTTTTAGGCAATTACCTCCTTGACTTCTTCTATACAGCTGCTTGATTTCTTGGTATATATTCATATTTTCTTTGTGACACATACCACTTTTGCTATCTGGATTATGGTAGTGTTAATGGCTTGTTTAAAACCATCCAGTTTTAATTCTGCATTTATCTCTTGCAGTTTATCACTTCAGTGAGTTCCTTGCAACAGATTATCGTCACAGATGTCCAACAGTTTTTGACCACTGTCATTTAATGAATGTCCTTTTTCTTCCACATGTGTCTATTACACCATGAATTCTTCTGTTCTCCCTTCCTGTTGCATAGAGGTCTCCACAGGTAATAATTTTGCACTTTTTGTTTTGAGCCTATAAGGCTACCATCCTACGATTAGCTGCAAATCCTCTGTAATTAATAGAGATCTAACAGGTTTCCAATGCTATACTTTTTTTAAAGATTCTGATTCATTACAATGACTACCCCTTGTGGTGCTTGCTCCCATATTGACTCTTAAAGAAATTTTTCCTTAACTTCTCTAATTCCAAGCAGATCAATCCTGCATTTCTTCAGTACTTTATACTTCATTTTCAGTTAGTGTTATAATGTTTCATATGATCAATAATAGACCTTTACTGCTGCTTGGTTGTGACTGTGAAATCAATACTCTGAATCAGTTGGACATAGACCATACCTCCCAGCACTTCAGTTGCTGATAATTGTGACTTAATACAATAAATGTGAAAAAGTGGCTGGTGGACAATGTCAAAATGGCCAGGGAAAACAAGAGACCTATAGTATTGCCGTCACCAAATTAGAAGTTCGAGACCCGCAATACATGGCAAGCCCTGTTGCAACTCTGTACACTACATCTCTTCTATACATGTGACTCCTTTACTTTGATAATGTCAATCATTAAGCAATTAACAAATTAGAGATTAGTCCTCACCTGCCACCATATGGCTCCTTCATCTCAAGCTTCTCATTTCATGACGGTGACTATATGTCAGAACATTCCCCTTGGTATAACGGAGTTGTGAAGAATCAAGAAATCCATGAACCCGTTCCTTTCTGGGATTGTGTATAAATACCTATCTGCTACGCTATCCATTTGTATGTGTGATCATATATTTATATTTAACTTAAATGATTATGTGAGTCTGAATATCAAAATTGATCAGCCCTAATGATTCATCATTATTCGTTTACATCCCACTATTAAGTGAAACCTAAGCGTTTGCAGTAGTATCTGGATTTAGAGTATAATGCGTTTTTTAGTATTTATTAAACCCTTTTGCTTACACTTTTCGTTTCTTGACCATATCCTTTTATCAGGTATCTGATGTCCTCATGTGACATGATCTCTTTACCTGCTCTAGGATGATGATTTCTTGTTTTTTTGTATTGCTTATATTCATGGACTGAGCCTATAGCAGGCATTACTACACTATAATGTGAACATACTGTCTGAAGTATAAACTATGTAAAATTGTGATATCTTAACCAAAAATAAACTGTTTTTATTCCTTAGTTAGTAAATAAGTTCTTAAATCATTCAACATAACTAGGAATCGAAATACATAGATTAAAATTTAAATTATCTAAATTTTTACTGCCTTTAAGTTTACTATGGACTAAGGACATATTTCTACTGAAACTTTTGCTAGCCATTAATTAAGATTTCTTGAAATGCATGACTTTTCAATTAGGAAAAGATGGTTCGTTCTGTTTCAATTTAAACTTTGTTCTACTCAATCTAGCTCTTTCAGAATTCACATTTGTCTTCTAGATTTATTCGTCAAAGCTTCCTCAGAATTAATTTGCTCGTTAAAGGGAACATCTGTGTAGATCAATTTTGGTATGTTATCTTTTCCTGTCCTATAGAAGAATCCATAATTTATTTTTCTCAGTTGAGTAGAGGACTTACTTCAAGACAAACTCTATGAAGTTAAACATTAGTTCAAAGAACCTCCCACAACAAATTGACATTATTCAAACAAATTTATTACACTATTTTATGTAGTGGTAGTGGTCAACTTAAATGAGATCTCTCACATATGGTAATTTAAAATTTATGATAAAATCATATAAATAAATTGGGAATTGGCTTCTAGACATATTCTATCTTAAAGAGGTAGAACCTCTGCTATAATCACTTAATCAATTCAAAATTATGAATATAGTTAACAGTACAATAATTGTTTTTCTTTCTTATTTTTGTATAAGGACAGAATCCAGTCATTAAACACGTCTTTACCATATTTTTTCTATTTTTTGCTTCAAGAAATAAATTATGCCTTCTCAGTTACTACTAAATCATGGGTTTTCATCCTTTGAAAAATTGATTTTTAGCTGCAATTGTCCCAGCACATACACCAAAAAAGATGATTTATTCCCAGTACAGGTATATCTCAATTGTAGTGTTTCCTTTCAAATACTGCTGTTGGTTGAATATTTTAATAAATATGTTTTCTTTAAATCAATGATAAAAATAAATCATTAACATACATGAACTAATTATCCTTAAAGGCTGATATTTTGAAACATATTCAACATAAAATTAAAAATTATATAACATTCAAGTGGAACAACAAATGACTTACTTCAAGACAAACTCTATGAAGTTAAACATTAGTTCAAAGAACCTCCCACAATAAATTGACATTATTCAAACAAATTTATTACACTATTTTATGTAGTGGTCAACTTAAATGAGATCTCTCACATATAGTAAACATTTATACTAAAATCATATTAATAAATTGGGAATTGGCTTCTAGGCATATTCTATCTTAAAGAGGTAGAACCTCTGGTATAATCACTTAATCAATTCAAAATTATGAATATAGTTAATAGAACAATAATTGTTTTTCTTTCTTATTTTTGTTGAACAGTTAGTGATTTGATTAGATGCTTTTCTCTGTTTTAATGTTTTATCCACTGTTTTTTTTTTATAGGTGATGAAGCAGCTTGAGGAGGAGGCTTTAATGGAGCAATGCATAGAGGCAATGCTAGAAGACGAGCTCGAAAATAAGGTTCCTCTGTAAGTTTCGATATTTTTACTGACTTTATTGTTATAACTTATCAAATTTAGTATTTACATTTATACTCATTGAATTGTCATGCCATATCTCATTTTAGTAGTAAACTAATCTCTTTTTTCAATTTCTAAATCAATTGGCTTTTTTTTGCCATTTATTTAATGACCGATATTGAATGTTATTTCTAGCTGTTCTATTCTCAGAATATACCTCAGGTAGAAATTTTTTATTACATATATATTTCAATAGTGAACTTATACTTAGTGAACTTAACTTAGACTCGGGGTTGTTGAGGAAACATTTGCTGAAGATTCTCGGTTTCATATGGTGAAGAAATATCTTATTTCTCTACATCTAGTACAAAAACTTTTTCAAGATGCAACTGTTCACATTTCATTTTGTGCTTTACTCGTCGGTTCTATGTTCTATGCATCACAATATAGGCTGTAGGTTATAGAAATATTGTGACTTTCTATTGGATTGACCCTTATTTTCTTTGGTTCTCCTTAAATTTGAGAATATTTTTGTAACTTGGAAAAGACACATTGACATGCTAAATTATCATCAAGTTCATCACATGCAAAATCGAGTTTAATCAATTATTTCCTTGAAATTTGAATCAGTGGTTAGTCCTATCGCAATTCCCTCCATTTTAAATTTCTGTTTAAAAACTGTTGTTATGAGCTCCTATCATGATTTAATTATTGCCTTCTGTAATCAAGGTTGAAAACAAAGAGAAATAAAAGTTTGTTTCTAGCTTTCAATAAGTAAGAAACATCAGTTCTTGTGTTTGTCAAAACAATTTGAGTTATTGTAGTTCTAGTTTTTATGAATTGATAAGGATACATTTTTAAAGGAAATAATAATCAATTTGTTAAGTATATGAAATTTAATATTTATTGCTTTCTCTAGGGACGGAGGAAATTTTATCACAGAGTTTGAAAAGCTAGCGCTGCAAGAGAAGGTGGAGATAGCTCGAAAGGTATATTGCTAATTTTATTAATGTTTATTATGTATGTTGCTACTTGGTTTCATCACATGATTTATAAAGGAGTGGATTTTTTAAATATCTTTTTTTATTTAAATTTTAATAAAATTTAATGAACAAATCCAACCATTCATGACTGCTACAAAAATGGCGATTGAAGTAACTCTTTCTTAAATATGCAACTCTGGTCAATGTTATTTAGAATATAGTTCGATGACAAAATAAAGTTAACATATTCCCCATTTCGTTATTCATCTTCTCATAAATTTTATGGACAACTTACTGTGTTGTTGCATAAAATGTACATTTCTCCTTTTCTTTTTATTTTGCGGAAAGTGGTGTGTTTAAGCCACTCAGCTATTCATTAATATCTGAAATAAGCTATTCATGTATTTGATATAAAAATGGTGGTTCAAATTTTTTTTTTAATGTTATTTTTATTCTGGTACATTATTCTATGAAAACAGTTTTGTAACCATTAAAAGTCAAGAATGTTCCTTATTGAATTTGTTATGAATCTTTGTTAAGACCAACTATCGGTAATATGGTGTATTTTCTATAAAAAACACACAAATGAATTCTTGAATTTGCCAGGATATTGAGAAAGTTTTTTTTTATTGCCATTTTATCTAAACATTGTCATTTTATTTTTTTTATTATTTAGCAGTAAATATTGCTACATAATAAATTGAATTGTTCAAAATTTTCTTAGCTTGTTATACCTCAATCTCTTACAAATTAATTTTTATTATGAAATAACCTAGGAACAAAATACATCTATTGTATTTGTGGGTTAAAGACAGCTACTTGTTCTTTAACAAGTATGTTAAGTTAAGTGTGTTATGTTTAAAACAAATAAAGGTTGTTCTTCTAATTATCTTTTGTGTTGAAATATTTTGATATCATTTGCAAGATTATTGCATGACTTATGAGATAAAGTTATTATATATTATACATCCATAATATCATCAAATCATTTTAATTCAATTTGTTTGACATGGATTTCCTTTGTTAAATAAGCTTTAAAAAAAAGTCACTCCCAAAAAAAAAAAAAAATACTCCCACTAGTAACTTCTGTCAGATAACGGCCAAAATTGTTGGTAACATCTGTTGTCAAAGTGTAATATTATTGAGTATTAATAAAAATACGAAAAATACAATTTATTTAGTATTTTTCATATTTTGTTCTTATAATTATCATGCACAGTGGAATGAAATTACATAAATTGATTTCATTTATACAATCAATGTGTAAATCTGAATGGTTCACGAACTAAATCTATTGGATATTATTGTAGACATATTAGTTTAGTGTTTCTTATGCACAGATTAAATCATTAAAAATTCATATCGGTGGTAAGAAAAAAATTGATAGTTCTTGCGGCCTTCAACTGTTATTAGTCCCACCTGTCAACTAATCGGTATTTTGTAAGTGCCTCTGCCATCAAGTTGCATCTAGGTGTAGGTGGTAGACTAAGTTTCTTTGAATTGGCTAATCCCTTGGGTCAAATCAGTCTATTATGCTTCAGATGCACAAGATTTGTAAATGGCTATCTGGTGTTCAGTGTACTCCGGAACGTGACCTAGGCTACAGCTCCTCAACCATTTCACCTCCTCCCTCATCCTATAACTATTGCAAGCCCTCATTTAATGGTGATGTGCTTTTTATTTTAACTATATCTCTCCCACAGACCTTGAACCCTTGACTAAAAATCCTAACCCTACATGGCCAAAATACTATCACCCAATCTCCATCCTTTCTAAACCTCTTGAAAGACTAGTCCAACTCCAATCCCAAATCTCCAATTTCCTTGAAGAGTCCCAACTTCTCAATCCTTTCCAATCTGGTTTCCGTCCCAGCTGCTCCACTTAAAGTAATTTGCACTAGCTAGTATCATTAGTGACCTATATGTTACTATTGATCAACCAAAACTAACAGTCTAAACTCCTTAATTTCTCCAAAGTGTTTGATACCATAGACCACTCCATCCTTCTTTCCAAGTTAAAATTGTTAACCTTCTCCAATACCTCTATTCGCTGGTTTATATCATTTCTTCTTTTTTTCAACCATTCACAAGTAGTTACTATCCCTAAACAACCCCTGTCGGCTTCCCTTACTCTCTCTAGGGTGTAGCCCAGAGATCGGGCATTTCCTGTCCGCTTCTTTTTAATTGCTACATCAATGATCTGTTTAAATCTATGTATTGTTGTTCTTCTGATCACCTTTATGCCAATGATGCCCTAATTGATCTGTCCTTTCCTCCCTCTTATCATTGATTTATCTGCTGCATTTTCCAAGATTCAGGCTGACCTAGATCGGATCAGTGCCCGGGCAAACCTGAATAAAGTAATAAGGTTAAATTCGGTGAAAACTCGTGCAGTTGTTACAAGTAGGTTCCAGTTTCCTTCTTTTATCTATTGCCGACCTTCTGGTTTTAACCCTTAATTACCTTCTTACCACTTTCTACTCCACTGTTATATAACCCTAGGGATAACCATTGACCAAACCCTCTCCTGGAACCAACATATCTCCCAAGCTTACCTTCAGTTAATAGATACTCTTAAACTGTTCCATCATTTTTCCTATCTCTTCTCCCAGCCTACTCGTCAACTCCTTGTATCCTCCCTCATTTTCTTTGTTGGGGGATCTGGAGATAAGTTGGAGTGGAGTGAGTCATGAATCTCTTTGTTTGTCTTTGTCTTTGCAAGAGTTTACTCCCAGAACACAAGATCCAATTGTTCCTACCTTGTTCGCTCCAGTACTGTCTGTAACTCCCTCCCTCCAAATATCCACTATGCATCAGACCTTCTATTCCAACACCTCATCAAGAGATAGATAAGCGTCTGATGGTTTGGGAACATTTATTCATTATATATTATTTTCAAGTTTTTATTTTTTCCATTTATATTTTATTTCATTGTTTGTTTTGTCTTATTCTTTTCTTCGTATTTTTTCTTCTTTTGTTTGTTATATGTATATAACAAACAACCTCTTTCTATTATAGAGGTTTGCACTATATTATACTTGTTTCCTTTCTTTTTTTGTATATATATGATCTAATAATTCTTTTTGTTTGCCAGAAGTAAATTTGCTATCAGTACTTCTTTGTTATTCATCAGGGTCTTTGTCCCATAATAATTTTTTTTTCTTTTCTATCTATATTTGTATTTTTAAGTGCTTCTGCTGTTAAGCTGCACCCCGTTTGGGTGGGGTGACAGGTTATGTTTCTTTTTAATCAGCTATTAGCTCAGAAGCTAATACAAGGTTCATTCATAAACAAATCCATTTACAATTTTTAGAGTCACTTAAAAGGGGAAAAAATTGTGCACCTTACCCTAGATATCAGACAGCGTTATTATTTCTGTTAAGTGATTTAAATTTTCAACAATCAAAAGACAATTCAATTTCCAACTAACTAGTCATTTTTGAGGTCAGGCTCCCGGATTATTAGGAATGGTGGAAAACCATCCGGAAAGGAAAAAATGGTCAGTTAATTTGTATGAAATAGAATTTGTTTAAATATCTTTGATTAGAATCAACTTAACTATGTTTGCTGTGAAATTTCTAGATATGGCAAACATTATTTATGGAAAGCATTCTTTTATGTAAGTTTTCTTGGACAGTTTGACTATAATTATTTCTCTGTGTTGTATTATGCATTTTAAATAAAAGATTTTTTTACAATTGTATTTAAGGGACCAACAGAGTCCTTTTATTTTCATGGAAGTTTCAATTGATTTAGTTTTTCTTGAATGTATTATCACGATATTTTTATTATTCATATATTTAAATTATATATTTTTTATATAATTTAAAACTTTATATTTAACTTTTACCTTCTCTCAAGGTTCTGTTAATAAAAATATAGGATAATTCTGGCAAAAGGAATAATTGTTTATTTACACACATTGATTTAAAAATTGATATACAAATAATTACGTACGTATATAAAATAACACTGTTAAACTAAATTTAAAATTACCTTAATTACTACGTAACGTTATACTGGCCAGTGTTTCTTTGTTGATATTCTTCGATGATCGCCTTCTATTGTGTGGTTCGGATTGCGTCTTCTATTGTCTTAAGCGTCAGTGAAAGAGTGCGTGATCTTGTCTCGTGGCCGGATGCAAGTCCGGGGCCGCTCTTCTCTCGTACACCACGAGGCCGTAACCGTGCCTGGGCTAGCGTCTCTCCTGTTGCTTCCTCGTCCTCTGCCGGTTCAAAGATGAATGAGAGCCTAGCCGGGCTGCTTTCCCTCTTTCGAACCTTTCCAATGCCTTATTGATCTTTTAGCTGCGTTAAACTTCTTGATCGTTAAAACTGCCGGTTGTTTCGGATATTATTACTTTTCTTGTTTTGAAGTTAATAAATTAAAATATTTATATTTAATTATTGATATTATTTTTATTATAAATATTAATTGTAGAGACAATGCAACGAATAGTGTTTAACATTCGTGAATTGTGGTACACGAGTCATATATTGTTCATGTACGCTCGCTAATTTCGAGTTTTATCTCAAAAACACCATAAAAATCACAACATTAAAATTTCACAACAGTGTATGAATTAGTTTGCCTAAGTAGACATATGGACTCCAGCTAATTGTCTCCTTAACACTGAGCATGCCTCCTTTTCAGCTATTCTTAATCTTTTCAACTATTTACTCTAGGAGGAAAAAAAAAATTAGCACTGAAGGAAGTAAAGACCACATTGTTAGTCGGGAATTCCTCTGAAATTTACTTCCTTTATAGACATAGTCAGTTTAGACTATTGACTGTGTTCTTTATGAATTTCTTTTCTTTTATTTGTTTTGTTTCTCATCTATCCTTTTGTACATATCTCCTTTTTTTCTACAGCATTAGTGATTTAGTCTTTAAAAACCAATTAATGCCAAATCTTCTACAAAATTTAAAAGGTCATCCATCATACCTGTTTCTAGAACAATTTTGAGTTCTTCTGCCAGTCAAGCAACCAAAAAGTACTGCCAATGTTTGGTCCCTATTATTTAAACCATTAATAAAGAAGTGGTGATAAGGTCTTGGACATTTCGCTGATCTTTGATGGTCAAGCAGTTTTTGTCTAGATACCCTCCCACTCATGAAAATTTTGTCATTCTCAATTGGGAAATAGTATATTATTAGAAATAAGTATTGTTGTTTTTATGAACCATTTTGATTATTAATCCATTTTTCTGTATGGGCGGGTATTGGTTAATTGTGGGAATTTTGCTTCAGTTATATGAATTCATTGCATGTAATTAAATATTCTGTTCCAGAGCACACTGAATCCCGACGCAGCAGAATTTGTTCCTAAGAATACAATTTAATTTTAAAAAAATTTATAAAAAAGTTTCAAATTTTTTGTTTTTAATATATAGTTTAGGATTTCATGTAGTTATAGGCATGTCAAACAAATATGGTTTGGGGCCACTTTACCAATCTAAAACCCTTACATTACACCAGTCGTTGAACATGAAATTGTAATTCTTTTTTATCAGTTGAATTTATAATACATGTCATATTGTAAGTTGAAAATGTATTAAGTTTTTTTTTTTTAAATATATAGCTCAAGAAATCTAATAATTATAAATCCTTATGGTATCTTTCATTATATTATCTTTTTGTTTCAGTAATGTTAAGTTGTAATTTGATTAGTTTGCTAGGGATTAAAATAAAGTTAATATTATTATGAATGGTTGTTTAATAAATAATAATTTAGTTTTTATATTTCACACAAAATCACCCAAAAAAAAAAATATTAATCCTTGTGAATTAAAATCACTTGATTAAATTTTTTATTTATTTTTTTGTTAAATATTTTCATTATGATTAATAATTTATAATATTTTATATACCATTTGCCAGATAGCAAAATAAGAATAATCTTATTATTTTAGTAAGTTGATGAATTTTCATGGTTATGTTATGCTTTTTTTTATAGTTGTTACACAAAAAAAAATGTTGCTTTATAAGTACAGAAAATATTTAAAAAATAACATGTAAATAAATTATTTCAAAATAAAAAATATTATAAATTCTGATAACTATTTTTTTTACATTATTTTCTTTATTTTAATTATGTTGAGTTATAACCTTATCGATCTGCCAAGGGATGAATCAAGTATAATTTTTTGATTAACATGAATGTTAATGTTATAACTAATTTGCGAAGGAGATACTGTGGAGTTAATTTTTAATTATTATCAGACCATTTTTAACCTACAGCCAATATTTGAACTATTGATAAATTTATATAGATTTTTATAAGAGTAATCTTTCATTGTGAAATAAAGAACGTGTTTTAGCTTCCAGTATAGGAGGGAGGTAATACTAAATCAAAATTAGGTGACAGTTATTAATTTTAAATTTATTCCTTTGATAAATTTATTTTACTTTTGGATTAGTTGTGTTGTGAAATCTGACTAAAATGTGCTAGAATTTATGTTTTAATTAACAAAAATATAAACAGAACTAAATTTTAAAAGGGGAAAAAAAGTGAGGTTTTTAAGTTTCCTTTTTACTGATAAATAGAGATGGAATAGACATGATTGACTTTTGAATATAAATATAAAAAAATCATTTGATTTATTGGTTTGTACTTAATGGTTTTCATTAAATAATCAATTTTTTACAACAAAAAAAATTATCGCTGCTTTCTAATCAGGAATGTTTACTAATATGTAGTGTTTAAGGGATTATTTATTATTTTAATATCACTATTTTTGTAATTAAGCATTGTTTAGATTTTACTAATGTTTTTATCGTGCCTAACCATAACTCAAAAACAGCTTGAAACTCTAATCTAGATAACATTTTTGTAATGTTTATTCTAGTTCTATAAATTTCAACACTATTTATGTAAACTTTAACTTCGTATTATTACATTGGTGTAATTTGTTTATAAAGTAAAATTGATCAACATTTTACATCAATAGCTATGAATTATAAGCAAAAGAATGAATTATGTTGCACCTGAGAAAAAAAAAAACACCTGTAAACCATCAGTTCATTTTTGTGTATATTTTATATATTGCTGTTGCTTATCATAATAGCAATTATATTTGCAAGGACTTCATTAAAAGGAGAATATTTAATCCTAACAGTTGCCCCATGATCCACTAGTTTGACGTGCCTGATGTAATGAATTAAGTGTATTATTATAAGAACATAGTTGTGTAAAAAGGACATTTTTTAAATTTATTTATGTGTTTAAAAGGTTTTTTTTTTTTTTTTTATGAAAAGGTATTCAAAGTGTTAGTGGAGTAACATTGAAGCAAAGTATACCAGCTAACTTATACTTACATTTGTTTGTTACTAGCTTTATGTTATTTCTGTGTTATGTTATATTTTTAACAATTCAATATGTATATACTTAATTTATATCTTTCTCTCTACATAAATAACTGAAAATATATTCAATGGAGTCAAATTCAAAGTTTCTTAAATGTACTTTGTAGCTTTAACTTCTTTCAACACTATCTCCTTATTATGCCCTAAGGCATTGAGTTGCCTCAAGCTACCTAGCTATAAAATTATCTTGGTCCTGTGCTCTTCTTCTCATTTCTGCTATGGAGCAGCCACTTCAACTCTTCATAGAAAGAAAATAAAGATAGAAGGGGAAAAAAATATTCATAATTTTGGTTTTTGTTCATAAAATTATTCTTCATGTTCATAATATATATTTAAACAAAAATGAGATATTTGTGTTACTCCACTAGCACTTAACTATTTCCTTATTTTGTGAATAATTAGAGTTAAATTTTCCATTTAATCCTGTAAATTACTTTTTACTTTTAATTATAAAATTCATTTTCTAAAAACAGAACTAATCATTATCTTATAAGTTTGATCATAGTAATATTGGTAATTAGCATCAATATTTTTCCGCTTAGAATTTAGTTATTTTATGTAATGAATATTTATAACTTTTTTGTACTTATTTTTTTCATTTCTCTTCCTGGGATTCATAAATTTGTAGTTGTCAAAAAATCTATCAAAATATCATGAATTGTATATATTATGTACAATATACATATTGTACATAATATATATTATTGTATGTATATATTATTAGTTATTTGCTATTAAGAATAATAGCTTTATTTTTCATTTTATGGAATGTAAATATTCTTTTTAGTACTTTATTCATTTTTTTTATTATTTTTTTTGTTTGAAGTATATTTTTACAGCTGTACTGTAGCTTTCTATATTTCTTACAATGATGAGCTTATACGTATTTATGAACTCTAATATTGTTTATGTATTACAAATATGTATTTAATGTTTAAAGAATTTTGCCATGCTCTTGTAAGAAAACAAAATACAAAAAAATCTGTGCCAAACTGTTTGAATTATTTATTCAGAAATTTATTTGTAAGTACTTCTGTTTTTTTTTGTTAATATTCTAACATTAGCTACTCCAAATGGCAATGACTGAGATTTTATGTGTGAAGATTAGGATCTACTAAATTTGCTAGAAAGGCACTGCATAATAATTTTTTTGGGGGCAGTTTTCAAACATTTTCATTGTTCAATATTTATTTGTTCTTAATAAAAAAAATATTACACATGGACAGTTTATAAGTCTGATGTCTTGTTAGCAGTTGAGGACTACTGTTATTTTTATTTAAAATATTGATGCTTGACATTTTGTTTCTTTTTATTTCTGTATTCATTTACTATATATTTTGCACCAAGATGTACATTTTTGTTTTAAATTGTAGTTACTGATTTAATTATTGAAATATTATTGGTGAATTTAAAGTTTGCAATAGCATGAAGTGAAATGCCAATCAAAATTTCAGGAAATTTAACTTTCAAGTGGATATACATTTGCATGGATGTTTGATCATTCTTGTTTGTGCTTGGTTTAATAAAATCTAAGACTTTATTAATTTTACCATGCACACCATGTAAGTAATGAAATAAATATATACCAAGTTATTATTTGAATACAATTATTCAACTAAAAAATTATCTATCCCAAGTTTTATATTATTAAGTTAGTACTTGCGGGATTTTATTATCTTTATTTAAAACCATTATAATCACTAACACAGCCACATGTTCTATTACTGGTGTTATACATATATTAAACAACACCAGTATAACATTGTTTCATTGTTTACAAGTAGCTATATATTTTTAACATGTACCCATTTTTTATCCTCAGTCCTCCTCCGTTCTCTAATCAAATATCCTAATTATTTCATTTATTATTTCTATTTACTTGATTAATTCCAATTCTGTTTTAATCTCCACTTTACTGTCATCATTATAATAATTGTTTGTGGAATATGAAATGCAAGCTCATAGGCTTCATTCCTACGCCCTTTCTTTATTTAATGGCCTTGAGATATGTCATCCAACCTTTCTTTCCTTTATTTTTTTTGATAATTTCTTTACTCTACTCTCTTGTTCTATTATTTTTTTTTTAATTAATATATTTGTACTTTTCACCAAGTTTTTTTTAAATACTTGTGTCTATTTTCTGTTTCTATTCTATTTTCTAATAAAAACACTTTTTTTATATTTAGTTTTGATTTTCTGTAACTAAAGTAGGTTATTTATATTATATTAAAGAGTTTTCTTGATAGTTCAATTTTGTATCTAGGATATGATGAAACGATTGTCCCAGCAAGTGTTTTTGTGAATATCGTAGCCACCACTAGATCTTTAATAAGTTGCAAGTTTTATATTTCATGTAATTTTATATTTTTTTTAACACATAAAATAGATAAATAATGAACTTTTCAAAATTGTCAAAGTCTATATGGTTGGTTATATTATTAATAAATAATCAAAACTATTAAAAATGACATACAATTTTTAATGGGATCTACAATTTCATCTATCAAAATCCAAATCAGTTCTCAAAGCCAAATCTTTTAACTGAATCTAGAATTTGAGCCAAAGTTTTGTTGTAAATCTCCAACAGACAAGTTTTTTGTAAGTGATCTTCATCTCATAATTTAAATAAAGAATAAAAATATCTAAAAAAAAACCCGTACTCTGCATCATCTATTTTTTTTGACAGTGGTACCAACAAGATAGATTGCACTCAATTTTATATAATGTTCACAGCAATTTAAATGTCTTATTTGAAACTCATTAAAATATGTTATGTAATGAATATTAATAAACATTACGTTTGATAAAAAAGAAACTGATTGATGCTGAAAGAACTCGTGCATTAGAGCTACCTGTACCAAAAAGGAACTGAATTCGAGAGGTAGACCAACCAATCCAACTAAGTTCAAAATTTGAATATATTAAGGGTACAGTGAAGCCCTTTATTTATAAGGAAAGCCAAACTTCATTGAAAATTATGCACTCCAAATGATTTGAAAGTAATATAGAAATTGTTATTTATTTTCTATTTTTACTAAATACGCATCTTTGTTTTTTATAAGTGATGAAAAAACGTTCATTATTGAATCATCCAAAATTGATGTACTGAATTTTATTTAAAATCAAATAGTTGATGAAATCTGAGCTAATAATATGTAAACTTGAGGAAAATATATAATGTAATTGTAATATATAAAATATATATTTCTTTAACTGATTCAATAGTTATGAATCTACAAAGTTTCTAGCTACCTGATGAAGGTACCAAGCTTTGACAAAACGTAAAATGTTTAAGTATATGTCCCAGTAATGACTCCCAGTTGAACTCATGATTAATAGTTAGTAGCCTGATTTACCGATGGTTAGGCATTATCTATAATATATTAGTCATAACTAAATTTTCCGAGTACAAACCACAAAGATTTAGTCTTGCGTCACCTGGGAACTCACTGTTAGTCATGAGTAGGATTGGGATTTATATGTGTAAGTTTGAACGCTACCGCCGAACTTCGGCACATATGTGAGGTCCCTACAGAGCGCGCTAAGATCGAAGATGCTCTGAGTTGTAACCTCCTGAATATGGGTACTCATGTTAAGACAATGGTCAACACCTATTATCGACAATTGTATTGATTCAGGTTAGTTATAAGTGTTATTGGTTTATTGTTATATGTGTAGCGCTAGCTAATGTGTACATATGTTTAATATTACAGTTCTAAACTGCATCTGCAAGTGTTCGGTTTATAACCTGAGAACCTCCACCTCCTTAAGTTTCAGAATTCGAAACTTACAAATCAATACAGTGGAGACAAAGGCGAAATTTCATTTCATCTCAGAAGCTGGTGAAGATTCCAGAAGCACTGTAGTGAAAGTTACGACGATTTAGCTGGTTGGCCAAACGGAAATTTTTGTATTTCCAAAAGATAAACAGTCTAGCGCTTAGCACAAACAACTCTTCGATACTACAGTAGTGAAGAATGTGGTGAAGAGTTTGAGATTTCGAAAAATAGTGATAACAATGACTGATGAGCTCAGCAAGATTTATTTGGATGTAGAAGGTAATGTAACATTTTATGATGAATATTTAGAAGAGGTTATACCTAACATAAACAATGCTATAACAGGTACCATAGAAAAACATATGTGTTCTCGGGTTAAAGATATGGTTATAGAAAAATTTAATGGTGAAAATTTAAATGCTAATGTATAGCTAAATTTATTCGTTCAGGAGTGTGCGAGAGTGGGGATTACTCAAGACAAATATGCAGAAGCTCTGAGATTATTCTTAGAAAAGTCTGCATTAGATTGGTATAATATATTCTGGAAACAGAACTCAATGTTTAATTGGGAAGCTTGGAATAATTCCTTTATTGAAACCTTCTCTGCACAGTCCTGGACCGATATAGCATATGCATATAATTTTAAATATTTAAATGGTTTCCTGTTAGAATATGCGTTAAAGAAAAGAAGTTTATTGTTAGAAATAGATGAAAGTATCTCACTAAATACTCAAATTAATCTGATTGTAATTAACTTACCAAATTTTATACAAAATAAATTAGAAAGAAAGTCTATTGTAAGCATGGAAAATTTAATGGCAAAATTTAAACAATTTGGTAAGTTAAATGACAGAAAAAAAGAGAAAGAAACACAAAAATGTTCAAGCGAGAAAAAACCATGTACAATATGTGAAAAATTAGGTTTTCAAAATAGATTTCATTTAGAGAGTTTGTGTCGTTTAAAAGATAAACAATTGAAAAAAATAAAAATGAGAGTATTAAGGTTACAAATAATGGAGAAGTTCAAGATATGATAGCAAGCTCTGAAGGGGCAAAAAACGAGTAGTCCTCCCACTTATTAAAATAAAATTTCTCGCTAATCGAAATCCAGCTATTGGTCTTTATGACTCTGGATCTAATATTTCTTTGATAAATTATGAATTTTTAAATAATAATAAAGATATTAAAAAAATAATAAGTGGGAGAGATAATATAAAAGGGGTAACAGGAGTAGCAAAAATAGAGGGTACGGTTGTATTAAGAATTAAAATCGGTAATATGGAAGAAAATTTTCAGTTTTTTATTGTGAAAAGTATTAATTTTAAAGATGATTTTTTATTAGGATTAGATATAATAAAAAAAATTCAAACTATGTCAAGATGAAAACTTAATAATAACACAAAAAGAGATAACAAAACGAAAAGATTGGCAAATTAATAAGACTGAAATATCAGATATAAACAAGATAGAAAATACTATACAATAAAATAAGGAAATTTTTGCTAAGTCAAAATTTGACATAGGAAAAATAAAAGGTTATGAAGCAACAGTAAAATTAATACAAAATAGATATATTTCGAAGAAACCATGCAGATGCTTATTTCAAGACAAAATTGTAATTGAAACGCAAGTGGATGAACTATTAAAAGCTGGTTTAATTGAAGAATCAAGCAGCCCTTATGCAGCTCCTGTCACCATGGTATTTAAGAATGAAGAAGGAAAAAGATCACGCTTTTGTATTGACTTTAAGGAACTAAATAAAATAATTGTGCCAGAAAGTCAACCGTTTCCTAGGATTGATGATCTGACACTACGCACCAGAAACTGTAAAATTTTTTCAAAATTGGATGTAAATTCGGCGTTTTGGTCGATACCAGTGCGTGAAAAGGATAAATATAAATTGGCTTTCGTAACCCATCATGGTCATTGGCAATGGAATTGCTTGCCAAATGGTTTGAAGTCTGCTCCGGCTATATTTCAAAGAGTCTTGTCAAGTGTGATAAGAAGAAATAACCTAGATAAGTTTGCTGTAAACTACATAGATGATGTATTGATTCATTCGAAGAATTATGAGGACCATGTAAAACATGTAGAATTAGTGTTAAAAGCACTACAGGAACAAGGATTCAAATTAAATGAATCAAAGTGTCAGTTTGCACAAAACAAGATAACTTATCTGGGTCATGAAATAGGAAATAATTATATAAAACCAATGAATGACAATCTCACAGCAATTAAAAAGTTTCCTGTACCTCAAACAAAGAAACAGGTTAGACAATTTTTAGGAAAAATAAACTTCTATTTGGAGTATATACCAAAACATACTATTTTGCTAGATCCCTTAAGAAATTTATTAAGAAAAAATGTAGATTTTCACTGGTCAAAACAATGTAAAGATTGTTTCGAGACAACAAAAAAATACTTATGCTCAGCTCCTGCGCTAGCAATATTTGATCCAGAATCTCCAACATACATATTCACTGATGCAAGTATTGAAGGAGTTGGAGCAATTCTAAGACAACCACAAGAAGACAAATGTCTAAAGTCAGTATTTTTCTTTTCAAAAAAATTGACAAACGCTCAGAAAACAAAAAAAGCAATATTTATAGAATGTTTAGCTATTAAAGAAGCTATACTTTACTGGCAATATTATCTGATAGGAAAAAAAATTGTGGTATTTACAGACCACAGACCATTAGAAAATATTTATGTGAAGAAAATTAATGATCCAGAACTACTACAAATTTTAAACTATATCTCACAATTTGACTTTGAGATTGTATATAATCCAGGTAAAGAAAATCTGGAGGCAGATTGTCTATCCAGAAATCCAGTTTTAGAATCAAATGAAGAAACAGATGATGACTCTGCGATTAAAACATCAAATTTATTAAAACTGGAAGATTTAAAAGAAAATCAAAAGCTAATAAAATTGGATGACAAATGCATAATTAAAGATAATATAATTTATAAAATACTGAATAAGAGTGAGAAAATATGGATAACAGAAGAATTTGGTATTTCACTTATTGAAAGTGTACATAAAGATCTAGGTCATATAGGAATGAAACAATTAATTTTAACAAAAGGAAAACCATTTTATTTTAAAAATATGTATAAAAATATAAGATTGATTTGCAGATCTTGTGAAACATGTATCAAAAATAAGTCAAGAATAGGTTGCTTTAAGGCTCCCTTATCTCAACTTGGCCCAGCAAAAGAACCACTAGATATAATATCTTTAGATACAATAGGAGGATTTAAAGGGAATAAAAGTACAATAAAATATCTACACTTGGTAGTAGATCATTTCACAAGATACGCATATATCAGCACCTCGAAAACACAAATAGCAAAAGATTTTATTAATCTAATCAAGAAAGTAGAAAAAGCTGGAAATATAAAAACATTATTAACAGATCAATATCCTGGTATAAATTCAGCACAATTTAAACAATATGCAAATAAACAAAAGATAACATTAATTTTTACAGCAGTAGATTGTGCATTTTCTAATGGATTAAATGAAAGGACAAATCAAACACTAGTTAACTAAATAAGGTGCAAAATTCATGAAAATAGAAATAAATTGTGGTCAATAGTAGCAGAAAAGTGTATCAAGGAATACAATAACACGATACATAGTTCTACTGGGTTTACCCCCAATTACTTATTAACTGGAATAGATGCATCATTTGTACCTGATGAACTAAATGAAAATAAAATTACAAATTTAGAAAATAGTAGGGAAATAGCTTATAAAAACTCAGAAAAGACACATAACCAAAATAAAAAGTATTATGATAAAAATGTTAAAAAGTTTGATACGAAGTTGGAGACCTTGTATATGTACAAAACAGTAACAAATTGAATAGAGATAAATTAGATGCGATCAGAGTAGGACCTTTCAAAATAAAACAGAAAATCTCAGAGGTAATATTTTTAATAGATAGTAGATTTCATAAAAAGGAGTCAAACTTATTTCATGCTAGTAAGCTTGTGCCTTATTCCAAAGGGCTTTACCCTCTGTCTCAAAAAGGGGGGATGTTAGTTTGAACGCTACCGCTAAACTTCGGCACATATGTGAGGTCCCTACAGAGCGTGCTAAGATCGAAGATGCTCTGAGTTGTAACCTCCTGAATATGGGTACTCTTGTTAAGACAATGGTCAACACCTATTATCGACAATTGTATTGATTCAGGTTAGTTATAAGTTTTATTGGTTTATTGTTATATTTGTAGCGCTAGCTAATGTGTACATATGTTTAATATTACAGTTCTAAACTGCATCTGCAAGTGTTCGATTTATAACCTGAGAACCTCCACCTCCTTAAGTTTCTGAATTCGAAACTTACATATGTATTTAGTTATTTTCCCCAGAGAAAAATATATGCTGTACCATCGATTACTATACTTTCCAAGGTTTTTAATGTAAATTGAGGTTAATTTTATTTAACGTATTTCTATGAAATTACATTTTTTTTAACGAATTGTTTACATATTTCATTGGGAGTTATACATAGCT
The DNA here is from genome assembly GCA_930367205.1 of Acanthosoma haemorrhoidale. Classification (NCBI taxonomy): domain Eukaryota; kingdom Metazoa; phylum Arthropoda; class Insecta; order Hemiptera; family Acanthosomatidae; genus Acanthosoma; species Acanthosoma haemorrhoidale. Next base: position 33,409,242 of record OV884009.1, on the reverse strand, counting down.
TTTTTTTTAATTCAAATTAATTCATCGCTTTTAATTGAAAGAAGAGAATTTTGGAGAAATGATAATCTGCATATTAAATTCTTGGAACATAATTAACCTCTGGTAGTTGCTGTAAGCACCAACCTCTTAAGGGGATAAAAAAAAAAGAAGGAAATTCTGGTAATGATGTGAGCATGTCATAATTCGGCTAAATAATAAAAAGGTACTGGTAGAAATGTATGTAAATATATGAGTACTGGTGAGCAGGGTAACAACTTAGTGGACCGTATAAACAAAAGGGGAAACAATGACATATCTTTTATGACTCCAACCTGCATATGGGTGGGTATAATATGCATTTCAACAAGAAAGGTCATGAGGATAATTTGAAATTAAGAAGGATTTGTAACTTAATGTTTCTGCAACACACGAATCTTCATAACAATGAGTTCTTAATTTGCACCATAACACATAATAATCTTAATAATAAAACCTTGGAATGCGTATCATCAATAACTTCCCTCCCTACGCAAAAATAACCACTATACTCAACAACCACAATTCAAGAATTTGTCTGTTCTCAAAACAAAAAATTATTTCAATAAAACAATAGCTTTTAAAAATCCACTAATTTATGAGATTGGCAACTACAGCAAAATTTCTTTCAAAAGATAGATTCATAAAAGAACTAAGCATGAGTTGCTAATTAAAACATTCTCTGTTTCATTAGAGTATGGATTCCACAATCCTAGTAAGAAGTAGCTTAAATAGAGTTTGGGTACCCAAAATAAAAAAAAATAAAACTTTTGATGTATAAATAAAACTTTATCACGATTACCTCAAAAATTATCTTAATTTATTTTGAAAATATTTTTATTTTATTGAAATAGTCTTATATAACTTGTTACCATTTTTATTTAACTTATAAACATTTTTGCTATTTAATTTTGTAAATAAGGTTTTTGTTGATTTTTTTTCCTTTTTTCTTGAGTAGGTTTTAATTTTACTTTTCCTGCTATTAAAAAAAAATTGTGTATATAAATATTGTAATCTTCATTTTAAGGAGTAATTTAAGAGAAGGATTATTTTATTATATAAAATATTAAACAATATAAAATAAATTATAAAAAGTTTAATTTCAATTTCAGTTGTTAGGAATTGCATGAGAAGTGAGGTGTTGATGACAATTTGTTGTAGTTTTGCGGATGGTCAGACATATTTGACATGAGGGCCTTCATACTTTGTATTTCCTCATACATCATATACCCTCATATTTGTATTTCCTCATACTTCATATTTCCTTAGACATATTTGTATAATAGCTGAATCTACAGGAGGCCATTGAGGTAGCATTTTATTTGGAGCTTCTGTGTCAAAAAAGCACAGTTTTTGCCTTTGGGAGTGTGAACCGGAGAAAGGCAGACTGGATCGCTGGGGGAGACGGTACTAGGTAAAGTGTGGGGTCTGACAATGCCGGACTAAAACATAGCTAGGTTAGTATGCAGAGGTAGTTCAATAAGAAAGCCATGGTTCGAGTAGAGCAGCAAGCGCCAGTCACCAGTAGAGAGAGAGAGAGAGAGAGAGAGAGAGAGAGAGAGAGAGAGAGAGAGAGAGAGAGAGAGAGAGAGAGAGAGAGAGAGAGAGAGAGAGAGAGAGAGAGAGAGAGAGAGAGAGAGAGAGAGAGAGAGAGAGAGAGAGAGAGAGAGAGAGAGAGAGAGAGAGAGAGAGAGAGAGAGAGAGAGAGAGAGAGCAGTGCTCACTTCAGGTGCCGGTTTCCGTAAGTAGGCAGGTCAGAGGCTGGGCCATGTCCACGCCTTCTAGTGAGCTGTCCTGAACTACCTCCCGCTCTCTCACTGACGACTCAGGTTTTTATTATTACAATATGGAAACGTATATCTCTTCTGGAACGACAAGAGAGGAACTTCTATTTATTCGTAGTGAAGAATCTGGTACAACATACCTCTTCTAAAACTGTAATTATTTTCTGTAGAAAAAACTGTGGTCGTCTGTATCAAGAAAAAACGGACTCGTGCCCCCAGTCGCAGAAAATCCGCGAACCTGATCAAAAAAGAGATTAGGGAGGATGAATAAATAGACCTACTTTCCCAGACCTACTGAGTTGCCATCTAGCTCTCTCCCCTCCTTAAGACGATGAATGACTTTGGGATCTCGCTTTCCTCTGTGACATGACTGCTCATCTAAACACGTTAAACACTTGATTGCAAGATAAACTTAATCATTTACCAATACTGATGTCTTATGTTACGGTGTTCGAGGCAAAGCTTGGCCTTTATGTAAAGGTTTTTCTTAAAACTGGCTGTCTCATTTCCCTACCATGCAAGAACACGCTGGTTAAACTGTAGTGGCTCCTGACTATGACAAATATAAAATCAAAGTTTCCAAGGGACAAATCATGGTCTGAAACATGTATTTATTTATTCATTTCTGTTCGTTTTCAGCGTGTTTTTTTTTCAAAATTAGAAACTCTTTTTTTCACCAGTGTGTCTGCTGGAATGTCTGCCTGTTCTGACCTGACAATGTACTTAAACCTATCGAAGCTAGATACATTGTATTTTACATTTATGCCCCATTTAAGATTTGCAAGTCATGAAAAATGTATCTATTTCCATTATACATGAATAAGGGTCCCTAATTAATTAGTTATTAACAAAAAATGATAATTTCGAGGAGGGTATCAAATTCTCAACGTCTTGATTAGCAATATATAATTTCTGTTTTGATTTTTCAAATTTATTAACAGTCATTAACACCGTGTCTGTAACTTTAACACAACCAGTGTTTTTTATGATCTTATTTTTTATGGTAAAAATAAAACTAAAACCTGTGAAAAATAATGCAGAGTAATTAAAAAAATTAATTAGCAGTATATCACATTGAATAGAATATCAAATTAAAGATATCGAACTCCTGATTAATAAAATCCAGTTTGTGTTTGTTGGTGCTAAAGTTAATTACAACTATGCAAAATAATAAAAACTGCCATCAAAAGAGTATTCGCCTTTTTTGGCAAAATCAGTTTCATCTGGATGGACGATATTTTGTGTGAAAGCTTTACTTGATGCCCCACAAATGCTAAAAATCAAATCAACTTTATAAAATGTTATAAAGGGTCAGTTATCAATCTGTTACTTGCAATTAAGAAATAATGTTTTTAGTGTCATATTAAAGATATCGATTCTGGTTCTGATTAATAATGTGTATATGTGTCTGTAGGAATAATTTACTTTATATGTGTGATATTTTTTTATCACACCGCCGACTAGGCCGCCGGCCAGGGTAAAAGACCACAGGTCCACCCGTCTTATCTCTTTCTAGGCGCTCGCCGGACGGTGGCTAGAGGCTGTAGCGACCCTAGCCCGCGGCGGGCATCTCCTCCCCACCTTGGGGACTCACACGTCTGATAACTCCCGGCAGTATACCATTAAGTCGAACAGAGAATTCCCTATCTCCAGAAGAGGCAAACAGCTACATGGGTGAAAACATAAAGGTTTTTGTTTTTTAAAAAAACGAACGATCTAAAATTCCTTCACTCTGATAGTTTAAATAGTACTCATTGACACGAGAAGGACGGGAGAATTTATTTATCTAGAAGAACAAGACCGGGTATTTTTTATACTCTTTATTCTCAATTTCATTTTTATTATTAATTCTATACATTCGAAAGTATAATGAACGAAGGGTTCAAATAGTTACGGCTGAAATAACTATTAAAAATATATACAAAATTAACAAAACCTATTCATTTTATACACGTAGCAAGTGAAATTCCCTTGGACTAAGTCTCAAATTTTCATTTTATAATTTTCCATGTTGTTCCGTATATTTTATTACTATATCTAGCCAGCTATTGTTAATTGTTAGACTAAATGATGAAAATGGAGAATTTTTTTTCACTTCTCTTGGCATAAGTAGTTGGCCCAGGACTTTACATGCATAATATTTTATTGTGATCGCATACCATGTAACAAACCAGGCGAAATATCCGTCCATTATTTAGTCCTATAGAGAGCCACGTCAGTAATAGATCTTTTTATCAATATATTTTTGTACTCATATTGATATTCACTGTAACACGACTAAAGACCAACCAAAAGGGATTTGTATTTTTTCATATTCAATTCAATAATCAATTTCCAGTTGAAAATCCGGTAGTTGGGGATTCTCACTAAAAAACACAACTGCGATGTCTGCATTTCCCGAAATCCATAGCAAATGAGTCAATTCTAGATTTAAAATAAATAGTTTTCACTCCAATAGATTTAAAAGCTTTTTAAAACAAAGAAGATAAGGTTGTGTTTATTCAGAGGGTCAAATAGTTCTTTTCAGTTTTTCTAGGTATAACTTGTTTATTTTAAATGTAAAAAACAGTTGACCCGGCCCGTCATTTTAGTGTTAAAATATATAGCATTGGTCTCAATTATTTTTTTCAGAGTTATTCATTAGATTGCCGAAAAGTGAAATGCAACATATGTTACTCTAATTGTAGAGATTTATAGAAACATCCAATTGTTTTGTATGGAAGGTATACAACGGTATCCCTAGCAATACATTTTATTATTAACTGATTATTGCTTGTATGTTGTAAGTTAAGCGATTCCAAGACATGGAGCTCAGATGAGAAGATCGCTTTTTTGAGGGATAGCTGTTTTGTTGAAAGGGTCTTCTCTTTGATAAGTTGTTGGGAAAGTTGATTCAGGTAGCTTTGTTTGAGGTGATGCATTAGAGCGGCCCTGTGGCACAAAGCGACCCGAGAAATGTCCAAGAACACGCTATATTGTATACACAATAAGCCTTCTTAATCACTCGCCGTATCTCACCCTTTACACGTAGCCCATTGTGTGCTTTCCAACTTAACATTTTGTTATAAATCCAAACATTAACATATTTCATGTAACTATGAGGGTGTACAGTTTTAATTGGGTTAGTTTAAAACTGAAATTAGTTACGCTTTAAATGAAAGTCTTATGAAATGGAGGATAGTGGGTAGGGGGCTCTACTGTAAACTCTTTTGTTTTGCCAACATTATAAGCTTGGGGTCACTGAGTGGAGAATGGCTGTCATTAGAATATCGCATCTCTCAGGAGCTTTCAACTCTAATGGCACGCACCTCTTTTCACCACCATGTTTTCTCCTTAATTTCTATTGTCCATGCAGTCCTTTCAGGGAAAATTACCTTTTTAATAATTATTAGAGCTTATTATCTTATAACATATGGCGGTGTTGTAATGGAAATGTTCTTTATATGTCAATCATTAAAACATCTTTTGCTTATAAGCAACTGTCTATTTGGAATCAACTTGAACAATACGTAATAGACATTTTCTATCGCATACCTAGGCACTTAAGTGATTCAACTGAAAGAAATTATCGAACCGATTCATGTAAATGTGTATGTTTTATAATTTATTTATTTTAAAAGAAACCTCCCACCAAACATAAAATGCAGAGAACCATATGTGTCTTAAGGTTTTATTATCGAGTGCCCATACCGTTCACGAGAGGGGTACTGACCATGACAGTGAAAAGATCCGAATCGTCCGGTGAGGATGCATCCCAAGCCCCGAACAAGGAAAATGCCCTGTCACCGAGCAATCGATACTGGTACACCAATTAGTAGTGCAGGGGCCAACCAACTCCATATATTTCCCGCCTAAGATTATTTAGTTATTTGTTTTCACAAACAAATGGATAGTTGCATATAGTGCTAACTGATGAAAGTGGGTTCGTTTTTTATAACATTCTAATTATATATTGTAGGTTACTATTATATTTGTAAATCGAGGTATATGTCTATTTAGATATTTACATGTGAATACCCAAATGTAAATTAGTATGTGTGTAGATATTTTATTAATAGCAAGTTATTATTTTATTACCTTCATATTATTATTTTTTACATTTATTTCAGTCTACATTTTTAATGCTAGAAGAATATGTGCCTTATTTGTATATATACACATTTTTTATTTGTTTATATTTTATTTCTTTGCACATTGTCAGCGGTGACTGATACTGTCAAAGATCCCATTTTATGTTAAATAAATGTTTGATCTTAAGGGACATAGTCCCAGAATAATAAAGATATTATTATTTAATATTGCTACGACAATTGTGTAAACAAAGTCAGAGAACTGTAAGTCCCTATTGTTGGGTCAAGGAAGTTCGGGGTTATTCGTATGAACATACCTACATATGAAGGAACCTTCATTTCCAGTGAGAATTTCCCAGTCTTGAGCGAACCGTGACCGTTAGCAGTCATTACCCGCCTTAAGAGCCCATTGACCACAGTCTCTTTCAAAGATATCCATTTGACATGGATTGGATTAGGTTTAAAACAATTGAAAATCGGATCTTGCATGTGATTTAGAAAAAATTTAAATCTTTAAACTTTATGGTAGTATTGGAATTGAAAATAGGAATCTTGGATTGAACACGGCTCCCTCTCTCTCTCTGCACTGGCACTTGCTGCTCTACACGAACCATGACTTTCTAATTCACTTACCTCTACACTTTTCTATTTCCTTACCTTCTAGATTTATTCTCGGCGCTGACCGTCTTCCCAGTGAAGACGATGCAGACGACGTCTTCTAGGGCCCTACAAACGTACCTAGCAGAGTTTCCCCATCCGGTTAAGTCTGAATCTTACCGGTTCCCACTCGCCTTTGGGATCCGGAGGGTTTTTCGCCTACGCTCAGATACCGAATGTGAATCCGAGGTCATTCTAAGACCACGTAATTTACTTACTTATACCTTCTCCTGTAGGGCCTTTCTTTCCTTTGAAGAGACCCAAATACTAGCGGTGGCAGATCCTATAGATTTGGTCCTGATGGAACGATGCTAAGAACAAAGCTTAGAACAGGGCAGTTGGAAGACTTCTCACTCCCTCTTCGCCGAAGAATTGTGGTAGAGCCAAAAGGTTCGGTAAATCGAATATGCGCACCTCAGCATCAATTAGAGAACACTTACTGACTCGTAAATTCACACCTGAGTTCAACGGTCCTTGGAAAACAAACATTTATGTTAACCTCAGTACTTCAGGATGTAGCGCTTGCCTGCCTCGTGCCAGAAACGACTATGCAGGGATTCTGACATGGGTAAGTTTGGAACTCAAGTAGCTCCTCCCAATCCTAGGGAACCCAGTTTGTATTCATCTAGGGGAAGATCAAATTGAGCAGTGGGCGAAACCTTTTAGCCATCGAAATAAAAAGGTCGAAGTAATCCTAAAAGCCCTAACCGAAATATTGGCCCCAGAAAAGCACATGAGAGAAATGCAGATGAGCAAATTGAACTAGGCGCATACCAAGTTTGCATTAAAAGTGTTCTTGCGGAGGATTTACAACACTGAATAAAGGCCGATTTCTGTTTTCTCTGAACCTTGTTAGGTTTTTTTGGGTTCTGGAGTTACTAACCTGTGCATGAAGGCTGTGATTTGTTTTCTTCTAGCTGGTTAGCTGTTCGATGAAGTTGTATACAATACAGTGATTACGCGATACGAATTATTATGATGGTGCTGCACTGTACTGAAATCATTAGAGATCTTAAAAGTTCGTAAAAACCGACTAAAAAGTGCTGTTAAATATACGTGTGACGTTTCAGACTTGATAAAATTCAGCCACACAAAACCCGTTGAAAACAGGTACTCGTTTGAAAGTGTATATTCTGATTCCCCCTCCCCTCGTGGTTAATGTTAATGTTATGGTTAATACGATAATGTAAATATATGTTAAAACATGTAAAATAATTATTTGGCCACTAATCCTTGGATCAATTACCAGTAAATAGATGCTAGAGGCACCTGGAAAGTTCAGTAGAATTCCATGCTTACAATAAAAAATATATGAAATAATGAATACTTCTGCTTGTATCATTCACATTAATTTATTAAAATTAGAATGTGTCCCTGTTTTAATGTTAAAATCGTTGCTATTATCATTGACTTGCTTAACAATTAAGAAGTATACTGAGCAGGTAATTGGTGTTACGGCGAAGCTTAAGGCACCACCTGCTAACATTCTAAGGCAATATCCTTTTTTTTTTCGGGTCGTATCGGATGTATAAATAAAGAAGAATTTTATCTCTAATGGCCTAGCAGTTTTCGGAGAGATATTAAGCCTTATTTTATGACGCCTAAGGGGAAACTTCCCCCATTGATTTATGCAGTGTATTAAGCAAATGGTTTATGTAAATGATCTAAATTAAATGCATTATTTTAGGATTTCCTAACTTGCATTCGGTGTTATTCAGTTGAATAAAGAATTTATCATATCAAATTCAGGGAGCGCACAGTACAATTTGACTATGCATATTGACTACGGTATATGTACGGTTAATTAAAAAAAAAAGTGGGTTAAACAACTAGTATCAGCTTGTTTAACAACTATTCGTAATAATATGATGTTCAACGGATAATAACGCACATCTGTAACTATAAATGTATAATGTATGTTTATAATGAATAAATAAATAAATAATTAGCAAAAAAAATCAATCAAATGACGAAATATTTAACCATCTGAATCTGAATAAGCAAAATTAATAACAAATGTTAGATTTTGACAAATAAAATGTAATTATTTAGCTCAAAAAAGTAATTAGAGGTGCTAATTGGAGGTATGTTGTACATTATTAGTTATATTTATGATGGTTGATAGTCACGATGGTTTCAACAATAATAATATTATAAGAATCAATACTAATCTAAAAAAGTTATACTTAAGCCAATCTGGTCATACGGAATAGAGCTATGGGGGAGAGCAAAAAAGTCGAACATCAGGCGTATCCAATCCTTTCAATCAAAAGTCCTGAGAACAATAGTAAATACCCCTTATTATGTCAGCAACAAACCCTTAATAACGATCTTAACATACCCTACATTCTTGAACTCATCCCTTCCAAGTTTATGAACTTCCATAGTAGCCTATCCAACCACGCTAATCCCATAGCAAAGTCATTGCACTGCACCACTCACCCCTATAATCCCCCTCGGAGACTGGCTATAAATGACAGTGGCCTCGTGACCTGCTATAAATGCGTGACAGTTGGAGCACTGGTAATGGCCAGTTTCTCAAACCATATCCTGTGCGTCTGTGGCTCTCGCGCTCTTCGTCAGCCTCCACTGGCTCGTAACCGGTGTCGCGGCTGACGGAGGAGCGTGGGGGATTTCCCAAGACTCCACTTCCTTTTTCGCATGCGAGGGAGGTGACAACCATGTGGACTTGGGAGGCCTCTGGGCTGTTTGTAAATATTGTATGAATGATGAATTGTAAATATGGTATGAATGAGAACATTTATCTCTATTACTTATTGCCTAATAAGGCAGATTGTAACTTTAGCACAATAAAGAATATTATACGTATTATAAGAATCCCAGCTCCTTCCAAGAATTCTTGAGTTTTCTTCTGAATTGTGCCTTGAACGCAAAAATATAGGCCACGAACCTCGTTTCATAGCTTCTGTGGAACTTTTCTTGCTTAAAATCAAAAGTCCACAAAATTCTCATAAATGGACTTATTTTTAACGTCAATTCAAGACCTTAAAATAAACTAAAAACATAATCTCATGAAATAAAAGTGGAGGTTACTACAACCAATCACAGCGGAGCAACAGCCCTTTGTCGCGAACAGACCTCCTAAATCAGCTTTTCCAGCTATGTTTAGTTGTCCTGAGTTATGGATTTGTTCTGTCAAAACCATTCTGGGAAGCTCACCTAACATCTTCCTAGTCCTTTGACCAGAAGGCTCCTGTCGGATGGAGAAGCTTGCTCATCTATACTATTCCAATAAGCAGAAAACGACTCTGCGTTTCTGGACCAGTAAATCATCTTTCTTAGATTTGTTCCAGCTTTCAGAGTCATAGGCTAGAACTGGCTGTTTACGGCGTGAAAATTGCTCGTGAAAAACCATTACGCTGGTTGTTCGTTTTCAAGTAGATCAGCGACAATGGGTTAATTATGGGAGAATTCGAGGCCATTTCCGCTTCAAACTCCATGGAGGGTTGTAGGGTTGCGTAGACAAAGACCTTATAGTTGGATTAGGCTGTGTGTTTACCGTCCAACATTCTCTCCTGTAGACATATATTGTGCACCTGTCGATGGTATTAATGGCTAAATAAGGTAGGAACAAAATTACGCAGGTAATTGAAATGAAATCTTATGATCATTTAATTAATGAAAATTGTAATTGTAACATAATAAGCAATTGTAAATTCAAAATAAGTAAGATATTAAGGAGCCAAATTTTACAATAAAAAGGTATATATAAAAATAAGAATGGATATTAGTAATAAAAGGTACTGGTGATGAAGCAATTAATATAATTCATGCATTAAAGTCCCTTTAAAAATGCGTATAGTTAAGTTCATCAATTTGAACTTCCTACACGTAGGAATAATTTTGTTTAAATGTTCTGATGCTGGTTTCATAGTTTTAATTTCAGTTAAGTTTATGAAATTTACATGTCTCATGAGGGAATTGTTAAGGGGTGCAATGTTATTATTTTAAGATAATAGATATAAAAGGAGTATACAAAAATGTTCAGGATGCTGGGTTCCGTTATTGTTAATTGAAATTTTCCCATGAGTTTACTTAGCCGTTATTTCTGCCCATAGACGATTTTAACGTATACAATCTATCCAATTAAAAGTCCTTAGATGCTTTTAATGCCCTTTCTACGTCGTCAGTAAAACCCTCCATTCTGACCTTAATATAATCACTAACCTTGAACTATTTCTATTGTTTTTTAATTCTATAAAAAAATAACTACACATAGCAATCTAGCTCCACACATCCCTACTAACTAACCCGTTATTGTGAGTCCTGGCACGAACCGTATTTCCGGAGCGTCTGTGACTCTTTCGTCCTGTGTCTATACTGCTACTAGCAAGCAGTAATGTAGATATCCCCGACCCCAGCTTCTTTCTTTGCTAGGACGTTGACATTCTCATAGGATTTTTTGGGAGATTCCTATATACAGGATTATTGTGAGATCATTTATCGCAATTACCCATTGTCCTATTAAGACAGATTGTTCGTAAAAGTTAACAGTTGTTTATTTAGAAATATTTTAAATTTGTTTTTTTCAAAGACTGGGCAGACACTTAATGAAAAGAAGCTATTCGCGAACTGTGGAGCGATAACTGCCTGTGCTGTAAGGCAGCCCAAGGGCCCGGTCTAGTAATGAAGTGCCTTTTCGAAGATTTAGTGCATTGTTCACAGTGACACAAGCTTCCGGAGAGTAATCTTTAATGAAATTCTTGGCCTTCATTAATAACACATTATAGCTCTCCGAGCCTGAATTTACAGCTTATGCACACATAGCTCCCCCCCCCCATCACGGTGGCCGATCGCACCCCCCCTCCCACCATTCTCCCAGAGTCCTCTTGTACTTAGTTACCGCTTCTCCACAACCCCTTCTTCGGTCGCATATTCTGGGGTAAACGTTCAAAACCTAAGGAAGATATTTAATAGTAACGGAATTTGTAATTGTAAATCGAGCCATCAATGATTTTGGTATTGCCGAGTGAAGCCCTCCAGTTTCAGTTCAAAACGGATGAAAAAAATAGTAATCCAAAAATGTTCTAAAAAATAATTATCCCCTAAACTGGATTGTCTCGAGATAAAAAAACGAGACATCTTCTTCAAGCATAGAGGAAATTATCATTAATTAATTGAATACTTGAATTAAGGAAAAAATTAATACTTTTAAGCAAGGTATGAAAAATCTCAACCTTCTATGTATCCTAACAATATGTTATTTGTGGTTTGGTTTATTTAACCATAATTAAATTAATTCATTACACCAACAAACAAACATTAATGACCATGTACGCAACTATAACTCAATCAGCGTTTTTTTTTAGTTTAAATTATTTATTTTATTAAAAATTAATAAAAGTATTGCCATCAAAATAGTGACTGGTAAATCAATTGTAATAAGAAAATATATAATTTCCTATCATACTAGGAAGAGTATCAAATTAAAAATTAAAGATTGACGTTTTGATTGATAATATCTTTTATTTATTAGAACTTGTCTAGACTATAATTGCAAAAAGTTATTGAAATCGAATCGTAGCTTCTTAATTATGGCTTGATCTTTTTTTGTTGTTACTACAAGAGTTTAACACAATTTACTTGGCAATTTTTATTGGCTGAAATTCGTTCAACTTGTTCAGCAATCATCGTGGTACGCAATCCCGAAATTAGCCCGATTATATCAATATGCTTTTGACAGCTTCCATATTGTTTATTGACTTAAGGCAGTCGACATTGGCGACTCACTAGAAAGAGTAGTTGTCAATCACTCACGAGATTTGTTGATGCGCTCGTTTCTTTTTTCCTCTGGACGAGGATATTCGTTAGCTCGCGTGAAGGAATATACGACGATCTCTCTGTTCTGTTATCTTAAAGGCTTTCTTGATAGGATTGAAGTCTCTTCACAGAATAACTGCACAATCTACATAAGCCAATAGATAAACTAAATGTAATTATAGAATCTCGAATCCCGATCTTTGTACGATCTTCTGCAATGTTAAAGTGAAATAGTGTGACAGATACTGCCTGCCTAAGTCCTTTGGTAAAACCGGAGACTTTTTCTATCCCTGACAACTGTATCGTATGTGGCTCCAAAACCAATAGTGAGCATCCGCATGGCGTTCTTGAATAGCTCCATATTTTCTGCCTTAGAGAGGAAACTTAGGTCAATAGTGGATTGGGAACCTCCCTAATAGTCTCCAAGGTTGGGACCATTATTGACATTGTATCTTCTCTCATTCCAAGATGTACGGGATTAACACTTGTGTTATATAGTTTCCCTTACAATAGAAATGTAGAGGGTATATTATCTATTCCAGAGGATTTATAGTTTTAAGGGTATATTATCTATTCCAGAGGATTTATAGTTTTATAGATTTCCCAGGATGAGTTCTACGTTTTACTTGTCCGAAGGTATATCCTCATCCACGACTTCGTCCTTAACTCCTGGCGCATCTTCATCTTGTATTGCATCAATGTGTGTTAAGAACCTCCTGTAGGTGGTCCTTTCATCTTCCGAAAAACTAGGAAATGTCCATATTTATTTGGCAGGGTTCCGTTTCCTGAACCCAAAGCTCAACAAACCTGAAAAACGTCCTGCTTTCGTTAATCCTCCTGTATTTACGATCTCCTTGATTTTCGCTTTAAAATCATGAATTTCCAAACTGTGACACATCAAAGACGGGAACGCAAAAATAATTTCAAACATATTGAAAAAAGCAAAGGTTTGAGAGCAAACAATTGAAATCTCGTACTTAATATTGCCAGACACGATTTTAATTAAATGGTTAGTCAATATTTAAGCTATTTAAAACATGTTTCTTAGGTTAGTTACAATGGCTGACCTGCATAATAATAAAGTATTTACTTTTGTAATAACTCACGTCAAGAGGATATACCCGTTCTGGAAATAAATAAAAATTACAAGTGTTCTTAATAGCTTTCCCAGTGTTGGTGCTCATACAGCAGGCATTCGAGACCAATCAGATTGATATCAAAACTTTATTTCCGTGGCATAGATAATAAACCACATTAAGTTGAAACGCATTAATAGGAAACCAAACTTATTTATTGGTATGTATTAAACAGTTAAGAAATTGAAGAATAGTTTGTAATGTTTTGTATGTTATGTGCTAATAAATTTATATGTCTAATTTCTTCTTACTCTGAATATCACCAGTATGGAAAATAATGTTACTGGTTAAATTCCTGAATGGTCCATTGAAGACAAAATATAACAATAGACGTATACAAAACACAAATCGTATAAAATTTCGTTTATTAGTAACAGTAATAAGCAACATAGGCTGGTTGTAGTTCATCCGTACGCCGCTAGATAGCATTTGCGCCAGCGTAGGGAGCTTGTTTGCCGAAAAAATTAATTTCTGTTATTCACAAATATAGTTGTGCGATAATATATATTATTCAATCAGTATTACTTTCCTACTGTACCTATTGTACTAAAGTTTAGTTAATTAAAAGGATATTCAACTCGCCAATTTATAAAAAATCTAACATCACTTAATGTTGTGGTATATGAGACCATTTTCTGTTATCTTGGTCTTCTATGAGCGTCTATTTAATGTGTCATTTAGTAAGTATACTTTATTTAGTGACAGAAGATTTAACATATTAGCTATTTTATAAACAATGTTTATAATCACTCTTAGTTTTTATTCATTAATAATTTTGTATGATTCAATTTCTTTTCTTAGATATTTTTAAAAATAACAACATCCAAAATTTTCGGCAAGAATATCCTCGCCGTGGAACAATGCACAGAAAAAGGTAAGCGACTGTTATCATTTATTGCTATATTTTTATTATACATTTACATTACGTTACTGCACATATATAATCACGATTGTCACTTGAAATACCCTACGTTTCTTCTGTATTTGTGTGGTAATGTTGATGAGAGAGCATTGGCATTCTAAGCAGGAACTTTAATTTTTTTCATTGTTCATTGTCAAGGTTCGAATGAACTCTTAAATCACAATTTTTAATGCTGAATAAGCAAGTTGTAATTTACAAATAAAGAAATTTCTAAAAAAATTATCATTGTTAGGGTTCATACATTTCGAGAAAGAGATATACACTTTCAAATGTTTACTATTTACGTTTACAGTCACTTCTCGGGGTGCTTTATTTCTAAAACATATATATATGTCAGACAATTATTGAAGGTGGGGTGAATAAACTGAAATCAGTTTCTCTGTAAACAAAGTGAGCAATTTTATTCACTATATTTTATATTATAACAATAATTTTATTATTTACACCACTCATCCCTTCCAAGTTTATGAAATTCCACAGTAGCCTTTCCAACCACCCTAATAGCACAGTCATTGCACTGCGCCTCTCATCCCTATAATCCTCCTCGGAGACTGAAACGGCAGTGGCCTCCTGACCTGCTATAATCGCGTGACAGTGGGAGTCCTGGCAATGGCCAGTTTCTCCAATCATGTCCTGAGCGTCTGTGTATCTCGCGCTCTTGGTCAGTCTCCACTGGCTAGTATCCAATGACGCGGCTGACGGAGGAGCGTGGGGGACTTCCCAAGACTCCGCTTTCTCTTCGCATGTGGACTTGGGAGGCCTCTGGGCTGTCTGTAAATATTGTATGAATGAGCGAGTGAATGATGAATTGTAAATATGGTATGAATGATAGTATATCTTAATTACTTATTACCTAGCAAGGCAGATTGTAATTTTAGCACAATAAAGGAATTATAATTATAATTATTTACACCATCTTACCTGTAAACAAAGAAACGAAAATTACAGTTTATAATTATCACTTCTCTATTCACACTCTAATTACAACTTTAGTTACTTAATAAAACCTTTCTCTATCCTATGACTTTTTAGAATCTTGCTGATAGCTCCATGTAGAGGTGGTCAGTAGAAGCAGCGCGGCAAACTCAAATTAAAGAAAGTATACTTTCTTTACATATATATGTGTGTGTATTTATACACATATTCGCCTTGCGATTTGGTGGAATATGCACTCCTATATCTTTTGAATAATTAAGGAATACTTTATTTGGTGTTTATTGTAAATGTATAGTTCGCTAATAATTACCGGAGTTTGGGATGTGATGTATTCGTAAAGAAAGGAAGAGGAGTTTTCACTTGGTGGCTAGTGTGACCCACATTTGTGGTGGCCTCTCGGCTAGAATCCCCTGGGGAGTCGTCTCCACATTCCTACCTTCACGTATGAATATCTTTAGGTTATAAGTAAACAATTTAAGAGAAATCCATAAAATCTGGACGTATTAACTCAGATTTCCTTCATATAGTTAAATTTTCCTTTTATTTATTTATTAAGGTTGATAGATGGCCAAGACCAATTGGGTCTATATGATCTGACTACCCCCTTTTAAAATAAATGCCCAACTGAAAAAATAGTTGTAGTCCACTTGAACACGTTGAACACGTAAGCGAAGACATCGCATAGATTAGTGTGTATGACGGCTGACCTGACCTGGAGCTTTCTTAGGGGTGTTGTTAGCGTTGAGTATTTAAGACCACAACGAGTTTTAATTAATTGTGTAACATAGCCGTTGCCAGTTAATGTTAATACCATGGCATAATTAGAGCTAATTAAATTCAATATGCTAGTTCTTTTGAATGTACCTATGGAAGAAATTCAATATGCTAGTTCTTTTGAGTGTACCTATGAAGGAAATTAAATATGCTAGTTCTTTTGAATGTACCTATGGAGGAAATTCAATATGCTAGTGCTTTTGAATGTACCTATGGAGGCAATTCAATATGCTAGTTCTTTTGAATGCACCTATGGAAGAAATTCAATATGCTAGTTCTTTTGAGTGTACCTATGAAGGAAATTCAATATGCTAGTTCTTTTGAATGTACCTATGGAGGAAATTCAATATGCTAGTTCTTTTGAGTGTACCTATGAAGGAAATTCAATATGCTAGTTCTTTTGAATGTACCTATGAAGGAAATTCAATATGCTAGTTCTTTTGAATGTACCTATGAAGGAAATTCAATATGCTAGTTCTTTTGAATGTACCTATGAAGGAAATTCAATATACTAGTTCTTTTGAATGTACCTATGAAGGAAATTCAATATGCTAGTTCTTTTGAATGTACCTATGGAGGAAATTCAATATGCTAGTTCTTTTGAGTGTACCTATGAAGGAAATTCAATATGCTAGTTCTTTTGAATGTATCTATGAAGGAAATTCAATATGCTAGTTCTTTTGAATATACCTATGAAGGAAATTCAATATGCTAGTTCTTTTGAATGCACCTATGAAGGAAATTCAATATACTAGTTCTTTTGAATGTAACTATGAAGGAAATTCAATAGTTAAGACTGAATGGTCTCTAGTGTTTTTTTTATCTTTTTTCATAAAAGAGTCATATTCCTGTTTGGTATAGTAAGGATAGGTTCATTTTGATATTCTCTATCAGTAGATAATAATGATTAAAATTGTTTAACATAATATAATATGTTCTTATTGATAATCTCTATTAATAGACAAGAACAATTAAATCAACTAAACATATTTATAATTTTCTCAATCAATTATATCATTCTTTTATTTAATAAAATCTTATTGTTTATTGTTTTTTCTTTGGTTTTTTTTTTATTTATTTCTAAAGCACATTTATTCATTTTATTGTTCTATCAGGCCTAATAATAGGTAAGATTAGACTTTTTGATTAATAATTGAGGATATCGAATAAATAATTTTTTGTCTATCTGAGACGATATCCCTTTGGTGAACAAAATGTGGCCTAAATTATCGATCCCAATCAGACATATTTTCTTTTTGTTTTATTTTTCTATTCATTTCTAATGTATTATCAAGATTTGTAAAGGGCTGAATGTATTATGATGCTAGTGGCTAGGAAGTGGTCAGCTAGGATAATGAAGCCCTTAGGTGACTAGTACTTTTACGACAGGTATAGCCTAGGCCCGATTTTACAAATTAAGCATTCAATGGCATCCCTTGTGGGGATTCATTATTCAATTTGATGCGTGAAGTTCCTTGATGACTGAAACTACATCATTTAAAAGAAGACAAAAGATAGCTTCGGGTATTGGACTGTTGGATAAAACTGGCCTGGACATTGGACTGTAGGATATGTGTATTCTGACATGGAATGAGAGTATTTCGCGTAGGGTTTTGTTCTCAGCTGTTAGTTATTTTTATTTATTATATATATATCAACTATTTACTTATGTATATATATACTTGGAGGTAACAGGGCCTCCAGGCCCTGCTTCACTGAGACCAATCTGACCCGGCACTAGCATTACTATATCAGACCTCCCTCGTTGGCTGCGTAGGTTTTTTAAAAATATCCAGAAACTCACCAAAGCAACACGTTATGTCTTCTAAGTACAATATAGACTTTATTTCATTTTAGAATGGAAGCGTTGAAACCCCCTTTAAAACTCACCTCCTTTCTTCCTAATAATTTTTCTATCTAGTGATTACAACAGGTAATTAAACTAGAGCAACAGACAACACGTAAGCCTCTTTGATTATGATTCGTATAAACGTAAGAATTTTACGATGTCTAACATTTATAGTTGCAACGTTTGATGTTCTATTGCAAAATCACTCCTCAAGTAGGGTGTACACACATAGGAGGAGTTTGTGTATGGGATAAGAAATCTGAACTGGCAATGTTGACCACAAAAATAGGTTTGGGCACGTTCATAGCCTAAGGTACCCTAATTGAATGGAGTACACAAGATTTGGAGGTACAAGAAGATTAACCATGGTTTAGTCTGGGAACAGGTAGGAAGGAAAACAGCTGACATAAAGGCAACACCATTTCTCTGACACTAAATAAATGTTTATAAAATTTAATTTCCTTTCATCAGTCACATTCTTAATATTGATTTAGAATACAAAATTTAGGTGGTTACATAACCGATAGAGATCATAAGTTGTTTTGTTCATCCTTTTATCAATATGGGCACATAAAGTTTTTATAGTTGGATAGTAACTGTATAATTTTTTGGCATTATGCCTCACAAATTTCATTCACACATAATTTATGCCAATAAAGCAGGTAAAGACATTGAGGAAAGAACTTGTGTAAAATCAGAATGTACATTTTAAGTTTTGTAATATGTCTAAATTATTTCTACTTTTGACAGCTAAACTAATTTTAAAAAATGGCATACCAGAAGAATTATTGGCAAATTATTGGAAACTGAGAATGATGAAGAAATATTTAGATATTTACAATTATTACCGTTACTAGTTATCAGTATGTTTAAAACTGATAAAAATAACTTTTATGATTGAAATTGATAAGAGAGAGAGATAAAGTTGATTTAACGTCATTTACCTAACGAAGATAGAAAATATACTTCTCTTTGTGTCCAAATATAACAGAATATTACATAAACTCTGGCTGATCTTTAAAAACTAAAGATCTAAAGAATAGTATTTTTAATTAAAACCTTTCGGGAACAATCAGTCGATTTCATACATGACAGAAAACACAAATACAGTTGCAATGAGAGTGTTTAAATTTCTGCATAACTCTTTAGGAAACTTTTTTAGCACGAAAAAAAAAATAATGGTCATAGAAAAACATTTATTCATAATAAAAATAGTCTTCCAATAGGGACTTCTAAACTTTAACAGTTAATAGCGGCCATATTGTTGAAGCTGCATCTGTCAAATTGGCTGTTCTTTATTCAACCTGTTTTGCCAAATTACCATGGACGGATATAGCGTTCAACAACACGTGAAAATGATAAAATTGTTTTATCAATATGGGTGTTCTGTTCGGGCAACGTTCCGCGGTCGCCATAACCGTCCTACCGAGAGGACTATTATTATAACCACTACGCAGTGTGGTGGATAAAGCAGTGTGGATTGAGTCCACTGGTTCAGTAACCAATCAACCAGCACCCGTACGTCGACGAAAACCAAGATCTGCCGAAAACATCGCCGCTGTCCGTGAGAGTGTGCAGGAGAATCCGAAGCAGTCGATTTAGCGTCGCTCACAAGAACTCGGTCTTTCGCAGACTACAACTTGGCGAATTTTGTATCGTGACTTGAGCCTGCACCCGTACAAAATTCAACTGACCCAGCTGAAGGTAAACGACCATAGACAACGACGTGTGGTCATCTCACGTGGAGGTGATGTGAACTGGCCACCGAGATCGTGCGATTTGACCCCGTTAGACTTTTTCTTATGGGTTTTTTTTAAGTCGCAGGTCTATGCGTATAAGCCACAAATCACAGCGGTCCTCTAAGCCATGCCATCGGTCAAATTCAGCCCTATTATGTGCCAGAGTCGTGGAAAATTGGACATTTCAGATCCGCGCCACCCAGCAAAGCCGCGGCGGACATTTGGACTATGTTTTATTCCATACATAATGGCATTGATAGGCCTTTCAAACGAATAAAAAATTTCGACGATATCTCGCACACACTTTGATTTTTTTAAATTTAAAGATAGAAAGCGCTTAATGAAAGACCCTCTATTATTACCCAAGTCCTTATGTTTGGGTAATTTATCTATGTCAGCAATATGGATGGATTCTTGGATATGTTTATAATATCTAGAGTATAATCAACTTTGCATACGTCGTGCAACTTTACTAGTGCAGTGTACCTTGCGATGTTATTTTTCTGACATCATTTATTCAGCCTATTCTTTACAAATTGAATATTTATTCTTTGCACATCTGTTGTACGGTGTTATTCCACAATAATTGCATACTTTTTTCCATAGTTGGCTGGAACAATGTATAATCATTTTATAATATGTACCCTCACATCGACCGTACAAAAAACTAGATCGGGTCGGGTCGTGGGGCGTCGTACTGGACCAAAATACCCTATCTATCTTACTGGAAAATAATTATTCATCCATCCCCTGATGGCTTAGCCATTACGTGCCGGGGGACTCGTCCATTTGGGACTAATCGCCAACTGTTGGGCTCAAGCATCAAGGAGGACGTTTAAAATGATATTCAAGTGGGGGTGGTGATGGAAGTTCGCTACGACGGAGCTAAAAAACATTTTTCTTTTCCAGAAGACATCTCCTATTGTCGTACGTTGATGCAAGAGTACCCCTGGAAAAGGAATGCTTCCAAATTATAAAATTTCAGTTGTCCTTATGAATTTGCAATGCTCTGTTTATTTATCAGTGTGAAAATACATAATTATTCATTTCATAAAATCTGAATTTCCGTTACATACATTTTGAGAGAGAGAATGAATGAATAACGCTTTATTTACAAAATCACGCAAATTTCGGACGTTTCTTACAATTAACAAGAAAGTCAGTCAGTTAGTTTTAATTCTATGATAAATGAGGCAATATTGTATGAATGAGCGAGTGAATGATGAATTGTAAATATAGTATGAATGATAACATTTATCTCAATTACTTATTGCCTAATAAGGCAGATTGTAATTTTATCTTAATAAATTATTGTTCTAAAAATAAAAAAAATAAAAATAAAATAAATGAGGTGAGCCCCATCATTTTTAATAATTTCAGTCCATAAATGTATAATATACATCATTACACTTTTGTACAATGCAGATCACTATTAGTAGAAAACTGAATTTGTATAAAATGTAGCCAAGCTACAGGAAATATAATGAAGCAATTGTAAATAGATTCGTTTGTAGAATCTATGTTTTGTAACAAGGGGATATGGAAAAAAAAAAAAAAATATAATACAAAAATAATCATTATTCCATTTACATAAAATGGAACTTCAATGACCAATAACTACTTGATGTCATTAACGTGTAGGCATTCGCGGCCCGTATTTTACGCAGATGCATGCAATTTTACTTTGTAAGTCCACTTGATGCCCCAATGATGCTAAAACATTGTTTGCTTTTTACAAATTAAGTATCTTACAATAATTTACATTAAGCGCTTCTAACAAAAGCGCAAATAAGGAACATTATTATATGAAAATAATGCATTATAATGTAGAGTGCCGTAATATAATCGGATTTTTGAACTTTTCACACCATTGTGCACATTATTGTTTCTACTAAATTAAAGGGATTTTACAAATTTATTAATTGATGTTTGACTTTGATAATCATTCTCTAAAATTATAAAATTCTCATAGTATGTAGAAAAGTAATATGCTTTTAATTATTTTTTAAAACTTATTGGTTTCTTGTTAAGTTTTTAAGAGCTTAGTAATCCATTGTTCAATAGTATGTTTATTATAAGAAAATAGTTCTGAAATGTTTTTGTTCTGCATTTTCGTATTTGGAATAATGCTGCACCAAAAATCTAGAAAGTGCTTTATACTTTTGATATGGATATGATGGTTTTTTTATATTAATTATTTTATTCATCAGACTGACCACAATTTAGCACATTGGTTTTAAAAATATTTAATAGCTTATATTTACCTCTATTTTTTTGGCTAGAGAGTATATTTCTTTTTTTAATTTATGTACATGCGCACGTCACATAACTGGTGCCTCAAAACTAAAATACAATTAATACGTGAAAACTTAAATTTCAACTTATTTATTATGCAGAATAACAGAAACAAAAAACCTACAACTAATATGATTTTATGATTCTTTTAAGGCCAAGAATTTTTAAGCTCTGAGGGCACAATTGTACCTTTAACTCACCTTCGTACCTACAATTAACAATCATTATTATTAAAAGCAGAACCTAATCGTTAACTATGTCATTATTTTAGTAAAAATTATGCATAACATATATATGTGTATATGAGGTGTAGCTACTAGTAGGGCAATGTTAAGCCTAATACCACATAGCCTAATGTAAGCAAACCCGTAATGTATATATAGAGGATCAGAAGGAGAATAAAGTCAGTTATAAACCGAACCGTTGTGATTAGTCTTAACCTCCCTATTCTTTCTTTTTTTTTGATCGTCAATTTTATAATGCTTGCTTTATATATAATATTTATAAGAACAAGTAGAAGGGGCTTGAGCAGAACTGTATACCTGCCTCATGACTTCACGGAAGTCACTGATGGTTCCTGTTATTTTTAAGGAAGCAACCACATCCCTCCAAGACCTCTCCACTTCCCAGAATCTTATCCTTTTCTTATACATATAGACTCAGCTTTAGCCCCAGACCCCACTCGTGCCTAGACATTCCACCCAGTATGTTCTAACTGATCTCTTAATATTTGTATATACCAGTGTTTTGATTGTAGTTCATAATAAAGCTTTTCTTTCTTTTATTATAAAAGACTCTCCTCTACAAAGATTATTTAACAGATTACAGCCGGGAGACGATAAGTTATGTACACATATACATATTGCTACCATTGTTTATGTTCTTACATAAAAGTAATAATCAACTTAGAAATAAGTCATGTTTATAACAAAACTACTAATTTGAAATTAAAGAATAAGTTTAATTAGGGTCTTTTGGTTATCAAATGTGCAAATAAATACTCTTTGCATTGCTTGTTGTATGGAGGGCATACAAATGGGATAAAAGTTGTTCATACTAACGAGGGTCAAGTACAGGTCAAGTTTAGTTATAAAGATAAACCTAAGTCTCCCTCCCCGCTGAGAAGGTTATACAGACACAATCGAACATGTGCAGTCACGTTAACGTTTGGTTTGACGGTGACTGATTAGTGGACTGTAGCCGCCCTAAGGTTCCATGACAGAACGTGACTTGTGTTGCCGTCGGTGTAATTGAGCATCGGGCGCGGGTATCGGCCGAGTCTCGTTTTGTGACATTTTATGTAAACACACTGAGAGACGTTTTGGAAGTAGCGAAGCGGCCTAGAATAATAAGGAGCTTATTAATTTCGTCTTAAGGAAGCAGGGGCCTTGGAATTGTTGTGTTTTGCATAGTAACTGGGGCTCGCTTGAGATAACCCTCTAAGCGGAAGTACCTAATCCTGCCTCCCTCTCTCTTACCCGATTTATAAATTATCTGGAATTTTAATTGTTATAATTTCTCGTGGGAGGTGTTACCCTTCTGTCATAAAACCGGATTGGGAGGGTAGCGGTGTACATCCCCTGCCTGCATAGGGGTAAATTAAACGTTCAATTTGTCCCCAAGCTTAAAAGGATTAGAAATTGCAATTTACTCCAACTCGTAAGTTGGAATAGCTACGACGTGATGAAGTTGCTACTGGTGAAATAAGCTACCAACGTCTCAGGTCATTTACTATGCCGAAAAATAACTGTGTTCAATGTTATTTTAGCCCTGTTCCACTATTTCTTTGTCACACAGTAATGTAACGTAGTGGAGTATTTATTAACTCCATGTTTTTACGTATACTTGTTTTGTCAACATGAAATCATTGGAAATGTCGTATCATTGAAATAAAACAAAATAATATCTGTCAACGGACAAAACTTGTTACTTTTATTTGACTTTAAATTTGAATGTTTCGCGCTGGCATGATTTACTATTGTACAGGCATTGAATCGGCTAGTTTCTGATTGGCTGCCAGCTCCCTCTCTTTTTATCGCCATGTCTCGTGAATGGTGGTCACTTAAATACTCTTTGTAGAGGTGAGTCCTTTAAAAGAAAAGAAAGAAAAGCTTTATTACAGAATTAGTAGAAAAGCAAAACATTGGTATATACAAATATTAAGAGTTACGTTACTACATACCGGGTGGAAGGTCTAGGGACGAGTGGGGTCTGGGGCTAAAGCTGAGACATATATGTATAAGAAAAGGATAGTTCTGGGAAGTAGGGAGTAAGGGAAGTAAGGAGGGTTGCTTACTTAAAAATAACAGGAACCATCAGTGACTTCCATGAAGTCACGAGGCAGGTATACAGTTCTGCTCAAGCCCCTTCTACTTTTAGCATTATATATAATATTAGCATTATAATATTCTTAGCATTATAAAACTGCCGAAGCTTCGGTTATCGTTTAATAGTATTAATGTTTGTGTATTGTTTTTTAAGTTGTGGCAAAATTTACAAGTGGTTTATATGGAGCCAACACCTTTCCGTTCTTTCCTAAATTATCCACTCCTACTTCTTTCCTCATTTCGTTCCAAAGGCTGCATTTCAACCCTTTCATTATCAGCTTTACCATACAAATCAAGTTAAGACTTTACTTTAAGTCATTTTCTCTCTTTATATGAGACTACCAACAAACTATTAATGTCATCTCTCACTAAGATCATTATTTCCGTGTCTTGATGATAGAGCTATTACATTGAAACAAATACACAAAGGATCGTCTATCGTTTGTCTGCTGGTTCTTGGTATTTATTAAAAATCTTTGAGTGTTATTACAATTTGTTGTAATAAGGTAAAGTATAGATTCGATCTCATTCGTTGAATATTTACAATAACACATTCTCATGCATATAACATATTTCTTTTAATAGTATGCAGAATTAATAAATATACATAGTTCAGGATTTACCCCTTGGGAAAATGAGGCAGGTATTTGGGAAGTACGTTGTTCTAACAGCCATATAACAGTTAATTATAAATAGTGGAGGCTGGGAGAGAATGTGAGAGCCGCAGACGCTCAGAACTAGAAGAGGTAAAAGCAGGGTCAGAGCTCTCTGTTGCATATTGTTTACTGGAGATATACGTTTCAATTTCCTTCTCATCTGCTGGGTTGGTGACAATCCGGCAGTTGAATTTTGCGGATTGCTGAGCTATGTGCATAGGCGTATAGGCAGTGTACTGTAAATAGGGTGATATTATAAATATCACTTGGATCAGTTTATTCCTTACAAATATTCATTGTCCTATTAGAGCGGATTGTAAATTACTTTTTCAAACAAAGATTTTTAATTCAGAATACTTTTTATTGAAAGGGTTGTATGCGTCTGATACATCGCAGGTATTACTGACCTTATAGTATGAGTCCGTAGGTTAATAATGAATGGTTTTATAAATGAAACATTTGGTTTAGGTTAAGTTTTTTTTTAATGAGCATGTCAACCACATGGGTCCTCCACGCCTCATAGTTGAGTAGTTTAATGTTATGTTAAAAGTTGTCGGAAATGTTAGCTGTGTGCTTCTCCTTTAAGCGTCGTCTGTAGGTTTCAAGTTAGACAATGGTGAATCCAAGGTGTCTGATGTGAGGAGAGTTTGAGGAAGGCTGGCCGCAAGCATTTGGGTCGTATGGCGAAAGTAAGAATTTTCTTCGTAGACTTTTATCACCATTTATACTTAATCAATCGTTAATTATGTGATTATTTTAGTAACAATTATGCATAAAATATATAAATATTGTTACCATTGTTCATGTTCTTACATAAAAGTAATCATCAACTTGGAAATAAGTCATGTTTATAACAGAACCACTAATTTTGAAATTAATGAATAATAAGCTTAATTAGTGTCTTAGGGGGTGATACAAGTTATACTTGGACTGAACTCGATTGAGTTGATTTTGTAGAGTATATGATGATGAATTATGAGATGAAAGAACGGCTGTATGAATGGTGAAGATTACAAGTACACAACTAAAACTGAACCAGTGCAATAGTCCTTGCATGTATCTGGGAATGTGATCACAAATTTCAGCCGTTCCGCTGTGTTATGTTGGAGGCATAAGTGATGAGCAGGGGGGGGTGATCCAATCGCAACGGGATCGATTATTTTCAGACAGGCTTTTAATAATGGCATTTTTTTTTGTTCGTAATATGATTAGGTAGGTATACGACCTCGGAGGGTTAGATGCTTTTGATGGAAGAGACGGGGGAAAGAAATTTAATAATAACGTAAGTTCGGAGTAAAGTTATGGTCATGATGGGGCTTAATTAAACGGTCAGTCCTACTATAGTGATCACGAGGTATGCCTTGTTGTAAATGGGTCGGAATCGACGTTTCGATTGAATTAAATTTAGAATATGTGTGGACAAGGGATTGATTTTTAGATTGTGATTAGGTTTAGAGGCCTACCAGGTATAGCGGAGATGGTAATGAACTGTACAACTTTGTCCAGCTCGTGTGGTGTTGAACAAATGTGGACGATGTGGAGGAAGACTCTTAGGCAAATGGAATCACAAAGTAGTTCGTGAAAACAATCCTAGTAATTGAGACCTCAATTACCAAAAGTACCTTGGGTCAGGGAAGAGAAGAGGACGGGAGGAGAGTATTAGGATGTGATCAGAGGAATGGTCATCGAGGCGTCCATCAGATTTGACAAAGAAGTCGATGAGGTCTGGATTTCTATGTAGATCCATGGGCCAATATTCATAAGAATCTAGTGATATAATGTGGGAGTGTTTGCAAGTAGGTAACGTTCCCAAGGATTGGTTGTTCTTGAACTCCACTGAGGGTGCTCGGCGTTGACGTTCCGCATCACTTCAACTCAGGAACATACGAACGAGGAGACATCCTGGCTCTTCTCACCTTCAGTTCCTTCTATTTCTCCATAACCGAGCATAAATAATGCAGACCAAACCATAACACAGTAATTTATGGTTGCTTGTATCGCAACTAATAAAAGTCGTGGTCCTTGGTACATTTACATGATTCAACCATGCCCAGCTCACCGATACCGAGCAATAAATAACGATCTAACAACCTGGCATTTTTTGTGTATTTCTTGGTAATTGAAAATCGATTTACCAAAAAAAAAAAAAAAAAAAATATGCAATAACAAAACTAGTCCTACTCTCTACTAAGACAATTATCCTGTGCCTTGAAATTATTCAAGTTTTGATCTGAATGCCTCCATATAAACAAACACATACAAATACACGATTAAAAAAGCCAAAATGTTATACATTACATTAAAAGAATAAATAAAAAAGGTACCCCATCATTTATATGATATTTTTGTTTTGTGATGAGCACTTATTGAAGTATGGGGCCCTTCTATGCTGCTAATACATCCTACAGTTTATCTGAAATAGATGTAATTCATATGACCTGTAAGAATTTATCGTGTTACATCAGCAGCCTGATGCATGGTGGTCCATCAATTTTGAAATACGTGAAATAGATTAAATTGCTTACTGCTCATGGCACCTATCTATAATCAGGAGATATGACTCACATACCTGTTTATTTCCACAAGCTACCAGAAAAAAAAAATTACGCTTTATTAAAAAGAATAGCTATGGTATATTAGAAGGGAGACTGAATTAGTTAGGGATGGCGGGCCATCAATATGGTGCCTATATTGGTGGGCCCGCTCTTTATCTCTGCCACCGCAATGCGTCAGCATTTTTTATAATCCACACACAGGACTCCCCCTAATAATTTAATGGACTTACACACTTCCTCTTAATTCATCCTTATCATGTAAAGCCAGGGCTGTGATACACATCTATAAAAACTGCCTTGAGGTCCAGTCGATTTTTGCTTT
Source organism: Acanthosoma haemorrhoidale (assembly GCA_930367205.1). NCBI lineage: Eukaryota > Metazoa > Arthropoda > Insecta > Hemiptera > Acanthosomatidae > Acanthosoma > Acanthosoma haemorrhoidale. The sequence goes on along the minus strand of OV884009.1, from coordinate 33,381,424 downwards.
AGGAAGTCCACCCTCCACCCCCTCTATGGCCTTTAAAAAATGTAACATCGTATATTTTAATTATATAAAGCAGTATTTATTTTTTTTGCTGGTTTCCATCTCCTTGATTGGCACCAGAGCTAGTCGAAAGCGTTTTTATGAAACAAAATTTTTCTATACCGTCACTATCGAGTCTGATTACAGACACATTAGCGTGACTTTCGAGATTAAGGGCGATAATGAAGCGTCTGTACATATTATTTGTTCAATTCGGACAACATTTCAACTGTCGCATCTACTAATATTTTATATGTATACTCAGTATAAGTTGAATATTTGGTCGTAGAATGCCGTAAAAATCAAGATTTACTTCTGAAACTCTTATCACTCTCTCAAAGACTTGGCTCGTTCCTTACCTCCCTCCAAACGAACAGTGCATAATTCGTCATTACTATATTTTTTTACTCTAAAATCAGCTTTATTATGATGAAATTACAATCTCCCTTTTATTGGGCAATAAGTAATTGTGATACATGTTCTCAATTCATACGATATTCCCAATTTCCGTTCGATCGCTCATTCATACAGTATTTACCAATAACCCATAGACCTCCCAAATCGACATGGTTGTCACATTGTGGTTGTCAGCATGCGAGCTAAAGAGAAAGCGGAGTCTTGGATAGTCCCCCACGCTCCTCCGTCAGCCACCTCATACGAGCCAGCGGAGGCTGACCAAGAGCGCGAGAGCCACATACGCTCAGGACATGATTGGAGAAACTGGCCATTGCCAGGACTCCAACTGGTACGCATTTATAACAGGTCACGAGGCCACTGCCATTTTAGTCTCCGAGTAGGATTATAGGGATGAGTGGTGCAGTGCAATGACTGCGGTAGGGGATTAGGGTGGTTGGATAGGTTACTATGGAATTTTATGAACTTGGAAGGGATGAGTTCGAGAATGTAAGGTATATTAAGATCGTTAAGAAGGGTTTTGTTCCTGACGTAAAAAGGGGCATTTGCTATTGTTCTCAGAACTTTTAATTGAAAGGATTGGATACACTTGACGTTTTTTTTTTTCATTTATTTTTATAAGTGTTATTCATTTCCTATTTTAATACACCCCATCAACCTTTAACGCTCTCTCCCCAATTCTGACCGTAACCATATTTTCATTATTTCCTTAATTCCAATTGTTAGCGAATTAGAATATAATCCAATTGTCTACCTCTTCTAATTTATGTTTCAATATTATCCATTTGGTTCATTATAGTCGTAAAAAATCTACATAGGGGTTTTATTACTTTTAAACCAAATACATCATTGTAATGGCATATATTATTTATTTTTTGTTAGCTAGAGATATATTTTTTGTCTCTTTTTGTTAATTCTTAGGGAACAACGTCCCAGAATTAATTTCATAATTTTCATCTCGGCGTTTTTTCATCACCTCGGCGTTTTTTCCATCAATTGTAATGAATCAGAAGTCTGTTGGCTGATGGCTATGGAGGTGTAAATGATTTTTGGCCGATTGCAAAATAAATAAAAACAGAATAATCATTGGCTTGGATATATAATGGGTGTCCCAGAATTAACGCAAGATTTGATTTAAATAGAAAACATAGGTTTTAGTATATTGTTGTTATTTTTTTATTGAATTATAAATTAATAAGATAGGGTTATTTATGGAATAACACATCGGGAAAATGGCCTCCACGACTTTGCTGGCACATACGCACTCTTTTGTCGAAATTTTCCATGGCCATTTGGCATAAATGTGGTTGAATTTCCTTGATGCAGCGTTGAATTTCCTCTTTTAATGCACGGGTGGATGTGGGCTTGTTGGAATACACCTTTGACTTCAAATAATCCCATAAAAAGAAATCTAAAGGTGTTAAATCACAAGATCTGATCACCAATTCTGAGGCCAATTCTGAACACCGAAACGAGAGAGTACACGACCTGGAAATGTCTCATGGAGTATTTGAATTGTTTCATGGGCTGTATGGCATATGGCACCATCTTGTTGAAACCACATATTGACCACATCAATATCATCCAATTTCGGCACAAAGAACTGTGTTTACAACGCCGAATTGATGTTCTTGGATTTTCAACAACACTCTTACGCACTGCTTCGACATTGACATTTGAACGGCTTGTTTTTGGGCGACCAGTGTGTTTAGTGTCTCCAACTGATCCAGTCTGCCTAAATTTTTCAATTAATCTCTTCACAGTTGATGAAGTCAAAACACTATTCCGACCATATTTTGTATGAAATTTTCGAACTGCGGCCGCCAAACTTTCATTATTTTTGAGATAATGTTCAACAATAAAGACACGTTGTTCTATCGTGTAACGCTCCATTTTTACTAACCCTAAACTGTCAGCTGTCAAATTGTTTTTTTACTGCACAAATGGCGGCAAATTCAATTCTTGCGTTAATTCTGGGACACCCTATATAATTTTGGAAAATCCTTCAAAAGTGTTTCTACTCTTAAGGACTTTCTTAAATAATCGCGACGTTCTGGAATTTGTTAGGATTTATTAAAAAGACAACTTATGTCCAATCTATGAAGTATAATTTATGAACAAGCGTAACTTACAAATTTATGCACATTAAGCTCTTTCTAGGTGGTCGGCTGAACCGACGAGTGAATGCTTAAGAATGCTATAAATGTACGTACAATCAAAGCAACTGTTCAGGTAACGAAAGAAAAATAGAAACAACAATGATGTGGTTCTGATTGTTGGTACAGTTGTTAGAGGGAGAGTCCTGTACAACATAATACATACTGACATACCAACACCCCCCACCCTCGAGGACTTTTAGTATGTTCTACGGGACACTCCTTCCAACAACTGGGCCAAAAATTAGAACTACATAATTTTTTTTTCTAATCATCATATTTTGTCGTTCGTTGCCTGCACTATTAAACCATACTGCTACAAGCATCTTTATAGTCGATATCAGGGGTCCCCAAACTTTTCGTATCTATTTAGTTAAACTTTTAGTGTATTTATTTTGTATGGTAAACTTTTAGCTGGACTTAATATACACATAATGTTCTAAAAATATTTAATTCCAAACATATATCAAAATTATTGTGTATATCCTTACGTAAGTTTACTTGGCATACCATTCTTTATAAAAAATATAAATCTCAAAGTTTTTGGCGGTCCATTTCATTGACCATTGCTTTATAATTATGAGTATACTGTTGGCTGATAATTATAAGTATGTAAGTATGTGTAAGTACATAATTATGATTATGAGTATACTGTTGGCTGATAATTATAAGTATGTAAGTATGTGTAAGTATATAATTATGATTATGAGTATACTGTATGAGTATGATGATATTCATTCTCTTATGTGATCATTAAAATGTTAATCTCTAAATCGAGATCTGTTCATTGATTGTATCATATTCGTTTTTGAAAAAAATAATTCGTACAAGTATATGGAACCGAAGTACAATTTTATTTTCCCAACTTCATTCCAAAAGTTCTGTTCTGATACGTTGGATTTTAGGGCAATGCCGTTCTGAAGATACAAAACTTCCAGCTACAGTTTTTCTGTTCTTACTTAAACAAACTCTGCGATGTATTTTGGTTACATTTACTAAATAAAAAAGGTGACCATTGGCTTGGTGGTATTATAATGTTGAGATCTCTTTTCAAATTGGTCTTGTGCAATTAATTAAGTTGTGATAAATTATAAATAATCATTTTAAAACAAAAATGCGTATATTTATATAATTCTATATTCTAATGTAACACTATATCAATAACTTAAATCGTGGTCGAACTGCTGCGGGCACATGTAAAACGATCTGCGGGCAGAGGTACCCCTAGTCTATGTGCATACAAAGTTATTTATTGTTCTGCCTGAAATACAGAAAAGAAGCATTGAGGCACAAACGTATGAAAGAAGAGACCAATTGACATTCGGGATTAAGCTAAGTACAGCCGAGTGCAAGGTGTTTAACAGTCACATCAGACACAACATTGTGTAATTCGATGTGGAATTCTGGAAGGACCCCGAGAACTCCCCAGCAGTGAATTGCAACAGAAAATGTTAATTGAATTGTTTTGCCGGGTTGAGAATTAACATTCCAACCCTTTCTTCTTCCCTCTCCGGCCCCTTGATTGCAAGTATTTGTCTACAACTACCCTACACCAAGGAACAGCCAAAGCATTAGAACTTCACATATCCAACACTCGTTTGACTACACTTAGCTTCTCCCTCCTTTCGCATACCGCTCAGGTATGGGAGTGCGTATCTCACCTTGGAGTTAAAAAGTTAACAAACCACAGAAAATAGGAGTCGAGTAGAAAGCGACTGATTTTCCTCAAAAGACCTTCATGGTAAAATGCTCCTAAACTTTTTCGACCGTTCATCCTTTGTTTGACTTTATTATTTGTTCTGTTTCTTCCTGTATTTATTGAAATATTATTTTTTTGCATTTATACCACTGATAATGATAATAAAACTTTTTTATTGCGTTAAAATTACAATCTCCCTTTTTTGGCCAATAAGTAATTGTGATGAATGTTCTCATTCGTAAGATATATGAGCGATTGAACGAAAATTATAAATATCGTCTCTGGGCTGTTTGTAAAAGTATTTACAAAGACCTCCCAAATCCACATGTTTGTCACCTCGGATGCGAAAGTGGAAGTCTAGGGAAGTCCCCCATGCTCCTCCGTCACCCGCGTCACCTGATACGAGCCAGTGGAGGCCGAACAAGAGCGCGAGAGCCACAGACGCTCAGAACATGATTGGAGAAACAGGCTTTTGCCAGGACTACCACTGTCATTTTCAAAGTATTTATAGCAGGTCACGAGGCCACTGCCGTTTTAGTCTCCGAGGAGGATTATAGGGATGAGTGGCGCAGTGCAATGACTGTGATAGGGGATTAGGGCGCTTGGATAGGTTTCGATGGAATTTCATGAACTTGGAAGGGATGAGTTCAAGAATGTACGGTTTATTAAGATCGTTATGAAGGGTTTTGTTGCTGACGTAATAAGGGGAATTGACTATTGTTCTCAGGACTTTTGATTGGAAAGATTGGATACGCTTGATGTTCGACTTTTTTGCTGTCCCCCACAGCTCTATTATGCAACTGAATACTTTTTATTTTGTACTCGGTTGTCAATAATTAGTTTCACAATAGATAATATACTTACATGTTACCAATTTTAATATTTTCTTTATTAACAACCTTGAAAATGATGTAAATACTAATCGTATAAAAATGAGGAAGATAAGCCCTTTGTTGAAATATATTTTAAAAACCACCGTTCCAATACTTGGTTAGAACGCCTGATTACAATCTACGGGCTTGATTCCCTACTCCTGTAAGAATTTTAACTTAGGTGGCGGGAATGGTCTTTGTTCACTCAGCCTAAGGACTAAGGAAGGAAGATTTTCGATTGGTTCGTCGACTTCGAAAAGATTCTCAACATTTAGAAACTATTTTATTCTTTTTAATTACTATTTATAGTTACTTTTTCAACAAATTCGGATTAAATTTGCTTAACATCTTTGCTCAGACAAATAAATAAATGCGCCACCTGCAACTGTTAGGTGCTGTGAATATTCGTTTCTCAATTGACAATAATACGGTGTTAATAATGTGTCGAGGAATATGGAATTCAATAATTTTAATAAAATTGCTTTGTGCCTGATAGCATCAAATTCTTCATCAAGTCATTCCGCACTGTTTTCTGAAATTTTATTTATCTGTGAAATGGGTGATTGATGAGTAGCCTGATGCCTTTTACTACTTTTTATGTTCAACTAGTGTTGACTCAATTACTTTTTCAACAATTTTTGAGCCGACATTTAACAGACTTATAGGTCGATAATTGCAAGGCGAGGCTGAATTTTTGTTAGGTTTTGGTAAATGCCCTATCCCTAAGCTTTTTGGTTAATTGAAGTATGGCTTGTTTGAATACTGCCTGAACCTGAAGATTCAAAGAGGAGATAGTCCATGACCGAATGATCAACTATTACCTGCAATCCTCTGCTCGTGATATATGTGTTATTACCACAAGACGTAGGGTTTTATTCCGGATTTACCCTATTGTTCGCTGCCCCGGTGTAATAAAGTCTTGGATCGGCGCGGACAGGAGAGAGCCTCTGACAAGTGAGTGGAGACGCCGATAAGAAAGCAGCCCCTGTCCTCAGGCAGGGATTATCCTCTCTCCTGCTGACCGATAATGCTCGATCTTGCCCATTATTGCCCTCCTGGCTAGATATTGCCCCGGGTAATATATCGCCGTCCGGTCGCAGATCACCACCGCAGTCTCTTCTCCTCTCTGTCTCCCCCCCCACCCGCCATCACCGCTGCCCCATTTATTTCCTTGACTTTGGAAATGGAATGCAATAAATCATGATGCGGATCGAGGGAGAGGCAGTAAGTCGACGTAGAACAGGATTTGACTAACAGAAAAACTCCATCCCTAGATGTTCCTCATTATGATGAGCAGTTGGCAAGCAGTGATCAATAATTTCAAGATCATTACCGAGCCTCAAGGGAGAGGTTTATTGATTAATAACGAATTTCTCATAATGCTCGGTGGAAAACTCTTCAACTTAAAACTTAAAAGAAATAATTTAAATTAATAATTACTAATCGATCCAAGTAGGTACTGATCAAAGGTTGTTGCCGTAGTTGGTAAGTCTAGCGTAGTCAGCACTACTTTTCAACCTTTAATTCGGTTTTCATAATCGTATTCGCTACTTTTTTATTCAAGTATCTGCGTTTTTAGCCTTGAGAGGTTGAGTTAACCCCGACCGTACCCTTCTCCCAATGAAAAAATTCAAGGGTAAATCGGTGATCGAACCCGGGTCCCCACAACAGAACTCAGCACTTGATTACGGGTACGGTCAGTTTGTATTAAATACCATTTATTTAATTTTTAAAAAAAATATAATACCTGTTTTTTTTTGTTTTTTTCCATTTTTCCTTACTTAAGTATATATATAACCGAAATATAGGATTGAGATTAACAACATTGAGAGATTCTTTTTGGGCTCTATCTGACTTCCTTACAAACTTAAATCAAAAAGAAAAAAACTACCGAGTATTTTCTCTTTGAAAGCTAAATTATTGACAAAAAAAAAAAAAAATTGAATCGCATGAACTGTATTAAATGCCCCATTTCTGTTGGTAAACAATGAACCCAAAATATCTTCTTTTTGACTGTGAGTTAAGAAATCTTAAAATTTAGCTAAACGAGAACGAATTTTTTCCGTTTTAATGTTTGTTTGTCATTGTACTTTAGACAGCACACCATAAACACATTTCGCCATATTGCAGAATATACATTTCAAATTTCAGATAGATTGATTCATTTCTACGTATGCTCTCTGTGCATATTTATAGCCGACTGTCCCTTGCCTCTTTGAAAGTACTCTTTTGGCGTTAGGCACTCAACACTCATAATTACTGGACCAACTAGTGTTGGTCCAAGATTATGCGTCATTCGCCTTAATATCAAAGGTTGTTTATTTTTACTATTCATAGTGAACTAACTTTAATTTTTTTAAATATATATATATGAAATAAGGTACGGAAATGAGATATGGACAATAAAATCATGGTTCAAGTGAGGGTCGAAGGTTGTACGTAAATTGATTAATTTTATGTTTTAAACCACACCAATAACTAAAAATCATCTACGACATAAATATAAATCGTTTTCTATTATGTTCACATGTCGTCCTAAGGACACTATGATGTCCTACAACCAGTTTTCCCCGAGGTCCTCATTCAAATGAGTACCAAGTTTGATGTAAATTGCTTCAAGCATTCCAGATTCTCGCTGAAATATACACATCCAAGATTCAAACATAAAAAATCATTTGATTTTGGATCAGCGAGCCAGCAAACATCAGGCGCCTCCTATCCTTCCAATCTTAAGTCCTAATAACATCAGTTAATGCATCTTTTTATGTCACTAATAAAATCTTAAAATTACCGCTAACCAACATCACATTTCCGTAAAATTCTTTAAGTTCCATCAGAATCCGACCGTACAAGTCCTGTAGCGACATCACTTTCAAGTACCCCGTCTCCGTACAACCTCTTCGAAGACTAAAGCGGAAGTGTCCCCGAGATCTTTTGTAAATATTTAGTCACTGGGAGGTCTGACGCTTTTCTTTCTACATATCCTGAGAGAAAGTATATTGTATAATATATAGTTTGAATGAAAGGATAAATGTAAATTTGTAAATATACTATGAATGCGATCTTTTATTACAAACCTTTACTGACCTTCTTGGGAAGATTGTAATTTCAATTAAATAAATATTTTAACTAAAGTAAATTTTCGTTTTTATGTAATTATAGTCCTTTTATCCCATGATTTATCATTTTATTTGATACCGTATGCATCAAGAAATGTGAAAAACATTATTTTGTGAGTACTCAGGAATTGATTGATGAATGAAACTTATTATTTCATATCATATCATACGAGGGTGGTCTGAAAAGTTTCCGACCCAACAAAGCTTTTATTTTAGCTTTTATGTTGAGTTCGGAAACTTTTCAGACCACCTGTGTACCATATGGCATCAAATGGAACTACCATGTGATATTTCACATCATCATATGGTATTCCATACCTCTGAAAAAATCACTGTTTGAGTTAATGTTGGTCATACTTACTGGGTTTGTTTGATTGCAGGTCGAAAAAAAAAAAAAAAATATAGATTAATAATCAGGGTAGCTAGTTCTTTAATTATATACCTTACTCAATATGTCTGATTAAAGCTAATTGGAGCAATTACTGGAACAAACTCCTGTCGTTCCTGGAAATATTTTATTTCTACCAAATAAATGTTCGATATTTGAAAGTCCATAATAGCACGTATAAAAGAAAATTTAAATAAATATTATTTGAATAACATTTAGTTTTACATTGTTTAAATGAATATTAAAATGAATCTACTTGCTTAATCAAAATTGAATTCTCTGCGTCTAATTACATGGTAGAGAAATATGTAAATTTCTTCCATCTGAAAGGGCCCAGAATGAGGATTTTAAATGGTGTATTACTTTGAAATTAAGGTTGGAATTAGAAGATTATGTTAAAACAAAATTACATACGTATAATATTTGATACATGAGCCTAATGAGAAAAATACCCCTTGTCTAACACTGGGAGATAATTTATTTTTAATTAGGATTATAAAACTCTTACAGGGAGTTAGGTCCCTACTATTTCAGATGAAAGATTGCTACACACCAAACTTTATATATTGTATAGGTACATTTTAATAATTAAAGCAGGATGAAACAAAACATACAAATACACTGTTTGGTCAACAATGGCCCTGGTGCTGTTCTCTGAAGGTTTAAATTCTTTCAAGTCTTCTTCTCACAGTGACATGACACTCAGTATAGCACCCACTAGGCCTTCGCTAAAATCTCATCCGTACATCTGGTGTACAAACAGAGGAGCGTGGCTCATCAGAAAACCTCACGTTACTCGATTCGTTTGCAGTCCACATAAGGTGCTCCCAAGCAAATTTCAAAAAGCTCTACGATGTTTTCTGGTCAACAATGGTCCTCATGCTAGTCTCTGAGGGTTTCAATTCACTTTCAGTTTCTGTATATATTGCTGCTCCCCGAGTAGTACAAAAAAAATTGAGCAGTCTCAGTAGCAGTTGAAAACCGATTCCGACGCGTGTGTAGTACACGGTCATCTCTTGGCTCTGTCACTTGTGGCCGACCTCATGCGGGCCAGCGATTGCACAAACCTGTATCATGGTAACGTAGTTGGTCTCCGAACAGTAGTTTCAGGTAAACCGTGCAATCTGTGGCTTCGACCGTCTTACACCAAAGCAACAACACAGGCTACATGTTCGACCGTCAAATTTTTTTTTTTAAATTAAAATTAAAAAGAAAACCTTTCGTTAAATTTTTAGAGATCAAAATAGAAAGTTCTAAATACTTAAAAAAAAGTAAATTTGTTGAATATTTATTGGGGGTTTCCTTCATATTTATAGTATAGCCCCTTATCACTGAAAACTTTTAATATCAATTGAAAAAATAATTGAAAGCCGAAACAATTCTATTAGGAAACAAATATTTCATTTTTTCTACGTGCGCCACATATATATGTCTTGTTCTTTTGTGAACATATTGTTTAGATGTATTTTTATTGTTATCTCCTACTTCGTTTATTAGTGGGTTTGCTGAGTACGGGGATTTTTGAAAAAATAGTAGCTGTAAATGTTTAATATATGTATATAAAGCTGTTATTTTTTATTTAGTAATTTAGTAATAGAAATAGTAATTTTATAATGACAATAAAATAGTAATTTTAGTGCGGTTGTCAGTGAAGCTGTTTTGGACGGCTTGAATTTTTTCGTATTTGGAATTACTCATTGAGCACCATATTACTGGTCAGATACACTATTTATATATTAAAAGTTTATTTTTTTTTATTTAAACTTAATTTAGTATGTATAGAGTAAGCGTCCAGTGTCAGTTCTAAATATTGGATATTTGGTTCCAACTTGATAATTTTTTATTGTATTTTATCTGGTACTTGCCGATTTCTAGGGAGGGGTTCATAAATATTATGGATTTTACTGCTAATATATTTCATCATTACATATTGTGTTTGAACAAAGGACTGTAGCAGCCCTTATGTACTCGACATATCAAGGAAACCAATACCTATAAGAAAAACAATAACGAAATTAACGTGCTTATAGGTAATACTTATGATTAGCCATATAACGGGAATTGCCGACGGCTTGCCGAGTGGCAAGTTGCATGAGTTATGACATATCCGCGGGACTGTGTTTTGCACTTATTATCAAATTGGAGTTATTTACTGGATACAAAAGGAAAAAGAACTTGGTACCTGTACGAGAAACAACCTAAAACTGAGAAAGCTAGACGGCGGAACTCTATTTGAAGTCTTTATCAATAATTCAAGCACAAAGAGACTCTTGCGGAATTCTAAATGGTAGAAAACGTCGATGCTGGTAACACAGACCTCCCCCCTCCGTCCCCGTCTGTCAGAAACTTATCCCTGACAAGTCCAAACCTGGAGTCGCTTCAAGAGTGGCGAATTAAAATTGTCTGTTGATCTGACGGGAGGTTCCACTGTGTAGTATACCCAAAAGACGGCCAGTCTCAAAAAACTTCCGGAAATAATTGCAGTGTTCAATAATAAAGTTAATAAACCTATAAATGGACCTAATACAATAATATCTATGAAAATGGTTGCTGTTGCTTTTTTTAAAAAGGCTATCTAAAATATTTAAAAAGGTTATACGTATTAATTTTTATTTTTGCTGAATCCAATTTTGTTTTATTAAACAAGAACATTTATTTTTGACTGGCCGCGGCGTGTTGACGAAGTATTCATGACTACAGGCAATGAAAAAAATTATCACTCATCGAACTGTCATTCGGGCCCCAGTGAATTTTCTGTTTCATATAATATGTAATATTCATTCTTTTATCGTAATTATGATTTTTGCACGTTAGCCAATAGCTGAGTTGTGTAAACCTGGATGTTATTAAATGTCCGTTTCAAATTTCAAAACGATTGGATTATTTTTATATTTATATTTTGAAAAAAAATAAAATACAATCTGCCTTGTTGTTGTAATTGTGATAAATGATATCATTCATATTATATTTATGATACCCAATGTACACTGTCTATGAGACTCATAAGTACGCCGTCTAGTTAGTATATTTTCTGTGACTGCGATAATTTTAAAAATTGTCATTTAAGTAGAGTGCTTTTATCTCTTCGTCAGATCTAGCGCAACATCACAGAAGGCAACAAGACTTGTATCAGTCGTGATCTCCCCAGTGCGCTCATAATGCTTACAATTAACTGTTTTTCTTCCTACGATTTTCCAAAGAAATTTTTTCGTTCTAATGAATAAATATTTTCTAAAATCTCAAAAGTTAATAATGACTGGCGCTGCCACTATAACTCTCAATATAAAGGTCAATAAAGCAGCCTTAAAGCTGAGCGGAGGAGGGGTGGGGGGCTGTGAAACCAATATAGGTCTTCTAAAATACTGGAGGTAAAATGAAAAGCAGTTGCTCATGCCGGTAGGATTGCCACTTGAAAGCAATTATTCTGCTAAGAGGCAAAGAGAGCCCCCCCCCCCGAAGGCTGTGCATCTTGATTGAGAAATAGAGCCATAACAATGTATCAAACCGCCATCCCCTTCGACCCATTTTTAATCTCTATTTCCGACCTTTTTTTCTCCCCCCCTCCCCAAAACCCCCCTACTTCTTACCGTTCACTGTGGGGAGCATTTAAATTTCACGTTTCACTGAGAAACGGGGATAAGGAGCCACCGAAGAAAATCACATTACCGGAATAAGGGGAGAAGTAAAATTGAGGGTACTCCCTTGATCGTGGCAAAACTGTTTCAATCAATCTTCTTGTAAGTGCAATTTTAGAGTTTTTTTTTTTTAATAACCAATTTTCAATTGCGTCATGGAAGCAAATTCTCTGGTTTACAATACAGAAGAAGGCTTACACTATCTATACTTACAGAATAATATCTCGTTTATCTGGTTTAATATTATCAGATCAAGATTATACTTAAAAGTGTTTTACGAGGCCAAATATATGGTCACAGCTTTAAACATGTAGGCTTCAACCGTTATCATTAACTCCTTCGGAATTCTAAAATGAACGAAAGCTGACATTGACGCGTTGGATCGCTCCGTCAGAGTCCTGATGGTATATCCTACGTCTTCAGTACCGAGATTCTATCTACCAAGAAAAGTGGGAGGACGTGGTCTAATCGTCATTCTTAAAACTTGCCGGAAAAAAGAAAATAGTGTACGAAACTACTTTCTGAACAACTGGAATAACTGACATTCTCCAGTTGTCAAGCATATCAATAAATGGGGATCAAGAAGCTGCTACCCTTTGACTCCCTCACAGAAGTATGGAAAACCACTTTATGAAAGACACTAATCCTTGTGGGCACGGGAGAGGTGTACCAAGGTGATTGGAAAAGGTGAATCCATGGTAAAGGGAGAGAACTGCTAGTATACTTGTATATTTGGTAAGGAGGCTTTGTTGCCCCATTAAGGATATAGTGTTGGGAAGCTTTGTTTGTTGTCCTTTTGTCTTGTTTGTCATAGAGTTTAGTAAAGTTCATGTGTACTGTGTATAAAAATATACTGTATAATAATAAGTGGTATTTCACGCTGTATAATAATAATTGGTATTTCACCGAGAATAGTCAATTTTATTTTTTAAACGAACAAATAAAAAAAAACGTAAAAAGCTAAAATATTGACACGAAAAACCGTCGTGATTTAAAGTAGAAGAGTTTCGATGACCAATCCCTTGAATATTCAGTTGCCTTTTGAGTACACTTCCTTCCCTATGAAACCTTTGTTGGATCTCGGCCCTCAATTTATTGTGTTGGTTCTATTACCCTGGTGCAGAGATAGATAAGAAAATAAAACCGATGATTGAGATAGGAGTACCTATGAAACACAATTAGCTAAAGGTATTAGGTGAGAAAAAAGCGAAAATACCAGTATTTAGCCGAAGAATTAAGGCAATTGTACATTAGAGAGTTTTAAAATTTTTCCCATCATCGTTTTCTGCAATGGCTTGATCACTGAAATCCATCCAGATGCTGGAGCTGTCGAAAAAAGGATTTAACAGGGTTCAGAAAGCAACACTTTGGGAACTGCCAGCATAGTTAGAAAAATCAGCAAACATTGATAATCTGAGTCTAACCCCTAAGTAATATAGTGCTGGTAGGTGAATATTCCCGGATTATCCCGAGGAAGTGTGAAATCAATTAAGAATAAAGTGGGTTCTTCGGTAGTATCAGCTTCCGGTAAAATTTACAATGTATATATGAAAAAGTAAAATTAAATAAGGAAATATATAATAAAAACCATACATGTACACATAAAAGTCACCTATTTATCATGAGTAGAACTGCTTGACTATTATTAAAAGCATTGTGTATAATAAATTCTTGAAATAATATGTAGACCATATAGAGAGATACTTATCCAACTTCACAAGAGTTACTCAATACTTGTGAAATAACTGTGACAACACTGCTTCGTATTTTGGACCAAGAATACTCAATTTTTTTTTTTCCGTTCCTGAGGTACAAACCTCAAACGGAATTTAACACGAAAAACCGGGGTCAAACCGCTTTGGATTACAGAACATCATTTTTAGAAAATATCTCATTCATACAGTATTTACAAACTGCCCAGAGTCCACATGGTTGTCACCTCCCTCGCATACGAAAGAGGAAGTGGAGTCTTGGGAAGTCCCCCACGCTCCTCCGTCAGCCACGTAACTGTCTAAGAGCCAGCGGATGCTGACCAAGAGCGCGAGAGCCACAGACGCTCATGACATGATTGGAGAATCGAGGTCACTTAGTCGTTCTACTCTCGTAGTCATTAGGTATTTTTTTTTATCATACATATCATTATGTTCCAGCAAATACAATTTAACAGAAAAAAGAAACGGAACATGTAATAACGGTATAATAATTGTATTTTATTTCAATTTCAGTGAGGATGAGGGAGAAATTAAGAAACTAAAAGCCACAAAGATGATCACTGTGTTGTAAAATGTACAAACCAATAGTTGCTTAACGATACGTACGCTTTCTTATAAGATCTGCCAAGAAAGTCTAGTAGTAACATTCTATACTATGTTATTTAACTCTCACACACTAGAACTACAGGGAATATATAGAAAACGAAACAAGGAAGACCGAATGGGAATCAAAGAAAAACGCTACTATGAAGAATGCTTTGAGGCACCTATGTCTCCCCCCTTCCAGTTGAGTGGTTAAAGCAATGTCTTATAAATAAATTATTTATAATTTCACTTTTGTCATCTATTGTTGTAATCAGTTAAATAATTTTTGTAGAGGAGATTCTTTTAAAAGAAAATAAAGAAAAGCTTTATTATGAAGTACAAGTAAAACACTGGTATATACAAATATTAAGAGTTACGTTACTTCATACTGGGTGTAATATCTAGGGACAAGTGGGGTCTGAGGCTAAAGCTGAGACATATTGTATATGAAAAGGATAAGATTCTGGGAAGTAGGGAGGTCTTGGAGGGATGTGGTTGCTTACTTAAAAATAACAGGGAACTATCAGTGACTTCCATGAAGTTACGAGGCAGGTATACAGTTCTGCTCAAGCCCCTTCTACTTGTTCTTAGAATTATCTTAGCATTATAAAACTATCTATTGTAAATTGGAAAGTATGTCGTGGAGTCCGACATCCTCATGTCCTGAGCGTCTGTGGCTCTCTTTCGAAACAGCCGTTGAGGAAGGCGGGGGGAGCTCCGCTGATTCCGGCCCTGGGACGTGGGGGCTCCTGGGCAGAAAGTGCAAGATCTTATAATTATAATTTTATAAGGTTCGAGTAGGAATCTAAGATTTTATTTTAAATATCAAAGGAGTACATACCTGTGACATTCGTAATATGGAACAAGTTCACGTCATGAAAGGGTTATCCGGACAGCCCTCCACTGACATTATTTCACGCCGACCACCTTCGCACGTATCAAGTTTGAGTTTTTTTAAAAAAAGCTTTCCATAGGTGGACCGCGCTTAGAAGCTAAGCTTGACAATAAATCTGTAGATATGAAAATGGTAGGGAAAGAGGGCGCGCCAACAGCCAGCAGGGTAATAACAGACAATAATTCACGAACCTGGCACTAGAAGACTACGTTCGTAGCGTCTATTTAGCATATCAATAAAAAATACAGCGAGGGAAACAATAGGGAATTATTGAGTGCTCCTTCACGAGGCGTATTGTTTTTCAAATGAGGTTTAAGCTACGATTACCACAACAATAGCTACGAAGGCAAAAGGACCGCAATACTTTTGTCATAATTATAACTGATGCTGTGGAAGGGTTCCTCGGTATTTTATTCAAATTCTTTTTTACCCAGTTTTGAATTGCCAAGGATCGTGGCATCCCAACCCAAACCCATCCATTGAACATGAAACCCGTATTGTAGGGAAAAAAACCTAAGAATATATTACGGTGAATTTTCTTCCATTTCCATTACATTAATTTTCATAACTATATCTTTTGTTATTGAATTGATGGCCATGAAAACATTAGGCGTCAGATTAGTGTGCATACCTCTGTATTATAGATATTATTTAACGTTAAATATATAAATCATTGATAAAATCAAGATTTTTCAATATTGTGTGTACAATTTATCATTTACGGACGTCAAAATCATCAGCTTAACGCCCCACAAACAATGATTTTGTTGTTGAGGATCCACGGTCATCTGTAAACAATTCGTTATGAGATTGTTCCAAAATTTTGGTATAAACAAACTTCGGAATTTTAGTATCTTCATCCATCTTCAAATGGACTTGTTACTCTTTTTTTTTCTGGAATTATACTTCAATCGATCTACACAGAAATTCTAGTGGAACTAACTTATGATCAACTCATTGTCAATGAAGATCACACAATCCATCTGGGGTAGGAAACATATATAACATGTTACCAACCACACAATTTACAGATAAATGTAAACACAGAGGGAATAAATTACTTCAAAATATTGCTAACATAGATAAACTACCCAAAAATAACGGCTTAGGGTATAAGAATACAATGAAGAAATGTTTTTAGATTATCATCTATTTTTTTAATTATTTTTTGGATAATATTTGTCGTTAGGTTTTTAAACATTTTTTTTCTTGAATTAAAATCTATTAGTTCTCTAATGAACATTTTATCATATCGAGGAGCGATAATGTTATTTTTTTTCGCCTAGATGCATTGCATATTAGCACAATATAATTTACTATACATTATACAGCATTAATATATAATATTATTATATTACGCATTACATTCTTAAAATTGTTTAATTCAGTGAATATAAGGTCTACTTAATAGTCCAGGCAACGAGGGAAAAATCTTTAAAAAAAAAGTATGTAGTTTTTTGGTACAGCTATTGGGGTGTCCTGTACAATATACTAAAAGTCTCTGTGGGTGGAGGGTAACTGCGAAAGGGGGGGGGGCAGTTTAAAGGTAATGTTTTTCGGTTTATCTCAAATATCTCAATAACTAGTGATTGTAGCAAAAAAAATTAACTAATACGTAATACCTTATAAAAAATTCTTTTATTCATTTTTCCGTTGATTCAATGGAGATAGCGAGCGTTAAAAAAAAGGAATTTTCACAATTTTTAGAAGAAGATTACCTTTGATGACGATAGGATGCCGGTGGGTAAACAAACTACTTAATTCATGATCTATTTATAGCAGTTACTGTTGTGGTTACATACTTCTATGTAATATGTCTACAACCTTTTTCACTTTACTAGTTTTGGTATATTTATTAAAACTATTTCGCTTTGTTTTATATTAATTTAATGAATAAACTGCTTTAAAAAAAATTGTGAAAATTTCTGTTTCTTACCGCTCGCTATCTCCCGAACCATTGACTCAACGGAAAAAATGAATAAAAACATTTTTTTATAAGGTATTTCGTATTATTTAATATTTGTATGTTAAGTATTTTTTGCTACAATCACTATTGTGCGAGATATTTGAGATAAACCGAAAAAAATTACCTTTAAACTGCCCCACCCCCTCGCGTTTACCCTTCACCCATAGGGACATTTAGTATGTTGTACATGACGCTTGGGGGTAGCTTAACAGTACTGAATTTCAGAACTGCATCGTTTTTATTCTAATCGTTATTTTTTGGCCTTCGTTGTCTGGACTAGATGAAAGTATTTACTAACAGCCCAGAGACCTAAATCCACAAGGTTGTCACCTACCTCGCATGATGTAGGAAAGGAAAGGAAGGAGGAAGCGGAGTCTTGGAAAGTCCCCTACGCTGTTCCGTCAGCCGCGTCACCGGATACGAACCAGTGAAGGCTAAATAAGAGTGCGAGAGCCACAGACGATCAGGAGATGAATGGAGAAACTGGCCATTGATAGGACTACCACTGTCACGTTTTTATAGCAGGTCACGGCCACTGTCGCTTTAGTCTCCGAAGAGAATTTTAGGGATGAGTGGTGCAGTGTAATGACTTTGCTAGGGGAAACAGGCTTATTAAAGTACGTAATTGATTTAAAGATTAGAAATACTGCTTATCTGCTAAAGTACTGAATGGCATTTTGTTCAATTACTTTCTGTTATTATATCATAACCAATACAATTACAGCGTAAACTTGGCTATAGTTGAATATAACTGTAAAATTGATGATCATAGGGAACATTCTTACTTCTGGTGCCGCAGAATCCACAGGTAGACAGACGACTGACGAATGCTTTGTGGCCGTTTGAAGGTTTTTTAGGGTTTGGCGTAAAACCCTTAGGCCATCAACAACTTTGTTGTACAATTAAACTAATTTGGGGATCCCACTGATGTGAGCTTGAGGGAGTACAAGGACGAGAGCCCAGGATGCACCCCAGTCCCACATGTCGGTGGTTATAGATAATGTTTCATAGGACACGATGATGGGAGGAAGTTGAGGAAGTAGTGCACACCACCTGATTTTGATACCGCAGTAGAATCCACCAATGTTTGCATGGTCATACCTCCTCAATGGGCTATGTTCTTTGATGTAATTAAAACTGCAAAGTGACTGTTCATTGAGTTAAGGAAGCGGGCAGGCCTTATGAGCAACCAAGAAAACATCCTGTCTCCATGAGTACAAGGAAGAACCAGAGGACAGATTCCCGAACTTCAGTGAAAGGCACTTTTCACTTTAGTGCCAAGTAGCCAGCAATGTTACTATGCTTCATGTAGTAATTATTGTTGAACAGTTTTATGTAATTAAGTTTTAAAAAAAGGCTTTTTTCAGTTGTGATCATTTAATTATCGGATCTGCTAGCGTACAAAAGTGGAGTATGTAGCTCCCGCATGAATAGTGTTACATCTGGCAATTAACATCTAACGATTTCATGAAGCACTATTGAAGATCCTTTGCTTTTCATTTAGCCGGTCCGAACCCTCGCCACTCGTTGAGAAAATTGTTCAGGGCTTGACTGAACAAAGGGAAGGAAGGAATTAAGGAGGAGCATACGTGAAAATTGGACCCTCGTACACTGACCCCGGTCGAAAAAATTTAAAAAGTGGTCTGAGCGAGGAATTTGGCACACACGAGAAAAGGCTGGGACGATTAAAGGGAGCTGAAGAGATGGGCTTGAGGTAATGACGGCGCTGAGGAGGGTAGGTTCCTTTGTAGCTGGAGACCGGAGACCCGCATCCAACCCCCTCCCCACTTCACCTACACTCAACCAACCATTTGAAGACAATTCGACAAGTTCAGGTCAAATGCGGGCCAATTTACTTCTAATTGCTCAATTACAATTTTCTGTAATTAATCCCAAAGTCTTTCCGTACTTCCCTTTTCACAATGATTTAACCTTTGGCAAGGAAGCCCTCTACATTCATTTTATGGATTTTACATCCGAAGGATACCAAGACAGATTATCATTTAATCGGTAATTATCAATCATTGAATAGACTTTGAATATTTACCTTAACAAATACATCATAGCGACATATCTTAAAGCAAAGTGTATTTTTATAGCATATCATAGCTAAGCATACGTTGTGGAGCTTGAATGGAAGGTTCACCTTTCTGGTTCTGGGTGAGGGGTAACCATGGTTCGTCTGTTTGCCTGAATGTGTGTGTTCTCACATAAATACACCTCATATCGATCTATATAAATTAGATCGATCTGGAATTACATTAAAGTTACATTCCACAACACCTGGAAATACGCTGATTAGTTTTTGATTAAAATATGAATAAAAAATTATAAGGGAAAAAGTAGGACCCGCTAAATTTTAAGCTTTATAAAATCCCGGAAACTATTCAAGATTCAACGTTCTGATTTATAGTTAAGGAAACATTAAAGGAGGCAATGCAAATTTCAACAATAAATTCATTTTCTGTAATGTTTTAATTACTTACCATTTGTTTTATTTGCTCAAAAAGAGATTGTAGTGATTGAGATAATTTAACGGATATCGGGTAGTTTGTTCAGAATCATTCAATAATTTTTTAAGAATTACAATCCTAATTTCGCTAGAGTCTCTTCATATTACTTCTTATTCTTTAATTCGTTACATGAGCTACTAAAACTAAAATAAAATTAATACAAAAAACTAAAATATCCACTTATTTATAAGTAGGAAACACTGAAAAAACACCTACAGCTAAAAGACTAATTTCTAGTGGTCCTTAATGATAAAATGAACGTCTTTATGCATTTTTATCCTTGCTGATAAATTATAGGAACGATATCGAATGGTAGTTGTGGCGTTTCTTAAACTTACTTACTGATTGTGAAAAAACTCCAGGATATTTAATTTTTAAACTACACTAGTCGCTGGAAATTGCTTTTTAAAAAGCTTAATCGATCGTCAAATTATTTCATTGTTGTACGACCGGTGTCGGTTTTCCTTCAGCCAGTTCCACGTGCCAATATCCTTCGGTGTTGTTCATTCAACACGGGAGTTCATAAAAAATGAATTGGCCGGTCCAATAATGTTTTGAAAAATGGAATGGAGGGGAAATGACAGTCGATCCGACGGTTTTAAAAAAGAAAAAAGGGAATGGTGTGTGAGAGAGAGAGTGTGAGCATGTATGGCTGAGTGTATAAAAGGGAGGGGGTGGGGGGGGGGAGGAAAGTAAAGTGTTAACACTGAAATATAAGGCAGCATATATTTTAGGGGCCTGTCATTCCATACCGTGAGGGTGTATTGGGGCTCCTACAATTGGGAGCCTGGATTTGCATATGAAAGTTGATAAATCTCTTCTTACTGTCGTCTGTATCTACATATCTAACTCATATTTCAGGTTTCACTCACAATATTAGCCATAAATCATCGGAAATTCTGTTTATAGTTCACTTCACTCAGATGATCTCCACCAGCGGCTTAGGATCAGGGCATTGACTGATCTGAGCAATATACCACACAATAAGGGCACCTAAGATGAAGCTGTTGGTATAACT
Source organism: Acanthosoma haemorrhoidale (assembly GCA_930367205.1). Lineage (NCBI taxonomy): Eukaryota > Metazoa > Arthropoda > Insecta > Hemiptera > Acanthosomatidae > Acanthosoma > Acanthosoma haemorrhoidale. The sequence continues at coordinate 33,360,416 of OV884009.1, read as the reverse complement.
CACCTGGCGCGCTTTTGTACATTTATGATTGGGATTAAACTTGGGATTTTTTCTAGCAACGTCAAGTATCTTGACCCGTGAATAAATTTCGAGTCGAGTAATCAAACCTGGATACGAAGAATTGGCTGGAGAACTCGGTAAATACGTGATACTGCCTCGCTTTAATAAATGGTCCACTTTGAGATTTCCTGACATAGTAAGGATTAAAACATTTATAAAACTAAGAGAAGGTCACTTTGTAGTCATGGAGCCGGCCACTGTTGTGAGCCCTTACTTCGTTAGAGGACAAGTTCTTAGGCTAATACGCCCTCCTCTCTGATAGGAATTTTAAAACAAGTCGTTAAATGCAAAGTGTGCTACCCTTAATCCACCAGCACACGTCTCTCTGTTTAGATTTTTTACAGGGTGTTAGAGGGCGACATCCCTTTTTAGCCCTCCTTAATGTTTCCCCCCCCCTGCGGAATGAGATGACCAACCCTTCTCTTCTTTGGGTCACAGACCTTGGCCCACGTTTACCCCACTTTTATATTTTACTCGTTAGGAAATATTCAAATGACTGCTTAAAAACAAGAGTAATTAAATAGTTAATATGTGCTTTTAACTCTACGTAGTTGTGTATATATATCAACTATTGTTATTGCGAAAAATTTTAACTTTCAGTCAAATTGCGAAACAAAACGCCTTAGTTAAATTATAATAATAATAGCTTCTTTATTGTGCTAATATTACAATCGGCCTTATTGCTATAAGTAATTGAGATAAATGTTCTCATTCATACCACATTTACAATTCATCATTCACTCCCTCATTCATTCAATATTTAAAAACAACCCAGAGGCCTCCCAAATCCACATGGTTATTATCATACGTACAACATAATTATTAGGCAAAGATAAAAGATTGTGACAGGATCAGAATGAGGGACAGTCTTACCTCCTGTCTTGCGACCGACTGAGACGTCCATGTCAATCCTAAATAGTATTTTCAAATACATGACCATATAAACATTTGTTTTTCACTGCCTTCAAGTTATGGATAAAACATGACACAGCACGAATAACTTGTTATTACCCTTTAATTGTTGAATTATTAAAATTTAGTCAGACCAGAATCACTGAAAGCTAGTGGATTTGAAGGAAAACTAGCCAATTATGTCACATTTCAGAAAGAATTCGAGACCAGGAGTGAAGCGGGGAAAAACTCGTTTGACGAAAAACTTTTTGAGCTCTTCAAAAATGGTACAATGGAATAGATGTTTACGTGAACTAAACAGAAACATTAAGAAAGGGAATTGGGATCGGGATATGAGGAAGAAAAGCCAGCGGTCAAATCTGAGCTGCGATCTCAATATAAGGGGGGATGAGATGTTTGATTGCCACCAGCAGATAACAGGTGATGCATTACAGAGAGGATTTCATTGGATTAGAGACTTTCTGTCCGGATGAGCCGGGGGGTTTATTAAACGGGACAAGGATGGATCACGAGCGGCCACCCGGGACCACGGCCAGCCAACCTCACCTGCCCAATTCCACCCTACACCTTCATCAGGCTGCTGGCTTCCTTTCGCACGATATCATCTCTTCAAGCGTTACCTTTGGTGCCAAATTCATATCCAATAATGCATATCAATAAAGTGCTGCTTGTTCCAAAATTCTAGGCACAGGGTAAATTCCCATTAAATTGGAATATAATAATAATATCTTTAACAGTAACAATAAAAAAAGATACACATGAGTATTAATACTTACACTGCATAAAAGTTAATATTCTAAAAGGCTCTTCGAATATTTTTTTATGTTATCACATCATCAATCAACGTTCACCTATTCAGGCATATTCAGGACTAAAATATCATATAATAAACATATAATACAATATGAATTTCATTGTATGATGAAATAAAAAACAATTAAACACACATAAAATATGCAAAACAATAGTGTACAAAGCAATTAAAATAATAAAATTACCAACAACCCAGAGAATTCATATGTATGTCGTTCTATTCTGGATTGTTACCAATTTATTAATTGTCTTGATTGTTATGTTAATTTAATGTAAACAGGTAAAACGTCTAAACCCAGCCAAGAGATCCCGGCCGACTCAACCGAAGCCACAATACCCCTACTACCTGCTTAGGCAGGGTCGATCTTCCGGACCAGAGGCCGACTTATTGCAGGCCCCTGCCGGGGTGGGCCAGGCTTGACCTGGCCGACTACAAATCATTGCCTAGGTACCCCTAGGCTCCACCATCGGTAGACTCTCACTACCTTCCTGAATCCACCCGCCTCCTTTAGGCACACCACACCCTATATCCTTCTCATACATCCTTCAAATGGGGGGACTCCCCTTAGTGAAAGGCACTCATCAGCCGAAAATAATTTCCCACATCCTATTGTTTATAAGTTTGAGAGCTAAGGAAAAAAAAAAAAAAAAAAAAAAAAAGTTAAAACGTCTAATACTGACATGATATCATAAATTAAAGATATTGGAAAAAACTTTCAACTTTTTTGAAAAATGAACTCTCACACAGTGTCAATTGGAATCCAACGCTAAAACCTTACCGAGTGTCTTAAAACAAATTTTGTTGTGAAAAATACGTAGGATTAATAGTTTGGAAATAAAACATCTACGTACCAATGTTAAAATGGATATTTATATTTATAGAATAAACGTTAATGGTAAATCGCATTTTCATACAATGGACTGTATGGTATATGAACAGATCAGCATGCCGAGTAAAGAGAACATTCAATGTTTGACTCATAACGGTTTAAATAGGTAGACCAATTGAAGTAGTTGGAGTGCTAAATAAATTGAAATAGCGATGTTTCTAAAGGTATCAAAAGCTGAATGGAAGCTGCTTTAGCCTGCACCAAAAAATACCATCTTCATCTTTGAGTGCCACCAAGTTGCCCTTGTGCCTGACCAAACCACTTCAATTGTCTTCTGGGGTAGTGCAAGATTCATCCATTTCTCCAACATTCCTCTTTGCTTGCATCAACGACCTGCAATCCAAAACCACCCATACCAACTTTATTCTGACGACACCTAAATATATCTATCCTTTTCTTCCAGTGAGCTGGAGAGCATTTCGTAGGGCCATGTTAGGACAGTACGTCAAGAATACTTTCTAGGATCAATCCTCTGTTCTTCCCTTACCTACTGACTAACTATTACTATTACAGTTAGCCCTCTTACTATTACAGTCTTCTCAAATTCAAATCAGCTACCCAATCCCACTTTATCAGTCTCGCCTATCCGATTTATGCGTATTTCCCTTCCCATAGATCGGCCTCCTTTGATCATTCATTCTAATCCGTTCCGCAAACCCGTGGAACTGCTTTCCGTGAGTGTTCGTTGCCCCAATCACTAATAGTATTTAAATCCAGATATCACCAGTTTAATAATCCATAACATTATGTTATACGGCATTATCTTCCTTTCTGAATGTTTTTCCTTCCTGTAATTCAGTTTATTCATACGCTATTTCTTTCCAATTTCCCTCCTATAATTATTCCTAATTTTCAACTTATGCTGCTTCTGCATAATTATAAAGAAAAGTTATCCAATTTTATTCTCTAATGAATATTGTTTATTTATTATTATGCTATCAGTTTCAACTTAATCCACCATGGCGCAATGCTATTAGAGGATTAAAACAAGATGCGAATTTGGGTGAGCTATAAATTTTGCTCTCTCGTCGACTCTAGACAATTGCTACCATCTAGCAGTAATTGTAGCTGTAGGAGCGTCCTTCTTCGCTTCTTCCTACTCCTTGGGACTTAGGTGAATTTGAGGGATTCTTTGGATTTTTATATATTATATTATAATCATTAATGGTTTTTTTTTGTTTTAAACGAGCGTCTGTGGCTTACGCGCTCTTGGTCAGCCTCCACTGACTCGTGACGCGGCTGGCGGAGGGGCGTGGGGGTACTCTCCGCTTCCTCTTCCGCATGCGAGGGAGGTGACAACCATATGGACTTGGGAGGTCTTTGGGCTGTTTGTAAATAAAGTATGAATGAGCCAATGAATGAAAATTGTAAATATTATGAATATTTATCACAATTACTAATTGCTCAATAAGGCATATTGTGATTTTATCACAATAAAGAGGTATTTCTTATATGTGGGTGTATTATAAATACTATATGAATGAGGGAGTAAATGCAATATTCTATATATTTAGCACGAATGAGATCGTTTACTACAATTACCCAATTGAAAAAATAAAATAAAATAAATTGCGTTTTACATTTTGGTATCTAAGGTCCAAAATAAAGCCCCAGGATAATTTTTTTATTTTACAACCTTGTTGGAAGGATATTATATGTAACTTTTTTACTGTGCTAAAATTACAATCTGCCTTGTTAGGCAAGAAATTGAGATAAAAGTTCTCATTCATACCATATTTACTATTCATCATTCACTCGCTCATTAATACAAAATTTACTAGCAGCTCAGAGGCCTCCCAAATCCACATGGTTGTCACCTCCCATGCATGCGAAAGAGGAAGCAGAGTCTTGGGAAATCACACATGCTCCTCCTTCAGCCGCGTCACCGGATACGAGCTAGTGGAAGCTGACGAAGAGCGCGAAAGCCACATACGCTCAGGACATGTTGGAAGGAAAAAAAAAATCTTTTCAATGATTTATTAGTATGTTATGTCACAGGAATCCAACAACGGTAATAATGCACGCATTATTTTCATCTTCTATGATACATCTATAATTATTTACAAATAGTCAAGATAATGAGGTTATTATCTAAATTATAACTAGCTTGTTGTTGGCTAAGCAGCGGGTTGTGTTTTCTTCAAGTCAATGCACTCTCTTTGACATATCTAAAACTTTAAGCCACAAACTTACAGTTAATTTTTTTGCCATAATATTCGGAGTTAACAGTAGTAATAATTCATCGCGAGCTCAATCCATACTTATGGAGTCTCTCTCTTTCCCGTTTTTCATATATGTTATTATTCTAGCAATTTAAAATTATAAACAGCCTGGATTCTGCGGTAAAACTGATGGTTTCGTTTAATAGATTTCTTATAGATTGGTATTGTGTAAGGAGCTCCGGGCGGAATGGATTGGAGTAAATAGGCAAGGAAGAGCCGAGGAAGGGGTTAATAAGGAGAAAAGGGGATGGGATGCATACATAACCAGTGACGCATGGCACACTATGTAAATAAAGGGGGGGCAGCATTACAGAAGCAATAACCTGATAATAGGCAGCTAACCTAGGCTTATTAACACCGAATATCTATAAATTTTCGGTTACAGGGGCGAGAACCCAACGTTCTTAGTGCTCCTTGGGATTAATGGCTATAAAACATTTCCTGGTTAATGCATTGCTTCCTCCGAGTCTCCTATCCCCACCCTTACCACACACGACATCATTGCAGCCACTTGATTTATTTAATTAAAATTTAAATCACCTTCCGTTAGTGAGCATCTTCTTTTAGCTGTATTATTTGATTCTTCCGATAGATTTATAATAAAGAACAACTACTCCTTAGGTGTACGATTGAGGAATTAATATTTCACAACAGTCGTAGCCATAGGATTGCATCGTTTGATGAATTTTTCTTTCCGTCCATGGGTTTAATAGTTTATTAGTTAGGGGCACAAGGTTATGTGAGATATTTTGGCAATCGTGTTCCTTATAATTATTTTTTTAACAGAATGAAAGAGGCGCCGCTAGAAAAGGAAAGGGCCAATCGTTAAAACAATTTGAGCGGAATGCAAATTGGAGAATGGGGAAACGAAATACCAATGTTCAGTTTTTTTTAAAGAGCATAGATAGAAAAAACTTCAACTTCATTTTCTCACTCTCTCATCAAAGAAATATCTCACATAACCTTGTGCCTGTTTACTGTTGTGAAATATTAATTCCTCAATCATACACCTAAGGTGTAGTTGTTCTTTATTATAAATCTATCGGGAGAATCAAAATTCAAATTCTGGTAAGCACAAAGAACTTTAACATTATGAAGAAAAGTGACAAAGTAAAATAAAGAGTACACCTGCATGAGATAAGCAAATAATAATAAAATATACGACTGCTTTCAGTAAATAAAGTCATAGATGTACTGAAATATAGACGAAGTCAGTAATATAGAATATAACATTAAATGAAAGCCTTTAAATTAATCCCTACAAGTTAAATGTACGATAGTAAAAAAATATTTTCAGTTAACAGTGTAATAAAAATATAAATGCAAGGAATAAAAGTAGGGAAATAAAGTATAATATAATAAATAAACCGTACCCAAGCCTCTAGATGGTGAGGAGGTGTTGGAATAGGAGTCATGACAGATGTTAAGAGGGAGAGAGTTCCAGAAAGCAGTGGAGTTGCATAAAGTGTTCAATGTTAATGTTCAATAAAAAAGGCAAGAAGCGATAATTACAGCGACATGTATATGATTTACTTAGGTTTATTTCATCGAAGGTTATTATTGAAACTTATTTATTGTGCTAAAATTACAATCTGCCTTATTAGGCAATAAGTAATTGTGATAAATGTTCTTATTGATACGATATTTACAATTTTCATACAGTATTTACAAACAGCCCAGAGGACTCCCAAATCCACATGGTTGTCACCTCCTTCGCATGAGAAAGAGGAAGTGGTGTCTTGAGAAGTCCCCCACGCTCATCCGTCAGCCACGTCACCGGATACTAGCCAGTGGAGGCTGACGAAGAGCGCGAGAGCCTCATACGCTCAGGACATGATTGGAGAAATTGGCAATTGCCAGGACTACCACTGTCACGCATTTAAAGTAGGTCATAAGGTCACTGTCGTTTCAGTCTTCGAGGAGGATTATAGCGATGAGTGGTGCAGTGCAATGACTGTGCTACGGGATTAGGGTGGTAGGATAGGTTACTGTGAAATTTTATGAACTTGGAAGGGATGAGTTCAAGAATGTATGGTTTATTAAGATCGTTATGAAGGGTTTTGTTGCTGACGTAATAATAGGTAAGGGGCATTTACTATTGTTCTGAGGACTTTTGATTGAAAGGATTGGATATGCTTGATGTTCGACTTTTTTGCTGTCCCCCATAGCTCTATTCCGTATGTCCAGAATGGTTTAAGTATAACTTTGTAGATTAGTAATTTATTTTCTATTGAGAGATAGGATGTCCTTTGAAGTATTCTGTTCAGTTGTTCAAAGCGTCTGTTCAGTTCTCGTCTTTTTAGTCTCGTATGTAGGTTCCAGGTCTGCCGTTTGTCGAGATGCAAGCCTAAGTACCATACTGTCTCGGATACCGAAGGTTATTTAGCCGGAAAGTTGTTTGACACTTCTATAAACCATTTTATTGTTTAAGACCTTAATTTATATAAATCACTCTATGTATCGAATCTGGATGGAGGTAACATGTGCTATGTTGCATCACAATATTTAAGAGACAGAAAATAATTATCAATCGTAACAAAATTAGGTGGTTGTTAGTTAGGCTAGTTTAAGGGAACATTGTGAGAATATTTGGCCAGTCTAGAGGAGGATCGTGTGTGTCCATTAAATTGTTATGTGTTATTGTGTGTATATGTAAAGAAAGTGTACTTTCTTTAATTTCAATTTGCCGCGCTGCTTCTACTGACCACCACTAGATGGAGCTATCAGCAAGATTCTAAAAAGTAGGATAGAGAAGGTTATATTAAGTAACTAAAGTTGTAATTAGAGTGTGAATAGAGAAGTAATAATTATAAACTGTAATTGTCGTTTCTTTGTTTACAGGTAAGATTGTGTAAATAATATGAATAATTGTTATAATATAAAATATAGTGAATAAAATTGCTTACTTTGTTTACAGAGAAACTGATTTCAGTTTATTCACCCCACCTTCAATAATTTTCTTACATATATACATATTCAATTATGCTCTGGTAAGTAATTAATTATGAACGTATTATCAAAACAAGCAGATAAATCCATGTTCCTTCTGGCTTAACCTATTGTTTCCTCCTCTGTCTCTTCCCTTTGTACTCGTCCATTAGCATTTCATTAAAATCCGGAGGGGGAGAATGGCGAATTACGACTAGCAGGATGAGCCTAGTTTCTCACTGCAATAAAAGTGCGGAGATGTTAATGCTGCATTGTGCTAATACAGGAAGGAAATGAAGAGGATCCTCCGCCTGTCATTAACACAAATATACAATACCAGAGAAGAGGATGTTCAAGAAATAGAGAATCATATTATTCAGATTTCTGTGGAATCGATTCTACGACGGGAGGAAAGTCTTATTTCTTTGTAATTGCTGTATATTATCGATTTATTTCCCTGTCAACATATCCTTGCTGGACTATATGGTCTTGTCACTAGCAAGATTTAATGGAGTTAATTACACATATTTACATTCTCCTTGTAACAGCCAATTTAAATACAGCAGTACTTGTACTTTCATGGTATCTAAGTATTTCTATAATTAAAATTTAAAATAGCAATCATTTTCTCGATTCAATTTAGTATTTAGAGTCTCAGAATATAAACTGTAATATGTAAGTGACAAACCGTTGACGAATCTGTAACTTTTTTGAAGTCCTGGAGATGTCTGAATTGATAAGAAACGTTGACAATTAAATAAATGAATTTTCTTGAGGGACACAAGGGTTTTATTAGATTTTTTTGAAGAAACCCTATAATAATTTTACCACCAATAAAAAAATCTAAAACTATATAGAAGATTCCTACCAGGAGATGTTAGATTGGTAAATTTTCTACCTCAACGTAAAAAAAAAATTATTTTTAACTTGAGTACAGATTAATTTTGGCAACTGAAAACCAACAGTTCATATTCTGTTCATAATTTTTACAATAGTGGTGGTTTTTTGAGTTAATTATTCTGCTATTATTACGTTCCTCGACCGCCAGAAGCCGTTGAGGACTTACAGAAGGTTCATCATTTTCTTCTATCTTCTTTGCCTGGCCCCATTTCGATCCCGCTACATCAGTGATGAACTAATTTTGTCCTGCGATGTGACCGTTCTGTGTGGTTATGCGGTCATCAACACTGCCCGAATCTTTCTTGGCAAGGCTCGTCCCATTCTTTGAACGTGGCCAAACCATCTCATTTTGATCGACTAGTTGTGTTTCCTGTTGTACCTAGTCTTGCCCTCTCCGGATATAACTTTCCTGCTGCTTCATCGTTAAGACCCATAACTTCCGTGAGGGGGAATAATTTTGGATTACATAATGTACTGATGTTCCGTTCCTAAGACACCACAATTTCAATGTGAAAAATAAGTGACCGCGTTTGTTCACTTCTATGACTATTTGGAAGGATTCCAAACGAATGATCTCTATAAGAGCAATTATTCCGTGTATGGGACCGAAACAATAAAAAACACAGCTTAAAAAATTGATATAAGGTCATCGCGCAACTCATTCAATAGAAAAAAAGATACATAAAAAATGTATGAATTGGCCGGCAAACATTTCAAAAGGCCAAAGAACGAGGATAAAAACGAATGCGTAACATCCGGAAGTGGATGTTTTGTGCGGTCTTCCAGCCCCCCGCCCGCCGAAGTCGCAAGATTATGAATAACAATGTTGATGCCCTTGTCATATTTCAGAAGGGGCATAAAAAGGAGACATTGAAAATCGTCGGAGGAGGGGTGCATAAAAACGGTGCTATTGGGAGCGATTCTCCTGTGCCCCCGGTTGTCACTGACTATTGTTAGTAAATAGAAGAGAGTTCCTGCCTCAACCCCCTCTCATCCTCTTGTTCCGCCTTTTAGACTAATGCCGCCCGTAGTTCTGCATAACTGCCACTCCCCCGATTGGCCGATATATCATTGACAAATATTCACGGCATCTCTGGGCCGGATCGGATCTGGCACCCCCGCATGCGGCACCCAACGGCTCACTCCAGCGCGTCATAGAACGCGAACTTACGGCCTCTTCTTAAACCTCTCGTTTAAGGCAGGCTCCCACGGCGCACAGTGGGCTGTCCGTTAACAATCTAGCTGGTCAAAAGTAAAAAAAAAATATATATTTGTTATAAAATATAATTGTAAAGTGAGACTTTGGCTCGTATCCTGCGACGCGGTTGGTGGAAGAGCGTGGGGGACTTCCCAAGACTCCACTTCCTCGTTCACATGCGAGAGAGGTGGCAACCATGTGGATTTGGGAGGTCTCTGGGTTGTTCGCAAATACTATACGAATGAGCGAGTGAATGAAGAATTGTGTATATGTGCTATGAGTGAAAACATTGAACGCAATTACTCATTGATAACAGATTATTTTATCACAATAAAGGTTTATAAATAAAAAAAGTGAGACTAAGGTTCAGGGATATTAGATAATATCGTATCAACCGAGTTCAAAGTAAACAAACCAAAATAAATAAACAATGAATCAATACCTAATTTCTGTAAGGCCGTGTTAACAGGTAGTATACCGGTTTGAACGAGTGAACAACATATAAATTTAACACCTTTAAGTTGAGATTTTTTCAAAAATATGGATTCTAATCCTAGAAGCTTTTTTAAAATATTTGAACTGAATTCTTAAAAAGTTCCCGTCGATTTTTGAATATTTTTTTTTGCGATTGAGTAGAAATTGAAATACAAAGCTATAACGTTCTCGGAATAGCCCAAATCAGGAATACTGTGATATATTGCCTAAACAGGTTGAAACAAATTAAATCTTCAGGACCCTCCCAAATGTCTAAGAGAATAACTAATTCAATCCTTAATTCGTTTTTTAAAGTTTTAATGCGAAACAGGGTTCACTTCAATCGTAGCTTTACCAACCTACAGTGGAAGCATAAACTGTTTGGATGAAGAAAATTTAAATTTCAAACATTGCATCAAGCATATCGGAGATCCAAGCTGTATACAATCTTTTGTACATGATTAGTTTTAGTAAGGTGATTTATTAATTTATTTCTTAGACTAACTGTATGTATTATGAATTATTATATAAATATTTTTTTTTTTAGCGAAATGTGATTATTTTTGCCTTTTCCTAATATTTTTTTAGTTTGCGGAGTAAGGTAAGATATCTTGTGAAATTCGTCTCAAATTTTGTAAAAAAAACATTTCTGAATTAAAATGATCTTTTCTTTAAAGTACAAATAATTTTGACCTAAAAAAAATTAATTTATTTACACTGACTATTGGCCCGCTAGATTGTGTAGACAGCCCTCTATGCTGGGTGAGGCTCAACGAGCCTTGTATGAACTTTGTCAAACCTCGTGCCGTTGGAATGTAAAGACTCGTTATCGCTGAAGTTGTTTTTGGACGGCTCGTCCTTTCTTTCCCGTGAAATCTCGGTATAGGCTATCAATGGCTTGTGGATCTGACGGATGACAAGCCAGTATGGTTCGTGTACCTGTTCCAATGACCTGTAGGAGTTTGTAGAAATAATTTTCAAGTAGTTCATTATGGAGTGGAATAATGAAGTTATAATTAGAGGGCGACCCTACTATATAAAAATAAATCGGATTTTAACTCCAATGTTTTAAACGGCCTAATTTTTATATTTGTTTTATTAGTTTTGATATTATATAGGTATGTTATAAATTAAATTTTCTAGATTTTATTCAATAATACCATCATTCAACGCCTTTTGCGTTTCACCGTTTTCGTCTTAAAAAACTCACCACCCAACAGTACCAAAGCCGTGTCACATTACTTCCTCGTCACTGGCTGATTCATGAACTTCATTCATTTTTAACGACAAAACACACACTCAAAAACACGTGCAATGACGATTGACGGCGCTCACAACCGGAAACTGTTTGATTAGTACAGCCATCTCAATCAACAACATGACAAAACATGATATTGTAACCTCACCTTATTTGGACGTCGTTATGCAATGGCAGGCTAAATAACTACGTCCAATTATACTCTACACGTCATTAACTACTTGTAAACAAAATCAATTCATATAAATTAGTGGTTAACGTTCGATAATCAATTTTTGAAAACATTCTCTTTGCTTGGTGGGGGTCGATCCTTGATGGGGAATTTTTCAAATGAGCTTATCGTACAGAACGCATCATAGCAAAGCCACGCCTAGTTAGTCATGAGAATATGCCTCATTCAGTGACACGTTCACGCCGTTGTAAAGACTACTTTAAGATTCGTGCGATCGAGATCATTTTGGCATCAAGAACTCTTAAATAACTAATTTATTTTAACTTGACTAGTATCTATGTTAAAAGTAGCTTAGATAGCACAAATGAAAATCGATTCATTGATGATTAGCCCATAGATTTCATCACTAACTACATTCAATCCGAATCCCCTTCCCGCCTGTCCCTTGATTATCATAAACCAATATTTAAAGAGCCCTAGGATTCAATCAAACTACCTTAATCACACACGTTTTGACTTCGGCAGCACGAACTTCAATAAATCAACGCAATCATTATACTTTTTAAAAAATGAATGGAGAATCCTAATTGCTTTCAGCTGTCTGATAGATTTAATGGAAATACGTAAGTAAATATTATGCATTAAAACGATAAAGTGTAAGGTTGTTTATACAAATTATGGCCCCTGAAAAAGTTATAAAAATTTGACATAGTTAAATTAATTCATTATTTGTTAGATATTATTATCTTTCGCTATTTGGTATATTTTTGCTTATTTGTCTTTTTTACTTTCATCACAAATCCAGATTATTTAATCATTAGATCTTCGTTTTACATTGGCAACTTAAAAAATAAATTGAAATCCCAATCAAGTTTACACGAGGGGAATCACATACCACAACAAAGAAATATTATCATTATTTAGATTTTACAAGTATATTATAGCGTACTATTAATTTAATGATACGGAACTATAATTATTTAGCCATCTTCGTGAGGTTCTCTTCGAGGTATGGCAATATTACACGGTAAAAATGGTTTAGATTGAGGTTTTGACAATTAGCGGTAGCTTAGGCATAGTTAGCGGTGTAGTTCAGTGGATTGAACTACAAAGTAATTTAATATATGGCCGTCTAGTAAATAAGGGAGTAACAAGAGCGAAGAATCTTAAAAGTACCCACGTGTGGGTTCAGGCAGCAATGATCCACAATAAATCAAATAATCAGACGCTCCAGAACATTATTGAAATCCCCTATAACGATACAAATAGATAGATAAACGAGTTTATTCGCACAATGAACATAAAATAATAAAAATTTTTTTTACCAATATGTACAATTAAAACACAGCTTATGGGCCTTAAAATCCTTCAGCCTGTGGTCAATTTAAACATTTTTATGAACACTCCATGATGTAAATCCTTGAAGTTACAAAGAAAAATTTTTATATTGGCTCCCAAAACCTATTTTTTAGAATATCTTTGCATTTATTTTTACGTTACCACATTTCCTTCTGTTTTTAAAAATGTAGAAAAATCATATCTTTTAAATATATTCTGGAGTTATAAGTCAGGAAAACGTAGAGGGGAAGTGGGCTAGGTCATGAATATAGACTTGACTTGCAGCGTACAACAGAAGAGTTTTAAAAGAATGGGAAATATTCAAAGAAAAAGTAAAAATGGGTTAACAGCTTTATAAAAACCTTGCACTAAACTTAAAGTAGCTTTTGGAAAGTGCTCTATTCAGTAAAAAAATAATTTCAGCACAAGAACTTTAGGAAAATTATAAACTGTATCAGGAACCCAACGATTGATGAAATTAAAAAAAGTAGAGCCTCTACCTTGGGGGTGGGCCACAACCGGTACTTTTTGCAGTACATGGTTGTAGCCTGAGCCGCGAAATCCCAACCCTAATCGTGCGCTAACGCCCTCCTTTTTTGCCTCCCTTACTCACCGTTTCAGCAGGCAACCCTTCCAGTCCAATTTCCCGCAAATGAGTTAATATTAAGTTGAAAATATCGGAGATAATATGATAACAATTATAAAATACTGACAATAGATGATAACGGAAATATTTGCTAGCCCTCACCATCGATAGATGCAAGGTGGTAATGCAGAGGGGGGGGGGTGTGCTAAAAATGCAATTCTTTTGAGATACGATTTATGGGCATCAGCAATTGTTGCTAAAGTTCGGCCGGCGGAAGGAAAACTTGTCTCACGTCGAGTTGCCCTTATAAATATAACTTATGGCCGACGGTCTAAATGGAAGTAGAAGGAGAGGGGAAACAACTCGTGTTAAACTGCAAACTTTTTGAACCTAATAAAATGTTATTAGGGAGTGAGGTATCCCGGTCTTAGTTAAAGTCCTTCTGGCTTTATGAGCAATGGTCTAATGCAGAGGAATGACAAAATCTACTTCAAGTTAAAACACAAGTTTACCCCATGCAAGAGTTATCATAATTAGGATGGGGCGAATGTTGTCAAATGGAGCTCAGCTTCAAGTATTAGTGTGAAGGCTCTCAGCGCTAACTGCAGGAGGAGATACTGCCAACCACAGCCCCTAACAAATGAACCAGGAGCATCGACTACCCTTCTGCAAACATACAAAGAGGCGTCTACTTAGCACCAGATTTATCCGACAACTTCCCTTAGTCTTGAAGGTGGTAATTTTCTCCATTGTTTCCAACTTTCAACGAATTGGGAAGGATAGCAGTAGTAGCAATAAACGTCTGCTTATTTTTGTGTGTGTGTGTGTGTGTGAGTGAAAGATAGCAACTAGTACAGGTACTCTGGATAGTGATATAATAAACACATGTGTTTTCGTCTATAAAAAGAGTATAACGCCCATCCCCCCACCATCCAAAGCAATATTTATGGGCTGTTTTGATTCTTCATTCTTATGACAACTGAAACGTTTTTACAAAGTTTCATCTTTTAGATGTAGGATTTTTTGTATGCCCTATTGCACCTTTACTACATACTACATCAGAAACTAGTCTTTTAGATGTAGGATTTTTTGTATGCTCTATTGTACCTTTACTACATCAGAAACTAGTCTTTTAGATGTAGGATTTTTTGTATGCCCTATTGTACCTGTACTACAGTAGAAACTAGTCTTTTAGATGTAGGATTTTTTGTATGCCCTATTGTACCTGTACTACAGCAGAAACTAATCTTTTAGATGTAGGGTTTTTTGTATGCCCTATTGTACCTGTACTACAGCAGAAACTAGTCTTTTAGATGTAGGATTTTTTGTATGCCCTATTGTACCTGTACTACAGCAGAAACTAGTCTTTTAGATGTAGGATTTTTTGTATGCCCTATTGTACCTGTACTACAGCAGAAACTAATCTTTTAGATGTAGGGTTTTTTGTATGCCCTATTGTACCTGTACTACAGCAGAAACTAATCTTTTAGATGTAGGATTTTTTGTATGCCCTATTGTACCTGTACTACAGCAGAAACTAATCTTTTAGATGTAGGGTTTTTTGTATGCCCTATTGTACCTGTACTACAGCAGAAACTAATCTTTTAGATGTAGGATTTTTTGTATGCCCTATTGTACCTGTACTACAGCAGAAACTAGTCTTTTAGATGTAGGATTTTTTGTATGCCCTATTGTACCTGTACTACAGCAGAAACTAATCTTTTAGATGTAGGGTTTTTTGTATGCCCTATTGTACCTGTACTACAGCAGAAACTAGTCTTTTAGATGTAGGGTTTTTTGTATGCCCTATTGTACCTGTACTACAGCAGAAACTAATCTTTTAGATGTAGGATTTTTTGTATGCCCTATTGTACCTGTACTACAGCAGAAACTAGTCTTTTAGATGTAGGGTTTTTTGTATGCCCTATTGTACCTGTACTACAGCAGAAACTAATCTTTTAGATGTAGGGTTTTTTGTATGCCCTATTGTACCTGTACTACAGCAGAAACTAGTCTTTTAGATGTAGGATTTTTTGTATGCCCTATTGTACCTGTGCTACAGCAGAAACTAATCTTTTAGATGTAGGGTTTTTTGTATGCCCTATTGTACCTGTACTACAGCAGAAACTAATCTTTTAGATGTAGGGTTTTTTGTATGCCCTATTGTACCTGTACTACAGCAGAAACTAGTCTTTTAGATGTAGGGTTTTTTGTATGCCCTATTGTACCTGTACTACAGCAGAAACTAATCTTTTAGATGTAGGGTTTTTTGTATGCCCTATTGTACCTGTACTACAGCAGAAACTAGTCTTTTAGATGTAGGATTTTTTGTATGCCCTATTGTACCTGTACTACAGCAGAAACTAATCTTTTAGATGTAGGGTTTTTTGTATGCCCTATTGTACCTGTACTACAGCAGAAACTAATCTTTTAGATGTAGGGTTTTTTGTATGCCCTATTGTACCTGTACTACAGCAGAAACTAATCTTTTAGATGTAGGATTTTTTGTATGCCCTATTGTACCTGTACTACAGCAGAAACTAGTCTTTTAGATGTAGGGTTTTTTGTATGCCCTATTGTACCTGTACTACAGCAGAAACTAATCTTTTAGATGTAGGGTTTTTTGTATGCCCTATTGTACCTGTACTACAGCAGAAACTAGTCTTTTAGATGTAGGATTTTTTGTATGCCCTTTTGTACCTGTACTACAGCAGAAACTAATCTTTTAGATGTAGGGTTTTTTGTATGCCCTATTGTACCTGTACTACAGCAGAAACTAGTCTTTTAGATGTAGGATTTTTTGTATGCTCTATTGTACCTTTACTACATCAGAAACTAGTCTTTTAGATGTAGGATTTTTTGTATGCCCTATTGTACCTGTACTACAGTAGAAACTAGTCTTTTAGATGTAGGATTTTTTGTATGCCCTATTGTACCTGTACTACAGCAGAAACTAATCTTTTAGATGTAGGGTTTTTTGTATGCCCTATTGTACCTGTACTACAGCAGAAACTAGTCTTTTAGATGTAGGATTTTTTGTATGCCCTATTGTACCTGTACTACAGCAGAAACTAGTCTTTTAGATGTAGGATTTTTTGTATGCCCTATTGTACCTGTACTACAGCAGAAACTAATCTTTTAGATGTAGGGTTTTTTGTATGCCCTATTGTACCTGTACTACAGCAGAAACTAGTCTTTTAGATGTAGAATTTTTTGTATGCCCTATTGTACCTGTACTACAGCAGAAACTAGTCTTTTAGATGTAGGATTTTATGTATGCCCTATTGTACCTGTACTACAGCAGAAACTAGTCTTTTAGATGTAGGATTTTTTGTATGCCCTATTGTACCTGTACTACAGCAGAAACTAATCTTTTAGATGTAGGGTTTTTTGTATGCCCTATTGTACCTGTACTACAGCAGAAACTAGTCTTTTAGATGTAGGATTTTTTGTATGCCCTGTACCTGTACTACATCAGAAACTAGTCTTTTAGATGTAGGATTTTTTGTATGCCCTATTGTACCTGTACTGCAGCAGAAACTAGTCTTTTAGATGTAGGATTTTTTGTATGCCCTATTGTACCTGTACTGCAGCAGAAACTAGTCTTTTAGATGTAGGATTTTTTGTATGCCCTATTGTACCTGTACTACAGCAGAAACTAGTCTTTTAGATGTAGGATTTTTTCGTTTCAGTTTTCCTTTAAATAAATAAGCGGATATTTTAGTTTTAAGTATTAATTGTATTCTAGTGATAGATTAGAGGAAATCGCTTCTGATAGCTATTCTTAATGGTACCTGGTACTTAAAGTGAAATAAAGAAATTCTCTAACAAAAAAAATATATGAAAGTCATTAAAACTGTCACTGAAGACGTAGCTGCATGCAACCCTTAATTAATGCATCACACTTGAATTTTCGGGATTAACTTTTTAGTCCTGGCGGTGCCTGAATTTCGGCAAAACGTTTACAATGGAGACCCAAGGTATTTAGAATATATTGAAATATTTCGAAGACTCCCTATCATGTGTATGATAGCTTTTACCAGAGCGCGTGCCCTAATCCCCAGGTAAGTACTAACAGGGCTATTCCAAGCCAATAGACGTTGCCTTTAGTTATCGGTTAGCGGCGAAGGTGGCAGGAGTGATTGGGGACCACCTGTAATCAAGTTTGTATAATAAGGTGGGATAGCCTTGGGTGACGCCCTTAACAAAGTTTGGTAGTTAGTAGCTCAACTCGGCCGACCCATCCGCTCGGTGGCTCGTTCAATCAATTTTTCACAACCGCAAATTGTAATTACCTGATAAAACTCAATTTATTTTTATTAAAGGGCGAGAGATGATAATTTCGTCTGTTAACGGTGGATTCGATCATCCCACCGCGAGGTTTGACATCAGAACCTTCTAATAACTATTTGATTCATGGATCGATCACATACCCATTTTTTCGGTTTTTTAAGAAATTTTCTTAATACATTAAGCATATTTGTTTACATACATTTTGAGGTATATAAAAAACCCAAAAAAACAACACTAAAGAAACAGTATCGAGATACTTACGGTACAAAAATATACTTACTGGGAGACCAGTTTCTTATTTAATTATTACAATTTTTGTGCAACAAACTACTCGGTGTTTTCAAGAAACAATTCTTTACTTTACTGCTTGAGTAAAAATTCCCTTTTACGCAATAAAAAAATGTTAAATAGATAAAATATTAAACGTGGTTTTAGTTTCTTTAAATCGGCTGAACCGATTTAAAACTTTGTTTCTGTTCCTAGCTCACAATTTTTTTTTTCTATGCTATCGTCTTCAGTGTATTCTCAGAGGAAAATTAGAACATTAAATCATAAAAAGTTTCTGAATGTCCCGTAAAGCAGGTAAATAAACAAAAATGAACCCTGTGTCAATGTACGCGCCACATTAAAGGAACAACTTAAAACAAATGGTTTTAGGATAAGTTGGAGCAAATGAATTGATACTTCACGTCTCTGCAACACATGAATATTTAAACGAAGACATTTATGCAACAAGCGCAAAAAAGTCCTCAGATCGTCACGACGTACTGGAGTTCCCCGACACCGAGGTGTGGAAACAACCAACCGGTCACTCACTAAATGACGAGACAACTCTCCATGGCCTGACCACAGACTAAAACTATAATGCCTTGGTCACGTGGAGTATACAAATTGGTACAGATTGACAACAACTGCGGAAAAGAACTTAAATCTAAGACGAACGTATGAGTTTCCCGCAACCTAGCTCGCTTCTGAAGCGCTTACCACTACAAATTGGGAAACGTCGTGATCTGGCATCAATATTCTCAACTCCGAAATCACCTAAAATTTAACTAACAAAATATCTCTTTAAAACACTTAAAAGTATCAAACAACACTTAAGAAATCCTGAAAGTTGGATAAACGTTAATAGGCGTGGAATTTTTTTTAACGTACTTTTTGTAATAATATCTTAAATGAAGCAACGTAACCAGTGGTGTTGTTGAATCTAGCATTAAATTTTCAGACTGGTTGGAATATTTTTACTCCTCAGTATTCTAAATGCTACCGTAAAATACACACATATTCAGACGAAACATGGCTCAAGATTGAAAATAATCTCCTTTCTTGATGCTTGTGTATGGATTAGTTTTAGAATGGTGCTGTAGTTTTTCAAAATCATCTAATAAATATTCAATAAACTATTAATTAAAAAAAAATTGTTTAAAAAAAAAAAAAATCAGTCATGTGTGGTACATTACACTATCCTATCAAGACTTTCTTTATGGCTAAAATTTTTTTAAAATGATAATTATGAAATCATTAAAATTATCAATAACTAAATAATTAATTGGGATATTAATTATTAATACCAAAAATAATAGCGGGACCAATACCACAATAAACATTTCTCAGTATAAATAGGAAATCAATGTTTATTCCTAAAATCGATCATCAATAATTTGTTAAGCGAAGTGAGATCATCCCATCGGGTAGAATGTCACAGGTAGCAAGGAGGGTGCCCTTGTCTCAAGTAGAAATAGAAGGAGATCAAACAATAATTTTCGGATTGAATGCACTGAGTAAACATTGTTCATTCAGAAGTTTGATTAAGTTGGCTCGGGACTGGGAGTGCCCAGGATACGGGATACGTCGCTTCCTTCTGCCTTCCTTTAACAGGGGGAGCGTCCTCAAAGTTATAATGATCAATCACGCATACGTATATTTCAGCTGGCATTCATTCGGCCGCTTGCGTCGGCCTGCGAATACCAACTAGCTGATTAGCGCCGTAGAAACAGTGCTTACGCTTCCTTGTCATTCATTTAATAATCATGCGGTTTGGTGTCGGTTAAAACCGTGTTGAATAACAAATGGCATGCTGTTTACAACACCACATGGCATTACATCAAGAATGGTATTTTGTAACTCTTCGACCTCCTCCAGCCACTTCCCTTTTCTTGAAGCATATAAATCCTGTAGGTTCGTGTTTGAGATGTCTTAAAATGCTGAATATAACAAAATATGCTGATTTTGTGTTGTTTAAAGTACAATAAGGCATTGTCCCATCTCTGGGCTTTTTTCAAGGTTTATAACTATTTAGTCCACATACACAAATATATTATTCACCAGGATGGTATGGAGCGGAGCCTCCAGTACCTGAGGGTCATCTAGGGACTATTGACACTATTTTTTGCACTATTTAAGATCTCCCCGCCTACTGTTTTAGTTGAAGTTATTCAGAACCTCCATCCAGGAACACGTGAGTGCTCTCAGAACATGTTAAATTTTTAGATTTTGGTGTTCTATTTTAGAGTGGTTTACAGAATCATAGGCGTCTTTAATACTCACGTCGTTGCTTCCTCAACAACGTTCTTTCCAATGATTACAACAGGTTGGAGATTAAGCTGTTTGCGGCTGTTTGTATAGGGGCTTATGTTTGTTTGAGGGTAGAGATTTGAGAAACGTGCTGCATTGATGTCGTTTTACGTGTTCCATATTGGTTTGTAGCATTGTTGTTGTTCAGTAGGATTAAGTTTCACAGTATCATTCACAACATTCACCGGTCGATTCATTGAAGACATCTTTCAATTAGTACTTAATAATGAACTAAGCCGTTCTGTACGCTAAGGTTAATTAAAATCGCAGTGATTCATGCTGAAGAGAATAACCCTAAATCGAAAATACGGCAGCTCCGAGTGCTTCAGATAATAATTAAGTATTTCCTTGCCTTGATGGAGTTTTTTTTTTTTGCGTTCTGTATCCATAGAGTAGCTTTGTCAGATTGATCACAATATTTTCTGATACTAAATTCATACTATTCACTGAAATCTAAATCTACTTCCGTTTTGACTTGGCTTATTAACGTCTAGTTAAATCAATTCAGGAGCACTCCGGTACAGCGTCGATTGGTCCCTGCTTGATCTTTGGGTTGACCTGACTTGACCGAGCTGTGAAGTGAGACTGCTCTCATTGGGTTACGTGAATAGGGATTTTGATCTCGATCGTACTGACTTTACCTTTAGTGTGAATCGGTTTTTATGTTGCTGGAATTTGATGATTGTGATGAGTCAAGCTTTTAACGAATCTTAGTAAATTAGTATATATCTCCATATTATCTGGTGATTGTGACTGTAATAGTTAGTGCTCCAGTAACTAACTAAATATAAGAATGAAAAAGTATTAGTATCGTGGCTATTAAAAGTTGTATTATGTACTTTTATGAAGTAATTTTTGCTGTAACAAGTGATGTTTAGACCACCGGTCCCTAGCTTTATATATATATATAATCTATATAATTAATATATGTAGGATCATCAATAACAGACCCGTTCTATTCATGTAATAATACTGTAGGAGCGTATTGTTTCCCCCCCTGAATATATATATTTATATTAAAGGCTAATACTGACAGAGATAGATTGCGAAGGGCATTAGGGATTTCTGGCGGAGTCGTTGGCTATTGATATGCTTGTCGCAGCCCTTGTCCGAAGGGCTCATGGCCTGGACAAAGATATATTTCTGATTCGTTCCGTAATATTTCCTTGCATTCCCCTCGCTGTCAGCTGCCATCAATGACCTTTTCCCGGCCACTGACATCGAGTCACCTTCTTGGCTTTCGATCTTCCTTCATATTCCGTTCAGGGCGATCTATTACTTGACTTGAAAATAAAAATTTTCAATAATGCTTTAGTCTCCAAAAACCTTGAATTTATGGTCACGTCAGCGGTCGACGTTTCTTCTATTCAGGTATCCTCAGGACTATGAGTGATAACACATTCAAAAACAGTAGTCCACCCGATAATGCATAAGGAATTCCTCCCCAACATACAACATTTTTTTATAGTTTTATTATTATATATATATAATCTCGATCTTACTGAATTTAGTGTGAATCAGTCTTTATGTTACTGGAATTTGATGATTGTGATGAGTCATGCTTTTAACAGATCTTAGTAAATTAGTAAATATCTCCATATTATCTGGTGACCGTGACTGTAATAGTTAGTGCTCCAGTAACTAACTAAATATAAGAATGAAAAAGTATTAGTATCGTGGCTATTAAAAGTTGTATTATGTACTTTTATGAAGTAAGTTTTGGTGTAGTGATGATTAGACCACCGGTCCTTAGCTATATATAATCTATATATTTAATATATGTAGGATCATCAATAACAGACCCGTATAATATATATATATAGTTTTCAGAAAAAGAAAAAAACAAAAAAATAATTTCATTCACAGTCCTGAGGATGCCTGAACAGGCAATGCTGTTGCGACAATAAATAAAATATTTTTGAAGAGAGTAAAGCTTCTTTGAAAAAATTTATTTTCACGTAGTGGTAATATATAATAATATTAATATTAATGGTAATATTAATACGCAGTTGTCTCTTTTTGGAGTTTTCGCTCTTTAGAAGTTTGTTGAAGACTTTCATACAAAACGGTTCATCGTACAACTATTTCTCCATGTGACTGATGGGTTATTTTATACAACAACAATCCTTAGATTTCGGAACCCAATTCCCTAAACATATACTTTATAAATATATATTTATACATTATTCGATAAATATATAATAAGAGCCTGGACTTTCGTGACCCATTAACTGTAAAAACAGTTCGTACAGGAACATCTAGGAACGAAACACTGACAGCAACTGCTAGGCGATTGCTAATGACTTAACGAAAGTAAAGTGATAGAATACTATACAATTATAAAAATAAACCTAAAAACATTAAAATTTGAATGATAAAGGAAATGGCAAAAGATGGGACAATACTATTAAGGACAGCATTAAAAATATAGATATTTGTTAATAATTTAGAAAACTTCTAATTTATTTATGAGGAATTATGAATTGTTGTTTTTAATTGCCCTGTAGTTAATCTTGAACATACTTATGACATAACTAAATAAAGCAATTATACAAATACTTATGTTAATCGATTATTTAACGACCCTTTATTCTTTTTTCAAAGAGTTGCTGTAGATTTTCGCATAATTGGGGCATTAAGGACTTACAAAGTAAAATTACATGCATCTGTGTTAAATACAGACCACGAATACGTACACGTTAATGACATCAAGTAACATAGTTATTAATCACTGAAGTTCCATTTTATATAAATAGAATAATGATTGTTTTTGTATTATTAATATTTTTTTTTTCATATCCCCTTGTTACAAAATTAATATATGTCACAATATATAGACCTAAAAACGAATCTATTTACATTTGCTTCATTATATTTAGCTTTGCTTTTATACAATACTATGTTTTCTACTAATAGTGATCTGCATTGTACAAAAGCACAATGATGTAAATTATACATTAATGAACTGAATTTATTAAAAGTAATGGAGCTCACCTTATTTAACGAAGACTTAAAACTAACTTACATCTAATGATAAAAACTTAAACTAAATCTTAACCTAATTTTCCCGGACAGTCTGTTGCTATCGATGTGGGAAGGGGGGTGGATAATGAAGTATATTTTTGTTTCACCAAAGAATTAATTAATTTATACCTCATGGCCAGATTGGGCATAGAAGCAGACATACCGACACGAACATTGCTGGGTTTGAAAAAAATGGTGAGACCTCATATCGACTAGTTCATTCAATTATCAGCCCCTGTAAGATAATGCGTCAGTGACACCTGTTACAATTAGCTTGATTTTCAGTAACCAATGAAGCTATTCACTTGCATATATTGAAACACAAGTCATGTTATAAATCATAAATGGCGAACTGGATTTCGGAAAGCT
Source organism: Acanthosoma haemorrhoidale (assembly GCA_930367205.1). NCBI lineage: Eukaryota > Metazoa > Arthropoda > Insecta > Hemiptera > Acanthosomatidae > Acanthosoma > Acanthosoma haemorrhoidale. Next base: position 33,336,405 of record OV884009.1, on the reverse strand, counting down.
CCCGTTTTGTTTTTCGAAAAATAAGCATCTGGATGCAATATAGACACAACATATAGAAGTCGAAGAAAGGAAAATAAAGATATTGATTGAAAGAGAAGGAGACACGGGATGATTAAGGGTAGCAGGGGTGAAATATTGTGATTCAATGTTATATTTGTGGATGCGGGACACGATGTGACTCAATATTAACCGTTATCATTTATCAACAGGGACAGGGAGAGAAGGAAAACTAGGGCTGAAGAGGTAGGGGCGGTATTCACAGGCCTCCGGCATTTCTAACAGGCCAAATCTGATAAGAAAGGAATCAATTTTTCTTTTCTTTTTTTTTATTACCTCTAGAATATAAATTTGGGGTTATCATTACGGTTGTCATTGATTAAAACTTTTGGCTCCGACAAAAAAATTAAAAAAGCATCGTACTTCTTTTTTCCAAACCTTATCCGCGATATATGGAAAAAGGGGTGGACCCCCCAGGCCCCAAAGGATATTCAATATTGGCTTGACGTTTGCCAACAAGATAAAAATGCTTTGGAAACTTTTAAATATATTTTCTTTTACTATACCATTTTTTTTTTTTCCATTTATTCATGATAAAATACTATATATATACTGTATTAACATATTACGATTGAATTCTGTATAAGTATTTAACTTGTGTTTATGCTGAGGTAAATTTCTCTCTTTCTAACACTCTCTCTCTCTCTCTAACACACACACACACACACTCTCACTATCTCTTTTTCTAACTCTCTCTCTCTCTCTCTCTCTCTCTCTCTCTCTCTCTCTCACACCCCCTCTCTCTATCACACACACATTCTCTCTTTATAATAAATATATTATAAAATAGTATATCCATACTAATTATTATTTACTTCTAGAGGTAAAGGTTTTTCTTTATGGTATGTGTCTTGTCGGGTTACTCTCTCTCGTGAAGATAAATATACTACTTGGATAAAGAAGTTTAGCTGTTGGTGTTTTGTTTCAGTTTTCCTATATACAAATAAGTGGATATTTAAAGTACTAATTGAGTTATCTTTCTGGTTTAGAATCATTTTGGCGTCTGGCAACTATATGTAATGAGCCCATGTAATATAAAATGAAGTGAAGAAATTCCCCCTCTCTCTAAAAAGCGAAAAGAATAAATAAACAATTAGGGAATCCGGTTAAGAAAACCATAAATTAAGATTGAGAGGTTATAACCTAGCGATAACCTAACTGCCCAGCGCCACCTACTAACTACGGTGTCAACCACAGCCAACCTTACCTCTTCTTGAAGTGAATTTTTATTTCATTTACAAAGTGATAGTCGCATTTGGGTATAGAAGTTTTTTTTTATTAAATTTTGCTATGAGTTATTTTAACTTATTATCGGAATGAAGGGAATGGTATAATAAAGGTATAATGTTGCCATTAAACACGCCATCGTCCTTTTGAAACTTTGAACTTTGAGGGAAGCTATTGAAAGGATTTCTTGGAAAATTAATTGGAGACATGGGTTTCTCAGAGAGTCTTAAACTGGCATTTACCCACAAAGGTACTTGTGTTATTTAGTTCTGGATAAACATGTTTACAATCCATGGAATTGATCACATCATTGAGACTGGAACTGTTGGGTAGGCAATTCTAATGTATATTATATAAAATTTTAAAGAGAGAAAAATAAAAGTATCATGCCATTAACCTTTTAACATGTATAACCCTCGTTCTATTTATGTTTCAGGCCATATTGAAGTCTCGGGAAGTTGCTTTCCTCCTAAAAGACTCCTCTGTTCCATATTCGATTCCATTTGTTCAAAATATGATTATGACTAATCATAAGTTAAATAATCTTTGTAGAGGAGAGTATTTTAAAAGCTTTATTATGAAGTACACAAAACACTGGTATATACAAATACAGAGATACTTTACAACATACTGGGTGGAATGTCTAGGGACGAGTGGGGTTTGGGGCTAAAGCTGAGACATATATGTATAAGAAAAGGGTAAAATTCTGGGAAGTAGGGAGTAAGGGAAATAAGGAGGGATGTGGCTGCTTACTTAAAAATAACAGGAACCATCAATGACTTCTATAAAGTCACGAGGCAGGTATACAGTTCTGCTCAAGCCCCTTCTACTTTTAGCATTATATATAATACTAGCATTATAATATTCTTAGCATTATAAAACGTAGGAACAAGTGGGGCCTGGGGCTAAAGTTGAGACACATATGTATAAGAAAAGGATAAGATTCTGGGAAGCAGGGAGGTCTTGGAAGGATGCGGTTGCTTACTTAGAAATAACAAGGGTTCTGCTGAAGCCCCTTCAACTTGTTCTTAGCATTATAAAACTATAGACTACTTTGAAATATAAATCCGTTATAATAAATGAAAATGAACTGCCATTGCAAAACTCACTGTTATACATATGTGCTAATACACTGTGGAAGGAATACTCAAGGAAAATGTTATTATATAGCTGTTAGACTGCACATCAATGATGTCTGTGTATTTCCAAAATATTTCCAAATTGTATCGTTTTTCACAATTTAATTCAGTTCAATTTTTGAGATTATAATTATAGATGTATGCATACTATATATGTACTATTAAAAAAATAAATATCGGAGAAAAATATCGTAAATAAATAAGTAGAAGGGGCTTGAGCAGAACTGTATACCTGCCTCGTGACTTTATGGAAGTCACATATGGTTCCCTGTTAATTTTAAGTAAGCAACCGCATCCTTCCAAGACCTCTCCACTTCCCATAATCTTATCCTTTTCTTATACATATAGTCTCAGCTTTAGCCCCAGACCACACTCGTGCCTAAACATTGCACCCAGTATGTTCTAACTGATCTCTTAATATTTGTATATGCCAGTGTTTTGATTGTACTTCATAATAAAGCTTTTCTTTCTTTTATTTTAAAAGTTTCTCTTCTACAAAGGTTATTCAACTGATGAAATGCGTAAACACGGAGATTGGTCAACCTGTCAATAAATTATTTCGTTTAAAATATGAAATTTTATTCTAAATCTTCAGTCTATTCGTTACAACTGCCTACCATACATTGCTTGTGAAAGTTCTGTGAGTATGCTAATTCTGCTGGTACCAAGTTGATAATTAACGACTTCACAACTGTAAAGACTTACAGTGATTAACTAATAAAAACAACTCATAATAGAATAGCTTACAGTAAAGACTTCATACAGGAGAGGTGACTAGTTAAGATGAATAGAGAGACAGGTATGGACTGTAGGTGAGAGGTTGCAGAATGAGTTTCAGTTCAGTTTTCTACTGAGTATAATTAGGACTGCTTGATTAATTTTACGCACGGGAGGTAAGGTTCAATGTGGCTTGTTTGTTCTTTGATTCGTAAGAATCCTACTGTTCTACCAAGGTTTTGCACGTGTCGGCATGATTGCCACAGGTCAGGGCAATCAAATGCATGGCATTGCTGGTGGGACGCCAATAGTCCAATGTTCATTTCTCATTTTGTACGTTTTAAGCCTACAATACACATTAATTATCTTTATTGGAGTGTCTTGTACTTGAAGACGTTTGCAGAAGACAGGATTTGTCACAAAAAAAACTGGCAGTTGTTCACGAAAGATCACAACACTCAAGGGTTGTAGAAATATTATTAATACATAGGGGTTATCAGATTCAATATTAAAAATTAAATATTAGATCAGTGCCCAAATCCTCATAAAGAGTTCGATCATTCACACGAGGTAGGACTTAAGTGTTATGGTACTTTGAGGAGGCTGACAGCAAGAGTGCATTAGTTACAATGTTGATGGAATATTTTCCACTTAGCTGGCGCATGATTGGAACAAGACTCCGTTTCCTGGATAAAAATGTAACACCTCACAGAATAGGTAATGGAACTATAGCAATCTTCGGAATTAGCCTTGTCTTTTATTATCTCCAAATTAAGACCTAATTGATCGTATACCTCAAAGGCTAGTCGTAAATAACATAAGACACTAGTCCGATTTTTTTTTAAATGTAACAACGCTTGAAGACACCTAATTTTAGATGTCAATCAGTATTCGATATTTTAAAATGAAAAACACTTTAGGTAGATTAGATATTGGAACAATATCTCTATTTATTTTCGATGGTTTACTTTTTTTATTGACATTTAGACTTCCTCTTGCTATGTAATACATCATATCTTAAGTTAAATAATCTTTGTAGAGGAGAGTATTTTAAAAGAAAAGAAAAGAAAGAAAAGCTTTACTATGAAGTACAAGCAAAACACTGGTATGTAAAAATGTTAAGAGTTACGTTACTACATACTGCGTGGGATGTCTAGGGACGAGTGTGGTCTAGGATTAAAGCTGATACATATATGTATAAAAGAAGGGTAAGATCTTGGGAATAGGGAGTAAGGGTAGTAAGGAGGGTTGCTTACTTAAAAATAACAAGAACCATCAGTGACTTCCATGAAGTCCCGAGGCAGGTATACAGTTCTGCTCAGGCCCCTTCTACTTTTAGCATTATATGTAATTTTAACATTATAACATTATTATCATTATAAAACTTTACATAATGTCACTGTAAACATCCCTGTATGAATCTACCAGGAGTCTGAATGGAATATTAAAATAAAGTATATTAAAGTTACACATTAGTTTAGGTCCAAGCCGTTAATAAAACACGTAACATCCCGTGTGGTAACTAATACGAAAAGTAATAAAGACAGTGAAGCTCTGTGGCGTAAATTAATTGTCTACAACGAATTACTGTCTCATTTGAAAATCAAAGTAGCGGAGATAAAAATCATTTTGAGAGAACCGACAACGGAGAATCACATTAATAATTCCTGTGAAATTCGTCCGGTGAAGACAAGAAGGATCCAGAGACCGTGACATATGTGGTTGAAAGTTTTGACAAGGAGATATTTTAATTATTTTTCTAAGAGATTAATTAGGCCCTGTATGGGACTGTGGAACTTGTGATGGGCCTCTGATATAGGATACTTTTACTTGGCGAGAAGTCAAAACTTTGTATTTTTCACTCCATCACGTGGAAAATATTCATATAAAGGCTACACAAAATAACTATTTGTTTATAATCACTATTGCATATAATTAGTAGAAAAGAACAGGAATGAGCACATGTCATAAAGACTTGGAAAAAGTCGAAGGTGACCTTGTAAATTCAGCCCATTTGTTTTTCCGTTGGTAAATTATGAGAATTTAGAAATGAGTAAATGTCGTTGAGGGTAGAAAGATGACAGATTTTCATTAAATATTTTTATGGATGACTTTTGGACATGCTATGTGTCTTACATTACATTACAATTACATGTCTACTGTGCTATGTATCAGGTTCAAAGAGCAATCAATATATTGATATTTCCTAACAATTATACCCTTATTATATTTATATTCTACCTTATACTTTAGTTATATTATATGTTGCTAGTAACTGTTTCACCAATTTTTCTTGCATCATTTTATGAACAATTTATGTTTCACTTTAATATACCTCTTATTTGAATTGTTGTTAATTACAAGCGTTGATACTAGGACTTGATTCAGACAGAGTATGCCGTTATGTATAATAAATTTTATGGAAATCTAATATTTTCGATAGAAAATTTCTTTGTAAACTCTCAGTTCCAAAGTTACCTTCGTATATGGTAAGGCTACTGATCTAAGGATCAACTAGCTGTAATTGTAAGTTACATGGTAATTACATGCAGTTGGCAGACGACAGAGCGCCTCTAAACTAAAACTAAAATACAATAATTACTTAAAATCAAAATACCTACTTAGGAAAACAGAAAAAAATAAGACTAATGCCCAATGGTACTTAAAAATAAATGATACATTATGCACAACGTTGTAATAAATTATTGTTTCTATTCTAACATTTTTCAAGAAACCTTTAAGTACTTTATTTTTCTAGGTTATGAATAAGGTCAATGCCAGTGTTATCATGTAGCCGGGAAATAGTTCTACGCTTGTATAACCTCAGGGGATAGTGATGCATATGTTGAAAGAGGTCTGACTAGCATTTTATAAACTATTGCTTTATATTTTATGAGCAAGTCAAAGAAACAGCGATCAAATGGCAGCCTTGCCTTTACCAAAAATTATTAACAGTCTTGGACAACTATTCACTATTGACTAAAACACGAGGGAGGTGACAATAATGTGGAGTTGAGAGGTCTCTGGGATGTTTGTAAATACTGTATGAATCAGAGAGTGAACGAAAATTGTAAATATGGTATGAATGAGATCAGTTATCACAATTACTTATTGCCCAATGAGGAAGAACCTGGAACCCACATACGAGGCTAAAAAGACAAGAACTAAACAGACGCTTTGGACAACTGTACAGACTACTTCTAAGGACAACCCATCTCTCAATAGAAAATAAATTACTTATCTACAAAGTTATACTTAAGCCAATCTGGACATACGGAATATAGCTATGGGGGACAGCAAAAAAGTCATCAAGCGTTTCCAATCCTTTCAATCAAAAGTCCTGAGAACAATAGTAAATGCCCCTTATTACGTCAGCAACAAAACCCTTCATAACGATCTTGATATACCGTACATTCTTGAACTCATCCCTTCCAAGTTCATGAAATTCCGTAGTAACCTATCCAAACCACCCTAATCCAGTAGCACAGTCATAGCACTGCACCAATCATCCCTATAATCCTCCTCGGAGACTGAAACGGCAGTGGCCTCGTGAATAAAGTTGTTAAAGATGTGAATTGACTAAATAAATTGGAGCTTTTGATTAGTGAATAGAATTGAAGATGATACTTCTCTCGTCAACCTAATACGATATCCCTATAGATAAAACAGTGTTCTTCTTATTTTTAAATCATTAGTTTAAGTTTCTGTAGCGTATTATCATTTATCTTGTTGTGTATGTATGTTTTATGGAAAGAATCAGCTAAAAAGAATTTGTGTTAACAACTGAGTCCAGCTAGAGTGAAAACTTTCAGACAGATCAGGCAGTAATTTACGTATCCATAACTACGAATGTTTGACTACGGATCCACTAAATACGAATGTTTGACTACGGATCCATAACTACGAATGTTTGACTACGGATCCATAACTACGTATCCATAACTACGGATCCACTAAATACGGCATGAGTTAACTAATGCGACGAACGGGAGATAATGGCTGAATTATTGCGGTCTGGTTAAAATTGCTTACATACGGTTGACGTTTTTGCCCCGGATGCTGGGGGATGTTGGATTATAGCATTGAGGTTAAGCCAGCCTGGCAAAACAATCACTCGTAACTTGCTTTTTGCACCGGATGAACAGACGCACCAGGACTAATGGCCTTAGCAAACTGAATTATACACGATATTATTTTCTCTTATTAACTTCTCAGCGGTGTCCGGATCGGGCCGTTTTTGCCCTCATCTCAATGGGGCCGAATTGATCGTCTCCTTGCCGGGTCCAGGTTCGAGTGACCCTTACTGACTTTTTCCTTCGGTTGTTACAGGCTTAAAAAGATAACAGCCTGGAAGGTTCTGTGGTAGAATGGAATACCTATTTTATGAGGATTCGATTGTTTTTTTTTCAAAACCTGAAACCGTATATGAAGTCCGGACCGGGAGTAAGTCCACCAGACAGTACTTTTGGGCAAAAACTTCAGGGTCCTAAGTTTAGGTCTAAACGATGAAAAAAACGCATTAGGTTTTAGAACAGACCTTGATCCAAATGGGTCAGATTGATTTTTATTGAATTATCTGTAGTCAAATTTAGATGAATTTTCAAAATGCTTGGACGGGAACCCTAATTTCATGAACGAGTTGAAGAGGCCGAACAGCAAGAAAAGCTAAAATTTTTGGAACAATGCTTTATTTTACACCAAAAAAAAACAAAAACCGTAAGGTAGGTATGCTAATTCTATGATTATTCCCAAAATGTGTCACGCCAACAGTGCTGGTCAGCTCCTGGAAAAATTTCATATATTTTTCTGGTACGTATTCAGATCTTTTTTCACCCTAAAGGAGCTTACGGACTGATCATCTCTAAACGTGAATAGATGTATTCCACCTTCTAAACAAAAAATATATCGATAAAGCGATTTCGATAAAAATTGGACTGATGGGTTTCTTCCATAAACCCACTCATATATTATGGGTGTTTGCACATTTGCACCACATGGCTGTTCGGCCTGGAGACAGAAACATTTGAATGGAAGCATTTTACATCACCTGAAGACATTAAAAATACTGCCAACTCCAGGAAATATGACTAAATATCACTAAATAATAAAAAAATTAAACGTATTTCAATGATGTGGAGTAAGGTGTCAAATTAAACAATTTAACTCCGCGATTAACAAAATGTATAACTTGTTGGGAGTATGGTGGAGTGTACCTTGCAAAAACAATTAAAAAATATATACAAATTGCATTTTCAGCCATTGGTCTGTCTGTCTGTTTTTTTTTGAAAAATGAATAATTTATGTAAAATTTGTAACATGGTATAATATTTTAAGGTTAATTTGTAATTTTTAATTTTAAGATAAATTTTTTCTTTTACTTTTTATTTATGGACGAGAAATTGTTCTGAAATTATGACCACTAGAAAGATTTTGAAAAATCTATATATTTTCCTGAATCATCTAAAGTTCATAATAGTCACATAACGATTTAAACCACAATATATTCCTGTTGTTTTTTTGTTTCATTTTATGTGCAAAAAAAATAATCGTATCAATTCACAGCAGTCTGACGCTAGTCACAGTTGTGAATTTTTGTTTTCTTTTTTACAATTATTATTTTTTTAAACTATATGCGATTACTACCATTTAATTGTTGAATTGATAAACCAAAGCAACAACCGTCTAAAGTAGTAACCACTCATTATTTATGCATTTAATTTTATTACTATTAATTTTCCCTCTTTTTTTATTTATTTAATTGTGTATTGTGATTTATTTGTTATTTAATTTTATTTATGTTATTTATTCAAACAAATTCTTGAATGATAAATTTTTAATTTGAGTTATACCTTTTATATTTTAAATATTATTTTATTTTCTCCCCTCACTATACATCATATGTATTGTTTATTTTTTGTTGGCTGGTGTAAACAATTAATTTGTTTGTGCGTTGTTATTATTCATAGGGGACATTGTCCGAGAATAAATATATTTATCTATTCTAGTTCGGAATCGGTTTACCTATATCAGAATATTAAATGATTGAATCCGTAAATAAAAGATTACAATAAAACAAATTGCCTGTTTTTTTTTGTTATTGACCGATAAGGTATAACAAATAAAGTATATTTTTTTTTAATCAAAAGTACCCAAAATCTTAAAAGTTTTATGACACTCACGTCATATATCTTATACCTCTCGTTATTGTTTCTCACTTTTTTCGGTTATACACGGGAACATACTATTTAATATATAATCGATGTAATAAAGTTTTATTAGGAAAATTAATGTGAACAAATTAATTAAAAAATAGTTGACCACTGGCAAGGCTACTGATCCATGGATTAACTAGTTGTACAAATTGGCTGTGTTTGTCAATCGGTGGTAAAAGATGCCCAGTTGTGGGGAAGGGAGGAGAGGTGGGAGAATAAGGGATGGTCTATTGGGATTCAGGAGTCGTCTTCCGGGGAAGACAACAAATCTATCAATTAAGAGACAAATACGTGGGAAGAAGTCTAAAGACTGGTGGATTCAATAACAAGGGTGTCAAAATAAACCATCCCCTCTCTCTGACTTTTAGTAACAACAATATGTATCTCACCTTCTCATCAGTGACAAGTTGGCGCACTAATAGGGTGGGGGTCTAATCTATTCTACCCATGAAATATTCAAGAAAGCTTATAAACTATTCAATATAACACATCCTTTCTCTTGTTCACTATCAACAAATATATAAATCCTAAATTAATAAATAAACTGAAAATTTTTTCAATACTTATGAAAATTAGTTTTTCTAAAAAGTTATATCGAATAATAAATATGAATGAATTTCAATTTAAAGATACTATCATTCAAAGCTGTTTCGCTTTATTTTTTGGATTGTTGCCAATGTTATTGTATTAATTGTTTTTTATGTAAATAAATTTATGTTTTCGTCATAGGATGCCTGAATAGGTGAGACGTCAACTGTTGATGTAATATCATTTATAGTAGATTTAAAACTTTTGTTATAAAAAAATAATCTTCACACACTATAAATATCTATATATAGTCTCTTTTTGAATGTTACTCAGACAAGGGTGAGGCTGTACTCCCAAAGAGGCACAGGGTGACTGTCTTTCGTCTGTGTGTTCTGCGGTTTGCACCCCTAAAAGTAATAAGTTTATCTAAAATTTTAAAAGAGTATCTTACCACACCCTTTTTTAATTCATTTTAATGTTTTACTTATATACATTTTTTTATCTGTTGAAAAAGCGATATTTACTGACCAGGAAAGGTTAAAAAAAATTGCCGAGTTTTTAAGAAACTCAAACCGAGGTCATGTGTATTGATAATGTTCGTTTAATTTTTACGTCCTCTATTTCGTTGATATTTATTTAGAAAAATACAATCTGGTCCATAATTGATTGTTCTTGAAACATAATAAATCCATCCTTGAATAGCAGGTTTACTATTCGCAACATCTTAAACCTCTTACATTACGTTACATTAATGATTACAACATTATAAATATTTACACATGTAAATATATAAAACAAGGCATACATTAATAAACATATACTACCGTCGAAGAAATTATTCCATGCCGGTCTTCTATTTATTTTGTACTGACTCTTGAGTAAAGATACTAATTGACTGAGTAGTTGTAATCTTAGTTTCTTGTCTCTCTCTCTCTCTCTCTCTCTCTCTCTCTCTCTCGCTCTCTCTCTCCCCTCTCTCTCCCCTCTCCCCCTACTTCTCTCTCTTCCTCACTCCCCCCTAACTCTCACTCTCTCTCTCTCACCCTCTCTCTCCTCTCTATATTCCAGTATGGCGATGCATTGGTTAATTAAGGTCTGACAAGCATTTTATAAACAATTGTTTTATATTTTATTGGCAGATTAGACGTTTTGAAAAGGAATGAAAACATCCTTGCCTTTTGCTCTTATAGAATTAATGTACGTAAATGTACTCAACAGTGTGGGTCCATTCCAAGTTCAGTATTTCTTAAATTAATTTGGCCTAATGTTTAGCAATATATATTGAGAGAGATAGGTATCATATATACAGTTTTATTAGCCTGATTTGTATCAACCTTAACGCTAATACCTTTTTTATTTTCAATGGCACGTCCGAACCAGGCTGAAGGGAAGCACAGTGGCTAAGGACATAAGCGGTTTAAGTATTAGATGGCCTCATGAAAGGTGTTATTAAGACCAGGGAGGATACTCCGGCAAAAGAGGGTGATTGATCCTCGACAAGAAGTGTGGGGATGTAGGGGGGGGGGGCAAACGAGGGCTTCGCGTGCTCCAGTGCGGAAAACATACACGCTCCACGCCATGCTCACTCCATAGCCCCCCACCCCCATCATTTTGGCAGGCACACACGGACATATGGATCCGGCGAGAAACATTGACTGACAGAGACAGAAGATCTATAACATATTTATCTTCCCCCAAGACTGTATCCTCCTCTAGTTCCCCGGTTGAGGTTATAAATATCATTGGAACAGTGGCATGTCTCAATGTACATATGGGCGTGTTCACTCCAATGCCGCTTTTATAATACTTATACCACAGGTTTATAAATCATTATTCGAAGAAAATTACGTTATTTCCTAAAAGGGCAATAGATAATTCTGAAAACTGAACTCATTTATACCTTATTTACATATTAGCCTTTATTCTATCCTTCGTACATTATATAATATACATTCATACAATATGGACATATGAGTATAGGAATAAGGACATATAAGGACCCCTCTCCCACTTCATCCGCTGTAATGCCATTTGGAGAAGGATTGGGGAGATGATCCATGCTACTCCTGGATCTCCATAACGTAAGGGCAGCGGAGGCTAAAAGAAAGATGTTCCGTACATGGAAGATCATAATTTTACCCGACATGGTCAGGGTAGTCGTGAATTGTTAATAGATATTCAGAAGGCTGTAGGACTTAATATCCGGAGGAGAGTCCTCTTAGGTCCCGCTAGGCCACAGGTAACGGCCTGAGATCTGAGCAAATACTCGAGTCGAAATTATGTGTTTGAATTGGGCCTGCTCCAAGGCAGAGCATATGAGCACAATGTGTCTTCGTCTCCACAATGGGGACAGTACGGGTAGATACCTACTCCAGGTAGGAGCAGATGCTATCCTATCGAAAATATGTAAAAAAAGTTTTTTTGATTGACTGAATTTGGAATCTTAGAATAGCATATTTAATTTGACATGGACTCGAGCCCAGTACCTCATAGATCTGCGGTTTGATACTCTGATTCTGAGCTGTCCCTGCACATTATAATAACATAAACAAATACAATGTATGATTTATTTAAATTAAAAACTTATGAAAATTCAGAGTATGAACATTTCTGGCAGAATCTCTCTATCTCACACTATCGCAATATATTTAAAAAACATTTATTTACGTTCTAAGGATTCTAGCAGATTGGACTGGCAACACACGGGTTATGGATCATGAATTTAATTAATCCTTATTGTTGCAAAACTTGGCGGGCCAGGGAGGATTGGGCGGACCGCAACATGTTAACATTATTCGACAAGATATATTCCCAGGAGCGGCAACTTGATCCCCAATGACTTCTCTACCCCTGCCTACATCTGATTAGCTTGGTTAAAACTTATCTACCTTCAGGCTTTATGATTGCTCGAACTTAAACCATGGAAATTCAGCCTATGTAATTGAACTTGGGACCGTTGATATTTTCATGAAGCCCCTTACAGTTCCTTCAAGTCGCCTTCTCTTTCAATTTCCATGCCATTTGACTTGTTAGCCCTACTTCTCTGATGATATTAACTTCTCTATATAATCTCTATTAATTTAAAATTATCAGTGAATACGGCTGTATTTTTGATGGTTAAAACAAAGAACCTGAATAGGAATAAAATCAAATCATGTTTCCCATGAATAATAACAAAGGACAAATAAATACAGCTCTGGCCAACAAATTAAATAAACGTATTTGCCATAAAATGAAGATTATCGTTATTTTATATTTATGTTTAACTATTAATAAGTGACGTACCAGATACCAATACTAAAAATTTGTACCATTCTAGATGCGTATTTGGCAAATTTACATTATGTGTATTTTTAAAATTATTTATATTAGATTTTATTTTATCAATGATTCGGGGCCGATTTGGTTATTGATGTTGCACTTAATTAAAATATAAACTTTTTTCTATCATACTGAGTTGGGTAGAAAATTCATGATGAAAGATTTACAAAGTGACTTGATGGTCACGAATATGCCATGTCAGAGGAGCTAGATTTGATAAAATGAAAAAAAACACGAAACATTTTTTTTCTTCCAAAATATTTGTGAACATATGGTTTGTTTTGAAAATGTACGTTTTCAAACCTTGCTAGGTGACCTAAAAGAAGAAAAATAATACAAATCGAATTGGAATTTTTATGGAATAATACGTTTTTAATAATAACATCCGACAATACTCCTAAAAATAGAAAATTATTGGTGATGTTATAATAAATAAATTCTTTGGTGTTAGCCTAGTTGTGGACTTAAGTGCCAATGAAAGTTTTGATAAATAATATCTAAAGCCACTTTTTGAAACAAATTTTATCGGGAATGCGCCCCCACGTGGGATGTGCACGCTTGTGCAAAGAATATAATCGGCAACTCATTAGACCATTTTAGGTAAACACGATCCGTTGAATGAACATTTTATTTACTCCACAATCCTCTCTCAATAAGAAGGTATAATGTTTAGGCCGAATCGAAAATTTTATTTTTGTGCAACTGATTTGTGGATCCGTCCCCAGTGTGCACTGGTCAGTTTTCTACCCTCGTGTCCAGAGTGTCTGCGGCTCTCACCCTCTCCTTCAGGGTCCATTGTGGTGATGCGGCTACAGGAGTAACATGGGTGATTTCCCTAATATGCTTCCTCCTCCATAGTCGGGAGGTGACAATTCTGTGAATGAATTTGGGGGATCCTTCGGGTATGTTTACGTGTCTTTTTCTATGAAGCGTGGGGGACTTCCCAAGACTCCTCTTTCGCACACGAGGGAGGTGACAACCATGTGGATTTGGGAGAACTCTGGGCTGTTTGTAAATACTATATAAATGAGCGAGTGAATGAAAATTGTAAATATGGCATGAATGAGATCATTGCCCAATGAGACAGATTGTAATTTTATCATAATAAATTTGTTGTTGATCTCAAAAAAATAAATATTCTATGGATATGTCTATTGTAAATATGCTATGATCACAATATCTATCGCCCATTTAGGGAAGGTTTTATAAAAAAAAAATGGAATATGATGGATTCATTTTAAATTTATGTTTTTAATCAATGCTGCATGTGCTTAAGGGTTAGTTTGAATCGGTTTTTAATTAAAATGTTAATTAAAATAAATGCTTCAAAGGTTTCAGTGTAAAAATTCATCTAGTCAAGTTTGAGTAGCGAACGCATGAGAATAAATAGAAATGCAGTCTAAAAACAATGGAACGTGTTGGGTCCAACCGCTGGCCAGTCGTTGGAACAAGGGATCGGTTTTGGACCACTGTTAGGGCATCAGTGCCTCCCTTGGTAAGACTGAAGAAACAGTTCTTGTGTAATTAGTGGGAGGACAGTAGGCTATTGATTCAGTGGGCACTGGCATCCTTATCCCTTCCGAACGGCTTTGATTATGTCGACCATCAAAGAGGACAGACCTGCCCATTGGCAGCAGCAAACCAGTCAGCCGACCTCAGCTATTGCCCTTACCCTTTGTCGTCGTTTATGTTTATTTGAGTTTAACGCCCTACTCCAACCGTGAGCGGCGTAGGTTGAATATATACACTTGTATACCGTTTTTAACCAGACTTTTTTCCAAACAAGTACGGGCTAATCGACATTTATAAGTGAAACTATGTGTACTACTGCAATAACAGTAAAAATTAACTGATTGATCTACTATTTCTCTAACATTTGAATTGAAGTCCCACATCACAGCCTTTCTCTTCTAAAAATCTTCTGATTTTTTGACATAGTTGAGGACACATTGAAAAAAAATAAGTTGCCAGAAGAAATCCGAAGATATTCCAGTAAGCAACAACAGGTTTTTCGCCGATTATGCCTCACAATCAATTATCGCGATTACGTCGATTTCATTCAATCGATTAACAATAGAAAACTTTGAAGATATCAAAATGCAACAAATAGCTTCCCTACTATTTATTTATTTATTAGTAACATTTTCGGGCTATCATCTTCGGAGACAAACAAAATTAATAAGTTAATGTTAAAACAGCTATAAAACCTGCATAAAACAATTTAATAGTTTATAATGGCACATAAAGTTTTAATTTTTAATTCATTTTTGTATTGAAACCTCTATCTTATGTATTATAAAGTAAAAGTTTAAGTAACATTTTGGTCTTATGGCCACTATTATAACTAATTATTTAAAATTTCAATATCAAATATAATAGGGTTGTTAAAATAACCGTCTTTACTTGTTTAATGTCTGTTCCGAAGTATACAGGGGGTGGGTTTCAAAGCAGTATTGTGCTCAATATTTCTTGATATGATGTGAGGGGGATGTTGATCTCTATGCTTTCTAAGTTATTGAACATTTATTATTGATTGTAGCAAAGCTACTTTATGTGGAACACCCGGAAGTCCTTCCTTTTGAAGATGTTTGCAAAATTGACTTTTTGCTTCAAATGTTGTTTTTATCTGATAAATAATTTTTTATTGGTTCTGAAAATATATATTATAAATACATTATTTTTTATGTATGCCAGGTGCAGTACTCACACATATAGTGCAGTCGTTTTTTTTCCGGCTTGACAATAGTTGTAAGGAATCCTGGTGGGATGTCTGTACCGTTTCAATGTGTGAATTCGAATGTTAGACATTATTTTGTTTTGTAGCAGCACTATGCTCCGAATATCTGACATATTGACAGTAACGCTACAGTTTTCTGTTGAAATTCGGCGTTTTTGAGACTTTGAAAAATTAAAAAAATTATCAAAGCAACTTTGTTTGTTAATAACCAGCACACTGCAGTCTTGTCATCCCACCCAGACCCCGACATAGCATCCCATAACCTTCAAAAACACTTTGACGAGATCGAGTATTGGTGCAATCAATGGCGGATCAAAGTTAATGAAGCAAAATGCTCCCAGATTACCTTCACCCTTTGTCGCAAGACTTGTCCACTAGTTTATTTTAATTCTATTCCTCTCCCTGTAACCGAGACAGTACGGTACTTAGGCTTCCATCTCGACAAACGACTGACCTGGAACCCACATACGAGACTAAAAAGACAAGAACTAAACAGACGCTTTGGACAACTGTACAGACTACTTCAAAGGACATCCCATCTATCAATAGAAAATAAACTACTAATCTACAAAGTTATACTTAAACCAATCTGGACATACGGAATAGAGCTATGGGGGACAGCAAAAAAGTCGAACATCAAGCGTATCCAATCCTTTCAATCCAAAGTCCTGAGAACAATAGTAAATGCCCCTCATTATGTCAGCAACAAAACCCTTCATAACGACCTTAATATACCCTACATTCTAGAACTCATCCCTTCCAAGTTTATGAAATTCCACAGTAGCCTTTCCAACCACCCTAATCCTGTAGCACAGCCTTTGCACTGCGCCACTCATCCCTATAATCCTCCTCGGAGACTGAAACGGCGGTGGCCTCGTGACCTGCTATTCGCGTGACAGTGGGAGTCCTGGGAATGGCCAGTTTCTCCAATCATGTCCTATTGTATGAATGAGCGCGTGAATGATGAACTGTAACTATGGTATGAATGAGATCATTTATCTGTATTATTATTGCCTTATAAAAGGCAGATTGTAATTATTGCACAATAAAGAACTTGACTTATTAATAACTGTCACATTTTGTGAACATCCACATTCAACAACTCTGACAAACTGCTCTTTTAAGAAATATTGCGAATAATACTAGATATCGTTTCTAGATTTCACAAGTCTGAAAATCTATTTGGATCAAAAATCTACATCGTCTTTGAAGTTAAAACGGCGATAATGGAATCCTATCAAAAATAAAGGACACCTTGTTTTATTAGCAATTCTTAGTTCTTATAGTAAAGCAATTTGTAGATAAATAGGACACACTCCGGTATTTGATTGCTCACATCATTTCTTCTCAACGTATATAACTTCAATTAAACAGGTTCTTAACGCGTAAGTATTGTTATTACAGTTTGGTTAAATACTGCATAAACCTAAGAAGCTTAAAAATTTCCGAAGTGAGATCTGTGTCGGGAACTTGTGTTGTTCTGTCGCACATTATGTAGACAATTAAAAGAGTGTATTGACCATCCCCACCGAGGGGTGCTCTAAGGTTCAGCACCGGTTAACAAAACACTTGCTCTGTTACATCTGCTTCCTCCCGGTTTGGGATTATCGCTGGCCTTGCCGATGTCTAGGGCACCCCCCTATTCAAAATTCAAACTTGTTCGTGATATAAGTGGATGAATGACAGTCTGCACTCAAAGAGAGACCGCTCATTGTTAGTATGCATTTGGGAAACAAAAAAAATTCATAATGGTGCTCAACAGTTTTCTTGAAAACATAATGCATATAATACTTTTTTTTAAACCGTAACGGTATGGAATTGTATTTAACTATCCGAATTACCTTAGCAGCGGGTAAAGCTACGGTGTTCATTGGTATACCTTTTTAAAAAGGACATATACCGCCTCACTGTGGATTCGGAATGGAATTGTCGCTTGCTTTTCCAGAGATACCAGGATTACACCACCACAAAATAAGACTCCAGTTTGAGAAAGCCAGAACTCTCATCAACCATTATGTAAGAAGGTGGGAGATTACCCGGATCAGGAAAAAGTAGAATCTCTACTACAAGTTGTCGACGAGCAAACATATTGTCCCCACACTACTGGACATTGCCGCCTGATAAGATATTCAGGAAATTTGGAATCAGACAGGATGTCCAGCAGTTAGTCCACCATAAACTCAGCATATAACTGGAGGAACATCAAACAATACCAAAAGGCACACCTCTGTAGGAAAAACTCTACCAAAAGGATTTTAGGATCTTTAACGGACAGCGGTCTTCATCTAGGCCTCTGGCGTGATTATCTGATGCGGTGAGCTTTTACAAAAAAAAAAAGAAAAACAGATGAAATTCCAAGGATTACTATCACTTACATATTCCTAACGGTTATGGTTGTCGAGATATGTTTATCTCAACTTTCCATGAGATGGCTTCCAAGTTATTAAAATATCAAGGCTAAAATATCTCATAGCCAGTAACTGGTGGAATGCATATATAAGCGGAAAAAATGTAGGGGGTTCCATCCCCTTTAAAAGAGTAGGCAAACAGAAATTGTAACTCTTTAGTTTGAGAATTTACAGGCTAAAAACGAAGAACAAATAGTAAAACGGCGAAATTTTCATCTGTTTTCCTTTCTAAAAAAAATATCCCTTTGTGCTAATTAATCACAGCGCCACAAACGTCCGTGCCTGCCACGTGAACACCCACACAAATGAGCTTATGTGACGTTTTCTATACTGTGCAGTATCACTCAGCATCTTACGTAAAATTTGAAGATAAACTTCGCAAACGATTCTAATAATCCCGTTTTTTTTTCTTTGTAAATTCAATAGATGAATCACTACTTCAGATACTCATTAGTAAGGATGCCTTGAAGGGTCCTATCTTGCCTAGGAGAGCGCTGGAGCAGTCAGATCTGGCTACTACAACGAGGATGATCACCACCCCAAATACTGACCTAGCTCGTCAAGGCTTAACTTGCGTTATTTACAAATCCATGTTTGGGAATACATGCCTTTCACAGTCTAGAAATGGAAGGACATAACTAGTACTATTATGCAGTGAACAAAACTTGTTAATCCATATGGATCATTAACCTTAACTGAATTGAATTTGTTTGAATTTATAAGAGTATAAATGGATTAAAATAAGTTTTTTTTTATTGTTGGCCCATAAACACTATAATTTGGAATAACTTCGACGTTTTTTTTTTGCGTTAGGGGATACGATTTTAGTCCTTTACCATCTGTAAAAACTCAGAACATTAAATCTTAAATAGGCCCCGAGTGGGACTTGAGGAATCATAAAATTTATTAAAAAGGGTACACTTTTTTAACTTTTAATTTTTTTTTTATACTTTACCTACTGCATAATCAGCATATATCGAGGCCTCTTCCTCGGAGTTTGTCTTAATTAATTCCACATCTCCTAAACTCGATGACCAAGGGCTTTTCTGTGGTTGGTGGTCACTTGGAGCTCCTGGTAACCGCTAGGTCGCGACTGTGTCATAAAGAAAGATTAATGAAAGGAGTGTGTTTGAATTTATCTTTAGAGTTTCAGATGCTCACTTATCCAGTGACGCGGCTGACAGAGGAGCGTGGGGGACTTCCCAAGACTCCGCTTCCTCCTTCGCACGTGAGGGAGGTGACAACCATGTGGACTTGGGAGGTTTCTGGGCTGTTTGTATATATAGTATGAATGAGCGAGTGAATAAAAATTGTAAATATGGTATGAATGAGATCATTTATCACAATTAATTATTGCCCAATGAGGCAGACTGTAATTTTATCATAATAAAGTTGTTGGTACAAAAGATGATAGATTGAATAATTTTTTCGATCCCTATCGCAGAACATATAAACAGATAGACAGAAGAAAGAGAAAAAGTAGCGCCTCTCCCTTCGGGCTTGGCAATAATGATGAAGCAACTAATTTGGGGAAGTACTAAATATTGTTCTGAAATTTTTTTTTTCAGTATGCTCATACATGTTATACATTCTCTTGATTCCACCAGTTCCTAGGAAAGAAGAAGTGTTTTGGGCAGTGATGAATGGTAATGGGACAGCCAATACGACCTAATTGACAGGACTCACAGGACGCCCTAAATCAAAAGGGGGAAAAAAGTAAAAAGCGGAGAACATGTGGGTGTAAATAATGTGTCCTTTGATAGGTAGAAAGGGTGGGGGGGGGGTGGTATAGCAACAAGCTCGCCACTGAGGAATAGGAGAACTGTCACCGGGCAAGAAGAAATGGTCGGGGACGTAACGGATCATCCATCATTGCTTTATTGATCCTCCCGCACTCCGCTTTTGAGGGATGAACATTTTCTTATTATCTCAGCCGAACACATCGGTTAGGATACCTTGCGCCTCACCGGTCATCCCAGATGTTTTATTTTGAGTAGTGGAATCCACGCACGGTTTCTCTTTTTTTCCCACCAGTAATTAAGAAGAGAAAAAACAATTTGTTTTCACTACATATGTTCCTCTTGCAAGTTATTGTTATAGTTTATGTTCCATTGATTTTGAAGTGCACAACTAGAATATTTAGGGCGTACCCAATGCTTTAGGAGTATGCAATAAGTCAAAACGTCGATTTCTTTATTTAGATACTTTCCTCTACATGATGGCAAAATATTTGCAAAACCTGAAGAATGAGCTTCTACTATGATGATACACTAATCAACCTGACACACCTCCTCCAAAACATCTCAACTTCTGCTATTAGTAGCTGTTCATGCTCTGTCCTTCGGTTTCTAGGCTTCCATTTTGGTAGAAGACTAGCATGGTACCCACGCACGAAGCTGTGAAGACGATTACTGAATACCGAATCAACAGCTTTATTGTGATCTGCTTTATTGGGCAATAAGTAATTGTGATAAATGATCTCATTCATACTATATATACCAGTCTTCATTCACTCGCTCATTCATACAGTGTTTACAAACAGCCCAGAGACCTCCCATATCCACATGGTTGTCACCTCCTTCGCATTCGAAAGAGGAAGCGGAGTCTTGGGAAGTCCCCCACGCTCCTCCGTCAGCCACCTCACTGGATAAGAGCCAGCGGAGGCTGACCAAGAGCGCGAGAGCCACAGACGTTCAGGACATGATTGGAGAAACTGACCATTGCCAGGACTCCCACTGTCACGTATTTATAGCAGCTCACGAGAAGACGATTACTTAACATTCATTAAAGCAACTTTTTATACTTGTTCAAAGAACATCCCAACTGTCAATTTAAAATATACTATTAACTTACAAAGCCAATCTGGACATACGGACAAGAATTATGGGACACAAAAAATTGGTCAAATATCAAGTGTATCGAATCCTTTCATTCAAAAGTCCTGAGAACAATAGTTAATACCCCTTATTACGTTTTAGTTTTAAAACCAAATGAAAACTTTTATTTTCATATGAAACGAAAATTTTACTATTTTTATATTATACCACTCGACGGTTGAAGCAGTACGGCAGAAATTTAGAATGTTTAAAATTTGCCCTGTCCCAATTGTCGCATAGAGGACTTTTCCCTATTTGTTCATTACTATGTCTAGCAGATAAATAAACAATAACTGACCCATTTATTTTTATTTAAATACTGGTATTAAATGACACAATATCCTTAGACCTATATGGTAATACTAGTCTTAGGATTGTAGTAAAACTGCAATATCACTCAGCATCATACGTAAAATTTGAAGATAAACTTCGAATCGTCTGTCTAGTGGTCCCGTTTTTTTCTTTGTAAATTTCACTATTGAATAGATGAATCCACTACTTCAGATACTCATTAGTAAGGATGCTTGGAAGGGTCCCATCTTACCCAGGTGATCGCTGGAGCATTCAGAACTGCCCAGCACAACGAGGATGATCAGCCATTCAAATACTGACCTAGCTCGTCAAGGCTTAACTTGCGTTATTCACCGTCCTACTCAGTAGTCCACAGGACATTTTAAAGATTGCACTGCTTTGGTTGTTGGTTGCGTTAAGATTGTTTTTTTTTCAAAACGAGAATGTTCTCACCTGTGTACCTGTCTTTTATGGTCCCTAAGAAACGTCTGACCTAGAGACATGGAATTCTACGTGTAGGTCCCCATTGAAGTTTTCAGAACCCGAAAAATACTGCTATTTCCCTAAAAACTATTGAACAATTAATTGGTAATTAAATGAAAAAAAAATGGTCAAAAATTAGTGACAGTCAAATTATACATCCTGATTAACAATAGGACGCCCTTAATTTTGTAATGGATCTCAGTTGCTTTGATTTTTTTTTTAATTGATCAGGTAAGAAACTCAGATAATTAAACGGTAGATCTTTTTTTTTTTTTGGGGGGGGCTTTTTCTTCTTCTTCTTCTTTTTTTTCTTCTTAACTACTTCGATGTAAGCAAAGCGGTTCTTCGAGAAAACCCTTGTCGAGAGGTTAGGGGTGCCCACTGGGAGGTAGGGACAGTTAGATCAGGTTAATAATGTGGGAGCTTGGCTATTTGTCTGGAGGAGAGCCTGGTTCAATTAAGCCCCGTGTCGCCCTAAGACGCCGGCCAAAACTAAATTCAAAGCCTGGCACCATCCTTCAGGAGAAACCGGCCATAAATAAACAAGCCTTTAGGGGGCCCCTTTGTACTTGCCCGCCCCCCCTGGGCAAAAATACTTAAGGGGCGGCGAGGCCTTAGACCTTAATTAAGAGGTTGCTTAGTCCGACAGTTCAATTAGTCCTTAGCGGTGCCCGCACATTTGTTTCGGCCACCTTGAGGACCGACCTTGCGCTCCTTGGGCCCACCTCTATTCCAGCCGACCGCCGACCGGAGTCGCTACACCGGGGAGATAAGAAACCTCGACGGGGCAATTCTTAATTGCTTCAACATCCAGGGTTAAAACTCACCCCCAAGCCCGAGTAATCCACCCTAATCTAAACGTAAACACTTAAACCACCTATATACCTCAGGTCTGTAAAATGGTTTTTGTTTTAACAAAGTTACTTTTTCATGCTATATTGGTTTGCTATCTTAGAATTTTAATCTATGTTTGCTGTAAGGTGACCAATACAATAATGGATTAATAAAAATTGAAAATATAATATTCAAAAGTGTGCTGTTATACTCTTTTTATTGTTTTCCATTCTTATTATTTATTAGGTTAAATTTTAACTCTTCTAAATATGAAATTTTATGTATATTGTTCGAAATTATAGGTGAAACATGACTGAAGATGGTATACAAGTAAAAAAGATTTATTGGGAGAGACTCCAAGCTTCTTATACTAACATATATAAGTAAAAAACTTAACTTTAAATAGCAGAACTTAATTATTATTATAGATATTATTGAAACAGCAATTTTGAAAAAAAAAATTTTTATTTGAAGTGCAACTAATTGATCCAAGTAGTCTCGCCATATATTTTTATTAACTAATTTGTATATATTATTTCTATTTTTTAACATATACGTATATCATGCACTGATAATATTCATAAACGTAGAGTATTTTTATCAAAATCATTAATTTAGTGAAAAAAACAACTGAAAAATAATAAAGAATGAAGAGGAATAAAATAGCAAATAGCTATAATATATTACGAGAGTTAAGCGTAAATACTAGCATTTCAATTCAGCTATGAGAAGCTATGAAGAAACAAAAACACAAGTCAAGCAATGATTACACCCTTGAGAGCGCTGTCAGCCTATCACCCCGAACACAAGAACTGTTGTGTGGCTTCAAACGGCTAAAGTGGATCAACTACTAGTCAAACATTGGAATGACAATTTATAATAAATTTTTTGTCAATCTTTATCTTAACTTGATCTTAATCTTATATCAACCTGAAGTCAAGATTTATAAAATTAACGATAACTTTACCAACCAATTTAGACAATTGACAAGCTACCAGACAGTTGGTTGTCGTTTACGTTTGTACTTAGAAATCTAAGTTTAGTTTTGTGTCTAACCACTCGGTTTCCTCTGTAATCATACAATGAACAAGAAAGATTCTAGCTTCATGGAGGCTTTGTGAATCCCAAAGGTTTTCTGGCCTCAGGGGGGGGGGACGCCTGCCACATACAGCCTCGTTGAGATTGTGGCATTTGATACTTCAGTGCCCTATACACACAAAATACAAAAGGAACAAACAAATGAAGATCAGAAATGCTTCATAGACAATGCATTCGATAAAGGCCAATGTATGTCTGACCTGCTTTCCCATTCAGAGGGTGGGTTGAACGCACTTAGTTTTCATAGCAGCCCAAGCAGGGGAATCTCAAAGAGAAGGCGTATCTGGCCCCTTCACAAGTGAATTCACGATCCACCCTAAGACATCGCTCCCTTCAATAACTGACCATGGACCCTAACTGCTTACCCTTCGGCTTACCTGCTTTACTACAAAGGGAACACTTCCCCCACTACCATAGCTAGATTCACTGCCAGATTTACCACAATAATTGATTTAACCACATAGCAATATTATTATTCTCGTCTTAACGGCAGTAACATATTGCTCCCAATTAACATCAGTCATCACTTCGACATGGTTCCCGGATAGTTGATATTTGAGGCAACCTCATACAGAATCATAGTTTACCCGGCGTTCAGAAGGACTGAACAGATAACACCTCTACATCTTACACAAAACAGTTCATTGGTTTTGTGGATTTTGCGGAAATATAGTTGAACCTATTATACTTTCCTCAATGAGAGTAATACATTAACTGAAGCTTGAAGGAAAGGTTTAGAATACAGCTAGGAAGAGTAATGAAGGATAGTGACGCTAAACAGAGAACCACTAAAACAGAGATTAACAAGGTGTTTCTTGACAAAGAGGACGAAATCAGCACCATTCTCTGGAGGTGTTGTCCACACAACTTGTTCGAGGACAAAATAATATAAAATTTTCGCATGCTTGTCTGTAATGTGACAATTAATTGTGTATACATTTTTTAAAAGCTTTTAAGTTTAATCAATTGTTTGACATAAATAATTACTACCTTTTTAATGATTAGAACCCAGCGCATGCATGCTCTACTTTCTGTGCCCTTATGGCGAAGAGCCGAACCTTACAAGAGCAATATTTTGTATAGGATATGTTAGAATACTGTTTCAGAATCAGTCCTTCTCCATAATACCTCGTTGAGAATAGTCTTCGGTGATCTTAACTGACACAAGATACTTGGGGTGGAATAGATGACACTAGCACCTTACTGTTTGTCAAAATGCTTCCTTATGCCTCGCAGTCCTAGAATACTGTTAGGGCGGAGGTCTTAGCATTTGAACCGTCTTGCGGAGAAAGTTATTTATCCTCTAGTTGGGCTTTGGCTGATACATGAAACGCCACGGGGCACACCACGCAAGGTATATTAAATCTTCCGCACCTCACCTGTTCGGCTCATCGCCGTTACCATCATCTCAGGGGTGCGAGTTGAATCGGCACAGGGTGTATCAAACTGCCAGGAACCAGTTTATTCTTATTTATGTGAAGGCAGACTTTCAATGAGTTTTCTTACTTTTAGTTTTAACACATCTTTAAGTTTTTCATCTCAGTGTCACCGTACATATATGAACTGAACTAACACAGTATTAGTTAGGACAACAATTACGTCATTACTTCTTGTCAAGTTTGGACCAGTAGAGTTACCGAACTGTTTCGACCTAGTATGCTCTTCGGGATTTGCAATGAAATAAGGATTCTTTTTGGCAATGTTTTATAGGGTAGTAAGTTAAAGATTATGACGTTTAGATGATGAAAATGCAAATTTTTTTTTTCGTTTTTGAACGTGGTCACGGTTTTTATTTAGCAGCCTCTGTATAGTGTAGAAACTTGTAGTTGTACATGAATGTAACACTAGTGTCCCAAAAACCATAAAAAAAATATATGATTCCCATGAAAACTAACCATTGAAGAAATATTTTTAAATTTATACATCTTTGTAGTTTACTATGCAGTTAGTGGTTCTCATGGATGGGTTGGTTACCATAATCATGATGTGAAGGGGGGGGGTATTTAATTTTTTTGTAAAATTCACTCTACATTTAACGTTATCAACAATTTTGTTAATTGTGTGACGATCAATATTACTTTTTATTTATCAGTTTTTTAATACAATAGTTAAGAAATAATAATTTTAAACAAATAATTAGATAATAAGTGTGTGTAATTTGTTTATATTTATACTTACTGCAAAGTTGAAGCTGTACAGCTTCGTTGTTTTCTGTCACATCATATAAAGGAGCATGAAAGTATAAAATTTTAGTTACGTTCGTAATTTTTTAGCCCATAATGTATGAGTTTTTTGAGGCAAGATGAATAAAAGTAGAATACTTAGGAAAGTCATTAGGTTCAGCAGGGGGTTGTCAGGGACGTAAGACGGAAATTGGTTAAAGATCCGTTGGTAAACAAGTTAAAAAAAAATTAGAAAAAAAAAAAAAGCATTCTGTCAGGGCCCGTATACAGAGTAAAAAGGACATGGTAATAGCTTTGTGAGGCACAAAGAAGGGTGTAATGTGACTAAACTGCGATCAGTTGTCAAAGAAAAGACCAAGCGGAGGGGAAAAATGATTATCAACATGAAATTGATTATCGTTGCCATTTTCTTCGCTTTGTTCCGGGGCTCCATTGTCGTACTAAGCTCTTTCAAGAGAGGAAGATGGAAAATTAAAAAGCCTGGATTACAATACCTTTCCTCCCCACAACAAAGTCCTTAAATTTTATGAGAATGTGCACTTTTTTACCCATAAACATTTTTTAATATGATCTGACTAAGAAGCTTATGATCCTGTTCTCTACCGTTTCTGAACTCAGAGAATTCTTCAATATTATATATAGTTTGTTTTATTGTTAAACGTAATATTTATTAGGTGGAACTTATTAAAATGGGAGCACTGGAATAGTGGTTACTGATGATTGAAAATATTGCTGCCAGATAATAATTGTCGTTTTCCTATTTTTTTAGAGGATTTACGTATGGTTAAATTACTTTATTTATTATTTAGTGAGAAAACCATAAATATTTTATTTGTTATGGTGATTATTTATTTTGTGCTCAAAGATTAGTTTTTTAAAAATTAAAGTCAAAGGTAAACAACTACAATGCCCCATAAGAAAAGTTGCACACTAAGAAAAATTAGTTATAAAAGTTATTTTCTTTTCAATAAAGGGCTTTGTTTACGTTATTTAATCCTTTATGCTATTGCCTAAACAAAAACTAAAACATTTATCTTCATTCAATATTGTGATTTCTTGTGCAACTGATCAATGAAAAATTTAGCATAAGGTTCTTTTTTAATTTAAAAAATGGCTTTGATGGTCAAGCAAGAAAAAGCCCGTGTTGTTGTTTTAGTGGACGACGGTAGATGCCAAACATATGCAGCCCGTGCTTTGGGTTTACCTGAAACTACCTTTGGAGAGCAATTATGCGTTACGGTGAGACAGGGTAGTGCTCTCGCACACCCGGAACCGGTCGGCAGCGAGTGACAGAACCAAGAGATGAGCGTGTACTACACACGCTTCAGAATTGGTTTTCAACTACTGCTGAGACTGCTCAACTTTTTTCTACAAGTTTGGGAGCAGCAATATGAAACTGTTCTAAAGTGAATTTAAACCCTCAGAGACCACCATGAGGACCATTGTTGACCAGAGAACACCGCAGATCATTTTGAAATTTGCTTGGGAGCACCTTATGTGGACTGCAAACGAATCGAGTAACGTGAGGTTTTCTGATGAGCCACGCTCCTCTGTTTGTACACCAGATGTACGGATGAGATTTTAGCGAAGGCCTGGTGGGCGCTATACTGAGTGTCATGTCACTGTGAGAGTTCAATGCGGAGGTGGTTCAGTGATGGTGTGAAGTGGACGGTCTTCGACAGTGAACAAACAGCTCTAGAGATGTGGAAGGATATGGATCAAGAGGTAGGAACAAACGTGGTATGAAGCATGCTTTGAAGACTTGAGGCTGTGACTCAAGCCCGAAGAGGAATTTTTCCGTACTAAAACGTAATTTTTTTGTGAATCAGAATAATCATTTTAAAATAAATTTGTTGAATATTTAATGGGGGTTTCCTTCATATTAAACATTTAATATTAATTAAAAAAGAATTGAAAGCCAAAATAATATTATTAGGAAGCAAATATTTGAATTCGCTACTTGAGTGTGCTACTTTTTTTGTGGAGTAGTTTATTGTATTTGTTATTTTAGTTCATTGCCTATTATTTTTAGTCAACAACGTCCTATATATAGTTGTTCTATTGTTTTAATAGAATTCGCTTCTATTCCCTGTTCTATTGTGAAATAGAATCTTTTGTTAGGGGTGGAAATACTATAAGATGGTTTGGCCAGTGTTAAATTACCGATTTCTACTGGCACCCAAATTTATTATTGTGGATTATCTTTAAATTTCTTTACGCGTTCCAGTATGTCCTCAACTATAAGGGTGGGGGGGGGGATAAAATAAATGAATATTAAATAGCATCTGATCTGTGACTAGAAATATTTAATGTTTGCAAACGGATCTAACCTTTTTCACGTTTATTTTGTGTTTTCATACTTTATATACCGGTACAGTACACTTACCAAAACCTTCCTAGCATATTAGGAAGCGTTGTTCGCTTAGTCTAAAAAAAATTCAAAATGATTTCATTATTTTTATAACAGTCATTGCGATGAAGGTTTTGAAAATTAAAGGGGTATTTTAGATCAAGCATACTCGTAAAACCCGGACGGGTGGGAATTTTGTACATCTGACACAAAATAAAACTTCATTTTCTTCCCCTGAAGTAGTGGCCTGCCATTTTTTCTGTTTATTTAAAAAAGTTTTTCTCGGGGAAAAAAAGGAAATTCATGAGTTTTTCAGTCGATGAGTGCCACTAAATTTAAGCCCTTTAGCGTCGAAATCGGCCACGCCGATTCACATCCTTCGCCTCCTTTTCGCCATAATGCTGTTTTTGTATAAAAATATATATCTGTATTAGCTCACTTGAACCTAAGCAAGTGTTTTTTATTCCTGTTAATTGAAGGAATTGTAGCGATTAATCACAAATTAAGATGTGCTAAAACGGCCAATTGAAGATTGATACGGTGAAATTGTACATCCGATTGTGGGGGAGTTGGTGAGTACTGTTGTCTCGTCATCAATCATCAGAACGGTCTGCAGCGTTCGGCCCGTACCTACTAGGGGGGATGATGAAGATGGCACACCCTGGCCAGATGGGCGAATTCACTGGAGAAGATGAAGATGGAGAGAATAAAGCTTCATCGGGATGATAAGGGCGAATAAAGGGGGCGATAGCAGGAGTTCTCCAAATTGTTACAGAAGCTGATATAACCTTGTAGATCAAAATATATAAGTTTATCCAAGAAACAGTAGAAGCTTTAGGCTTTTAAAACTAAGAAACCCTTATATTGTCACCCCCATGTTTGTCTGTTTGCATTGGTCTGTCCTGGCTCGTTAAAGCTTTTACTCATGTAACAGATCAATAAAAATGATAAACGTGAAGGCAAGGGATTCAATAAATTAAGAAAAGGAAACTATCTTAGTCTAGTTATTCAAGAAAAACAAGAACTCCCAAATTGAAAGTCATAAATTAATTTTAATTTAAAAAATGTAGATCTCCCAAAGAAATATGTAACAAAAAATGTAATAAATATTTAAAAATGTGTGATTTCAATGAAATAGGTAATATTTGAAACATAAAACTCCCCTAAATTTACATAAAATGCCTTAGAAAGTGTACTTAACTAAAGAAAATGGTACAGCAAATATCTAGGGAAAATATGTAGATACATATAAATACCAGCCCTGCTAATAACCCTTGTGGTTGACAAAAATACAAGCAATGGTTTTAGTAGCCTCTCAATTTTTTTCTTTACTAAAAAAAACAACAAATTATGTAAATACTTAAGGGATTCCACACGAGATCCTTGAACACTTATAAAATGATTGAGTTTTTACTGCTACTCGTTAAAGCTGTAAAATACATTTTACATAGAGATCCCATAAGACACAAAAATTATTAGCTGTCAATAATAAATTGGTATTGAAACAATTTTAGACTTTAATAGTATCAAATTAAAGACTTCAAAGTTCTGAGTAACATTATGTAATATTTGTTTTAATCTTTCAAATTATAATTATTAGAAGTCATTAAGACTCTCATCAACAGTGTGTTCGATGTACATGATTATGCACTTATGGGTATAGTTAGCATAGCAATGAAAATTTTACTTGAAGCTAGCTTATGAAAAATAGTTAATTGCTAATAAAAAAGTAAATGTCTTGTTATAATATCAAGTAGGGTATCAAATTAAAAACATTCTGATTCATTAATCATACGCGTGTATATTAATCATTTATACATGTTATTACATTTGTTATATGTTGAGGCTTTAGTGGTAAAAAAGTCATTAAAACTGTCAATAAAACTGTTTTCCTTGCTGTAACGAAATCCTTTATTGTGTGTTGTACCTGACTTGAATTTTAATTGTATTTTATGAAATTTGTACAAAAGATATCTGAATATGAATAAGGTCGTAGAGAATTGACAATCAAGTGTAAGATTTCTGAGTAATGTTTTTAAATACTTACTAAATTAGTCTAAAAACTACTAGGAGATTTTTGATTAAAAACACTTCATTTTGATTGTTAAATCACATAGGTCACTGAAAATTGCTTTTTTCGAAAAAATAAAAAAAGTAGAAAATCTTAAATATCGTCCTAAAATAACCTATTGAAATCTGAACAAACGACATCAAAGTTTTTCTCAAATCTTTATTTTGGAGTTTAAATTTATTTTTGTGTTTCGGCGTTTATTGTGGCCTCAAACATTTGGAAAAGCAAAAAATTAAATTATAAATAATGTAAGAGAAGTGAATTGAGAGAGATTAACGTTAGAGAAAGTGACCACTAGTGACGGTGAGAAAATAAAAATCTTACGAAATAAAACGAATGAAAACGGAAAAGAACTTTCTTCTCTCAATGAACATCTAAATATAGCGGTATGATCCTTGATCTGACATTTTCTTACTTTTATGATATCTATACCTTAGTGATGCTTACGGGCATAATATCATATCTATATATTGAAAAATTATATTATATAATACTAACAAAATAATACAATAGCTTCTTTAAAAGATTAATTGAAGTTATATGGTATTTATTATTTACTGAGACCATACAGCTGGCACGACCCTTTGTTTCTATCAGGCTGTTGCTTTTAAACCTGCTCGGAAAGATGGATTACCAAACGGTTTTCGGCACGATCATAAATCGTGGAGGAATCGTACCAAAGGTGTACCGTACCGATGGAAGGGAGTTAGATGATAAAGCCAAGTTTATCTCGCCCCTATCCATCACTCCTGGCTCCTATGGTTTTTTCATTAGATAGCTCCTATTGGAATTTCTATCAGTTTGAAGGGCTGTTTCTGCCACTGATCCATCCGGCCTTCCACATATGGTCTGGCGTTTTCCCGTCTTATCTCTCATTTATCGTCTTTTCGGTATGTTTCCACGCCCTTAAATTTACCTGTAACTTTCAGCTTGGAATACTTATGTTTTTAACGATTGATAACTACTTGAAAGGAAAAATAAATTTTATTCTGGGACATTGTTTCCTGAGAATAACAAACAGAAACAAGTATCTTTTTGTTTTTCAGCGTTTATTGTGGGCTCAAACATTTGAAAAAGCAAAAAATACTATATAACGTAAGAGCAGCGAATTGAGAGAGATTAACGTCGGAGAAAATGACTACTAGTGACGGTGTAAAAATAAAAATCTTAAGAAATAAAACAAACCAAAACAGAAAAGAATTCTCTCAATGGACATCTAAATAAGTATGATCATTCATACTGATGATTAATTCATAAATAATTAAGGAACAATGTACAAACGAACCAACAGATTGTAACAAATGAGGTGAATGACATTTGCTGACAATTTCAACTGAGAAAATAAAGAAAGTACATGAATTATTACAAGAGGGTTAAATAGTTGTATGAAATAAATAAATAAAATAAATAATAAAGGCGAATTATGAATTGTTAAATTGGCTGGCGATACGAAACTCTTTTAAGGGTAGATTCAAAATTGGGTTGGTGAGCTACGAATATTTATGGGAATAGAGTTCCAAAAGTTTGTGGCACGGATAAGAAAAGAACTGTCATTGGAAGCAGATTTGGGGTCAGGGTGGAAAATACAGATCGGACGACCACGGCAAAGAGGATCCGTTTGGAGCGGTATGAAACTTCAGCAAAAAGGTATTTCACCGTCGGGAAGGAGGAGAGGATTGGCGGATTTGATGCTATTGTAGGCGTACAGGCACTGCCACCGATCGTGATGAAGAAGAGAATTGATGTGGAGAGAAACAGAAAATATGACTTTATGTAAAGATATCAATTTATTCACTACTTCCTAACTTTTGATAATCCACCCAAATAAAAATCAAGGCCTTTGCGTTTAATTTTTATTCGAATCAAAATAATTCATAATGCTTGAGAAAGCTGTTTTACAATAAACTATAATTTCTATTGTATGAAGACTAGTTTTCCCCCCAAAAAAACCTTGAAGTCTCTCCAAAAATATATCAAGTTATTGTATGACATATAGATATAGTATAAAGTAGTATAATCATAGGTTTGTAAATGGTTTTTGTGTTAACAGACTTACCTGTTACTGTGGAATTGATTTCTCAATATATTTACTTTTGCAGAAAGGTTTGAACAGCAATGGATGAATATCAGTCACAGGTTTGCCGTTTTAATTCTTTCTTTGTTGCCAATTTTAATATTTATTATTTTAAGTGTTTTGTATGTATTTTGGTTTGAACTTTATTCCCGAGGATGGCTGAATAGGCGAAACGTCGACTGTTGATGTAATATCAATAACAAAGAATATTTTGGGCGAGACTTTTGACTTTATTTGAAAAAAAAAATTAATATTAACTGTTGAGTGTTACCCTTAAGAATATTTCCAAATTGTTGAGAAATGTTCGTTGCAGTATTGGACCTAATCTTATTTAAAATTATTAATAATTACAAGCCAAACAAAAAACTTAATAATTTGCTAAATCATTATTTACCAGTTTAGTTCAGTGGGTTGATAGATTTCGGGGATGTCCCAGGATCTCGGTCTTGCAATGTTTTATTCGGTTTTTATTTATAATGATGATTTAATTTATTTATTAGGAATTTCCACACAGCAACGTTTTATTTGACCACTTCCCTCCTTTGCGCCTTATGACAATAATAATTATCTCCAACAAATTAAGACCGGAGAAAATTATCCTGTGCCTTTAAAATAAGGAAGTAAGTACTACATGGGTCCTTAATCTCAGGTAGAACTGCACTACAATAACAGAGCAGTTAACGGAATGGCGAAGTGGGATTAGCGATAGGATTATTGTGCGTCATAAAGAGTGATCGCACGGGGCTTAATAATGGAACTGGGAGCAGAGCTATTGGAAGTTTATTTATTAAGGCGAAAGCGTTCGGAGTCGGTGGGGGGGGGGTAATCCAAGGTGGAGAAGGCATTTGCATATATTATTGATCTGAAGGGGTTACCTAAGGCGCAATATTGTTTACCAACCGGAAAAGCCTATATCGATTATCAGGCTTCCAGATCACTTTCCATATGCCTCACTGTACGTTTCCGGTTTCCAATATTCACCGGTTGCGACATTGTTATTATCACCAGCGCGGAGGGGACGATCTAATATGGTGAAGTCTGCTCGGAGGTGATATATTGGACGCCGTGTCAATGCTCTGGCGGTATTAATGTTTTATTAGCCGGCAGCACCGCTGATATTTTTTTATTTGTTGCTCAAGGGAAATTGTGTAATAAACCTTGCTCTCTTTTAAATAAATAAATAAAATTTATGCTCCTTAAGAAGCACAATTCTTATAGTAGGGAGCTGTGTGACGTCCTATTATGTAAAAAAAAAAATACAAAACAGCAGAAGTAGTAACTCGTTCACAAATAAATTATACGTGTATATTTTATTTATCAAGGAATTTTTTGGCATTTTGCTATTCAAAGGGCTAAGTGGCTATAAACCCATTTACAGTTTTTTGTGTACCCTTTAGTACTACAATTGTACTACATTGTTTTTTATCGAGAATAATCATCTGTCATAATCGTGTAATATACTTCATAATATTGTGTTCAAACAGTCCTCTATTTCCAAGCAAAGCGTATCTTTAATACTCGAAATGATTATAAATGGTCATTATCTACTAGATAATAAAATTAATAGTTATGTTTATTCTGATAAGTTGGTAAAAATCCATTTACAGTTTTTTATGTACCCTTTAAGGTGTCATACTATGATGGGATACCTTTTGTAGGTGGACGGTTCCCATTTTAATCGGGGATTTACTAAAATCTCTCGCAGGTACTAACATTTAGACTAATCAGGTGCAAGATCCAGTTAAGGAGACAGGTAGTGGAAATGTTAATAATGATTGCGTAGAATGATGGATGAGGGGGAAGCTGCGTTTAAACAGTTAGGCAAATGGAGGTTCATTTCTTTCCCCGTCGAATGATAATCAAAAATACCTCGGATAAGACAAACATTACATTTTTAGCTTTTCCGGGCCTTAATGCAGCCTTCTATTCTGCACGGCGACAGGAACTTGGAAGCACTAGTTACTAAGAGAATCTCAGTGTCCGCTACCTCTTTGTCATTAAACCTGCGTATCAGTTATCATGATCATTATCCCAAAGGGGTAGTACGATTGATAGGAGATGGCTTGAATTCTGTTTCCTGGGGACGACTGTTGAAGTCCTCTTCTTTTTATAGTTCGCATAGACGAAATCTAAGTCGGTAAGAGCAGATCACCTAAAACCACAATAGGATTACGGAATATGAGCCCAATTTTAGTTTAGGCTATGATATGCAGATGATGTACTTAAAGCAGATTCCCAAGAAAGGCTTCAAACTCCAGTAAGTGATTGGGGACAGTAACAAAATCATCATGAATCCTTTTAGAACGCTCCAAAACATTAGTTTGCTGTATTTAGGTTTTAAGTTTTTGCCACTATTTTTTTGTTGCAGATTTTGCTACTATTTCTATGCTTAATATATGACCTATTAATTTATGAATTTTGTACATGGAATACAATTAATGATAAAGGAACATTCATTAATGATAATACTTATTGATTTTTGTGAAGAAATTACCAAAATAATTCCTCTCCCTTAATGCTTGGCATTGAAAACTATGAAATGTACCTCAGTATAAGTGATTGGGGAGAGTGACAAAATCATCATGAATCATTTTAAAACGCTCCAAAATAGTAGTTTGGTGTATTTAGGTTTTAAGTTTTTTTACAGTTTTGCCACTATTTTTACTTTCAGATTTTGATACTATTTCTATTCTTAATTTATGAATTTTGTAATTCAAATACAATTAATGATAAAAGAACATTCATTAATGATAATACTTATTGATTTTTGTGAAGAAATAACCAAAATAATACCTCTCCCTTCATGCTTGGCATTGAAAACTATGAAATGTACCTCACTAGAGGTCTAATTCATATGCGTAATAATTAAAACAAAATAAGCATACATGAAAACAATATGGAAATTTAAAAATCTTTTGTAGTGAATGTACGATACATTGTTTTTGTCAACAGTATCATCTGTCATATTCGTAATCGTGTAAAATTATTCATAATATTCTAATAGTCTATTTCCAAGCAAAGCATACCTTTAATATTCTAAATGAGTATAAATGGATCATCTTCTAAGATGATTTGCCTTGATTATATTGGCCTTGTCAATCTCTATTATGGAATATAACTGCATGCTCAAATAACTCGAGTCTTAGAAGAGTGTGTACTGATCGTCTTCATTGAGGTAGATTTGTAAATTAACGTTTCACTTTTAACTCCTCATATAATCAAAAGCGTTCTACAAATGTTTACGTTCCTGTACTAATTCCGTAAATAGAAATGAATCCACAGCTATAATATTCAAATTTAATTAAGGCAGAGGTTTTAGATTTGTGGGTAGCTCATTTGTAATGCGCTATAGCTGTAGTAGTTATGCGGTCTGAAGACGAGAAAGCAAACTGAATATGTTATATTGCGGGAAAGGTGAGCGTGGCCTCTTTCCGTCAGTCCAATA
Source organism: Acanthosoma haemorrhoidale (assembly GCA_930367205.1). NCBI lineage: Eukaryota > Metazoa > Arthropoda > Insecta > Hemiptera > Acanthosomatidae > Acanthosoma > Acanthosoma haemorrhoidale. Next base: position 33,300,354 of record OV884009.1, on the reverse strand, counting down.
AAGATTTTTCGTAGTACTGAGACGGCACAGACATATATTAAAGTTAAATTATTAATAACATGAGGGTTGGATAGGGGTAAACAAAGAGCTCTGCCTGGACATTCCTTTGGGATCTGTGGGATTTAATATGTAAAGGGGAGGGTGGCTTCGTATTAAAATTAGCCAATCCCTACACGTAAGGGGGCCCAGAGAAAGGGTTAAAAATTTAATAAGGGAAGGGCTGAGTGCGTGTACGTAGCCCTAGAATATTTAGAAGGGCTTACCCATTAAGCAAAGTGTCATTCCTTCTCAGTATTGACTTTTACCGCATCCTCACTCCGGACCATCCTCTTGGATGTTTGAATTTTTAATTTTAGGACAGGAGCCTTTTTTGGATCTGGTCGAGCCGTCAGATGATAAGTCGCTGGAACAGGAATCCTGAATACCTATACCTTTGGTCTTATCTCGAAAGATCAGATTCAGTTAGTTTGAGTATTGTAATTAACATGAAACACAACATTGTTTTAAGATTAATTTAGATTTTTCGAACATTTCTTAAAAACCCTCCCTCCCAACCATGCGCAAACGTTTTGTAGGAGAGCCATATCACCTATCCCCCCTCACCTCAACTCCGCAAACTGTCATTTCAGATTCTAGCTGTGGTCCAAGCGGACACTTGGAGCATTCTGGTACCTGCCATTTGTTTTCGAGTGGTAAAGACAGACTTAACATTAGAGGCTGGAGGCATATTTCTGTTATTCCATAAAGAATAAAGCTGGATGAAGGCCTTGGGTTGTTTCTGAACGTATCCTTAAAGTTTCAAATCGATTGGATAATTTTACGACCGCTAGCATAGAACACTATGCTATAACTATAGCATGAATAACTATAGCAATATCCATAATAATCCAGGACCGTATCTAGAGTAATTTGACTTTGCCCCTTAAAAACAAACAGTTTCATGCAGAGTGGGTTCTTTGACAGTTATGAGATCCCGCTAAAATTTACAATGTTCAGTAAAATAAAATAAAAATAAACAAAAGAAATAATAACAAATATACTAATCCACATAATAAACGACATACATTTATAAAAAATTAAATGAAAGCATTATGAAGAAAAACATACAATTGCTGCTTAAATAATAAAAATAACAAACAAATGTATATAAACACATACTCACATAAATATCGCACATGAATATGTAAATGAATACATATCTAGTTTTACACATAATAAAAATCCCAAGTAGATACACTTACTAATTCATAATAGTAACCTACATAATACTAATGAACTCTAACATTAGTTATCATTTCAATAAAAAATTTAAATGGAAAGAAGCAAACGAAAGAAGATAAAAATTAAAGCAGTTTACATACAGGCTGACAGGCGAAAGACAATTGCTTTGTAAGAGTTGTTATTGGGGTGAGTTACACATTAAAAAAACACCTGAAAACAACCCTAGACAGAGTAAATAAACCCTTCAAAAATTCGACACGAACCAAGATGTGATCCGACTGAAGTACTACCACCCATGTTACCCGTTGGATTACAATCTTACAAGAAATTACATTCTGACTTGTAATTGCGATCAATTTTCTCATTCATACTATATTTACAATATTTATTCATACAGTATTTACAAACAGCCCAGTGGTCTCACAAATCCACATGGTTCTCACCTTCCTCGCTGGCGCTAAAGGAATTGGAGTCTTGGGAAGTCCCCCAAGCTCCTCCATTTTTTTTTTTTTTTTAAAACCTCAAACAAACAATAATACAAGTGATAATATATACAAGAAACAATCGATCTTACAAATTCTCCTCTTCCTGCATTTAAATGCATCGCTCCTCCATCAGCCGCGTCACCGGATACGAGCCAGTGGAGGCTGACCAAGAGCACGAGAGGCACAGGCGCTCAGGGCATGATTGTAGAAACTGGTCATTGCCAGGACTCCCACTGTCACGCATTTATAGCAGGTCACGAGGCCACTGCCGTTTTAGTCTCAGTTGAGGATTATAGGGATGAGTGGTGCAGTGCAATGACTGTGCAAGGGATTAGGGTGGTTGGATAGGTTTCGATGGAATTCCATGAACTTGGAAGGTTTTGTTGCCTACTTAATAAGGGACATTAACTATTGATCTCAGGACTTTTGATTGAAAGGATTGGATACGATTGATGATCGACTTTTAGCTGTCCCCCATAGCTCTATTCCGTATGTCCAGATTGGTTTTAGTACAACAAACTATTATGTAAAAATTAGTAATTTATTTTCTATTGAGAAACGGGATGTCCTTTGAAGCAGTCTGTAAAGTTGTCCAAAGCGCCTTTTTAGCTCATGTCTTTTTAGTCTCGTGTGTGGGTCCAGGTCAGCCTTTTGTCGAGATGGAAGCTTAAATACCGTACTGTCTCGGATCCAGGAAGAGGGATGGTATTAAAAAAAATAACTAGTGGGCAGAGGGTACGGATACTAAAGATGTTAGAAATTGATTTGGTATTTAGTACAAATAAAAACAACAAGCGTGAATCTATTTGTTTACTGGACAATACGTCATAATTTATTGCCTAGGAAAAAAAAAATTGGTTTTGCTTAACCTGTTTTAACTATACAGTGGCTTCATTTCTCATCTGTAAAAGGAGCCCTACCGGTCTCACTGAAATACTTTATGGTTTTCTTTTTTTGAAATAATTATTCCAGATGAACGAACATTTTTTCCCCTAATAAGTTAATTTTTCGCAGTGAATTGAAGATTCCGTTGAGCAGGGGTGGCTGAAAGGTTATTCAAATCAGCTGGGAGAAATATCGCATTTCCTGGACCCTTTTAATAGCTTAGCTCAGCAATTGAGTCTGAGTTTGAGTCAATATGGCCTTTCATCATAATTCCATCCGCCTAAGGTTTCTAATATTCAAATTGATATTGGTTTCACGTCGGGAGGAACCCTTTCTTAAGTACAAAAAAAAATTCTTTAAATGCCTTGTCGTATGAAATGTTGAAATTTTTCGGTTAGACCGCAACAATTCGAATAATTTCAATCGTTTGTTTTTGTTGTTCATGACAGTTAAAAAAAAAAATAATTATGTTTCAAAAGTTCTTACTGATCTCGTTTTCAATTTTATACGTACTTGTTACAATAAAGATGTTTATTGCAAATTTATTTCCAATATGTTTGCCTTAGCTATGATAACTATTCGTCTTTATCAGATATTAGATACAATGACAATTTCTGCTTACCTCTTTTTCATTGCTACGAATTATATCCAGTGTACACATTAACCCAGTTGCCGCATAAATAAATTACCAAAGGTTATAAAAAATATAAAAGGACTGCTAAAGAAAATAATAACATTAAATACATTTGACGCAGTGGAAAAGATTTAATTGCAAAATAAATTAATAATAAAAGTATTCAGCGAAATGATTTATTACACGCTGTATTGATGAGGAAAATTATAATTTGAGAAATCCCACTCATCAACGAAGCATTATTTTAAAGACTTCTTTTACAATGATGAATGAAGTTTTCACTTTATATTTATACATTGTCCACTGTTTAGAAATTAGCGTGGGGGACTTCCCAAGACTACGCTTTTTCTTTCGCACGCAAGGGTGGTTACAACTATGTGGATTTGGGAGGCCTCTTGGCTGTTTGTAAATGTTGTATGAATAAGCGAGTGAATGATGAATTGTAAATATGGTATGAATGAGAACATTTATCTCAGTTACGTATGGCCTAATAAGGCAGATTGTAATTTTAGCACAATAAAGAAGTTATTTTATCCAGTTCTTCAGGGGTTAAAAAAAGACTCTCCTTTCCTTTTTACAGGGTTCCTGTAAACAACATTAGACTTGTTGGAATATAATAACTTATCAGTTCAAACTTATTCCAGTAACTGATCGTGAAAATGATTCAATCGTTCCGAAGTATCAAAGCTAGTCTAAATATGCTGTTTAGTTTTCGGTTTCGATTAAATATTTGAAATTATGAAAAAAAAAAAAAAAAAAAGCAGTATAACTTCGTTAAGTTCTTAGTTTTTCAAGTAACAGTTTAGAAGCTGATCTTTAGAAGACTTGAAGTTCTGACTTTGCACTTGAAGGGTTATTCAATACGTAATTTTCATTGACCAAGGCGGTTTAACAAATGAAATGTAATATTAATATGGAAGTATCAAATATTTATAGTAAATACCTTACTCAGAGACCTTAAAATTAATTGTTTATTAATTTTCTATGACCTTATACATATTCATGTCTTTTTTATATATATTTCCAAAAATATAATCAAGTTCAATTCACAATAAAAAAAAAAACATGCGAAGATGCATTACAAAATTGAGGTTGTAGTTTTTGAGTAGTATTTTGCACAACCATTTTTCAGTTTTTTAAGGAGTGGATCTCTGAGATATCTTCATATCGTCCTTTCTTGTTTTGTGCATTTAATTTCATTTGTGTATATCGTAAAATAAATTAGACGTACAAACAATCAGTGAAACCTATCGTCTGATCAACTACTCTTTGATAAAACATTATTATATGAATGACAATAGCCAAGAATATTGGCTAGAGGATTGACGTAAGCCCATTTTTATTTTAATCTCTGGAGATGGCTTCCTTTCTCAAGATAAAGGATTATAATGAGGGTGGGTGTAGAAGAAAAAGTGGGATAGGGCGGCTGTAGTATAAAGGATGTAGGGGATCTATTCGGCTCAGTTGTGGAAAAGGGAAAGAAAAGCTCTTTGCATTCAGGAGGACCACCCCCTCCTGAACAAATTTCCCTATAATTCCTTTTGTCTTCCCTAGTAGCCGCTCACAGGCCACTAATCCCCCGTCCCTATATATGACATCCGTTATCTTTGTTTCAACCCTTTTTATACTGGTCGGAATAATCAAAAACCTGTGGTGATACTTTTTTGTCTGCATATCGGGTGGTTGGCCGTAGGGCTGAAGCTGGTAGATATTTCATGTCCTACCCCCCCACCCCCTCCCCCTTCCTTCACCGCTATTATTTATGTTTTTACCAAGCTTCCCTGCATTGTCTTCCCTCAGCCTCCCCCCCCTGCTATAACCTGCTGAATTTATCTCGACTCATTAATAATTTTTAAGCCCGATATCTCCTCGCCTTTTCCGTTCGGGCCCGAGGACCGCCCCCTTCCACAGCCTAGTCAATTGGCACAGGACCTCCCCTTATCTTTATTGATGAATTCTAAATTCACTTTTCTGCTTCGAGGGATGGAACCAACAACATTTTTTTTTCGTGTGTGGTAAAAGTTAAATTGTGTAGAAGAGAAACAAAAAGTTATTCATTAATGGTTACTATTTGTGCTGTACATTCCCGTTGTATTTGTAGACCCCGTGACCCCGAGATCTTCCACCAGGTGCTCTTCCATCTGAGATATTTCATTTAGTTTTAAATCTCAAAAAAATCTAAATGTCAACTTTGTTGCTTCCTATAAAATATCTCACTCTGGCGTCTTTTTAGGTTTCGTAGCTAAACAGATGTAATATTGATACAACTCAGTAGGGACAGTTCGGATGGAACACCTGGCCTGAGATTAAAGGGTTATGATTCAGTTAAAAACTGAAGATTAAAATAGAGATGAGGGTTAGCAGTTCCCAGAATCTGTCACTAAATTTTTCTTTGACTGATAATTGACGTCTAATACGAGTCCATTTCACCAAGTTCCATCCAAGACGAATGAGGCCTGTGATCTGTAACTTTAACGAATTGTGAAGCACTCATGTCCCGATCTTGAATTTCACTATTAGACTTCGGACACCCAGCGTTCATCGCTAACTTACCGGTCTCTTTGCATCTCAACAAATTGTCAGGCTCAGATAACTGAGTATCCACAAAGTGGGGAGGAGACGCCCACCGCGGGCTAGGGTCGCTACAACCTCTTAGCGCCAAGAAAGAGATAAGGCGGTCTTTCACCCTGACTGCCGGCCTATTCGGCGGGCAGCTTTAATTCGCTTTGATCTGACTCCATAAGATCTTTAGAAGGTGTGTGCCCCGACAAAGCACTATGTTCAGGAGAAGAGATACAGAGTAGGTTTATAGGTAGTTTATGTGGTCTTGGAATGACCACGAATTCACACTCGGTGTCTAAGGGTAGGCGAAAACCGTCCGGATCCCAAAGGCGAGTGTGAACCGGATAGAAGCAGACTGGATTGCCGCGGGAGACGCTACTGGTAAGTTTGTAGGGCCACGGCAACCGTCGTGAGGTCTCTCCCAAGGAGGTCCTAGTTTTAGCGAGACGAAGGCTGAGATTCCCACTAGGAAGGTGTGGTGTCTGACAACGCCAGATTAAAACATAGTGAGGTTAGGAGAGAGAGATGCAGAGGTAGTTGAAGGAGAAGACCATGGTTTCAGTAGAGCAGCAAGCGCCAGAGAGAGATAGAGAGAGAGAGAGAGAGAGAGAGAGAGAGAGAGAGAGAGAGAGAGAGAGAGAGAGAGAGAGAGAGAGAGAGAGAGAGAGAGAGAGAGAGAGAGAGAGAGAGAGAGAGAGAGAGAGAGAGAGAGAGAGAGAGAGAGAGAGAGAGAGAGAGAGAGAGAGAGAGAGAGAGAGAGAGAGAGAGAGAGAGAGAGAGAGAGAGAGAGAGAGAGAGAGAGAGAGAGAGAACTGTTCAAGGTGCCGGTTTGTTTCTGATTTTCACCCTATGGGGCACTTCTTATATAGGCAGGCTTGCCGTAGTGGGGAGTCATCCCCACTAGCGGCTGTTCTTTCCACCAGCTTCTCCCCCACTCCGACTGACGTCATAATATTTATTTGAAAAAATACGGAAACAGTTGTTTTCTGGGACGAGATGAGGGTAACTTTTAATTATTCGTAATTAAGAGGTGGCCACAACAAAATAATTGCAGTTTTCGATGTGCGTAGTGCTTCATCAATGGTTCTTTGAGTTGAAGAAAATTGAAACATATCGATTACAAGAGGCTCACTTTAACGATGTAGGACTTCGCTTCTGTGTCTTAACAGTCAAAGATTAATCAAATTGTTAAACAATAAAAAAACAGTTCAAAAATAGACCTATAATAAAAAAAAATATTGAAATGATGTTTCAGTCAATGCTAAAAATTCCTAGACGGTTTATACAGTAATTTGGCTTAGAATCTTTATTCAACATTCGAAGATAAAAAAACATAATATAGTTACATGTTATGTTTTGTTTTTCTATACTCTTGTAATCTGAATAACCATAATCAGGTTAAGATTGGAGATCAAAGGGAATACGCTGAGAGTTGTCATCCAAATAAAACTAAATAAATAAAATATAAAGCATGAAAGCAATGTAAACATCTATAATGGCGTAACTAAATCATTACAGTCATTGCTTGTTTTCTTTTTGGATGTAGAATAGAAACTTTTTTTTTTTATTGCAAGTTTTCTTTAGAGATTTTACCGATTCGGTATGGAATAGAGTAATAGTAATTAAAAAACATATATGTCATTTATAGTTCTGAAAATGTCAGAATAGGCGTAACTTCGACTTGCGATCTAAAATATATATATTATTAAGTTTTTTTACTTATTTTTCAATTTATTTTTAAATTTTTCTTATTTTTTATTATCTGAGGTTTTAAGGTTCTGCTAATAAATAAATAATTCTGGAAAAAAGGTGAATTTAATATTGCAAACAAAAAAAAAACTTAAATTAATTATATAAATACTTGTCTACAACTTTGCTTCTTCTTCTTTATTTCTCATCATTCATCTTCAATCATAATTAATACTTCTTCTTTTCGTGAAATTTCTTCTTTGTTCTGCTTTAAGTCCAACAACCATTAACTAAAAGAAGTTTTTACTACAATCACTATCTTCAGATAACATGTCTCACGGACTGACCATAACAAGAGTGACGCTAACGTACTGTGTTCCCTGCAGAACAAACAACAACCACCATCTTGTTTTTTATAACCTTTACTCTCTTGTTTTTTTCGCCTTCTTGATATATGGTTTGATTAAATCTTTTTATTTCAAGTTCTTTATAAATAATTTTTACAATATCAAATATTACAACAATATATTAGATTTTTGGAGAAACTAAAGCTTTTTTGAAAAATATGTTTTTTCACATTGTGTAAATTTTAAATTAAAGTTGTTTTTGGTTACAGTTAGCTTTTGGACATATTAAAATAATTGCAAGGAATAGTCCAATTTTGTGATACTAGTAATGGTTTTTGAAAGTAATTGGTGTATCAACTTTTTCCCCTGACATTTCATCGTTTGCTTGCAAAGGTGAAATTGAAACATGTATTTTTATCCCAGAACTTAACTATATAGTTGACTTATCAACATGTCTCGGAATGATGAGGTAATGAATGCCCTGAGGAGATTCCAGGAGCCGGGTTGGAAACTCTTCGAGGGCTTCACCGCTGAACATGACAACACGTCAGTCACTGATAGCTATTACTTGTCTAAGCACTTACCTACACAGTGAGATCCGAGTCATCTATGGTCAGTAACAGGATATCTATAAACAAAGGTATGCTGGGTGGGAGGGATATCATCGACAGGCATGTCACTTCGGTGAAATGACTGATATAGCTGCAATATACATTGTGAAAGCGATTGAAATTGTATTGAATATCGGAATGACAGTGCTTCAATTGCAATACTCTAGTTTACCCCAGAATAATTTTCATTATAATAATAACTAACTCGGTTTTATTAACTAAATTGTGTTTTTAAAACAAAATCAAACAGAGTTGACAGAGAATAAACAAACAATATTGTGGAATACTTACAATATAGTGCAAGATTCTTGAGTATAATAAAAATATATATAAATAATCTAAAAAAAGTATTCGGTGTCTTTGGTTAAAGTTATGATCAAGAAAATTATTCTAATATGGAAGAAATTCATGTGCTATAGTTCTTGGTTACTTTCGAATTGTTTTACTCGAACACTGAATATGTAACATAATAAAAATGTTTTGCTTCATTGAAAATAGTAAAACTCAAGTCACATATATACAGACTCCAGACTATTTCTTGATGTATATTTCTTCACCTAACTTCCAGATTGATTCTATACAATCAATCACAGAAATAAGTAGTGAATCAAAGGAAAAGTAGTTTTTGATTTTTTTTTTAAATTGATTATCATCCAAATTATATTTTTTGAATTATGCATAAACAAAATAAAGGATGAGGAAATGAAGAAAATACCGAGAATCAACTTATCAAATTATTGTGAAAAACTACTAGACATTCATGGCTACAAATGTTCGTTTCATTTGTTTAAACATTTCGGTCACCTGTGAATTCACCATGGGAAAAATCATAAATTTTCATCTCGAATATTTGTCTTTGTATAGTGTCTTCAGAAAAGTTAATGAAACCTAGCCGTTATAAAAAAAACAGATTATATTGAATTGTTGTGGAACAATCAAATTTCAGGTTTATTGAATTACATGACGACCATTACCGTAGAGTTAGTTATCAATCTATCTTTATCCCAACAATGGTCGGCTTAGCGTAAATCAAACGTTGGACTCCTATACCACTTGAGTTAACCTTAACATGATGCCGACTAGTGAATAATGAAGATTCGAGCATTTGCTCTGGTCTATCTATGACCTAACGGGACCTAGAAGACCTTGTTGACCCAGGTATCAGGTCATAAGACCGGAGTATAATGCCTAGACCGTATTAAGGAACAAAACAAGTGGCATTGAGCCTTTTGTACTTCATGCTGACTCAAACTATTTAAGTTCTGCAGAAGACCTTCATACCTTCATACTTCATACCTGTAGCTTTCTCACCCAGTCACGTCTCCAGTAAAAAGTATTTGCCACAAACTATGGCATTATTAATAAATTTAGGCCTTTTCTGTTTGTAGAATAAAGATACATTCTGAAAGAAAGACGATCGCTCTGGATGAAAGTAAAGCCTCTCCCTTCGGGCTAGGCAATAAAATGAGGGACACATTTTACTATGCATGGCCCGCCAGTAATGTTTATGTTTTTGTTAGTGTATTCTGCAAGGTCTTGTGTTATCTGGCTTATGAGGAAATGACGGACTACCAACCCTCTCAGGAACCGTCAGAAAAAGACATATCGTCAATCATTCCCAGGATTGACATGTTAATATAGTTGCTGCTACTCAATCATAGATCTTCCTTTATGAGATCTTCCCCTTCCTGCAGGTGACATATTCCTTTGCTTTTGATAGATTGATCATTCATTACTTGATACATGTTTTGATTTATACGTTTTATTAGTGGTACACCAAATAAATTGTCAGTTACTTTTGTTAAGGTGTTATTAACATTCTATATCTTAGCTGATCCGGAAGGATGAGGCTCTACTTTTCATCTGGTACTGGATATGCATGCCCCAAAAATCTGATGTTTAGCTGTTGGATGAAATGCGTTCATAAAAAGTATAAAATAAACGTGAATAATGTTTGTTACTTAACTATTTAAGATTAGAAATTCAGGTTTTCTCAACAATATTAAGATAATTTTAGATACAGTGTTTTATTTCTAAAATTCAAGAGTTCCACCGGTTATACCGAGGACTTCCCTTCAAAATTAAATACACGATACGTTTAATTTTTAAATATTTTTTATCTTATATTGGTTAACCGACAGGCACTAGAAAATACTTTCACAGGTGTTTCTCACGGAACCGTACTTTTAACATTCCTATGTACTTCTTACTTGTCCTGTATAAGGCCACATATCCAGACGGGAGGGCTGTGACAAAAATCCAGAACAAACAACGTAGACTAAACTGTATCGCATATACGACTGTGAAATGACGAAAGCGGCAATATGACATTAGAACTACAGAATGAAATGAGATGTCACACTATGAGAGATGCTATGGATGCATAAGGCGAGATAAGGGAGAATGTGTTTTATGTGTAAGGGTATATGTAGTCTTGCTAATAGGTGAATGGGGGATTGATCAGCAATTCAATCTATTTAACTGTCGTTATGATTTCCTTCAGAAAATGGAAGATAAAAATGTGTCAATCGCCCACCATCACTACCGAAGTAGATTTAATTATTAAATAGTCGCTTAATTAATGAATCTTAATTATTGGTTTTGGAGAGGGCAGTATTTTTCCAGTAGGGGGATCAAGCGAAAACTCCATTCAAAATTTAATTTCTCTCAGTTAACCACGAAAATTATCAACCTTGACTGCCGTAGCCGACCAATTTATTTTAAGATTAATGGACTATTTAATTTCAGAGCGTCAGTTATTATTTTATAGCATAATTTTTACTGGACACCGTAAAGGAGGCTGAAAAACAAAAGGTGATATTAACCAGCCTGGTGGCTAAGGAGAGGGGTAGGTGATAACTGCGGCCGGAGTTGGTAAAGAGAAGCTACTTCTATAATTCAGGATGCGATGCTAAGTTTTACCACTACTTCGGCGAGGGACCGGCTTTGATCTCGGCGAATCGACAGTCTTAAGCCCTGCCTGATAAATAAATAAGCGCTACTACCCCTTCAACGAGCCCCGAAACCAACCCCTTCGACAGAATTTCTGACATAAGGCAAGAGCACTTAATTCCCTCCCATTGTGGAACAAGGGGTGCTGTTAAAGCCAGCCTTTATGATTGGCCCTACCTCCACCCTTTGCCCAAATCCAAAATATGAATTCAAATATGTTCTCTGAAAGGAGAAGTATAATGAAATATCAATACGAGAAAAACTAATTTATTTGTATATCATATAATATCATATATATACATGTATTTTTTTATTAGTTTGTGATACTTAACATGTTGTCTGCTAATAATTTTAAAATAAATAGATTGGGCTAGGCCATTAGTGGCGAGCCTGCCACTTTAGATTTTATGTGGTGTTGTTAAATTATCGTGATTACTAAAATATTTTACTATAATGAAAAAAACCCAATAAAGTCAATGTGACATAGCATACAATTAAGGGTTTCGTTAAGGGCGCGAAAAGGATTTTATTGATACTTCTAGTGAATTTTGTAAATAATAATCTAAACAGCTATGACGTATAAACATTTTACTCGTACATACATACATATCTCAGGTTGGTTAATTTTGAAATGTGTCACTAAATCGTAATAACATCGTAACAGCCTTACAGTTCTTTGTGTCCCTAACCACCACAGCTGTGTCATTAAAGTTCGCAGAATAGTCATTATTTTTTAACTAACACATAATCAACATATCGTGGAGTATACTAATTCAACAATTAAAATTAATAATTAATTTTTTTTTTATGACGGTAACGTAAACACATACAAGCATAGGTTGAAAGTAAAGCCTCTCCGTTTGGGTTTGGCAATTAAATATTTATTCTATTTATTAAATATATACTATATTTACACATATAATGATGGATGGAATTTCATGGGGTGTGTTGCATCAAGGCGTAACTTAAAGTTTGCAAAACGTGCCTAAGAAGCGGGTGGAAAGTTTATACCCAATCCTTCGGGAAAACTGTATTGATTTTCTAATCAACCAGCACGAATGAGATTTATAGGTGCCTTTAAAGGGGAAAAAAGTCTTCTATAAAAACAGCGGTAATTATAGCCTTGTTAAAATTTTATATTTATTGTCGGTGGGAGGGGAAGCTTTCGATAAATCACCTCTTTTGGATTTACGGGGCATGAACGGATAGTAAAAAACATTTAAGGAGGCTCGTAAAGTTAGAGGAAGTGGAAAGTTGATATATTTGAAAGTGAGCGGGAGGGTCGATTCTTATAAACCATTGGTTTTGTTTTCACATAACCAAGCGGTTTGGGAATCTTCCGAAACATTTGGCATATTTTCAGGAAATGGAGGGGTGGGCTTGGCTGGCTCTTTTACATCGCTAATCTGGATCGGGGAATCTATCAGGCTAGCCGAACATAGGGAAGGGCTTCATCCCCTTTTGGGGGCTTTGTGAACACTTTATTACCCCCCCCGGCCCTCTTTAAAAAGGGCATTAGGCCTTCCCCAACACATTGGACCTTTACTGCCAATAGTATGTGTACGAAATAGTCTTTTAGATCGTACAAGGCGGTTTTATTTTAGTAGATACACCCAACACACAAGGGAACTAAACATGTTCAGTGAGCTTCACAATACTATTGTACCGCTAAATTTTTATTGGATTTGAAGATGAAAAATGGGTCATTTTTATCTTGTAAATATGTTTATTTAATTCATAAACAAGGTTATTAATACATTTTATCTTGTGATTTAGCACGGTTTTATTAGTTTTATCTGCTTATTAGTAAATGTTTGTAAATATACCGAACATAACATGTAAAGGAATAATACTACATCTATATTACATTAAGAATTAGTTATTTTTAAATAAATACTATGAAAAAATAAATGAAGGCCTGTTTAATAAAATCATATTATTAAATAAAAAGACCTTCTGAAGTTAACCTAACCACTACTTCGATATTTTGTCCTAAAGAAATTCATAAATATTTGTGGTTAATTTTCAAGCTCCTTGAGAGGAAAAACTTCAGGAATTTGCTAACGTGAGCTCTTGATTTCACCTTATATTATATCCATAACGTGACATGATATAACCTAATATTTAATTATGAAAAATAAATAAGTTACCTGAAGATATTCCAACGATTACTATTACTTTATTATAATAAGGTTTAAGTCACCTTCTATCACAAATCTTTTTGAATTAGGGTTGAGGGGGAAGAAATTCAGGAGAATAAAAAATCTAACAACCTGGAAGGGTGGTCAGCAAGCAACTAAACTCCACCACCTCCTACCAGTTCTTAAAGGGCCCCCATTCTACACAGGAATACAAGGGAATGAAACTGACCAAGGAGTCCGGGAATCTGTCTCTGACTCGCAGACCATCATGTTTCATTATCTATACCTACACCGACATTATCACAGATGCAAAGAACGCAGTGGTGCGCGATGAAGGAATGAGGTCTTTTACCGGTCAAGAACGTCTTGCAGTCACAAAGTACGAAGGCAGAGCTTTGGTAAGACCGATTGGAATGAAGCTAAAGCAATCACAAGTGACGGACTGAGAATGGCGCATACTAGGCTGATCCGTATGTACCTTATTCTCGGCATCAACGGAGCAGCCTGCGAGGATTGCGACAATGTACCATAATTCGTTAATTATCGAAAAACCGGACTACCAGAATTACTCAAAGGACTAAATCAAGAGAAGTTCGATGAAAACACACTGAACCTTTTTGGCAAAATTGTCTTTTGATGTTTCCTTTATTCTGATCATACAATCATCTTCCGTTTTCTGACTGAATCCTTATTATACCTTTAATATTTCTTCTATGATCACAATGAATTCTTATTACCACCTGACTTTAACTTATAATTTCCTTATATTTAACAAAATGAAATAACTGTTCAACTTGACACGGGAGCCAGCCTCCTTCGTTCCGGGATAGACGTGGACTGCCTACTCGATGTCTTCAGAGCTTTATATTCTTATCCCTATTCTATAGGCAAAGGAAAGATCACATATCCTCTCCTGGATTTGATTGGCCGGGCGTGGTCATCCGATGCGTGGCATGGGCGTAGCAGGGCGTCCACGCTGATCTCCCAGCGTCTTCTGAGAACCTCCAGTCCGACCGAAAAAAAGTATCCTGCCTATGATCGCCAGGCCTTTCTCATATTTGTATATTTGAACCAAATCGTTCACAAATTTAAACTCTATTGTATAAATAAAACATGATTAGCTTAGATTACTGAATGTAATTTTTATATATTATATTATATATATTAAATTACTGTTCAAGATATAAATGTACACCGCACTGGTAAATTAAACTTTTTAATCCTGAAAATCATTGGTAAAACTATGAATTTGTTTATAAATTACAAACCTTTATCTGGGTAGCGCCGACCAATACCTTCCTGGCGCTCACCAGGAAACGACCAGTCTAATCAATCTAAAATTATTGTTAAGAACATAAATGTATATATTCAGAGAACTGAGGTTGCTGACTAGAGTCTGCGGACAAGATGTGACAAGATGGGCGAAGGTAGGAAAGGGCTGGTAGGTAAGGAATCTACCCCCTATACCCCTACGATATCCTGCACGCCCCGTTTCCCCGCGATTGCGGTTTACCCTAAATGATTGTCCACTCTCCGCTGTATTTACTGTGTCCACTCATATTGTGTTTCTAAGGGGAGGGGATATTTGTATTCGTTACCCTTAAGCGATTTTTTCCTTTGGTTTTTCCGCTATCACGGCCTCCCTTGTTTTACAATACATAAAACAAAAAAAACAGAGATTTACCTTATCCCTTTTCTATTATTATCGTTTCCTCTCTGCTTGTTTATCCTTTGTCCACAATTTATGGAAGTGGTGTGTTCCGGAGAGAAGTGTTTTTTTTTGCTGGATTCTCTTTTGAATTCTATGCCACCATCATCGATTTCTATTCTTGGCTCCCAAAACTGCAATTTTTGGAATATCATGTTGCTATTGTTTCTCAGGGGATTTTACTGTAATAATAAATAGAATCTATTCTGGGAAACTAAAACTGAAAGGTCCAAATTCACTACTTACTTCCCTTATTCTATTTAACCAATAGATTTCAAGTATTTGTTTACAGGGTTACCTATTTACAAACAGAATCTTGGAAATTCATTAAAAATTACAACTTCCTATGAATTTACATAAATAAAAGGAAATCCGAAAAAAGTTACATGATAAAATTGCCAACAAAATGCTCTAAATGTTTACTTACTACACTAAACTTACAAATGTTGACACCCCAAATTAAAAAAACATAACGGAACAGAAGCCTAAAAATCAGTTGTAAGCGCTGTATATTATTGAAAGGTCTAATTTAAAAACAACAACAGAAAACTTTATCTAGAGGGTGGACTGATTTAATATAATGAAATTTAAAAAAATATTCTGCTTAAATTCACGGCTCTTAAATTCGAAAATATATTTACGTTAATTAAAAGATATCGGAAACATTATACAAAACTACATGATTTCTAGTCTGTTTTCGAGCTAAGCTTTGGATTTTCTTTAAGTCTTTAATCTTGGTTTTTAGGGCATGGAACAATAATTTTCTTGTAAAGAAGAGATTTTTTATGTTTATTTAATAACTTCTGCTGTATCAATCATAATTTTGTTGTATTTCTATTTATAGCTGTTCACGTGATTATCAGAACTAAGTTTCTGATTGGGCTTAATTTTAGCTCCTTTAGAAAAAATTCCAGCTAAAACCATACATTTAAGACATTATTAATTTAGCCTTGATTAATTTACAATTAATAATTTAGACATTTCATTCATTAAAGTTAATCAGGATACAAAAAAAATAAAGAGAGCACCTGAATCCAGATATAAAATCGTCCATCTCGAACCGAGCGCTCTTTGCTGACAAGTGCCATAAACCTGGCACTACCTCTCGACGACACCAAGAGCTCTCTAGCTCAAAGATGATAAATTAAGCCACTCTAGGGCTGAACATAGTAAATAACTTTAAGTATTGTAAGTAACTAAATACAAAGTATATAACTAATGTGAACATGTTATTAAGCAAGTACAATGTAAAATATTCATGTTCATCATTTGAATACACTGTATAGACACTCGAGGCGTGGTACAAACTATGATTCCTCACTAAATTATCCAATTGTCAAACCATTCCGAATAAACCAGGCTCTCTCCACTTGAACACGCCTGTTTGTGTTATTTCTTTGTTACACTACAGTACTGTTTATTACTCAGGTCACTATCGCAGGGTACATAGTTTTCTTTGATGAAATATTGCCAAAGTTTGTTACTACTCTAATATAATCTTATTCCTCCTAAAAGGAGGAAAAATCGAACTTTTCACAAAATAATTTATACAAATGACTCCCCTTAAAGTAAAACATTAGCCAAAGAATTTCTTAAAGGGTTACGGAGCACCGACCGCGACGATAATTTCAACTGAGGAATTAGTGAAAACGACCGTAGTGAAAAGATAAAGAGAGTCAACTCTTTGAAATACTGTCCCGTCTAGTTTTTTCTGGGCGGTGGGCGCAAGTTGTCAGTGTAAATATGACTTTTCTTTCCTCTGCTGGGCAGATAACAAGTACTCCTCATTAATCACTGCTCCTTCTTCATAAAGTTTTTAGTTTATCCTCTTCTTGGCTCGGGGATAGGAAGGCGGTGTTTCTGCCACTGGTCCTTCGACAGCCCGGTCTTTGGCCTAACTTCGAACTTTTTTACTCATCCAGCAAAAAAATTTTCTATATACCAGATCTGCACAGTAGTTCCATATGAGGCACCGTGTGACGTATTGAAAGGTCACCAATAAATTACTAGGTGTTAAAATAAATACACATTTTCCTGTCATACTGACTTGTTCTATATATTGGTATTGCTGTGTTAGAGCGTGAGGCAAAATAACATGAATGGTTTACAGTTGGTTAACGTATGTCATGTAACATTATCACGTTACAACTTATAACATATGATTACGAGAGGTAGCATAGTTTCGATAAATGCAGTGTACTCACATAATGAACCTGAATAGTTTGCAATTTGTTCGCTCACTGATAAGTTCATTGTAGTTATATACTTTGCATTTAGGTACATAGTTTATTTGTATTTAGTAAGTTCGGCCCTACCGTGGATTAATTCACCATATTTGAGGTAGAGTGTAGAACGTAATAGGCTGGCTCGTATCCGGTGACGCGGTTGATGGAGGAGCGTGGGCTACTTACCAAGACTCCGCTTCCTCTTTCGCATGCGAGGGAGGTGACCTCGCGAATTCGGGAGGTCTCTGGGCTATTTGTATATACAATATGAATGATCGAGTGAATGAAGAATTGTAAATATGGTATGAATGAGAACTTTGAACACAATGACTTATGGCCCAATAAGGCAGATTTTTATTTTTTGACAATAAAGATTTGAATTGATTGAATACGCCTCTAGCAGAAATAATCCAAAACATTTCCTAATTATGGCAAGTGCGGGATATGCAGAATAGTTAACGTTATTGTGGTTGTTTATATTTATGTTTCCTAATTTTTGTTTTCTTTAATTTATTTATTCTTTTATTTTTATTCCGATTTAAATACGTTTGAATTAACATATCTCGTCATCATCATATAAAAACCTCTCCAATACACAAAATATAAAGTTACGAGGTTTTCTTATGACGATAAATCATGTACTTTTAATAAAGGTATTAAAAACCGTTTGAAACGGGATTCAATAATTTTTAAAAACGCTAATGTCTTTTTCTAAGAAAATGCGTTGAAAGATGGAACTCTTATCTCGGACCTATATATATAAATGTGGTCTACATTAGACCGATAAAGTCTACTAACAACTCGATGTTTTTGTAAACCAGCTTGTTTTGTAAGTATTTAATTACTTTTGGCTCACCATCAATGTTATGCAGGAAGCGGGCCAACCAAGATCAATGCTACAATTCTGCAATTCTAGCCAATGCTGGAGATCAATATAACTATAACACTATTGGCGAATATGACATTACTTGGCTAATCGGCAATGCTCGGGACATTCCACACTGCCCTATCAGTGCCGTTGGTTGAATGTTACACCATTTCCTGCATCCATCTGCCCCTCCGTAACTTTATGCTCACAAGCAGTAAGGCTGGCGTATTCATTCAGCAATGCCTAACTATAATCAAAGCCAAGTTTACTCTCGAATGTGCCGATTAAACGCTATAGTAAAGGGCTAGAAAACGTTTACATCAGCCATAATTGGAAATTAGTTTATCCAGTTGGAAGATATGCCCTCTGCCAAGGTAGTCCCGCTGCACGACGACGAACTACTGCACTAAACAGCTTATCTTTAAAATAAATATGAAAAAAATCAAACGATTTCACTTTCAACCGACCGTAACAATCCTATTTATAAGATTTAACATGCTATATCAACTTAGTCATAAAATACTTAAATAAATCGAAATGAAATAATAAAGAATAATGTACGTAGCTTATGTAACTAAATCATAATAAATAAAACTAAAGACCGCAGAAAATATAGTAAATTATATTATATATTGTAAACCATGGGGGAGCTAAACTCTAAATAAATATCGCGCATATCTAGATTTAATTGACAAATCATTTAAAGTATCATAGTTACTATATGTTCTATTTAGTAATCATTAATAGTGATAAATACAATCATACCATATTTACATTCACTCACTTATCCGTACGATATAGAAAAAATATCAGACACCGGAGACCTCCTATCACTTGTTGATTGTTACTCGCGTACGAAGATGGAAAGGGCCGCAGTGACAGATTATAGATACGGCCAAAATGTAGTTTCCAGTGTCAATATATCCTTATTTTATATTAAATAAACTAAACAAAAAAATCTGCCTTCTTGTTCTTATGACGTAAAAGCGTTTCAAAACATTAAACTTTCAAAATTTCAGAAAATTAAACTTGTGAACTCCTAAGAGCATAAGGTGTAGAGTTCCAAACACTCAGTGGCCAATCGGGGCTAAGATGATACCCTAGTATATATGTATATATATATACTATACATATACAATTTCATGAAGAATGATAGCAAGAACACAAGGACGGATCCGATGCAGTCTGTAAAACCATATCGCCCAACAATTGCTTTTCTCAAGGACACGCTCAAATCGCCCTTGTCCATAGATTAATCGTCTGCTCTGTTAGGCAGGAGGGTTAAACCCCCCTGAGGTACTAAGAAAAATAAAGAAATCAACTACGATCAATTGAGTATAAGATCAGCAAGAATACGAAAGCAACATACATCAGAATAATAATAACATGACAATTCTTAAAGAAGATACGAGGCCACTGCCGATTTAATATTTGTGGAGGTTATAGGGATGGGTCGTAGTGGACATTGACTCTACCAGAGGGTTTTGGTGGTTATTTAATCTCTTTTAAATTGTCATTGCATTTTATAATGATAGTTATAAGAGTATTAAATAACTATTTAGAAATAATCATTAGTAATTTAAGCGGTTTGAAGAGGCAGATATATTAATAGTGTTATGCGAAATAATATAAGAATATGAAGCTCAAGAATAACAGTTTTGAATCTTAAGTTTAGCCAGTTAATTGATGGTCAATTAGTTTACCAACCGTTAGTCATAAGTTTAACACTCATTACGTTTTCCTCAACTCTGAATGTAATAAAGTTTCTCAATTGCTATAATTCATGTCACTTAACGTTAAGAATAAAAAACTCAACTTGCAATATATACCAGTAAAAGATGAAACTCTCATAAATTTCGAGCCCCATTAAGAATTTTACTTTTGACCCTTGGAAACCAATAAGATATGAAAGAGCATTGCTGGTCTGGAAGAGAGAGAGAGGAGGGGAGTCACTGGTCCATTAGCTACCTCATAATAACTAATTAAGAAATGTCATTTATTTTAATTGTTGGCTCCTGTGCGTGGTGTCGTAATTTATGGGGGGGTTTACTGACTGCAGTATATCTCAATTGCGTTTGTACTAAAGGACCCCCACCCGGCCCGAAAGGTACAATTAGAAGTGTTAAGTTAATTTTAAGATTTATTTTTCCATGGCCTTGTTGGTCCCTAATTAGGCGCCTTTTTACCCCCCACCGGACCAAGTAATGGAAGAACCGTGTGGACCTGCCTGATTACATTAGGGCGGCCCCTTCAATGCCGCTGTGCCATTAGCGAAACAAATTCCAGCCACCAGCAGCTATCGCCCGATCCACCGCAGGGAGTGCTGCAAGAGCTTCCCCAAGTCGAACCCCAGCCTGTCGCCAAATTTGGTAACCTTCTTCAACAGCCCCGACTGTGTCGGTTACAAGACTGCAGTTAGGAAGGGTACGTTCTGAAACAGGCCTGCAATGGAGGGAGGTATGAAGTGGCTACTCAACTCGCACACTATCATGGCCCACATCAAATAGTTGTTCAGTATCCGTCCACGATAGTCATTAAACTGGTTCATTCGAGAATAAAAGTAGCTGAGATAGGATACTTGACCTTAAATGAAACAAAATCCATGCCAATAGTCCCTTACGCCTGATCAAGTAGTCGCTTGGGGGTGCATATACTAAACTTAAACGATACAGGGAATATTAGCCCCTGAACAAAGATGACTGATTTGCAGGTTTTTGTTTTCCTACAAATGAATAAGTAAATTTAGTTTTAGTTTACAGGCACGATGGCGTCTGGAAACAATATGTAAAAACACAAGTATATAAAATGTAATAAAGAATTTCGCTCTTTCTCTCTCAAGCAAAAACCTTCTGTGAAATTCTTTCTCCCTTGACCCCACCTAAGGCTAAGTGCACTAATATTTGAAAATCACACTTTGAGAACTTTGACATATTTTGGGTATGGCCATTCAAGGAACACCATATAGTCTAGTGTATTTAACACCCCTTATTGTGTACATTGAAGTATTCAGATTGTACAAATTTAAACAAATACCATTTAATTTTAAAAAAAGTTACTAATTCATTAACCAAGCATTAATTAAACTTGTAAAGAACGAATTTGCTTGCTCTCCATTGTGAGTAGAAGGTTAGTGTAACGTGAACGGGTCGTAAATGGAACAGATTAATAGGTGACTGGAGGGTTAGCGTCGGAGGACTAGATCCTGATGGAACTGATCTAACATTTATAGCATATTTGATGGGGCAATAGATCGGTGCTCACCTCACCGCCTGTTGGCAGCTACCAAAAGAACTGCTGCTTCAGTTTCGGCCGATCGCCACCAATACAACGTTACATGTCACAGTGTTTATTTGTGCGTGACAACATCACCTATGTTGATTCATAATATCTATCTAATGATGTTTCGATTGTCCAATTACAAAAGCTGGTAAATACAATACCATAGTTTTCTTGAATCATAGATCGTATTTATACCAGACAATTTATTCACCAATAAAACAGACGTCCCTAATTAATTAAGTATTTCATCGGTAGCGCATTGACATTCATCGAAACAATGTATTTCGTTCATGACAAATAACTTCGTATACAGTATCTGAGGAATCGTGCTGCATACAGACAATGCACATATACAAGCTCTCGCATCGTCATAAAAATTATATAATCGATTTCAAATTTTCGCAATATTTAGTGTATGGTGTTATAACGAAAAGAGTCACCACAACTCAGAAAGATTAATTTTTTTTTTCTCTATGGTAAATAAAAGATTAAACTGTAACGAAAAAAATGGACAGACATCCTCGCCGGAAAGTTACAATAATGCAAATAACATATTTAATTAGCTAAAGCAATTTCGTTACTCAAAGAAAAACCATACATTTTTCTGTATTTTAAAAATTAATGTATCACATGTGCAAAACCTGTTCTGCGTCAAGGCCCATGTTTCTGTTTCGTTCCTTCCTACGCTACTTAACTTAATGACGTTTATAAATATACACTACTTCAACAAATATTTTTTTTTTTATTTCAGAATGAGATCATGAGAAAAGTGGTCCGACATACCTCTCGAGAGATGTTAAAGAACGCGGACCTGCACCATCCACCGGAAACAAGTTTTTTTACTCGTTGCAGCACCTCACATACCCAGTGTTAAACACCCCACCACCCTTCCCATATCGATGGCAACAGACTGTCGAGAAAAAATAGTTTTTTAAAGTACACGTAATCTAGGGTGTACTTTATTTTTGACTTCTTCCATTGAAAATCTAACGTTTAGTGTAAAATTATGACTGTCTTCAATATTTTTTTGTTCAGAGCCTTCCTTGTGGCCCTTTGGAATAAACCCCCAGACAAATCTGATAACTAAACTAAAAACTAATATCATAAATGGCTGCAGGAGTTATGGTTTTTCCTTCACTTGGTTAGGAGGATCCCTGGGTTATGTCTATATTGTACGAATGTGTATTGTAAATACCGTATGTATGGGAGAGTAAATTCAAATTTGTAAATATGGTACAAACCTAATGAAACATATATTGAGAAATAAATATTCTTTTTGCCGAGTCCGATAGATATCCTACATTCGTACAGATACTATCGTCTTTTCTTTGTCTCTCTTTCAGTGTTTTTAGCAATTATTGGCCCAACTACTTTATCCGAGCAATGGTCAAGTTTTCATAAAGCAAAGCAGTAACCATTCGACAGTAAATTTCCTGCCGGCAACTCTTGAACCACTGAGTTGGCAATGTTGGTAGGTGGCAATGCCGACCTGAACATTTGCTCAGGTATTTACCTAAAACCTAGCGAAACCTAGAAGGTCACAATGCAAGTCCTACAACCTTCCAAATACCTACTAATCAACTAACAAACCGCTTCTACCATTCTAAAGACCATGGTTTCGGTAGAGCAGCAAGCGCCAGTACAGAGAGAGGAGAGAGTAGTGTTCCAAGTGACGGTCCGGTTCGTTATGCTAATTCGGTCTAATGCCGCTGCTTATATAGCCGGCCAGCAGTGATGGGGATGGGTCCCCACCTGCGACCATTTTCCCAACTAGTTCCTCCCCCCATTCTCACGTCATAATCTTCATTAAACATAATGAAACATAGATACATATTTACTGATACTAGAAGAGGGGAACATAAAATTATTTGTAATTAAGAAGTGGCCACAACAACGTGGTTATCAGCTTGTTTTATGAAATCGGTTTGTTTTGACGTTTTGTAACTCGTTGTAAACCGATAATTTCTGACTATATTTAAACGAGAAAATTTATGCAAGCCGGCTGAGGTAGCAGTTCTCTCTGGCTCGTACGAGGTCGGGGCCTGAATAAAAAATAAATATGAATCCTTCTTATCAAAATGAGCCAGGCGAACTCCTTTATACAACAAACCCTCCTCGGTTTATATTTGAGAGGACCTAAACCGAAGGTAGGTTTTAGGAGGAGATAGGACGGTAAAGGAGCGAACGCCACAGTGGAATATTAATTGCTCATCACCGAATGAAAGGCTAGGCCTCAAGTCACAGGGAATCTTTGAAAACGTTTCAATGAAGAGGGTCCGTCTCTCTCTTGGCACAAAGACTCGCCCGTACAAAAAGAGCTAGAAGCGGCAAGTTGAAAATACTTTTCAAACATTAATTATATAAGATGTGCACCAGTGATGGGGTATATTATCCCAAATAAAATATTAAATGGTCGTTGAGTTAAATATAGCCTCTTTGAAGCCGTTGTAGTTATAGCCATAACTCAGAACCAAGTCGAAAGAATACAATGAATTCTGGAAATTGTTTTTTTAAAACTTCCCTGTTCCATTTTTACGAGGAACCATTGCCGAAGTTTTACAGGACCATAATCGATTACTATTATCACGACTTAAGTTTTTTGAATTCATTTTGTGTCACTAATACTCTGAATCTAACCGGTTTAGTTCACTTTCAAGTAATGATACTATCAGAAAACTTGAAATAATCAAAAAAAGGTTTCTAAGAATAATATTTGACAAACCAAGACACATGAAATTAATTGTTGCACAAAGTATTCATAGCAGATAATTTTCTAGATATTTTGAAAGCGATAACCACAAAAGTTATAGAAAAATGCAAACATATCAAGAATCCGTTACTTCAACATATTACTAAGTTCGATAAATTAAGTTTAAAAAAGAGTTTAGGGCGTAAAATATTATGAAGAAATGTTTTTATATTAGCATATAGCTTTTTTTGTCATTAGGTTTTTTTATTTGTATTTTTCCTGAATTAAAATTTTTATGTAATTCAATGAAAACCTTATCTATAATCGAAAACCACGATGTTTTTTATTTTGTTCTTAGACTAGATGAGATTTGATCGAAGTACCGATAAATTTGAGTGAAATGCAATACGATGGCAGTGAATTAAAAAAAAAAAATTAAGATACTCAATATTTGAATCAAAGTAGTAAACGTGCACTTAAAGTACATTATATTACACACTATGTATCAGCAAATATTTTGAGTAGTGAAATCCGTAACCTTCATAGTAACCGCCACGGTGGAACTTTTTTCAATTCAGCCAGCTGGCCACCATGGATCAAAACAGTTTGGTGCCAATCAGCGGAGCATGTCGAGCGCGGGCATCAGCTCAACAGATAGATTGGCACAGGTCGCATCTCTTTGTTCTTCGCAGATACTGGTAGGGAGAACAACCCGCTTCATCTTATAAATAACAGCTAGCCGTCCGAAGACACCTCTGGAGACGCTGGAGTCATCGTAATGTCACGCAGGTTCCTTTTTGGTATTTGTTTGTGAGGACTAACAAGCCTGTGAGTAGCCACTTGTAACCTTCTGTTTATCGATTTTAGTCCCTCACCAGAAACATATAAGCTACAATCGATACCTGCTGTTTTCCAAATTTAAGTAGGAACTTATCATCAGCAATACCACTATATAAATATTCCCTCAATTGAAAAAAGATATTTTATTATTATGGAAGATAATTTATTATTTATTGTAATAATGACGAATGAATTTATTATTTTTTCCTGACATTGATTATTATTATTGTTTAAGAGCCTCAACATCTTTTATATCCACTCAACATGAACATACTCCATCAAAAAGTACTAATGGATGTCGTATACAGCAACGTTAAAAAAAAAGTACTAACACTGGATAGAATGCATCCAATAATTCATAATGAATAATTAAACTAATTTTTTTCCACATTAGATTTCTTCATATGTTGGAGAGTTAACCCTCCCCACGCCGGTCTTGCAGCCACATCACCCCTATAATACTAAAATAATAGTTAGCAAATAAAAAATTGAAATTCCTACACCAGCTTCGAAAGACAGACCTAAGTAAAAAGACAAAAATAAATGGGGGATATGCAGTCTAAAAAATCCAGATGTCCATCCTAATATGACATTTATCCGCAATTCTTACACTTCTTAGTTACGAAGAAAAACTGCCAAAAAAAAATTTACAATTTTGTGTTGTTGTTACCTCCAATAGATGAAAATTCCTCTGAACCCAAGAACACTATTAAAATTATAATAATTCAGCTCTCATTTTCACACTTGTCGCCAACACATCAGGGTAACACCATCCGAAGAGATATCGCTCTTAAAAGAAAAAAAACCATCACAGTTCCATATTATACTCCTTCAAGAGATTTGACATAGAAGATTGTACGAGGTAGTTTTAGCCTCTCTTTCATTTCTGTTCAATGTTTAACAAACTGAATAGCTGATCCTTCCAAAGAGTAACTATATCGATCGTTAGAGGAGTATCGCTTGGCTTTTGCTTGCTAATTATTAAACCGGACTAGTTATTTTATAGTCTCATTATATCAGGTGGTGTTTGAAACTCATTAGTACGCACACGAAACCTGACAACTCTGAGTCAAAGGCAATGTTGAAGGTACCTGACCTTTTCAATGTATACCGCAGAACTCCGGTCAGGGTCATATGAAAACTATTTTCCGGGAATTTTCTTCAGTGACCTTTCAATCTTCCTTACATTTACTCAAAGCAACATTAGCTATCGTTAACATAACGATTACAAATTGCACATACACACAGACGCACCCCCCCCTTTAATTTAATATGGTTAGCCGGAGCAATTTTCTTGAAATATTTTCCACTACATGGTTTCGTTGAAAAATGGAAGATGTATCGTATACTGGTTGGTCTGCTGTACTATGTTAAACCAATATGAAAAGAAAATACTTGAATACTGACGCTGGATTTTATTTTAAACAGCAGACTGGCTGGAGGCATTCTTAGTAAGGGTTAGCATGCGAGGGAGCATTATTGAAAATGTTTCTTCTATGCAAATGAGGCTATAGATTAGGTGTGTTCGAGGAATAAAGATAATAGCGTTGGGCTTGTAGGAAGGGAAAGGGTTAGGAAAGGGTGAGCCTGGGGTGGGAGTTTTTAATATCCCAGCTAAGGGATGTTATTAAAGACTCAATGCAAATTAAACCAGCCCTACACACCCTTTACCTTTAGGATAATACTAACGACACTTTCAGCTCAGCCCCCCTTGATTAAAAATACAAGATAAATTGCTTGGGTTTACCGATATCGGCTTATCTTATTGTCTCAGATGCCTGGTTATAAGCTCGGAGGAATCCAGTTTTACTTATAATTTGTTCTTGCTTATAATTAATAGAATCCCAACACAACCCTTTCTCAGAAACAAAAAAAAATAGTTCTATAAAAATATTTATTTATATTATGTATTTGGCAGTGTTTCCACAGCAATACCCAGGGCCGGCGAGAGGGTGGTGGGGAGGGGAGATAAATATGTTTATTGTTGTATTTACTCATTCAAGTTTTGTCACGGTTCTTTCAGTTATTCAATAAATGGTAATTTTGTTTGGGGAAGAACTTCTCTTTTCAAAAAATGTAAAGTTGCGTGATGATAAAATTTAATTAAGTAGTTTTAAAAACATCAAGGTAAGGTCTAAACAAATTATAAAGAGTTAACGAGAAATTAAGTTTGTTTTTTTTGTTTTCTACAATACTTCAATCTTGCTTGATTCAGATAATTTTATCTTTGTCACGTAATTTTGAGTTGTAATATTACATGAACTATTGAACATCATGTGAATTTGACGCATTAAAGAGCTAATAAAGAATTCAAAGTAAATATTAAAGTACCTTTACAGTTAATCTCTGTTCCACGTACCTATATAAAATGTAATGAAAAATTTAGAAACATAGGAGTGTATAGGAGCCCCACGACCGCGCTCGCTGGCCCTGCCAATACCTATTAATTTTGATGCAATATCTTGTGAATTCACTGTTAAAGGTGTGACAGTAACAAGGATACATGCACAGTATGCACACAATTCATATAATCTAGCGTGTTTATGTGACATATAAGCTCTGATAGCAATTTTAGCAGTATACCGATTTCACATGGATCGTGAATCACGAATGTGAGTATCATTGATACACATAATACGGATTAAGGAAATTAATTACATTAAAAGTAATTTTGTCTTAACAGTTCGTGTGGAAACATCTAATCCTTTTTTTTTTTTTTTTTTCTTAGCTCTCAAACTTATAAAATAGGATGTGGGAAAAATAAAGGAAAATTATTTTGGGCTAATGAGTGCCTTTCACTAAGGGGAGTCCCCCATTTGAAGGATGAATGAGAAGGATATAGGGTGTGGAATGCCTAAAGGAGGCGGGTGGAATCAGGAAGGTAGTAAGAGTCTACCGATGGTGGAGTAAACGTCTAATCGTGTGAGAGGTTCAATTTTAATGTAATAAATAAGTGTATCAATAATTCTCAGTATTAAGTTTTTTATCATTACATTTTAACTTTCAGTATATTTTAACTTGGAGGGAGAATTCTTACTTTGACTCAAGTACAGATAAATTTAACCCCGTTTGAGGTTTTTACCTCAGAAAGGAGGGAGGGGGAGTACAGATAAATTGTTTTTGTTTTTTTGTGGGTTTTTGTGTGTGCATGGCAGGAATTTTGAACATTTATTCCACAATATCCACAATTATGATTCAATAATTTTCATATGTAATAAAATGCAATTTACAATCAGGCCTTCCATTGCCCACGCCTGATTTCAACAGTGCACCTAGGTAGAAAGTAGAAACATATTTATTTGTCCAGGTGCTTCTTCCAACGTCTATGAAAATAATGAATTGCTGAAATTTTTTTCCATAATTACATGTGGATAATAATATGTTTTAAACCCTTACATAATACATAATTTGGTATCGTAAAACGTAGTTTTTAGCTCTTAACTTCCGAATATCTGTTACGGATGTTTTTTACTTGAAAATCGACACTCATATCGGTTATGTTTCATATGGGAAATAATAGAAAAATGCCATAATTATCGGCACTTAAATATTTTTCGGGAATTTTTGGTGTGGAAATATAGACTAGTCCGGACATTTGTCAAAGATTTTTCAAAGCATTAATTAAAAATTTTCATTGAAATCCAAGTCTGGCAACACAGGGCTTCATGTTCGCAATTAATTCTTTCTTCCATATTTAAACCAAAGCTGACGTTTATTTACGCCATACCCCCTGCGACATCCCATCTTATGTGCTTACTTCCATGCAAGACTACGCAATAATTACGTACGTAATAATACTTCATACTTGCAACATTCTTTTGGAACACGTCTCTGTTCGACAAGCTGTGGTTAGATGAAGATTATTTTGTTATTTCATCATTATGCCACCACAAAGAAATGATTAGCTGCATAAACTGCTTACTAATGTTAGGGTATTGCGTTTTATCTCAATCTTATTTTTTTATGCATGTTACTATTATTCATTAGTACGCACCTGCTTTGGCTATTTTTTGTATTTTATGGGTAAACTTAGGTAGTTATGTGTAAATACCAGGTAGTGAGTGTGTGTGTGTGTGTATTCCATTGTTTTTTCTTTGCAAATACAGTAAAATAGCCACTTTATATTAAATAAATGTTTATTAATTAAGAATGTATACAGCAAACATTTAGTTGATAATAATTAAATCAAATATTACCAAACTAAAGGGTGTCCCAGAATTAACGCAAGATTTGAATGTGCCGCCATTTGTGCAGTAAAGTGCTGGCAACCCTAAAAAAAAAAACAATTTGACAGCTGACAGTTTAGGGTCAGTTAAAATGGAGCGTTACACGATAGAACAACGTGTCTTTATTGTTGAACATTATCTCAAAAATAATCAAAGTTTGGCGGCCACAGTCCGAAAATTTCATACAAAATATGGTCGGCACATTTTCATCTTGATGGCTTTGTTAATCGACAAAATTGTCCCATTTGGGGTTCGGAGAACCCACATGTGATTGTCGAAAAACAAATGCATCCACAACGTGTCACTGTTTGGGGTGGTTATGGGTTGGAGGCATCATTGGACCATAGTTTTTTGCAAATGAAGCTGGTCAAGCAGTGACTGTTACTGGTGCTCGATATTGCTACATGATAACACAGTTCTTTGTGCCGAAATTCGATGATATTGATGTGGCCAATATGTGGTTTCAACAAGGTGATGCTACATGCCATACAGCCCGTTAAACAATTCAAATACAGCATGAGACATTTCCAGATCGTGTACTTTCTCGTTTCGGTGATCAGAATTGGCCCCCTAGATCGTGTGATTTAACACTTTTTCCCGATGTGTTATTCCATAAATAACCCTATCCTATTTACTTTATAATTCAATAAAAAAAATAACAACAAAAATACTAAAAACTGTGTTTTCTATTTAAATCAAATCTTGCGTTAATTCTGGGACACCCGTTATAATAACCAAGCGATTGCGATATGATCCTCGTATCCGCCAGTTTAATGAATACAACCAACTGTCCAGAAGCGGCGCAACTTTCTTGCGCTCCGTATTCCTTTTATTCATATTTTTTCCCCTTTTCAAGAAGGTCCTGCTAACTCGCCGTTGGTGCTAGCCCGGCTGGAACATCGGGTGACAGCGACAAGGAAACAACAGGGAAAGGGTTGAAGGGTTGAACAGTTGAAGTTTATTCAAGGGATGTCTTTTTGGCCGGCGTAAGGGGCCCAGTGTCCACCCCACAATGCCCTTCCGGATGGGAAAGAATGCAAATCCGACAGCCCATCCCTTTTTGGCTTAGCCCCCGGATCAAAATATCTGTCACGGGCTATCCCTCACTAGGTCTTGGGCTTATGCCTCACCCCCCTCCTTACACCGAGATTGTCTACATTTTTTTTTTCGTTTTTGACTGGGTATGATGTTAAATCCGGTCTGTTGAGAAATTGGCTCACTTATTATTCTTTAGGGACCACAATCACACGATAGGTTTCGCAAGATACTGTGTTTACCAATTTGAAATTTACTAGATCCAAAGTTTGCTAGGACTATTACCGACTAAAGGATGTAAACCTTGTTGATCAATAGCCTCTTCATTTTTTTTTTAATGTTACTGACTTAGCTTACGTTATGAACAAAGTGTTAGTATGTACCAAATTAATTTTTTTCAAATATACACAACTTGGAAAGTCTTGGGAAATTTCGTAATAAAACCCTTATTTAATTTATTGGATGCATATTAAACTTTACTGGATAAGGTATAATAATAATGTTTGGAAATGGGAACTATTATATATATATATATATATAATACAGTTGATAAGTCTAGTTCATTAATATGTTATCAATTATTAAACACACAAATGTACTGCTACTGTATAATTTGTAATTAGAAAACGGAAATGATTCTGTCAGGTCGTGACGAGGAGGCCTAGTTGTCCTAGTCACGGAGAGAGAGAGCTGAATAGTCTATGCCTTAAACGATTGCTTGGTGACGGGTCTTACTATTGAACTATCTTACTCCATATCTGATAGTTATGTGCCCCAACAGTGCACTATAGTGAGGAGAAGAGGTAAAATGACCACAGGTTCACACTAGGTATCTGAGGGTAGGCGAAAACCGTCTGGATACCAATGGTGACTGTGGTCCGGAAAGAGGCAGACTGGATTCCTGGGGGAGAGACGTTACTAGGTACATTTTGTAGGGCCCCAGACACCCGTCTGCATGGAGGAGTGCTTCCAAGGATGCGCTAATTTTAGCGAGACGTAGCCAGACAATCCCACTAGGAAGGTGTGGGGTCCGACAACGCCGGACTAAAGCTAGCAAGGATAGGAAAGAGAGATATGGAGGTAATTAAATAAGAAAACCATGGTTCGAGCAGAGCAACACATATCAGTGCAGAGAGAGAGAGAACAGTGTTCACTTCAAGTGTCTGATTCCGACTGTCTGAAAACCTTGGAATTTCTATGGTAGGCCATTTCTGCATACAGCGAATGAGAGAGCGTTTTATTTAGGCCAATCCTATAGCACTTTTATTTGGCCAATCAGAAGCTGGGCTATGACCACGCCCCTAGTGAGCTCCGGCCGTGTTGGGATCGTGAACTAGTACCTACTCTCGAATACGGACACCGAAGATTTATTGATAAAATATGGAAAGGTAGGCGGGTGTTTTATGGTCCGAGGTAAACACTTCATTTATTAATTTTAAATTATAAGGGTTGAAAATTTTCAGCTACCCATTCTATGTTTATGAAAATTTTCGTTATTTCTGCCTAGTTGGTAATCAATGATATTTTCATCTTGTTTTCGTCTACCTTTAAAATATTTGTTATCTTTAACCTATTGTATGAATGTGCGAGCGAATGATGAACCGTAAATATGGTATGAATGAAAACATTTATCTCAATTATTTATTGCCTATTAAATATTAAGGCAGATTGTTATTTCATCATAATAAAGTTGTTTATAAGTAAAAAAAAATTTTTTTCTTTAACCGAAGTTTTAATTTATCTGTTTAGCTCTTTCTTTACATTGATAGACAGCATACTGAACAGCTCATTCAGGGTTAAAGGTAGGTCTTTTGTTTGAAAACAATATTTAAACTGTATCACTGCCGTTAATTTTAACGATATCGTTAACACTTGAAATTATTAAATAATAAACAAGTTTGAGATGGAAAGCCTGTTTACATTCATCTGAATTCCTTTATATTTATGACTTGAAGTACTATTTACATATTTACAACAGTGTCACCTCGTCTGCTACGTCAGCTATCCACATAAATAGAAAATAGTATAAAACATAAAATGTACTATAATTCAATGTTAATTCAATGTTGTTTTTAAGTCGTAATGTGTTATTTTTTTAATATTTGCTATTTAAATGATGAGTAGATCAAGAAGAAATATTCACCAATATGCATAATACCCTTTTATATAAATATACATAAGCAGATTTTAGTATTATTTTTTATATATCTATCATTATTTGAATTCTGAAATAAGATTATCAGAAAGTAATTGGATTTCGCTTCAGTCAACTGTTTAGGTCAATATATTTATGGGAATTTTCAGTAACGGACTTCGGAAATTAAAGAAGTAATTTTGATCAAGAAAGAAATCACTTTTTTTTTTACAATTATAATAAGTATTTATACAAAACAAAGGTATGAGAATAGGAGGGACTGGGGATGTGTGTCATGAAGAAACAATATTACATATAAACTATGTTATTTTAGTAATTGTAATATTTGTACGCATTGTATTAATGGAATTAAGTTGAGTTCTAAGTTGATCTACAGTGTTTATGGTAAAAGTCTAGTGCTTATGGTTTGTTTGTTCCTTGATGATGGCGTTGAAGAAATCAAATTTATGGTTATTGAGCTTCGCCAATATTGGTTGAATTAAGATCTAAGACCCTATAGTCTTAATATTTTTTTATTTTATTGTTGGTTTTTTATTTGACCAGAAATGCCGTAATAGTCAGCGAGAGCCGCGTTTCTTTGTTTGTTGTTTATTTGGTATTTGCATGTATTATAAATACAATGAATTAAAAAAAAGAAAGCGAGGCAACTGATTCTTAAAACGACTTCGTTCTTTTTTCTCATATGAACAATGCTTCGTTTCTCTGTTTAGAGAAATAAGCTTGATCAAGATCTGCGCCAAACGGAAAAAAAAAATGTCGAGTGTTTCTTGGTCTGCAATCGCAGACTGCGTGGTAGGGCGTCCGTACCAGAGGACAAATGGTTATTAGATACAGAGTCGAGTGGTGAGCCTGAAGATAAATCTATCATAAACATATAATCGACCGCACCTGACTACCTTAGGGGCAGAACTGAACCGGCCAACAAGGAAATAACTTATAGAGGCGATGACAGGGGTGGTTGGAGGAGGTGGGCGGCAATAATCAACCCCCAACGACCGGTGCTATTGTCAACAATTGTAGTTTATATATAATTAATTATATGTGCACCGATGGCACTGTTTTTACCCTTTTTCTTATGGAGAGCTTAATGCGTTCATAAATCATGACCAGAACTTTATTGTGCTTATTTATTTTTGTACTTAGAAGGCAATATTAAATCGCTTAAAATAGTCTATATATAATAGATATTTTATTTTATCAATTATTATATTAGATTATTTTTGAAAGATAGCACATAAAAGTATAGTTTTATATATTTAATAAAGTCTTGTGCTCTCACCTGAACTATTTTATTATTCTTTCAATACCAACATCGCAGTCAAAGTTTCACATATAAATAATTGAGAGGTTTTTATAAGAGTAAGGTTGTGCCTAGGGCCATGAATGTTAATTTACTAGTTCGTAAATCGATATGAATTCAATCACTGAGTGAATGAAGAATATCAAACGGTTGCATTGCTTTTGTCCATTTATAATTACATCTTTTTTTTTTTTACGCTTTCAAAACTTTTCTCATATATTTTCTGTATTTATGGTTCGCTTTTTGGTTTGTAACAGGGTGTTTTTTTTTTGTGTTGCCACTTATACACGATTAAATTGTATCCTACTAAAGATCAAGCTTGTGTTAGTTCATTCATCCTCCAAAGCTCTTAAAGTATCAAAACACCTCCTTTACTAGAATGGAATAATAAACATCAGCAATAAAAACTAATATATTTTTATAAACAAAACATACAATATTTAAAGAAGTACCTACATTATCGTACAAATTGGTAATTTAATCTGGAAACAGAAACAAACATTTTTCATTATTCTTCCAACAAAATTCCTAATCAATGCACATTTATTCCATTTCTGTAAATGCTGCAACGGTGAATAAATACCGGAAGTAAAGAATTTCCTGGACTATTTTGAAATTGTATAATTTACTTTATTGTATAGGTCAAGTGTGTCATATCATACAATTGAAGGTATTGCTTCCTGCTGGTTGTGAAAACGGCATTGTCAATAATTTTTTAAGTACACTAAAGCCACAACAAAAACAATATATTATTAATCAGGACGCCTAGATCTTTAAGTTCAATACCCTACTCAATCAATATGATAAGAAAATATGTATTTTTTAACTACCAAGTAATTGATTAATGCCCATCTTAGGGGAATCAAGTAAAACTTTCATGCGAGGTATCTGTGAATATGAAACAGGCCCAGAAAATTTAATGGTTTGATGAAAGCTTTCACGTAATTATAATTTGAACAAACAAATAAAATATTAGAGCTTGTTAATCTCTACGTCAAGATGTCTGGTTTGATAACCTACTCATAATTATTAAAATATATTTTTTTCTAATTAGAACTAATTCATTACTTAATGGGAACTTCGTGAATAATTGTGTCTCCAGTTTCTGCGGGGCACTGATGAAAAGCAGATCAGATAAACACACCGGTGATGACATAAAAGCTTCTGGTTTTGAATAAAAAAAAAAATAGAATATCTCTCAATCGCTCCTTCCCTGTTCAGTATGTAAGGGAGGTCAGCATTTCAAGAATCAACACACGTCAGATGTAGCCACCCTTTAAGTAAATGCTCTTGTTGTTTTTTTTTTCCTTTCTTTTTTTAATTAGGATAAGGCCTACATCTAAATAGACTATAATTTTTGTCAAAACACCTAGCCCCTTAGGTCGTTACGGATGAATTTAATTAAAAAAAACCGAAACATTTCCACTGGTTGGGGCACCCTTCCAACCCTCTACAGCCCCATCTATATCAAGGTCTCGGCAATTACCTGATCTTAATTAAAAAGAGGATATTAATAATTCTTTTTCATAAGAATTCACCCGTTTTTTCCTCTCAGGGGGGAAATTTTGCAATCGAAATGAAAAAAAAAGATTATTTCGTTTGATTGTATTTCTGGGAGAGGGAGGCTCATTTACTTACAGATACATGTACTTTAGTTCAAAGGAACCATCTGTTCCGTAAAAAAGGTGGGATTGAAGATGTTGTACCTTGACTGCTATGAAAATAACTTATGTTCTTCAACAACAATAATTTTCGTTCATTGGTATACTTGCAACTAAACAAGAAGTCTTTCATAAATTTGAAGCAAAAATACTAGCTCCCCAGTTCTTAATGTGAAGTATTCAATTTAATTTAGTTCTATTATATAATTAAATTTAGTAAGGTTTTTTTTGTTTTAGTTTTTCTACATAAGAAAATTTCTATTATAACATATACTTAAATTTCATAATACGGATGCGGTTTTTACATTTCCATATAATATACAGTAGTATAATGCATGCTAAAAACGCAAAAATTTCAGAAAAAAAAAGATTTGTTTACAAATACATGATAAGCAGTAATAAGTTTCAAGACGGTACGTACTACCCAAAAATGGGCCTATAAAAAGCTTTCCAAGTAAAAACTTAATATGCCAACTAAAACAAGTGAATTTAAAATACATATTAAGTCATCTCATGGACCCTAATAAATAATTTTTATTTTTACTTGTTTTTTAGTTGTAATACCACAAAAACCTCATTCTCTATTAAAAATAAATACCGCTGCACTAATGACAGTAGTTATTTTATTAATGTCATTAAATATTTTTGTGATAGTCATATTGGGTTAATATGTTTTGCGCTCTGAAGTTTTTATCTTTAAACACATTTGACATCAAGATCAATGTCAGTCTTATCAATATTTTATTAAATCAGTTCACAAAAGTGTATACCGATTTATATCCCCCCCCCAATACTTAAATCTAGACTTAATCAATTCCTTATCTCCCTCTAATCAAACAATTGATAATTTACTGTAATTATTCATTCATTCTTTTTCACCTTGTAATAATTTTTATATTTTCTTGTAATTGTCAAATTGCGAGCAAATTACTTCGAATCTTCAAATCACTTGTTTCTTGATTCAATATTTTGCTATTGGTTCGTTGTAGTCATCACATATGTACATAAGCCCTTGTATAGTCATTTTATACATTTTCCAAGTAAAAATTTAATATGCCAACTAAAACAAAGGAATTAAAAATACATATTAAGTCATCTCATGGACCCCAATAAATAATTTTATTTTTTACTTTTACAATTATAATACCTCAATAAAAAAACTCATTCTTTATTAAAAATAAATACCAACCACTGCACTAATGGCAGTAGTTATTTTATCATTATCATCCTTTATCTTTTTTAACTTGTAATTGTCAAATTACGAGCAAATGACTTCGAATCTATTAATCATTTGTTTCTTGATTTATTATTTTGTTATTGGTGCATTGTAGTCATCACATATGTACATAAGCCCTTGTATAGATATTGTAACGTTACATATTTTTTCTTTTTTTGTCAGCCAGACATGCTTTTTGTTCCTTCTTGTTATTCTCAGATGAAAATGCCCCAGAATAAGGTGTTTTTTTCATTCATTAAATAAGTGAGAAACCTTGTATCGCTGGCTGGTGCCATGTGAACATGGCATATGCCCAAGCAGACGGATTGGAAGACATTATCGGTAAGGAAACCGGGGGACAGGAGGCCATTGTAATTTTCGCTTCAATTCATTAACTATTGATGATGACTAATGAAGAGCATTTTTTCACGTACGCCAGCGGCAAGCCACGATGGGTGGGGGTGGGGCACGCCCCATCCACACCCCACATCAAATATAAAGAGCCTCGAAAAGTTTGTTAACTTTCCTCGGCCCCGTTCATTGGGATTAATAATCATAAAAGATATACATTCGGCCTCCCAGGGACGGAATTAGAAAAGAGAACGGCTCTTTATTTTTTCATACCTCCATTCCGGGGGATAGGCGACTTTCATCTGTATTAATGTATTTTATCAATGGGTCCCAAGTTTATCATTTTCCTTGAAGCTCTTTCCCCACTCTCTCTCTCCTCTTCCTCCCTCCCTGTCTCTCCCTCACTCTCACTCTCTCTCTTCACCCTCTCTTACTCACCCCTAATCCTTCTCTAGGCCCTGATTTTACATGCAAAGTGCAGTTCACTTACTAATTGCTAGTAATGTACAGGGGTTAAGGCCCGCATTCTCGTTTTCCCTACACGTTCGCTCATTAGCGGGAACTTTCCCTTCTACTTGGGTTAGTGTATCCATCTTTGCTGGTCTTTTTGGTGTCCTTTCCGAATCCCGACTTGGTGATGAACCAAGTTTTCTAGCAGTGCTATTGCTGCTTAGCCTATGGCTCGAAGCAGTTCTGATCCTTAGGAGGCCTTCTGACAATTTTATATTTTGGTATTACTAAATGTGTTTGTTTTATGTTTGTTACAAAATTGTTTACCGCCCATATATATAACAATGTAACCTTTGGTGGATTTTACTGATGTATCTACGTTAGTTGGGTTACGTGGTTTTATACCTAACACTAACACTAACTATAACCACTGACATGTGGGACTGGAGCTCCATGACTTGGCCCCGGGGATACTGGGCCCTCGTTCTCCTGGGCCTACATCGTTAGACTCCCCAAATGAGCTTAAATACGCAAACAGCGGCGTTGATGTCCTGAGGGTCTTACATATAAAAATAAATCTCCAAAAACCATACAAACATCTTACACCTCAGTATTTACAGAAGAGACCAGAGATATTCTTTAGATTTTCGGTTGTGTGCAGAGTTTTTTTTTTAATGTAAGACAGTGCCTCAGCATATTCCAACTCAATAAATACAGCTATCTTTTGTATTTGTTTTGTCAAAAAGCAAATACGATTAATTAAGAAATAAATAATGGACCAAATTCATTTTTGTGATTTCAAAACAAATCTTTTAAAAATACTTTTAATTATACTGTAATAAAATGACGAACTTTTAATTGAGCTTGAGTTTGTGACAAGTAATTCAGAATTAAAAAAAAACTTTGAATCGTAAACGGAATTACTTGAGTTCGAACTGCTTTATTATCTGCTTGTTTCCTCTAATTAGCACAAACATAATTATGTATTCATTGTGAAGCCTCCGGGAATAATTTAGATGAAAGGAAGCTTCGAGAAAGGCAATTTAACGAACCTCAATGCAGAAGCTTCTTTTTAAACAGGTACTAGACAATCTAATATCACCTGAATGTCTTTGTCTGCACTGTCAAAGTGGTCGTAAAAATGATTCAATAAATCTCAAATTAAAGTAATGACTCAAAGATTGAACCCATTTTGGTCAATATGCTGCTCTTTGTATATTATACTTCATTTCAAGTTATTACGTTTCGGTTGAAGGTACAACAAACTATTATCCTCCCTTAAGTCACAACTCAGAACCTCTTCATGATTAAGAATTTTTTTTCGTATGATAAGGATAAATTAGAGAAGATAACTTCAAAGAAAGTTTAAATAAATTAGAAAAAAAAAACAAAACGTGAGATCGACTTGACGTAAGGAACAGCGCCTCCATCTTCAGCTAAGGACTTTTGCCCCATCACTTGCAAACACTCTCTCTTTACCTCATTCCAATATACTATAGATAGCAAAGGTACTGATAGTCTTAATATTTTTTTCTATATCAACAGTGTAAAAAAAGATCATTTTTATTCAATGTTATAACCAATTCCGAACTTCATTTTATCCTCAATAAAATATTTATTTATAAGTATGAATTTATTTTATGTAGCCAGATCTTTAGGAATATCAATACTTATAATTCATTTCAATTTAAAGCAGAAGAAGTAATTTAACCTGGCAGAACTCGCTAGGAAATGTAAGTCATGAGAACTCGCGCGTGGTCTCGCATCTAAAATTTAGACTTTTTTTCATCACTTCACGAACTTTTAAATGTCAAATAAGATTATCATATTATTTGTAAAAGAAAAAAAATAAGTAAAAGGGTTTCATGTACTAACAAAGATTATTTCAAACAATAAACTACAAAATAAGTTTAACAAAAACATAGTTTCGATTCATTTTAGTAACGTCTATCATACAATTAAATAAACGTATTGAACTTTTGATAATATAAAAGTGAACAATCTTCAAAACATTTCTGGCCCATATAATTAGCATGTAAGGAGCAAATACGTATATTGATTTTTCCACACACTTTCTTAATTTTTTAATTTCGTATGACAGAGTGCATTGTAACCTTCTCCCACACACTCTTTTATGAAAATCAACTATTCTTTTGACGCTCACTATCAGTTCACATGGGAGATGATGTACCGAGGAATGTATATGACTATCACTATCAAAAGATCTAACACAAATCAATAAAAATCGTAATATGAAATCAATATAGCAAAGGAATAAAAAATCAATTCGTGGTACTAACGAAGACTTGAGCACTCACTTTGAGAAGAGAATCTCTCACGGTACGGACTTTTCCCACTAAAACCCTCTTATGCAAGTCTTAGGGTTAAAAGAAAGGGATTAATTTTTATTGTCTGCGGCAGAAGCTTGAATATATAGTTATGACATTTTTTATTTCCATTTTTGTTTTAGATGGTTAATGAATTTGTAT
The DNA here is from genome assembly GCA_930367205.1 of Acanthosoma haemorrhoidale. Lineage (NCBI taxonomy): Eukaryota > Metazoa > Arthropoda > Insecta > Hemiptera > Acanthosomatidae > Acanthosoma > Acanthosoma haemorrhoidale. The sequence continues at coordinate 33,260,335 of OV884009.1, read as the reverse complement.
GAACTAGTTTCAAACAAAACGTGTGAATTACTGCCACCAAGTCACGGCGAAGTATAGCGGCAAAGCCGCACGACCTTTATGTCCTGCTGGCTTAGCCTATACTACTTTTAGGAGTTGCATACTTCCTTCACGCTCCTTTAGCTCAGCCATTGTATAATCTGCGGCAAATATTCACTCGGGCTATTAAAATTTATTTTTACACAGAAGACGATGAAAGGCATAATTTGGTCTTTACATAAGCTGCGGAGAGGCAAACGCAGTTTCTTACTGGATGAATATGTTTATCCATCAATGTCAATTCTGTTCTAACAAAAAAGAAATAATACTTTATAAGGAATAAAAAATTAAATAATAAAGTCATTCCAGTAAATAACATATACTGTCAATCGTTATAATAAATAGATATGATACAAGAATAAAAAAACATATATATTTATGGTTACTTTTTTATGGTTTGTAGCTGTAGGAGATATATTTATATGTCTGCAGAGAAAACAGAGAAATGTCAGTATATGAAGAAAGCAACTGCGCGTAAATATTGACATATATTTTTTGGTCATGTATAATTTGCAATAATAAAAACCATGGTATAAAATAAATATAGCAAACGAATAAAAAATCAAAGAAGTTTAAAAAATACGAGATATTCCAATGATAAACATGATTATTAATATGCAGCTTATAGGCATTGAGTAATTGAGGGTCTATCGTGGCTTAATTTTCCATCTTTGAACCTGAGAGCACTTGGTGTCGTCGAAAGCTTGTATTAACGTGATTGTAGGATGTATATATATATATATATATATATATATATATATATATATATATATATATATACTCTAGTAACCCTAAACGGAGGGAGTTAATCGATTTACACGTTTAATACTGCATGGCTTCCACATGTACGTGACATTGTAAAAATTCTTATTTTGTAGATACATAAAATGAATTTTAATGGTAATTATTAATTTGAAATTAGAATAAATGACGAGAAACTAAAGGAAAAAATGCATAGCATAGAATAATAGTTATAAAGAATAAATTATTCTGAGGTGTGTAAATGGAAAGTACGAGTATATAAATGGATTGAATCAATCTGATATTTCAAAGGCATATTTCACTATATCTCGACATATGCTGTTAAATGTTCGTTGTAATATGAAATCAACATGGGTGAATCCAAAAAAAATATGTAAAACTAAAAAAGAATATTTTTTCTGTCACAAATGTTATTAAAGATTATATGATGTTTTTTGATTTTTTTTTCAATACGACACATAAGAGACGGTAACGCAATACGGCATTTAAAGATATTTCAGAACATAATGTTACTTCAATAGAAATCACGAATTCGTGTTAGTATGTTTAAATCCGATTTTAAAACGTTTTTTATGTTACGTTTTCCAATGACCAAGATAGCTTAAAAATAAAATGAGGTATTTTTGATCAATGGTACAATTTTTGTTCATTATACTAAATATAGAGTGGAGAGAATATCTTTCGATATCATTTCATCACTGTTCTTTATTTATGTATTTTATTTCGTTTATATAACTTTAAAAAATACTATTTAGTTCACAATAGATGTAAACAGTTTAGGATGAAAAAAAAAAATGGACTGACAAAAGAGAAAAAGTTAAAGAAATGTTTAGTATTATAGAAAGAGAAGGATAGTTATAAGTTCAAAGAGGGGTTAAAGAGGTGCCATATGGTCACTAAGAGGGTTCAACACCTAGTTGGTCCCGCTTCCACGTTCTAATTATCACTAGTTTTCAAAGTTTGCCCATTTCGAGTAGCTCTTCACTTCATTCCAGTGATGCGATTTCTAGTGAGAGCTTCAGCACTAACTTTCTTTACGACAAACGCATTTTGTTTTTCAAATTCGTGTATGTGTGTATTATTTTTTTACGGTTTAAAAAACTATTGGTAACATTGCGATTGTGAAATAAATTCTAGTGAAGATATCCTGTGTAGGTTAACTACACTTTATATTTAATATTAAATGTTGTCATATAAATTGTCGAACTAGTATAATAACCACGATTATTGCGCTACTATTTAAGTTTTTGGATGAGTTCAGGGATCAGTAGACTCCGTAATTTTTATATTATTTAAAATTTTTTTTTTTAATTTCCTTACTTATTTTATTTTTTATAGCAGGTCACGAGGCCACTGCCGTTTTAGTCTCCGAGGAGCATTATAGGGATGAGTGGTGCAGCAATGACTGTGCTAGGGGATTTTACTATGGAATTTCATAAACTTGGAAGGGATGATTTCGAGAATGTACTTTACTTTATATTCCTTTATTGTGCTATAATTACAATCTGCCTTTTATAAGGCAATAAGTAATTGTGATAAATGCTCTCATTCATACCATATTTACAGTTCATCATTCACTCGCTCATTCATACAATACTTACAGACAGCCCAGAGACCTCCCAAATCCACATGCGAAGAGAAAGCGGAGTCTTGGGAAGTCCCCCACGCTCCTCCGTCGGCCACGTCACCGGATACTAGAGGAGGCTGACCAAGAGTGCGAGAGCCACAGACGCTCAGGACATGATTGAAGAAACTGGCCATTGCCAGGACTCCCAATGTCACGCGTTTATAGCAGGTCAAGAGGCCACTTCCGTTTCAGTCTCCGAGGAGGATTATAGGGATGAGTGACGCAGTGAATGACTGTGCTACAGGATTAGGGTGGTTGGAAAGGCTGCTGTGGAATTTCATAAACTTGGAAGGGATGAGTTCTAGAATGTAGGGTAAATTAAGGGTTTTGTTGCTTACATAATAAGGGGCATTTACTATTGTTCTCAGGACTTTGGTCTGGAAGTATTGGATACGCTTGATGTTCGACTTTTTTGCTGTTCCCCATAGCTCTATTCCGTATGTCCAGATTGGTTTGAGTATAACTTTGTAGATTATTAGTTTATCTTCTATTGAGCGATGGGTGGTCCTTTGAAGTAGTCTGTACAGTTGTCCAAAGCATCTGTTTAGTTCTTGTCTTTTTAGTCTCGTATGTGGGTTCCAGGTCAGTCGTTTGTCGAGATGGAAGCCTAATTACCGTACTCTCTTGGATACAGGGAGAGGAATAGAATTAAAATAAACTAGTGGACAAGTCTTGCGACAAAGGGTGAAGGTAATGTGGGAGGATTTTGCTTCATTAACTTTGATCCGCCATTGATTGCACCAATACTCGATCTCGTCAAGGTGTTTTGAAGGTTATGGGATGCTATGTCGGGGTCTGGGTGGGATGACAAGACTGCAGTGTCATCTGCAAATGTGGCTAAGAAGGTATTGGGAGTAGAGGGGACATCAGCGGTGTATAGGTCATAGAGGATGGGGCCTAGGACACGACCCTGTGCATCTCCTGCAGTTTTGGGATAGTAGTTAGAGTACTCTAAACCACAGCCGACCAAGAAGTGGTTTGAAAGCTAGTACTGTAGGATTAGGAAAAGGGTCTGTGTTAAATGTCTTTTGAGCTTGTAGAGCAAACCTGCGTGCCAAACCCTGTCAAAAGCTTGAGCTATACCAAGAAAGAGAGCAGTGCAATACTGTTTGGTTTCAAGGGCTGAGGAGATGTGATCAACAACGCGAAGGCCTTGTTGAGCAGTGGAATGTCGTTGGCGGAAACCAAACTGGTGGGTGGGAAAAAGGTTTTTGGATTCAACAATTGGAAGTAGACGTTTTAGTAGGAGTTTCTCAAATATTTTTGAGAGGATAGGGAGTAGGCTAATTGGACGATAAGATGAGGCGTCATTGGGTGGTTTACCGGGTTTGGCGAATAGGACAATAATGGAATGTTTCCAGAGGAGAGGAAAGTGCGTCGTTCGGATAATGCAATTATATATATAGGTTAGGAAGATTATGGCTTTAGAAGGAAGTTGTTTGAGAATTTGAGGAGTTAGGAGATCATATCCAGGGGATTTTCTGTAAGGTAAATTTTCAGAAGGTATTTGACCTCAGAGGGATTAACGGCTTTTGGTGGAAGAGAGAGAGGAATAGGTGAAGTGAGGAAATCTTCCACAGTTGTGCTGTGAATATGGCTTTGATGAGAAAGGTGAGGTGTGAAAGTATGGGTAAGATGCAGAGCAAATTCGTCCGACCTACCCCCATCCGAAGCCACCCAGGACCCATCATCACGACGGAGTGGATGTGAAACAGGTTGATACTTTAGGATTTTTTTGGTTACATTCCACAAGGAGTTATCCCTGGTAGACAGAGAGGAGAGGTAGGCATTGAAAGAATCGGAACGGAAGGATGCCAATCACTGCTTTATTAATCGGCGATGTACGAGCGGCGATCAGCAGGATGCCGGGATCTTTGCCACACTGTTCTGTAGCGGCGTTTGGATTGGATTAGATCTTGGAAATGCTGAGGTAAACGATTATGATTGTGGATTTTTGGGTGACGATGCCTCCCAAGCCGACCCCTGGATCAGAGTAGTGAAGGAATGCACTGCATCATCTAGGTCTTGGGATGTTTTCAGAGGTACTTTGAGGTCTATAGAGTCTGTAAGAATCTGGCGGAAGTGGTCCCAGTCAACTGGGCCCCCAATAAATGAAGGAGGAGGCAGTTTGTGAATTGGATTTAGAAAAATGGTTAATAATAAGGGCTATGGTCAGATGAGAGGTCATCGAGGCGCTTGAGTGAATAGTTTAGTGTTCCTAAACTATTGTAGAAGAAAAAGCCAAGGAGATCTGAATTTCGGTTAGGATCTGATGGCCAATAGGTGGCTGTGTCAGGAGAGATAGTGGAGCAATGTCTCCGTGTGAGTGCAGACAGCAAAGCACGTCCTCATGTTTTTGTGGATCTTGAGCCCCAGTGTTGGTGCTTTGCGTTAAAGTCCCCACCCACAAGGAAACGATGCCCGATGGAGTCTAGAAAGGAGATGAATTGGGAATCGGGAATGGATTTATTGGGAGGGCAGTACACTGATGCTAGAGTAAGGGGAAAAGTGAAGGTGGTGATTGACACTGCAGTGGATTGAAGGAAATCATGTGCTACCAGAGGAACTATGTGGTGGGATATGGAGTTATGGACAATGACAGCGGTACCTGCATGAGCTGTTCCATCTGGGTGATCAGTTCGATAAGTCTGGTACTGTCGAACGGTAAATGGTCGTTTACTCGTAAGTCTTGTTTCAGTAATGAGAGCTACGTCGATGTTTTTGTCATGGAGTAATGCTGTCAGTTCGTTAGTGTGGGTGCGAACACCATTCGCATTCCAAAGGAGAATAGATAAGGAGTCGGAAGGATCCACTTATGGATTTTGTTTAACGGGGATGAGGTAAGAGACAAGATTTGTAAGAAGGGAAATGAGAGGGGTAATTAGGGTTCTGAAATCTGTAAGGAATGAGGTTAATAGGCTGTCGAGATCTGAAGAGCTTGAAGATGGCGGGATATGCGAGATGTGTGGTTGAGGATGGGATTGAGTCGAGAATGTTAGGTATATTAAGAGCGTTATGAAGGATTTTGTTGCTGACGTAATAACGGGCATTTACTATTGTTCTCAGGACTTTTGGTTGAAAGGATTTCATTCGATGTTTGTACAGTTAGTAAATCCAGGCATACAGTTATTTGCGAGAAGTGGCGAGTTTGAACCACCCTACTGGTGCATATACAAATATAAGGTATTCAGATGATGAGCATGATCATTAATATGAAGTTTATAGGCATTGAGTAAGTGAGGCTCTTTTGTGGCTTAATTTCCCATCTTTGAACCTAGAGAGCACTCGTTGTCGTCGAGAACTTATACCAACGTGATCGCAGAGAGATTGATTCCAACAATCATGTTTGCATAAAATAAATAAAGATAATATTAAGAAATACTTATGGGACTATTTTAATCGTGCTAGTCCCTTGAAAATTCCTTCTCGACAAAATAGTAAATAACCAAAAAAATGCTTATTAACAATGTGTGAAATTGGTTAAGGTATTTTAAATGAGCGATTTTGATTGTGCCGTTCAAAGTTTTAGTTTCTGAATATCATTGAAATAAGTTTTGCTTTACCGTTTTTTCCGTGTGCTTGGTTACGTTTAAAAATCAGAACTTTAAGTCGTAAATAATCTTCAGAGCTTAATACTCCCGAAATTCTTAAAGATAGCGAAACTGACAAGTTATTATTGCTAGAAGGTAGGGCTAAGAATTTATAGTGATGTACAATTTAAATGTCCATATTTTACCTTCACATTCGACCTCTACTCCTATGGGCTGACAATTGATGGTCACTCAAAAAAATTTTACCTTGGATTTTATTTTTAATATTTTTTAACATAGTGTCCAAATCTATTAGGTGCGGTATTTCCACAGTATGGAGTATATTATGGCTTAGGAGTTAATCCATATACGTTGCTGATTACAGGGCATGTGAATGAAGATGCTAACGAACGAACCCGCCTACGGGTCAATTGAGGCTTCAGAATGACTACAGGAATTGAAGCAATCTTTGCAATGTGCAGATATTTTGCATGTATGATTCACAAACAAATATGTCAACATCATACCTAATCAAAACAAATAAACAAAACCCGGTTAGTTGCTTTCCTCTTTAAAATGTTCCCAAATTGCACAAGTCTCTGTAATCATGTCCTCTTTTATTCGTTGGGAGTGTTTGGTCTCAACCATTTGACACTTTGATTTTCCTCCATTGTATCTGATAAATAATTTTCATTGGTATCTAGTTTCTATGAGATATTTTGCTAATTGTATACTTTATAGTACAAAACAACGCATTTAATCTAATAAAACCATACTTAATACATAGTACGTTATTTCTTATTTATTTATTAGTTTAGTGATTTTTATTACATTTTTACTAGAATCTATTTTACGCTGATTATGGTCTATATTCTAAGTGAATTATTTCTATTGTTTGCTCCCTAAAATTGTTATGTAATATCGTTGAATTTGTTTTCACGTCACTCTCTTTATTTTGTCCTCTTCATCAATAGAGAAAAATCAGAACATTAAAATCGTACCTTCTGACCTATGTCTTCAAAAGGATGTTTGAATTCCGCGTACCTTCCAAATCATGATTTTGAATCAATACCTCAGTCAATTTAGCTGATCTGTTGGATCCAGTTCTATAACGAAAAGATGATCCGTTTAGAATTGTTGATCTTCTATTTTTTTTCTTTTATTTCGGTTCTCTTTCAACTTATACTGTTTCTTCTTTTTTTGTTTTTTATTGTATTTTAAGTTTTTATTTATGTATATAACTGAGGGATCTTCGGTTGAGTTTTTCAAGTAATAAACAGATTTTTCTGCTTTTTTGCCTCATAATGATGGTGTTTGGAATGTACCTTTAAATTCTAGTTATTTTTATGACTATTTTATATGTACCGTATAAATGCCTACTTAACTGGTATTATCCAGCAGCCCTTGGGGAATTTTCACATGTCAAATCCTCCATCCACTGTATGGATACCAGAGCCAGTACCTCTGTTCATTATATTCCTTCTCATAAGGACTTTTATTTCCGGAGCCGCAAACCTCTGGAATTCCCTCCCTACTTCCATACTACTAAATATTACCTAATTAATATTAAATACTCTTTAAATTCCTACATTTACTTTCTCCACTTATGTACCCTTCAGAATGAAGCTATTTAGTAAACATGTTCTATATTTATATAAATATTAGCTCCTATACTAAATAAATGCTAATTGTGATTATTTTAAGGGCAATTTTCCCAGCGTAAAGTTTATTTTTTTCATTCGTTCATTTATTTGTACCTGCATACATACAGACGGAAGTCAATCTTGACTTAAAGCAGAGCCTCTCCCATCAAGCTTGGTGATAATATTAACAGCGCTATCGCTGTAAAAAAAATAAATAAAACTTTCTGTGCAAATAGGGTTGTGAAGGATCCAGGCTTGATAGGGAACTAGGAAGGGTACAAGTGAGGAACTGACAGTACAAACAAGACCCCGCTTTTGGGCTCCTTTGATGTTTTTTTCTTTTATTTTTCCTGATTAGCCCTCACATGCTCAGCGCCCAAATCATGCAGTCACCTCTTATGTACGTTTCTTCAATATTTAATTATCTTAAAACGCTGTTTGCCCGGTGCCTGCCTCCAATCAGGCGGCTTTCACACCCCGCCTGCTCCCCAAGGGCCTGCTTCCCAATGCTTTAACGTGCTATGTGTAAACCTGTGAAAAAAAGAGAAAAAAAAGGAAAAAGTGTTACTTCTAACGATTTCTTTTTTCATACGGCGTCCTTTAGATCCGCTGTGAGCTAGTCACTAGTGGGCAGAAACACTTCTAGAAATTTAGCAGTAAAAATATAAAGTTAACTATATAAGTTAAATATGAAGTATATAAAGTAACATAAAAAAAGTGATATCTGTACGTTGATATTTATTTTGTGTGAAAATTAGTTTTTTTTCGGCAAAGCTTCTTTTACTATCAGACATCCCAAAGACTGAAATTCAGACAAAAACATGATATAAATACATTTGAAACAATTAAATTTATTAATAATTGATAATCCAAAACTACACAACCGTGAATGATGGTATCTTTAAATTTATAATTGGTAACCTTACTGCAAAAATAAATTAAAAATGGTAAATGCTGGTAAAGATCAATTAAATTGTTTAGTAACTGTACGACTAGAAATTGACTAGGATTAAGGGTTTTTAGGGATGGTTCAAATACCAGAAAGCCTGAGCAATTTTATTATAAAAAATAGCAGATACAATAATACACACATACATAAGTAGACAGATTATTGTAGTGTGGTTAAAAGAGGAAATTATCAAATTTTTAATCATTATATACCCTAACTTTGGGCAGGAGAGGTATTTTCAGAAGGCACTCTATTTTAGTTAAGTAACCAACCAACCCCGTTTGAGGTTTAGGTCTCGGGAAGGGGGAAAAAAAAGGAAAAATGTTATGTAACCAACCATTTTACCGTACCATGATTATTTATTTACTTATTTGTTTTCGTATCAATAATTAAGTTATTCGTATCAACTTAAGCTAATACATTTATTTATTACATAATATAACAACTTTTTCGTTGGTTATCATACAAACATCTTTTATTTTAGCATTATTTTAGCAAGTTTGCTATAAACCTTTTATAAAGTCGCTCTGTAACTTCGTGAAATATTCCAAAAAAAACTACCTAGGAGGTATTTGATAATTTGTTCATTGCACATCGTATTAGTTACATTATAAAACTTCATAGGAATAACTTACATGTAATTTTTTCATATCACAACATGTTTTGAGCTGGTTTGAGTGGACTTTTTAATTTTAAAGAATGTCTATTATATTGGTTCCGTGATCGAAATCGGTCCTGTAAAAAAAATAAAATACTTGGGTAATAATGATAGATACAGCTGTCAACAGGTGAATAATCATCAAATTGAATAGGGCTCTTCTGCAATCAATAGCTGTCATCATTGTGGACCGGCATTTTGACAGCTTTTCATCAAGGTGGCTGTTTTGGGGGTCCTTTAATTAAAGCTCTTACCTTGTGTGAATTAATTAAATTAACTGGTATAATAGGTTATTGGCTCCGGGACCTCATCTCGGGTCAGCCACGCTCTCTGCAATTGTTTGCGACTCCATTTCATCACCAGTTCAACACAAATGAAGACAGCTACAGTAGTTGATCCCAGCTTATTTCTCGCTATTTTTTCTTTTTCTGTTTTTTTTTTTTTTAATTTATTTTCCGCCTAAATGACAATGAAAGATTTTCTGAAGTGCGTATAACCTCAAGAAAATAAATAGATTGAGATAATCGTTAGTGAAAATAAGCTTTCTGAGGGTTTAACGCAAAATACAAACAGCAGCGTGTTCACACTGGAAATACTATTCAGGAAAAGTTTGACAGTTCAACCATGCCTTTTGTGCCTATAATGATAAATGCAGTGTATTCAAATTATAAACATGAATATTTTTCAATGTATTTGCTCACTAATTTGTTCAGCGTAGTTATATACCTTCTATTTAGGTACATAGTATGTTTATTGGTATTGGTTTGGCCCTACCATGGCTTAATTCATCATCTTGGAGCTAGAGAGCACTTGGTGTCGTCAAGAGGTAGTACCAGGTCATGGCGCCTGTCGACAAAGATTGCATTCGCTCGGTTCAGGGTTGCCTCATACAATAATGTTTGATATTTTTAACAAATGATAGTTCGACATATTTTTAAAACTCCTTGAACTTGAATTCATACTTCCCATTTTGTATATTTACCAAGAGATAATTAGCGTTTTTCGAGGTGTTAATGCCTCGTTAAAATATATTTTATGAATTTAATCATTAACGACAACTATACTTGAATATAAATAAACACACCGAAACATACAATCTGACAGACGGACGAAAAACGATTGGATGTACCTTTTTATAAGCAGATCATATAACTCTCACTTAAGTCATGCAAGTTACTATTCAACTTTCTTTATTTAGCCCGAATGAGATCATTTACTACAATTACCCAATTGAAAAAATAAAATAAATTGCGTTTTACATTTTGGTATCTAAGGTCCAAAATAAAGTCCCATTTTACAACCTTGTTGGAAGGATATTATATGTAACTTTTTTATTGTGCTAAAATTACAATCTGCCTTGTTAGGCAATAAGAAATTGAGATAAAAGTTCTCATTCATACCATATTTACTATTCATCATTCACTCGCTCATTAATACAATATTTACAGACAGCCCAGAGGCCTCCCAAGTCCACATGTTTATCACCTTCCTCGCATGCGAAAGAGGACGTGGAGTCTTGGGAAGTCCCCCACGCTCCTCCGTCAGTCGCGTCACCGGATTCGAGCCAGGGAGCCCGAGCAAGAACGCGAGAGTTACTAAAAATTACATATTTCCCGCCTGGTTGGTTCCATACCTTCTGAAACGATACGTCGGGAAATGTTCAAAAAAAGAAAAAAATATTCAGAATATCATTTGAATACTTCATAATGACAAATATGCACTAATCTATGTGCTCATCTGATTACAGTCCCCATCAAAGACTGGTAATTATTGTCCCAGACTAGACTATGAAGATATTTTCTGAAACCCTTAAGGAATTTTTCAAAGGGGGTGGGTTTTGACCAGATTTATTTTACCTCTTGAGATTTTTTGTTATAATTTTATTCTCATGTTAAAAAAAGTAATAATGGAGGATTTAAGAGCCAACTATGGAAATCACGTACTTCATTCTTTTCATTCATAATGCAGTTTTGTTCTTTTTTTTTATGTAAAGGTTGTAGTTATTTAAATTCTTTTACTACTGAAAAGGTGACTTTTAACGACAAAGATAGTTTAGCAGAAAAAATCAAGTATTTTTTTTTTATTCAAAAATACTAAGCAGTTCACAGTTATATAAAAATTTTTCAAGAGGCTGACACGTGGCTTTATGGCTAAATTTATTTAATATTTTTTTTTTGACTTATTTATTGTTTTTTAATTTGCTACTATTTTGATTCAGACTTGTATAGTTTTCATTTTTATTTATCTTTAACTAACGGGCATTTCCAGTGTTCCTTAAAAGACATGTAAAGTTGCCGGAAGGGAAGGAGATGATAACGTCGCCTGTGTACTTTCTCCTGCTGGCGATATTGCCTGGAGCTAATCAAGTGTTTAATTTTATTACGAAGCCCCTTCTGTCTTTTCTAAATACTTTTTCCACCTCCCGCTTCGAGAGACTTGGGGGTGGGGGGTCGGGTTTGGAATGAGGAAATATTTCCTTCAAGACTTGTTACTTGAAAAAATTGCTCCTCCGAGTGGTGGGGGTGAAGAGGAGAAAACGCGGAGCCAGAAATTAAAAAGGCCCTGAAGCAGGTTTTGCGTTTAGGGCTGGGGGGGGGGGTGGATTTATCGCCAGTCGGGGATAGGGCGATACTACCCCCCCCCCTGTAGCAGGGATGGAAAATGAAAAGGGAAAGAAGAGGCTCCCCTGATTACCGATACGTCCCTTCGGGCTAACCTAGTTATCGTCAGACCCCTTATTTGTTATTATCTCATCATTTTTTTTTCTTCTTACTTAGCCCCTCGTTTCGAAAATAAGGAATAACGAATTTGTATTTAGATTTAAAAAAAAAAAAAGATATGATCTAATTGTACTTGTAATTGACCGATTCTCAAACGGGCTTTGAGATTAAACCGTGGTGTAATTGAGATTTTTTTTTTTCAAACTCATTCATAAGCAAATTTTATAAAATTATATGAGATATTTGTTTACTACATAAATCAAGAAGTGAAAATAATACCCTAATAGACTATACAAAAGAATAAACAAACTTGATAAACGTTTTGAAAATCAAGTAATAATACAGTACGAAAAGATTAAATTAAATTAAAAACTAAATTAATTCATAAGCTGAAGTGGTACCATGTTAGGAAAACCTTGGCATCGACATAGCTCATAACCAATTCATAAAAACTCGCATAAAAGATAAACTTACAGCCTGAAAATATATTAGGACTGAAATTTCTAAGATATAAAATTTTAGTGAAATATGCATTACACTAATTTAAGTTAAATCCATTGATCAAATAAAAAAACTTAACTCCGAATTTTTATTATTATATTATATTGGCAATATTCCTTTATTGTGCTATAATTACAATCTGCCTTTTATAAGGCAATAATAATACAGATAAATGATCTCATTCATACACTATTTACAGTTCATCATTCACTCGCTCATTCATACAATACTTACAGACAGCCCAGAGACCTCCCAAATCCACATGCGAAGAGAAAGCGGAGTCTTGGGAAGTCCCCCACGCTTCTCCGTCAGCCACGTCACCGGGTACTAGCCAGTGGAGGCTGACCAAGAGCGCGAGAGTATTATTATATACAAAGATGTCCTGGATTTGTGATTTTCCAAAATTTACCACCTGTAATTTTAATTTTGATTAATTTAAACTTCCTAACACGAGACCTCTCGTTTGGCCAATGAGAATGAGCCAGCGTTGAATAGGGAAAGGTTAGTTCACGCATATCATTGAGAAACTACTTACCTTTCATAGTGATCGGTTATTTTAAAATTATTGAAGAATAATTATACTACTAACAAAGAATATTTCTACTCTTAACATAGTGGTCGGGGGCCTTTAAAGAAAAGGCACTGTTGATGAAAAATCATTGGACATACCGACGGCCAATAAAGAAAAATAGAAAGCGAGGTATGTTACAATATATATAAATGAATTTTATTCAACATTTTTTGCATGTGCTCACGAACTGAAAATTTAATGTTATTAATACTAGTTTAAGATCGGTTTTGCGCAATGGGACACAAGTGTGTCTAATTCTTTATACAAGTCCTGTTGTTTCATACCAAAGATATGAGGTTAACTTTACACCACAACAGTAAATGGGGTACCATCCCAGTAGAAAATATAACAGTCTGCGATTGTTAGTGAAATATAACTTCAGGAAGATTACTGCTGGCGTTTTAAAAGGGACTGTTCCAAAATGCGTTGAAGAATGTCACGGACAAAAAGCTTCCGAAGTGTTCCGTGACTAGTTCCATCGATGAATTTTTCTTCTATCTTTGTATATAATAATATTTGTACAATCTAATAATAAAAATTCCATTTTTCATGAATGTCCTTTCTCAATGATATGCGTGAACTAACCTTTCCCTGTTCAACGCTGGCTCATTCTCATTGGCCAAAGGAGAGGTCTCGTGTTAGGAAGTTTAAATTAATCAAAATCAAAATTACAGGTGGTAAATTTTGGAAAATCACAAATCCAGGACATCTTTGTATATAATAATATTTGTATAATCTAATAATAAAAATTCCATTTTTCATGAATGACCTTTCTCAATGATATGCGTGAACTAACCTTTCCCTATTCAACGCTGGCTCATTCTCATTGGCCAAAGGAGAGGTCTCGTGTTAGGAAGTTTAAATTAATCAAAATCAAAATTACAGGTGGTAAATTTTGGAAAATCACAAATCCAGGACATCTTTGTATATAATAATATTTGTATAATCTAATAATAAAAATTCCATTTTTCATGAATGTCCTTTCTCAATGATATGCGTGAACTAACCTTTCCCTACTCAACGCTGGCTCATTCTCATTGGCCAAAGGAGAGGTCTCGTGTTAGGAAGTTTAAATTAATCAAAATCAAAATTACAGGTGGTAAATTTTGGAAAATCACAAATCCAGGACATCTTTGTATATAATAATATTTGTATAATCTAATAATAAAAATTCCATTTTTCATGAATGTCCTTTCTCAATGATATGCGTGAACTAACCTTTCCCTATTCAACGCTGGCTCATTCTCATTGGCCAAAGGAGAGGTCTCGTGTTAGGAAGTTTAAATTAATCAAAATCAAAATTACAGGTGGTAAATTTTGGAAAATCACAAATCCAGGATATCTTTGTATATAATAATATTTGTATAATCTAATAATAAAAATTCCATTTTTCATGAATGTCCTTTCTCAATGATATGCGTGAACTAACCTTTCCCTGTTCAACGCTGGCTCATTCTCATTGGCCAAAGGAGAGGTCTCGTGTTAGGAAGTTTAAATTAATCAAAATCAAAATTACAGGTGGTAAATTTTGGAAAATCACAAATCCAGGACATCTTTGTATATAATAATATTTGTATAATCTAATAATAAAAATTCCATTTTTAGTTTTTTATTTGATCTATGGATTTAACTTGAAATTTTATAACGCATATTTCACTAAAACTTTATATCTTAGAAATTTGAGTTCCTAAGGAAAAAAGAATGCCATATTCGAATTCAGGGGATCGAATTCATATGAAATCAACTCCGGCACCAAAAGACCTGTTGTCCTGTGTTATTAATCATTCTTACCTTAAGGAATTGCCATGTACAGCTGAATTATGATAATTAATGTATGGACTTAGATTTAGACTTTTTCCATCTAAAGTATTGAGCAGTTTTTTCTTAAAGTATAAAAGAATAAATGCGTCCTTTACCGGGGATAGTAACGTATAAGATTGCGTTAGGCTAAATGCACCCAAATCAGGTTCAGAGGATGAAGTTTATTTATGACTGTGCCCTTTGTTTGCCACACTGTTACTGCAATTGTACATAATTTTGCAAGTAAAATGTACTGTAGAATGCGTTGGAATAATACGGTCATAACTGTTTGAGTTTACTTAGCAAAGACTCCCAGCTTGTAGCAAGCTGGAGGGGGAACAATAGTACTAGTTTAACACAGCACTGTACACAAAACTTACAATTTCCCGATAAAATAATGGTACATAAAATAAATTTTGTTACGAAAATTTTTTCCTGAACTGTGGAAGACTCTTTTGATCGGGAGGCAGAATTTGGCTGCTGCGACGCTCTGGGTAAGACGAGACCAACATGAAGGAAACCATAAGCACAATGAAATAGCGAGGGAACTTACTTTTGAAGCTAGTTGTAAATAATGAGCATCAATATGGCGAAGTGGAATAAATACAGATCCAACGCTTTACGGCCGTACGTTCATATGAAGCGGTCATTAATCTTGATCTTTGACTGTGAAATGCGTAATATGAGCGAGATGACCGACGGAGCATTGAGACCCTGGGAGGACATAAGAGTATAACAGGGAGGTTCCACATGCCTCTGCGGTAATTTAGTAAAGGAATTCCGGCATTAGCCACCCGATATCACTTAATTCGGGTCAGGCGAGGCCCTCTTTCGAATTTCCTTAGGATATTGCCCCGGTTCAAGTGTAAACACATTATGAAAAGAGGGCGGAGGGAGGGATCGAATTCCTGCCCTTAATTGATAGATACGCTTACTTTAATCTCCTTATTAATATATCCAGCTAAATTGGGGGGGATCAATTTTTTCTCAATTTCCCGGAGGGCAGGTTATCAATCACCAGCGCTCTTCCTCGGTGAGACTCCTTCTGGATTCTTAATAGTCTTTCCGATCAACGGAAACTGTCGTAAGGGTAGAACATAAAGTGTTATATTGCTAACAAAAGGGAAATACATCAAATTTATTCTACGTACTTGTTTTTGAAGTCATTTCCTTGTCAAAGGAGGGAATTTCTCGATATAAGCAGACATTTAAGAGCTGGGAGTGCCTCTAGAGATACTCTTAACCCACAGTAGAAGGCTGTGAGGAAACCAGGCAACTATACCACATCCTATTCATATGAGACAAAAAGAGATCATAATATATATGTTTATTTACATATAGTATTTTTAGAAAGTTCTTAATTTGTAAAATTACGATTTGCTCATACAACATCAATAATTGTGATTTAAGAGCTCATTCATTCCCTTATACAATATTTCCTTTACAGAATATCTAAACATCACACTTACATTCGTACAATATGTACATTCAAAATCTGCTTAAGACCCTTTATGCGCCGAGGCAATAATAGGGGGTAACGTAGTTACAGGCCGATTCGCTTACGTAGCGAAGACCTGACATATTACAAGAGAGCCACAGACGCTCAGGATGAGTGGGAATGTTAGCCAGTTCTAGTAACCCGTTACATACTATTTACAGGAGTAGTATAGAGGAGTATTGTATTTATTTCCCCCCAATCCCCTTTAAAAAGACAAAATTATTATTTACTATAGATTCTTAGGCGAATCTCATATCACATTTTATATGTCCTGTACCATCGTTGTATTCTATACAAGGTCTGAATTCGGTATAAAAGTTATAAAATCAATACAAGTACAATGATATACAATGCTTCAATGACAAGACTCTACAAGGTGATGGGGCTCACCTTAGAGGAGTATTGTATAGACAAGTGTTACTGTATAAGGAGGATTGTATATGCTGATGGGTCATGGAATTTAGAAAATATTGAGGATCTATTGCAACGATATTTTTAAAATCAAATCGAATTTTATTTGAAAATGAACATCTCGTTAGATAGAAAAGCTGGAACATGTATCGTTGAGACCTTAGGTGTGAGAGGAGGTAACCAAAGGATCAATTGAGGGGAAAACCAAACATTTAGGGCGGAGGACGGCAGTGTGGATGCAGATAAATATATGTGCTTGATAGGCGGGTCAGTCATGTGTTAGACTTTGAGAGCTGTTCGGTTCAGTAACTGTGAGGTGTTCGTTGGAGACCAACCGGGATGTTTTGAGAGGTGTTCGCCAAACCATTTCTTAGACAAGCGTGAATGGGAAACGACCGAAAGTGATTAAACGAACCATTCCATAACAATGAAGTGTAATAATCACCTAGCACAGTCATTACACTTCACCACACACCCCTATAATCCTCCTCGGAGACTGAGATGGCAGTGGCCTCGTGACCCACTATAAATGCGTGACAGATGGAGTCCTGGCAATGGCCAGTTTCCCCAATCATGTCCTGAGCGTACGTGGCTCTCGCGCTCTTCTTCAGCCTCCACTGGCTCCTGAGGTTAGGTTTTGTATACCCATACAAACAACACGAAACACCTTTGTGTTTGAAGTTTAGAGGTGTTTTGTAATTATTAAAACATAATTGTCAGGAATTTAGATTAAAAAAAATCATCAAAACAGTTGATGTTCACCTTAGACTAGTATATCAAGTATGCTTTCCGATGTTGAAACAAGGACATTTATATGCGTGTGGCTGAGAACAATAGTTAATGCGCCTTATTACGACAGAAACAAAACCCTTCATAACGATCTTGATATACCCTACATTCTTGAACTCATCCCTTCATGGATTATGAAATTCCATCGAAACCTATCAAACCACCCTAATCACCTAGCACAGTCATTACACTTCACCACACACCCCTATAGTCCTCCTTGGAGACTGAAACGGCAGTGGCCTCGTGACCTGCTATAAATGCGTGACAGTGGGAGTCCTGGCAATGACCAGCTTCTCCAATCATGTCTTGAGCGTATGTGGCTCTCGCGCTCTTCGTAAGCCTCCACTGGCTCGTATCCAGTGACGCAGCTGACAGAAGAGCGTGGGGGACTTTCCAAGTATCCTCTTTTGCATGCGAGGGAGGTGACAACCACGTGGATTTGGGATGCTTCTGGGCTGTTTGTAAATACTGTATGAATAAGCGAGCGAATGAAAATTGTAAATATGGTATGAATGAGAACATTTATCATAATTACTTATTGCCTAATAAGGCAGATTGTAATTTTAGCACAATATAGAAGTTTCAATGAAAAAAAAGATTAGTATTTAAATTTGAAATATGCGAACTATATACTATAGTAATAATACAATTACTGGTTAAAAAAATTCATTATTTTTGTTAACTAACCCTGAAATAATATTAAATGAAACGTTAGAAAACAAACTTATTCTTTATAAACTTTTTAAAAATGTCTTTCACTCCTCTTTATGAACCAAGGTAATGTCCTTTGCGGTTGAAATGCCCCTAAAAAAAATAAGCGATTGGAAGAATTTGTGGAAAGACCAGTAACGTTACAATATATTATGACAAAAAAATCTACAAGCTAGAAACAAATCCTAATTAATCCTTGGGTGAGTATATTTCTTGACAGATATTTAGTTTTAAATACCAATCTTTTGGACTAACAGACATCCAAATGAGACAAACACAAGACAAAAGTTTAACAAGACAAATTTCAACAAAAGGGTGATGTAGGCCGTTAAGGATAGTTGATAATTATGCACCCTTGCCTCCAGCCTAATGCTAATCTTGTGACAATCCTGCAGGCTAACCTTGAGAATTCCTAGAGTGTCTGTATATACGATGAGTTAGCATATTGTATATGCGAGAGACTGAATAAGCAATTGTAAATATAGCATGAATGAGATATTTTGTTACAATTACCTATCCCTTTATTAGACCGTTTGGTTTTTGTTTTGCTTTTTAAATAAAGCGCACATCTCTTCTTCACATTCTTCTTTGATTTCGTTTACATATAAAACAAAATTATATAAAAAAAAATATATTCAGATAAAATAAAACGATGTTTGCAATAAATTAATAAAAAAGTGGGGAGGTTTTTTATCCATGTGTTGACTATTATTAGTTATTCTTTGTATATTAAGCAAACGTTTAGGATTGGACCCTAAGCTATTAGCAAATTTAGTACTAATTACCGATGAAAAGTTTTACCCAATACAAATGCTGTTATGATTTATAATCATTATATTAGTAATTATAGTTAGTACTTTAGTTGAACACCAATAGACCAACAAGAACACCAATGACTCTAGCATTATTTACAGGTCAGCAGTCTCCCTTTGGGACGATCCCTTAAAGCCAAAAGCTGCTTCAGCCCTTTTACCTCCAGAAGGCGTGTACGGTCAGATCAAGTAGACTTGCTACTCAGGTCAAGGTCGTCCTGGACTGTAGTTCCACTCTCAATTCCCAATTAAATTTTGTTCTATTATTCGAACATACATATATTATTTTCCACCGCTGTATGTTTGTTCTTTAGTTATCGATCCAACCGCTTTATACCAGTAATATAACATAAAGCAAAGAATTAAACATTGGACTTGACTAAGCCGCAGGTGGAGATGTCGGCCCATTTGGTCAGGTATCTACCGAAGACCTTGTGGAACCCAGAAGTTTAATGTTCAGACCGACGTAAGGAATAAAACAAGTGACATTAAACTCTGACGTCTGTGCGCAGTTAATTCAAGCAGCGCTTTGATTAAGAAGTTTTAGTTGGATTTCAGCCCTGATATTTATACCCATAGAAACGAAGATTAGAGTTCGAAGTATACATGAAAAAAATAATTTTTTTTAGGTTTTATACAGTTTTATATTTCTTGTTTGAAGTATAACCCGCCATCAGCCTTGAATCGTACATCATTTGATTTGACTGTTGGTTCATTTTGCAACTGTACCTGTATAGATCTCAAACCTTCTTTATTTATAAAATTCATGAAGCGTGGTAAAAAAAAAATATGAGAAGTAATATATGCTTTATTGAAGGATGTTAAGATATATATTTTTTTAAACTTTTCTATGAGCCATTTTCTCCTGACGTTCATGATTTCTCAACTAATAATATCAAAGAATCTATTTTATGTCCTTTGCCTACTTAAGGAGGGGAGGTAACGCAAAGCACGATCATCTACTGATTCTTGGATCAACGAATCCATAATCACGTTACCCATGCGCATTGATCTTAGATATTTTCTTTTTTTTCCCATGATATCGCCATTAAAACACTATGCTACTTCTCTCCTCATTAGTGCATTAAATTATATGTAATATTATGCATAATTGTGTAAGTTACTGGCTATTCAGCAAGAACCTTAGGTTAGAGTGTTTCAGTCCTCTCCGTGGAAGATTGATCTACTGGCCTTCTAATGGGTTATCCCTAGTTGTTCGTTATGGCAGCATGGTCTATTATATAATAGTTTTTAATACGTCCTTAACCGTGTGTAAGCTTACATTATTAAAAAAATAATTGTTATTTCTTATTTGGGTGGGAATTTCCACCATCCATCAACTTGACTTGCCATCTTCGTCATCTATTGACGTTTCAAGGAAGAGGATGTCCTTTGTGTTGAAAGGAATAGAAAGGATGTGTGGTGAAGTGTTGCGTTCATTTTATTGTATATATGAGATTATAAATATTAATTGCAGAGTTTGTTACCTTAAATATATATGATTTATAAAAGTGGATATTAAGTCAATGATTTGAGTTTTCTGTGTAAGTCTAATAAACATTTCAGAGTAAATGCCCAAACAGTTGTACGGAGATTGTAAATATACCGTGTCAGTATATTTTATTTCTATTAGTACGGCTTTCATTGTAATAAAGAGTTTCCTTTATAATTTAATTACTTTTAAATGCTTATATTTTGTCCATTTTATTTATATTATTATTACATGTGTATTTAGGGATTGTTCTGAAACTTCCAATTATTATTACTCCTTCTTATATCAGCGCGTTTGGATATACTTTTCATGACTATTTTACTGCTAATAATGGAATGCTGATAGCAATTAAGGTTTGAGATTCATTATAAGGGTTCGACTCAACTGGCCTAATTAATCAGTTGACTGGCAGTGTTGAGTTCAGTTTCTTCCCTCGATTCCATTAGAGGGATTTGGCGCCCGGTCTCATAAATGTTTATGTATTGGTCTACATGGTGAATTATCGCCTACTGTTCTTCTCAGAGATTCTACCCAGAACAATACTAGCACGCAAGAGATCACTAATGATACATTTATCAAATGCATTTTTTCCAGACAACTAAAGTTTCCTAAATCTAAATACATTTAATTGTACTCCATCATTATTGTATCAGTATGATAATGATAACGAATATTCATTGACAGGATTTTATTGAGCTGCCATTCTGCCCTGAAGGTGAGTGTATTATTACTTTTGCAGTAGGAAGCATCGGAGGTGTTAGATTGAAATATTGCCACTTATGTCAATGTCTCCAGGACCTTTATATGATCCATCACTTCCTCCCACTCTCCTCTTCCTTTCCACTCCTTATTTCGTTCCCAGCTCCCTCCCCCTTCAGCCACGTCCTGTTATTCATCAGGCAATATTTATTGTGTTTCATCATATATGGAAGTTGATTTGAGATTGATAATTTAGTGAAACAAGTTATCTGTTTATGTGAGATTAGAGGTGATTTTACTTCAAAGAAGCGGAAATTTGTTGTTGTTCGAACTTTATAAACCTCATATTGTTACTAATTTCCTTCACTAAGGATGTTTGCCTATTATATTGCCATAAATATTTTATAGTAAATGTATCGTTAATAACATTTTCAAACTAAAGTTGCTAGCAAAAAGAAAATTAGGTCTGAAAATATAAACAGGTTAGTAGAATTTTTGCTTCTGGTTGCCCAAAAATCTAACAGACGTTGCTATCATTTATTTTTCTGTCATCATCCCAAAGATTATCATTAGATTTTTCACAACCATGAAATTTTGTGGCATTCTGATTTCTTTAAATGACTTATAAGGCATTGAAACTAGATGGTCTTGATCACACATTCTCCGTTGTATATGTTTATAACCGATAAAATATTGACCAAAACCTACCTAAATGGTGGCTGACTAAGAGCGTCTAGACCCACAGACTCTCAACGGCATGCTTGTAGAAACTGACAATTTCCAGGATTCCGTCATATAGGACATCATGACGCGAGGTCTCTGACACTTGAATCTGTGAAGAAGATTGTAGGGATGGGCCCATCTGTGCTAGGGAATTATGACGGGTAGACAACTTTTGATTGAATTCCCTGAACTTAGAAGGATGTAAAGTATAATGAGATCATTGTTGATCCAATAAGGAGCATTAACTATTGTTCTCAACAGTATTGTTAAAATGATTGATTGAGCTTGATGTTTTTTTTCCGTGTTGAAGAATTCGTGTTTTTTTTTTTCTTTTTTTTAATCCATTTACTGCCTCCGCTGTACTTTCGGGTTACCCTGATCTCGATTTCAATCGAAGATTATTTATCAACAAAAGTGAATGTTAGGGCGCCTAACCAAGGAGCGCATATAACCTTAATGTTACCATTTAGGAACTTGTCATCATGTATTAAATGAAACAAAAATTTGTTGCAGTACCCGCAGCTACCATTCTTTTGTCTTAGCAAGAACGCAGTAATTTATAGGTGCATGTATGTTTACATACCAAATTAACAAAAAGATTTTAAAGGGTGTTAATTAAAGTTAGAATTACGTTCGTAAAAGAGACAGAGGACATTGCCACAACTGCCATCATAACAAAGTAAATAAAGAGATAATACCTACATACAAGTGTCTCTGTTAGAATAATACTACTTCAAAAAATAGTTAATAATTGTAGATAATATATAGTTAAAAAAGAAATGCGAGGAACGCTTCCCTGCCATAAGAAGTTTTCATTTCAGAAATGTTCTTATCACCCCTGGGTATGAATCCGAAGTTGAGTAATTGGAGGTTGGTAAGAAGGTCTGAAAAGTTGACGGCGGGATCCTAGGAATGATTGAGCCAGACGGGAGAGGTGCTCAATAGAGACAAGGGGGCGAAGGTAAGAATAGACGCTAGATAACAGGTGGCCCCCTGCAATTGTTGGGGGTCCGTGTACTGGGGGCTGGGGAGTGCTATCGGACCGGGAGATGTGGTCTTTCATTGTATGTCCCCCCCACCTAAGGCATATCGATTTTTCATTACCGCCTCCACCCCCCCCCCTGGCCCGGCTCATCCTCCCCCTGCGACACTTGAGATTGCTCCTGCTAAAACCCTTCAACCCTTCCAGCGACTGTCGTTGGCCGACCAGCTTCAAAAGTTTCTTCAATGATATCCCTTACTTTTTCAATATAGCCCTTGTTCGGTAATGATGTTTTTTCCTTTCTGTTCTATACTTCAGGCAGGGTCTCTTTGTTAGTATTATACTTTTTTTTTTTTGAGCAGTATATTTTTTAAGTAAATCCACAAATAACGCGCAATCAAGGTTCTGATTTTATACAGACTTTGAGTAGCGAAAGGTACACATTTCACTTATAATAATGGATTTTGATTTCGGTTGTTGAGCTCCATAAAAATCTATTTTTGATGAACAAATTAACACTTCTTCGAACTAAACTATTACTATATTTTATTATCCTTTATTTGAAGAAAATTTTTGTCAAAGGCAATCGCATTCACACACTATTTACTATACACATTCATACCATGTAGACACACATATATATATATATATATATATAATCCTGGGATCACCCCATTTGCCCGCAAAGGTCTTTTTCCCATTCCTATCGAACACGGAAATAGTTAAGTTGGAAAAGAACTCCGGCGATCAGGGTTTGACAGCTTGGACTCTGCAGCTAATAATTAAAAAATGAAATTAAAACTCAGTATTAGTAGTTGTTTATAAGTTTTGAATTTACTTTATGTAATAAAAAGTTTAAGCAAGTCCGTATACTTTGGATCTAGTATCTTACAAGAAACTTTTTTAATCAAACAGTTCTAATTGACATGTATCTATAATATTAGGTTCATTTCCTTGATAATATGTCGGAGCGTGATAATTCGGGCCTCTGCGATGAGAATAAAAAACATTTTTTCATTTGAATTTGTTGTGCCTCTTTATTTATTAATTTTAGAGATAATTATTTTATTTCATTAAATAGTATTGTTTTTGGCTAATAATTCTAAAGGATTAAATTTTAGGTTTTGCTAATAAAATACTGTATTATGTTTTCATATTTGACGTGGCACGTAGACAATGGATATGAATTTATATTTAAGTTAAATTTGAACGTCATTGCGGTTACAATTGTTCATTACTGGACATGAAACGTATTTTTCGGCTGATGTCTTTTAGAATTGATACCCAATACTTACTTGATGTATATAACCCAATAATATTAATAATAATAAAATAAACAATTAATAATAGCATTAGCAAGGGAAATGATAGGAGGAATCGGGGGTTCTTGGAAGTGTTATAAAGATGCATTATAAATATGAGGAGGGATTTAGGTTTATCCGAACGGTTGTGGGAAGGAAGCGGTATGAAGGAATGGGGTGAATGACTGAGGGGTGGCGAGGGGGAGGGAATGGGGGGTAGTGAAAAAAATGGAGAAAAGATAAGGGACCCTAGTCGGAAGGCATAACTCAAAAGCAAGATACCGCTAATTAAAAATTACACCAGATATTCAACATTGGGATTGAGTTATAGGATAGCCAAGGAGATATAGACCTAATTTAGTGACTTCATTATATCTGCCACTGCAAAAAAAAAATATGTTTATTAATAAAATAAAATCCCTTGATGGTACAGGTAATTTAAAATTAATCTGTGTTTTTGAGAAAATATTCTTTTTAATACAGAAACTATTGCATCGAAGAGGATAGTGGTGAAGCTCAACGACGGACCGTCAGTTTTTTAAATAACGTATGAAGGAAAGGGCTGCATAATTTTAATAGTAAGATAAAAAGCAGTACCCTTTTGGATAAAGACTTTTTTCAAAACTTGGAAAACCATTGTTCCAATCAATGTTTTGATAACATATGTTATATTCACCAAAACATTATCCAAAAAACGAACAATTACACTAATTTAAAAACAACTTTGTTTATAGCACAATAATTTTATAATTTCACAATTTCGCAAACCTTTTTTTTATACAAAAATATTCAAAAAAAAAAATTGCAAAGTTAGCAGTTACCTTGTTACCTTTTATTTTGAAAAAAAAAAACACTCAGCATTACTCATCCCTACAATCCTATCCAGACATTAAAGTAGAAATATATTTTCTGGCACTGACCAGTATCCTTCCCTCCAGAACTCCTGGGGTGCTTTCCTGATCCCATTTTTATTCTCTTTAACTCGGAAGGTGACACCCTGCAGGAGAGTAATGAAGATACCCTAGCCTTTTCTGTACGTCTATACGACTAATTTATAGTATATTGGTTATACTCTATGAATGTTTTACTGTGAATTTTCAATGAATGAGGTCATTTATGACAATTGTATATTGTACCATCGGGAGAGGTTATAACTAGTATCAAAAAAACTTATTGATTTTTTATTACTTATTATTACTGTTTTATAGATAAGGAAAAATTGAAACAACTCAAGCTTTCAAAAATGCAGGGAACGAAAGTAAAAGGACTAAAAGGGATACATAGGAAAAAGTATCCAATTTCAAACGGTCTGAGATACGGCATGACCTTCGCTTTCACACATAATATCCAGGAAATGACCTGAATACAAATTTGAGTTATATCAATAATATTTCTTGTAAATTATTAGATTTATAGGTGGGCCTATGGTCAGTTAAAGATAAAAGACCTTTTTCACTCTTCATTAATGTTGTTATTGACATAAAATCTTCGACAACCAATTTTCGCTTATTAAGGCATCTTCAGGGCTACAAACTAGAAAAAGATGAATGAAAAAGTATGTGTTTAAAAACAAAAATAATATAAAACAAGAAATATAATGCAATGAGATTTAGTTTGATGAATAAAAAGATCATAAAACAATAAAAAGAGTGATCAATATGTTGATATATTTTTGGATATCCCGAATTTCTTACTCTAAGATAGTAAATTAATTGAATAAAAAAAAGACTTTATTAAAACAAAAAACTATTTTTAAATTTTTTATCGTTGACCTACGGAGTTATAAAATACCTGCGTAAATTTCACTTACTTCATTTTAAGTAGCACTAAACACATTTATTTCGTATCTCAAGCAAATGACAAAATTTTTCATAAACATCCTATTCTATGCAGTCCAGTTCAGACTCTGATATTACAGTCGCGACTTAAATAGAGTTTAAGTTGTCGACAACAATATAAATTACTTATTTAGTACTCCCTGAACTGGTTTAATTACTTTTATTCCAATAGTTTAGCCACTGCTTTCTTAAAATTAATCATGACTTGAAAATGTTGGAGAAGAGTAGCTAACCAACCCAGTGTTTAACACTATGACCCCACCACCCCTTCCACATCAAAGGCAACAGGCTTGGTTTATCGACAAATAACTTATCTCTTACTGCAATTTCCGAGAAGATGCAAATTAGGACATATCAGTTGGTAAAAAAACAAAACCTTTGATCGATTGTTTGATGTCGATGCCATACTAGTGAAATCTTCCTTCAGTGTCTGCCTTGAGATCTGTTATTTTATTTTATCAGTCGATTGGGATTTATCGAACGGAGTTAAGTAACACTAACGACCTCCACCCCCTGCCAGCCCTCCCCCCTCTCCTAGGCTACACAGTGCGCACTACAATAGCGGCTAATGGTTTATTTTAAAAGGTGCAAGGTGGGAGCCGAAGGGAGTTAATTTAGGGAAGGCCGGGAGACTCTCTTCTCTTGACACAGTACTCCCATTAAAGAGTCCTTCTCTCGGGGGATCCAACTTACCAAGTTACCGGAGGGGGGGGGGGGTATGCGAAGAGAAAGGGTTTTGAGAAACGTGTGAAACGCAATACAAATAAGGTGTACAACTTTGATACTGGATCAGCTCCGATGTTTAATTAAATTTAATTAGTAAGAAAACATGTAAGAAAGATGACAAGAG
Source organism: Acanthosoma haemorrhoidale (assembly GCA_930367205.1). Classification (NCBI taxonomy): domain Eukaryota; kingdom Metazoa; phylum Arthropoda; class Insecta; order Hemiptera; family Acanthosomatidae; genus Acanthosoma; species Acanthosoma haemorrhoidale. The sequence goes on along the minus strand of OV884009.1, from coordinate 33,233,411 downwards.
AAGGCCTCACAAAGGTCCCAACGTCAGCTGAGGGAACCGGAGCCGCTAATAACATTATTTCTATTTCCCTGCCAAAGATGGTTCTAACGAAGCTAAATACTATCAAGCAATAAAAATTAAAATCAATAAAAAATAGAATTGTATTCTATATGCTGTCTTAATTGTGTGGGTTCATCTCCCCCTTTTATGGGCTTCAGTTTCGTTTTTTTTATCTCGACTACTTTCACTGAAAATTTTAATTTTAGCAGATAAAAAAAATGTAAATAGGTAATATCAAAAATTTAGAAAAGTTCATAGGAAACTATTTGCCATATTTCTCTAGCAATATTTTTCTTTCTTTATCGTAGTAATACTTCCAAAAAAAGACAATGTAGTATTGACAATAAAAATCAAATAATAAGACTATTAAATGTTATTTATAGTTACTACAAATTTGAGGCTAATTTTGGACTGAAATAAAAAAAAAAAAATGCATAAACACTAATGTTGAAATAATTCTTTAATGGGTGCCTCAACGGGTAACTTAAACTGTCAGAAGTCTTGTTATATTGTTTATTGTTAGCAACAGTCAATAAATCCCAGCTCTGCTTCAAAATAATTAAGTGAAAACATAAAAAATCATAAATAAAAATTTATCAGTTGTAACTACTAGGAAAAGAAATTACATAGAGTGAGGTAATAGTTGGCAAGACTACATAAAATATGATGTCATTAAATATAATTAGAATTATTATTGTCTGCCATAGACGCAACATTTTAATGGTCTTAAAACCATTTTTTCCTAAAATTCAACCCTATCATAAAATTTCAAAGAAAATCTGAAGTAAAAATTTTGCTAGCCAACTATTGCTTTGAATGTTTTCAAATTGTTTATTTTTATTTGGCTTAAATCGTATGTTTTCATTGAATTTATAGTTATTATTTATTTTTAGATGATTGACATCAACGATTTGAAAATTCAAAAAAATATACAAATTTAAGATGCTATAAAAGAGAATCAATACCGTTAAAAATATAACCTGTCTTAATTGTTAGCTTTGAGTACTTTATTTTTGTAAATATTATGTTTAAAAGTGTTTAAATGTACTCTAAAACCGTACAATAGATACAGGCGCGAGGCTACTGTAACGCATTACAGGGATGCCCTGCGGCTAGGCGGACCTAATTTATTCAGGAATTTTCTTTATTTATTCAATGGGTATTACATATAGTGGATTAAAGTCTTACCAAACAATTTTGATGAAAAAGTACATTTTTTCTCATTATCGCCTAGCCCAAAGGCTCTACTTTAATTCGTGAAAGGGGTGATGTATTTCGTTTGTCTGTGTCCGTACGTTAAACGAAAGCGGTCGTGAAGATGATTAGATCCGCCTAAAATTCTATACTTACTTTCCGTAGCCCGCTCAAATATGCTTATTAGTAGGCAGTTTTTGTTAAAATACAGTTTTGGGAGTTATGGAAAACAAGTTATATATATGTGTGACTAGTATGCATATTTATTTATTTGGTCATGTGCATATTTTTTTTTTTTCACAAAGGTTAATAAAGTAATTAGAAATAAAATCAAGAGTCTTGATGAATTTTTGGGTTGAGTCGATGATGGATAAATTGGCATGGTTGGAAGAAGACATGTGCAGACGAAGATACCTTAGTCTCCTGTACGTGGAGCTATTGGCAGAATTCTAAATTCTGAATTAAGAAATTCCTGACAAACCATGATGCTCCCAGCTGAAAGCGGAGTATTTTGTTCTGGGGTGTAAAGTGTGGTCCTTGTGGATTGCTTGTGAAGTAGTCATTCTTGTAAAGCAATGTCATACAAGTTAGTTGTAGAGTTAATGATCTCACAAAACTACGGATTGTATTAATGGAACAACTTACAATAATGGTATAATTTATAATAAAGACTATTGGATGGTGGAGGAGTGAACGAGAGATGTAGAGACTAGTTGAAACAATGAACCCCAGATGACTTGGTCCTCAGTTTCTTGGTACTACCAAAAGTACAGGGTGAAATGTCAAAGCAGTTTGTTCCTTCGTAGGTATTCGGCATAAGCATTTAACTCCACCTGCAGGACCTGGACAAGGTAGCTCTCAGATGTTTTCTCGAACCTTTCCGTCATCTCTTTGGACAATGATGGTGTGTCAGCTACTGTTAACTCGAGGTACGCAAGTTTCCAAAGCACAGGCGATCATGTACACGGTGGCATGCGAATGGCCGAATCCGAATATTTGAGCAATAAGTAATTGTTGATATCATTCGTCCCATATTTACAGTTCAGCATTCGCTCACACATTCATACGATGTATAGAAATATATACAGCCCAGGGACCACCAAGAGCCGTGTGACTGTCAACTCTCACACGAGAAAAAGAGGAACCATCGGGAGTTCCCAACGCTTCTTCGTCAGTTGCTTCACCGGATACGGTACTGCACAAAGAAAGCGAGAGCCACAGATACTCAGGACATGATTTGAGAAATTTACTATCATCAATTCATAACAGGTCACGATGCCACTACCGTTTTAATATTCAAGAAGGATAATAGGGATGTGTAAGGCTGTATAATGACTGTGCTAGGGGGTTAGGATGTTTTGGCGAAATTTCATTCGAAGTTTAAAGGAATGAGGTCAAGGACGTAAGGCATATTATGATCGTTAAGAAGGGTTTTGTTACTGACGTAATAAGGGGCATTAAATATTGTTATCTGTACTTTTGATTGAAACGATTGTAGAGTAAATGAAAAGATAAAATACGTTGCTCCAAAGATTTGGAAAGAAAAAAGTATTGGATCAACTAGTTGAATTGAGCTAACAGATTCTACCACAATTGAAAGGGGCGGGGGAGAAATGGTGCCCTATAAGATCTGGTTATCCCTTCAAGGATGCGGGCCAAGATTGAAGGAACACGGCATCAAAGCCATTCTGACCAAACTCCCGGCAGGGCATCAAGTCATCCTATCTGACGAATGTTTTATGGGAATGGCACGCATTTAATAAAAGAGAGTGGGGGGTCGGAGGACGGATAGAGAAATGAATTCGGAATTTTCTGGTCGCTTAGGCTGCTCCGGGGGCCGGCGCTTGATGGCCCATGAAAATGTTGGCTTCCTTCAGGAATCAACCGACGGCAAGATGTCGGGACCTAATTCTCTGCTCTGGGACTTAACTCCGGCCGGGACCAAATTGAAAAACCAAATGTCTCTCCTCTCGTATCATCTTCTTCCTTTACTCTTTTAGTTTCTATTAAATCTTGAAGATTAGTAATGTCGGAATAATATTTTATCATTTATTTATTTTTTTAAGTTTATTATTTAGATAATTTACATTTTTTTCTCAGACTCACAATAAAATAATTATTTGATCACAGAGACCGTATAAATCTGTACACTGCATCCTTTTTTTTTTCTTTTTTTTTTCCTGCTAATGTAATTAGTGGTGGATTTAAAATTAGGAAAAACCTACTTATAAAAGAAGACAAACAGAATAAAGAATAACACTAAATAAAATATGAAAGAGATAAGTAAACAAAATTAACTAAGCAGATAAAAAGTTTAATTTGGTTAATGTTATTCCAACAGAATATGTTTTGTGCGTTTGTGGATGTATCTTTTGAGGGAGTGTTTACTGTAATTGCCTATTTCTCTTATTAATGGTTTTTCGGATAGGGAAGTTAGAAGTAATAAAGTCTTTGTCTATGTGCCTACACACTGCTGGTTTGTGTTGTAATTGTAGGTCTGTTAGCATGGTCGTTATCTTTGTGTATCGAGGACAGTTGTTAATTATGCTGCTGTCTGTACAACTTACAATTTCTTATAATTGTACAATACAAGTGTAACTCCAAACCGGTGGGGCGGATTAACGCTTTGTGTGTATTAATTTGTTTTAAGTTGACACTTTTATGAAAGTAGGGCGACATTTTACTAATTAGGTTTAGTTTTGTTGCATTTATTGTTTACGTTGTTTGTGAATGTTAAGGACCAGTCTAACGTTACCCTTTGGTAGTTGCATCATTAGTGAATGGAATCGGATAGGGGTAGTTGGTAATTACATGTTTTATTTTATGTACATGTTTATTATTTATAGTTTCCAAAGCGCCTCTAAACTAAAAATAACACTTCTAGTAATAACTAAGAAATACCACTTATTCCCGGCACAATCAAACTTAAAAACTCAGAAAATCCTATCTCCAATTAGGAGATTCATAGGGGTACACCTAGGTAAAAAATTAACTTTTATTCAGCATGACAATTGACCTGAATACACTTAAGAAACAATTAACAAAATTTCGCCATATTCTAAAAAACAATCTATACTTTCTCAAAAAAATAGATTAATCTTTTACGAATCTGTAATTCGTCCTATTTTAATATATGGGTGCCCCAGCATGGAGCTTCGCAAGTAAAAACTGCTTTAAAAAAATTCAAATTGATCAAAATATCTGTTTGTCATAAATAATTACTGTTAGTACACCAGAATTAGATAGGTGTGTAAATATTCTGTGCATTGAAAAAATCAACTTTTTATTATTGTCCTGACTCCAATAATCCACTTATAATTTTTTCATAAAATCATTTTAAGAAATTTCTTGGTAATTTCTGATTTTCGTTATTATGATTTTTATGACAATTATTATTATTTTTCGTGTAATTTTAATTAGATAAAGGTTAATATTTCTTCCTAAGATATATAACTTCCCTCAAGAAAGTAATGTTTGTTTCGTTGAAAAATATGCAAATTATATTTTCCATTTAAAATACCTTACAACATTAATTTTCCGTTTTTTTATTTTAATTTTTTTTTTCAAAAAAGTTTACCAATTCGGTATATTTGAACAATGGATTAATACAAATTATAATTTTCTTTCACTAGTGTATTGTTATACTTTTTTTATTGTTTCTAATATTATTATTTATTAATATGAAGTGTTTTTGTGTGTTCTTTTAAATATGTAAATTTAGTTTTCTAGTTTTATCATCAGGATCATAAGATCTGAATAGGTGAAACTATTTTTAAATAAAATATTGGGGGGAAGTTTTTTTTTTGCATAATATAAATACCTACGCACAAGTGACTCTCTTTGAGTATTAGTACTCCTAAGAATAATATTAAATTTGTTTATGTGAATACTAAAAATTCGTCAATATGGAATTGGTGGACGACAAATGACCTTTTTCAAATTTGGTACCCGTATGCAAATCATTTTGTTTCATCATAGCCTGATAGTTTTCTTGATCTTATATCAGAAGTATACCTGTTCACTGTTGTCATTACTCAAAAATATGAAAATAATGAATATTCTTTTTTTTTTTCTGAACAAGAGTGAATCACTAAAGAATGACAAATGAAAAATTTCAAATTTAGTTCTCGTTCGCAAATCATGAGCTGATAGTTTCCTTGTCATATTAGAAGTGTACGAGTTCACTGCTGTGATTATTTGAGATTATGTAAAGAATATGAAAAGAAATTATACATTTTTATTGTTCTGAATCAGAGTGAATCATTAACAAATAACGAAAACAAGACGGTTTCTTCCCTTTTATTGTCTGATAAGAAAATTAGTCCATAAAAAGCGGGTCATTTATATCAGGGAGGAGCAATTTCTCGTACAGTTTACGGAGTCGTTCAATAGCCGCAGCTTATTTAATACCCAAGTTCCCAGCCTTACGATAAGTAATCTCAGAATTAAAAAAAAAAGAGAAGAGAAAAAAAAGTCCCATTCAATTTTTTTTTTTTTTTCAGGGATGACAATATTCCCGAATAACGATCCCTTTACCTTTAACAGCAGTTTTAATCTCTTTTTCTTTATATTTACAGGGCCGGGGAGGTAGCGGGGAGGAGGGATGAGACAACAGCCTCCCAGGGGGTTCCTCAAAGACTATTGGATCCTCCTCGGGATCTGAGTAATATCTTGTAGAGTTTTATTACCTCACAGGATTAGCCCCGTGTTAATGGACCGATAGGATCTGCTCCCTGAAGGCGACTCACAAGACTCTTAATATCGGATTATTTATTATCGCTTATCAATATTCTGTCACGTGATGGTATGAGCGCTTTTTTGTTGTTTATTCTTTATAAAAGGTACATAAATTTCAACCCCCCATCATATTCAAATCCAAAAGAAAACCTCGTTTTATTAAGTGTTATTATTGATTAATGTGAGTATATAACAATTTATGGAGGTGAGAATACATGGTAGTTTAAATTAAATTAACACCAAAAAAAAGAGAATTCGAATACTGAGGAATGAGCAAGTTTTGTCCTTAAAATTTTTCATTTTATTAGTAAACAAATTACACAAGATTGAAAATAATGACTAACGGACTGTTCCCAATATCTGGAAAATTTTTATTAAACCAGTTGATATATATATTGCCCCTCTCATATTCATAATTCTTAATCAATTAAATAAATATACAAGAAGTTCCACATTTATAAGATGTCAAAAAAAGTCTAGTTTTTTTTTGGCATATCTCTTTGTTACAAATTTATATATGTACAAAATATAAATTCTACAAATGAATCTATTTACAATTGATTCAATTGCTTAACAAAAAAGTAAAAAAAACCTGATGGTTTTTGACTCGTTGCAGCACCTCACAAACCCAGTTTTTAACACTATGAACTCACCACTCTTCCCGCATTGATGACAACAGACTGTCAGAGAAAATTTAGTTTAAGTTTTTATTGTTAGATGTAAGTTAGTTTTAAGTTTATGATATATAAGGTGAGCCCCATCACTTAATGTACATCATTATAGTTTTGTACAATGCAGATCACTATTTTCCATACTAGAATTTATATAAATGTAGCCAAGCTACAGGACATACAATGTAACAAGAGAATACGGTACAAAAAAAAAATCTATTACAGATACCTTAAAGCCAAACTAATGTTTGAATTACGGTATTTGAGAGATCTCATTTAACTATACCTTTAAATAAAATGATGTAATAAATTTGTTTGAATTATTGTATAACCTCATAGAATTTGTCTTTGAGTAAATCATTCGTTGTTCTGTTTGAATGCTAACGTTTTTTCATGTTAATTAAAACGTTAAATATATCAATTTAGGAGAGTCCATTTATATTAGTCACTTGTTTCTGTTAATAGTCCTGACATGTTTCGAGCATCCCACAATACCTGGACTCCTCCATTCAGAAAATACCAGGATCTAGAAGCCGGCTTATCAAAGGATTTGAAACTACGATTAACAGCACCTGGGGTGGAAGTGAAAAAAGAGATTATTTTCTTTTCAAAGCAAGAAGAGCGTGAAGCCTATTGATATCCCCCCTCCATTTAATTTCTTGATTCAACGGAGAAGCAGGTGGCAATTTAAGGAAACAAGTATAAGGTCCGATCTGGAAAAAGGCAAGCCTCCGTTCTATCAAGGGAATTGGAGTAGGGGCTGGGGCTCTGGGACAAATATGCTCGCATTTAGGGATGGCACACTATTTCATCACTCTGACGCTTGGGTCTTGGAGTCTGGTTTGGGTGACATTCAGCGTTCCGCGTGGATCGTGGTTACTAGAAGTAGAAGTCTGGAGCATCTAATAATAATAATAATGAGAAAACAAATTGGAATGTCAAGCACACAAGATAAAAAATGCATAGCAGTAATAAACCTATACTATAAGCTTAAAAATAATAAAGGGCCTATGTACACATGTGATGACTATAATAACCAACCGCTAATAATTAAAACAAAAAGCATAAAGGAGTAGAAATGAAAAAAATAAAGAACATATAGGAATTATTACATTATATAGGAGGGAAAAGAGCTTGAAAGGTTACGGCAGGCCTAACATGATCATTTAGAATGGCATTACTTTTTATCAGTAGGTTGAAAAGCAATGAAGGAGTAACGATGAAAGACTTGGTAATGACATTACAGATAATGGCATTAAAACTGATCGTGTAAGGTCCGCTTTAGATTGGCGAGAGATAAGGATTTGGTCTAGTCTAGAAGGTTGGGAGAGTTAGCGAACGACGAATATCGATACAAATTGAGTCACACAGGTTTGCGGCACGTTACATTCAGTCAAAACGGTCAAAGTTTTGACACAGGAAAGAGCTTCGGAAGAGTGGGATCTAGTATTGCACGATTTGGATTGAATCGGAAGAGGTTGACAGAAAGCATGCCCACTATGGTTTGCTGGCACTCATCTCTGTGGTAACTGTGCATTCTTTATTGCTCCCAACTATAAGCGTAGGTACTATAGTACCATTTTCATTATTTAATACTAAAAAATACGTTACACTAAACACCTCATGTTAATCCATGATGTGTACTTTTCCTCATAAAACTTCAACGGTACATAAATATGGAACTCCTTTCCCCCCTCAATTTGGCCCACATTTTATAACCGGAATTTTCGATTGTTTGCTGGAATAAACCAATGAGTTTAGTGGTGAAATTCTCAGGAAATAAGCAAATTTGCTTTAGAGTTCTTTGATTTTCTCCGTAGCATCCTTTGCACTCCAGCAAATGTGAAAACAGCAGCAAATGTTTTTAGGTGTCTTCTTTATTTGAATTTATTTATTTTAGTTTTGTGTTATATGTACACAAATACTGTTGAAGTAAATTATTATTTTTTTTGCGGACCCAATTCTACTCTATACTTATTTTCATTTTATTTTATATTTTCAATTCCTTCTACAAACCTTTTCCTTTTTTTTTCTAATTTATTTTTTATTGTTTCAATCTTTTATTTCATATTAATGGCAAAATTACCAGGGGCTAATACTCTTAGCGAATAATTATCATACGTAACATCAGTTAATGTTTATAAGTGAAATTGTCCAAGAATTATAAAGGCATTATTGTAATTATTATCATTATTAAATATTTTGTCAATGTGCTTAAAATGTCGGTGACTGGTTCATTTAACTTGTTAAGGTTAAAGAATCATGTTTAATCAATTTTCAGATTTAAGATATATTGCTTTTCAGCAGATTTAAATATACAGATAACCGATTACCATCAAATCTTCATGTTCATAAATATATTACTCGTTATAAAAAAAATTATATTTACTGTGTTTCTGTGTAACTGGTTAATATATATGTTTGTAATTTGGACACTTCATATCAGATTTTTTTCGGAAATTATTTTTTTTGCCGAGAAACTTCATTTGGGTGTTTCTCCTATCTGTCTGTCTGTTCAATGATAGTGGTCGTAAAAAAGTGTAAATCGATAGTTTGTATCGAACTTAAAAAAATATTCCGGACCGAATTCAAATATGCTGGTTTTGATTAATTTTCAATTTTAGTATTTGTACTTTTTTTTTAATACCTTAATAAAACAACAAACAGTAGATAATATCGGCATGATAAGAAATACATGTTTACAATTTTGAAATAAATTTAAACAATTATATAAATGAAATTACAGTGGGCTATAAGAAGTAAAACAGTAAAAAAATAGGACTTGTAAAAATAATGTAAAACGTAAATAGTCAATAATTAACAGAACTAAAATAAAATCACAAAGGCACTGTATTTTACAATTTTGTTCACCGTAGTCAATGATATCAACAAATTAAGGTTGATATCACCTTTGACCATTGATTAAACTCAGCTTCCGAATAGGCCATGTGCCACTTTTTAATGTTAATGATAATAAATAACTTTAAATAATAAATTAACTTTTGTATTGGTCCATCCAGTAGTCTACAAAGAATTAGTGTGTGGTCGTATGCCAGTGTTGTACAGTTTTTCACAAAGGCATCTGATGTTACCAGTTAGTTTTGAACTGCCTGCGCAAATTTATACTAGCAAATACCTTCCTCTGTGCCCGATAAATGGTCAATTTTTAATTTGGATTTGATGTTTTCGGTATTTGTTCTACTGACTGAATGTATCTGTACAATTATTGTCCATTCCAAGATTCTGCCAATAGTCGGTTCCATTTTCGGTAGTCTTTTCCCATAGCTTGTAAATTACAGTGAATACAAGTATTTTATTATACGATACAACAGAGATCTGAAACTGAAGCTTTAGCCTCAATGTGTGCTAGCACATTTCCGATGGTACTGCAGTGAGCTTTAACCCACGCAGTAGAAGTTTCTTCCCTAGTTTGTTCAGTCCAGGTAGTCAAGTGATTCAAAGTTCTGTATTCAATACTTGCTGTATGTTCGTATGTGATAGGCACTTCTCCCAGGACCTAACTGAAGGAATTCCTAATTTCTTTCAGAATAGCAAGCGTCCTCGCCAAGGTTGGAGCACTTCGGATCTAGATAGTACTTTTTTGGTCAAACTATACCGGAACCCTGGAGTACAACAAAGGCGTAACCTACTTTGCCATTCTCTGTGAAGATTTTCAATTCTTTATAGCACAAGAAAGAATTCTTACTTATCTCAGAAGTATGAAGGGCTCTGTGGTGTAAATTCTCAAAGACTTGTCTTTGATTCTTATTTATTAGTTCTTATGCTGTTATTTCGATTGGTACTATATAAACCAATAAGCACATGAGACAGTCCCTTAGCATCAAATTATTTTTATGGTTTTTTTTTCTTTAATCTCAAAATACATTCACTTTTATATACACATGGTTTCATTCATTATTATTTAAATAGTGGTATTATCACATTGTGAGTGAATCATGTTTAATTAAGCAGAAAAAATCCACCCCCAAGAGAGGTAAAGTACCCACCTCGTGTGGATCTATCTCAGAGAAACTACGGAACCACTATGATGACAATAGCTGTTGAATGGTGGTACGATATTCCTTTTGGAAGAGCACATGAACGGAAACCAGAAGCTCGGTTCGAATTCCGGAACTTTTTTTGAAACAAAAATGATTCCTAGTTCATATGTTATGTAAAATTATTCAAAATCAGCTGATGGACGGATGTTGATTACTTTTATATATTTTTAAGTAATCAAGTCATCGGTTTGTAGAGTTGCTATTTTATATCGAGGGTAGTACATTTTGAATCTGTAAACAGTTAATTCGACTATACCGAGGAAAGTTTGCACCATATTTCACAGTTGATCAAATGTTCACTTAGTGTTTGCCAAACAAATCACGGAGTTGTTGCGTACCACTAATCCGAGTGATCTCATTACACGTGAATTGTTTGTTTTATTCACTTTATATTATTGTATATGGCACTCTACAAAAATGTTCATGAGCTTATTTAATTGGTTATGAAGACGTGCAGAAAATTAACAGGCTGGTGAGATCCCGGCTGTACGGTGCTGCTCTGGTGGGCAGGCTCCGAACCTGCTCCTGTGCCGGTAAGACTGGCCAGATTGCGCTCGTCTTGTGTCCAGAGCTTCACACACCTATGACTATTCCATATTATTAACAACTACACTAATCATATTATATTAATCATAATAATACAATTAAATACGTTTCAAACCACATCACCGGCAATGTGAGGACAAAGTATTCATTTTTTTCGGCTTTTGTCCGGCATTAGTTTTAACCGATAAACAGACAGATTAATATAAATTATTCTATAATGATTTTACTATATAAATAAATAGATATATCAACACGCCTATTTTATATGTGACAAAATTCAATTACCATATCAATTACTCAAAACCACCTTAGGTCCTAACCAAAATTTCCAGGTAAAGGTTTAGGCTGAAAAAGCGATGTTAGAGTTACATCAAAGTTATTTGTGGATAATGTTTCGACAGACTGGATGTTTGCATCATCCTCGAATGAATCCAGGATCCTGGTAACAAGAAACAATAGGGAGATTTATAAAATAGTGTAAAAATAATATTGACTAGTATAAAAATAAGAGATGAATATAAGTGAAACATCAACAGTACATTAAAGATTACATATTTGGACTTGTAGATCAGGTATAAGTTATAAAACAGGGGTAATTTAATTAATGATTATTATGTAATAAGAATCTCAATATCATAAATAATTTGTGCCGTGTAAGTTACGTCTAATGACGGAGGACTTCTATATAATAAATATTTCAGTAGGTGAAAACACAGAATGAAATTTGAGTGATAATGGGATATCTGGTTAGATACTGGAACGAAATTGAAGTTTTAATAAAAAAAAACAATAGTGTAATAGTGGTACATTAATTATACATTGAAGGATATAATAATAATAATCTAATTTTGATAAAAATAAAATAAAATTATTCAGAAATAATTAAAGGTATAGATATAACAATTATTTTGTAAATGCTGTAACAATCGATCAAATAAATAATAGATGGAAAAATTTTCAAATTTTGCCACACCAAAATAAATCTTTTAGAAACATATTTCACAGAGAGTAGTCATTTTATCTGCTCATCACGGACGCATAATTTACAATTTTTTTTAAAATTCAAATCAATTTAACATAATAAACATAAACTTAAGCTAATGCAATGAATCTAGAATTCACAATTGAATAGCTCTCTTTTAGCCTTGATAACTTACTGTGATGTAAGTCGTTTTAAATTAATATTTTATTTTGGAATGTCTTGTGTGTACTCTTTTTGTGAAATTTACTTCTTTTATTCAATTCACATTCTCTTTATTGAATACAGGTCTATGTGTTGTATTGAAAAGTCCTAGGACGGTCAGCGCGAGTTTTCTGACGAAATTCTAAACTATTTATATACCGTTGTTTATAATTATCACTGCATTAATCCATCATTTTACAATTTTACTTTTGTTTAATTTAATCAATGGTGGCTCCATCACTGCTTTCTCTGGTTGGATGAGATTGTATTTTTGATTTACACGAAGATACATATATCGTGAGTTACCAACACTGTTCTGTCACCAATATACAACTTTATTCTATTCATAATTTTTGATTTATTTTCTAGCTATACTATGCAGGGTGAACACTGCTACATGTTTCACCTTGTGGCCAGCTTAAACCAACACCACGCTTGGTAGTCGTTTTCTTACTCTCCGAGTAACGATGAAGGTTGATTTCCATTGAAGTCCAACCTAATGTGTACATTTTTTTTTAAATGAATCTCTGGTTCGTCATATCAAACACACTTTTTGGTTTTCAATTTAATACATAACACAAACACAATGGTTATAATGAACACCATTATTAAGGTATACTCCTAACATAAACCTTATCCCACGGACTTTTGGTTCACCCTGTATTTGTTGAAGTAAACTATATTTTTTGAAGATATACTTTTAGTGGATTATTGTTTACCCTCTTGTGATGTAAACCACTTTTGTAATCCATTCTGTTTTTTTTGTACCAGCGCACATGGTTCAAAAAAATTTGTAAAAAAAATTGGTAAAACTACCAATCATGTTGTGTGGATTTGATGGCGTTTTAACGGGATATTTTGAGTTTAATGCTTTACAATGGGCCACGATTTCCAAAAATTGTCCATTGAGTTGATTTCTTTAGCGTTCTGGATTCAATCATTACAGTTTATATGTAAATGAAAATAGACAGTTCATTGTAGTTTTTGGAAACACTGAGTTTGGCCTGACATTGCAGTAAACACCTCAGACAGGCAGCTAACAGTTACAACTAGTATGATACTAGTAGCTGACAGCACAATAGTTGGCCGCTAATATTGGTGATCAAAGAATGTATATTCATACATTGGCCCAATCGATGGGCCAGTCTTATCGCCATGTGATACAGATTTTCTAACAATAGCATGATTATGACGTGTTGATCCGCACAACAAAGTTGTCATCATCTGTGCTTAGCCATACTTTGCTTAGAAAATGTTGGATATCCTTACTAAACTTCTTCTCCTTCAATTAGGGCCGATATCGTGTATTTCAGATATGCTGGGCTTAAGGACATTATTGATATTATCGTAAATATTTGTTCGGAACGAACTGTAATAAATACTCAAATATGGTTAGCGTCGCTAATTCTGATTCTTTGGAAGTTGTTGAGCCGTAAGGAGTTTAAGAGTGTAACAGAGCGGCTTGTTAGATATGGATGGCTTTCAGGTACCGTTAATTTTCGATATGTCCATATTATTTATAATTCCATATTGTTCAGGTTCTCTAGTTTCATTTTTGGCTTATTTTTAACGCTTTAATGATAATTTTCTGCATAGGTCATTCGTTTGCGCACTTATGTTTTAAACAAGAAAATAATATTTTCTTTTCTTGCTTTTTCAAAAGTAATTTTTAATAAAATGAGTTACTTTTTCGTGGAATATTGATTTACCATGTTAAAATTTAATTTACATCAAGGTTACCAATTCGGTTTATACAACAATGGATTAATAAAGATAATATATTTATATATATATATTAAATTGTGATCCTGATGATGTCTAAATAAGTGATATGTCTGACCCATTTCAATAAAAAAAATATATTTTGAGTTACTCCAAGCTTATTGTTTTCTTCTAACATATATACATCAACCGTGTGTGGGTTGTGGGGATGTATAAAGGGTGTATGATTAAGTTGATTAAGTATGACACATACATATGCTAGTGAACACACTTTTTTCACTTTGTATTTCATCAGCAGAGCGTTGAAAAACGACTGATCCGCAGAACAATCAGATTATAGACGAGTGGTAGAAAAAAAATGCGGTTTTGTCCGAATGTAACTCACAAATAATTTGCAGGCTAACGATTGATGCTTTCCATAAAAGACGAATAATTCGCGAGGGGGTGGGGGGTGCGGGCGTATGACAGAGAGGCACTGAACAAAGGGCCGGGGGTTGATTCGCAAATAGTAGGCCGGTATAAAAGCCGGCTACTCTGGCCATCTGTTGATTGAATTCGCCCGGCAATTAACCGTATCCGTTCTCAATCAAAGCAATAGATGAGATTGCGGTTATAAAACCGCTAAAGCAGCGAATATGGATGGCGATTCAAAGTGCTCCTATCAAAGCTGCTCACCCTCCAAACCCCCTGGCGGCAATTTGCAATCGAAACATAACAGATCCTTTTAGCTTCCGTCCTGTCGCTAAAAATTGTTTGAGCGTCGATCGCTGTATACGTAGAAATCTACCGATACAAATAGAAGAAAATAAACACTAACGGGGTAAGCCCCTACATCTTGAAAGTCCTAATGGTCGTTGCACCAAGGCTTTCCGATACATAGAAAATTATTAACTAATTAATAGCTCTCTAATCAAGTCCTGAGCGTATGTGCCTCTCGCGCTCTTGGTGAGCCTCCGCTGGCTCTTATCCAGTGACGCGGCTGACGTAGGAGCGTGGGGGACTTCCCAAGACTCCGCTTCCTCCTTTGCACGCGAGGGAGGTGACAACCATGTGGACTTGGGGGGCCTCTGGGCTGTTTGTATATATGGTATGAATGAGTGATTGAATGAAAACTGTAAATTGGATTGAATGAGATAATTTATTACAATTACTTATAGCGCCATCAGGCAGATTGTAATTTTATCACAATAAAGTTGTTGAAATTCAAAAATTAATAGTTACGGGCGCTAGATCCCGCTAACGGAATTGAGGGAAGGCAGTGACCCAACACTGCCTGATCAACTAATTAACGCGGGTGGTGTTATCGAAACCCTTATGCTCAGTTACAAATTAAGGTGCACTTAGTGTGTCATTAAACATTACAGCATTCAATATATCCTGATGCTCAAATGATATAAGCAGGAGTAATAAAAATTGGTTCCAAAACACTCCATAAATATATTATTTTAACTTTTATTACGATAAAATTACAATCTGCCTCATTGGGCAATAAGTAATTGTGATAAATGTTTTCATTCATACTATATTTACAATTTTTATTCACTCACTGATCATAAAGTATTTACAAACAGGCCAGAGAACTCCCAAATCCACATGTTTGTCACCTCCCTCCCATGCGAAAGAGGAAGCGGAGTCTTGGGAAGTCCCCCGCGCTACTCCGTCAGCCGCGTCACCGGACACGAGCCTGGTCCATAAATATAAAATCATTATTAAAGTATAAAGTGAATGAATTTATATAAAAATATTTGTTACACAGAAACAGTAGAAATAAAATATGCTGTACATTTACAAACTGCGTACTTACATCCGAGCATTTGTTCAAATCTAATGTGTTTCATAAAAACTATAAAGTGTTACGGAAAACGTTTAAACCAAAAACTGACATAAGGTTTAAAACAAAACATGACAGACTCAACTAGTAAATAACAATAGATCCACTTTATTTTTGTAACCTATGTACTAAACCATGTGGCCATGTAATCAACCTATAAACTCTAAAATTAATATTTACAAAATGACACTATAAATAATATGCAATACATAAAACTTATCACAACACATTACAATTTCACAATGTGGTCAGCTTAAGCAAACACCTTGTCGTTTTCTTGAACCTCCGATATAGGACGAAGGTGGATTTTTTTTAAGTCCCACATACTCCCGATACAATATTAATTATAGCGAATAAATTATTTCATTGATGAAACCTAAAAATAAAAACTGAAAAATTCAAGTATACTGGTACTACAATAACTGTAATCAAAGTGATCAAGGACCTTATTCTAATTTAACAGAGTTTCTTACAGCATCAGGTGTTAAATCAAGCGGTCATTTAAGTCACACTCGTTGTATTATCAATTATACTTTATCAGGATGATTTAAATATATATAATTTGTACGGCCCCTGTCGTATTACACTCATAAAGTCAGCCAGGTTGAAGAAATATTCCCCATCTGTTACAAAAATTATTTATTTATTTATTTCCTATAAGATATATACATTATTTTTTCAAGTATCTAATTAAATAATTAGCCATAATTGTATTTTATTGGATGTGAAAATATTTTTTATGTCGTAGCCTTATCAAAAAGAATCTCGATTTAAATTTCTTATTTTAGGTTGAACATTGGATCCATGCCTAATGAACCACTTTGTGACCGTAATTGCAGAACTACCGCCATATAAAAATAATAGCAATATTACTATTTCTTCGGTGTCGCGTGTAATTAAGGGATTTAATAACACAATTATTTATTAAAATCATCTTTGTGAATGATTTACTAAAACTACCCATGATGGATTTGATGGCGATTTTTTGAGTTTAATGTTTTGCAATGGGGCACACTTTCCGGAAATGTTTTCTCCATCGGTTGATTTCTTTGGCGTTCTACCTTTAATCATTAAAGTACATATGTACACGAAATTGGATAATTTTTTTTTTCTTTTCTTTCTTTCATAGCCCCTTTAAATTTACAGATAATTATATATAATTATAGATCCTCAGGCGAATCTATTTACAAATTATTTTTGTATTTCCTGTAGCGTCGCTACATTATATACAGGTTTTGTTATTTTATAAGAATCATATAATGAATAAACAAGTATGATGATATACATTATACGTGACTGGACTAAACTGACTAATAAAGGTGATGGGGCTCACCATTTTGATCAACCTTAAAACTAACTTACATACTAATTCTCAACCTAATTTTTCCTCGGCAGTCTGTTGCCATCGATGCGGGAGGAGTGGTGGGGTCATAGTGTTAAACACTGGGTTTGTCAGGTGCTTCAACGAATCTAAAAACTTAATGTGTCTCCGGCGAATGAACTCACCCACCGACGGCACACCAAGCAATGGGTGCAGGTCAACCTCTCGAAAGAGGTATGTTGGACCACTTTTCGCACAATCCCATCCTGGAAATGTTAGAGAAATTTGGCTGTATTGTCAGTCAAGTGGGTAAATAGCGGGGCACCGTACAGCAGAGCCGGCCGGAGGACACATTTATATATCACCAATTTGAGACGAAGCAACGTTAGCAAGTGCGATAGCCGGTAAGACCGTTGTCGTACTTTTTCTATTTTATTACTAAAATGAGTAGAGAAATGGAGATGCCTATCCATTTAACTGAACAGTTCAGTTTTTAGAAACACTGAGGTTGGCCTGACATTGCAGTACCTCCGGGATCGGCCCACGAATAAGGGACACCTCAGTCAACAGTTGGCCGCTAATATTGGCTAACAAACGTGGTATATTCACACATTGGCATCGATTGGGTCAGTCTTATCGCCACGTTTCTAACAATAGTATGATTGTTTTTTTATATTTAACACTTTTAGAAATGATCAAGTTAAAAAACTTTATCATTTTTAAATGGTAAAGGGGTTCTCTACTGTAATGCTGCACTTAGTGAACTTGCTATTTTTTATTTTCAAGTCCCGTTAACGCCTTTTCGGCCTCGATATTGGAATGTTCCTTTGTTACTCCAAGTTGTCATATTTTATTATTTTTATTATTATATAATGTGAATAATTAGAATTAAATTATAATCTAACACAATGAAGGAATTCAACTTGCTTGAACTGTAAAAAAAAATATTCCTCACCGTATGATATGTATTGTTCGTAAGAAACCCAAAATCAAGATAACCTACTCAGTATGATTGGGAAATATTTATTTTTTAATAGCTAAGTGATGTATTGATAACCTTTATTATTTATCATTGGATTGGTTTTAATTTTTAGAATTTCGGGGACATCTAATAGCCGAGAAAAGATTGGTTGCCAACAATTAACAAAATATAATTTGACTTCTTTTGGTTTATACGACTTATGTTTGATTATCGGGCTCTGATGCTGCTTCCTCATTTGATGCTGGCTCAAGCCCCTTGATTTGCAGATGTTTTCATTCATTTCAGGGGATGAAGAATGGTTCGCCTATCCTTATAATAGGACGACCATCTTGCCGGAATTGGCACTGAGATATGTTATTAGAATTATGTCTACATTGATAGGACAGGACCTGGCAAAGATCCTGTGTTTATTTTTAGGTTTGCCCGCTCTTCGGGAAGGGAGATAATGGGAATTGAAACAAAACATCAAACCTGGAGCGACTGAAATAAATCAGGGCTCTAGTTAGGGCCAAGTTGCATTTGAACGAAGACTGTTGGCCGTATCAAACTATCTTACACCAGACTCGCTTACGTGACATCGTAGCTAACTAGGCAGCCAGATATTCCTTAGATATTCTTTGTTTTTTTCTTGCTCGTTTTGTACCGCACCGCCATTTGTAAACCCACGCTCTTGTCGGCCATGTCCTCAAAGAATTATGAATTCCCGCCGAAACCTTGTTTGGTTTTTTTTTTTTTGTTTTCCCCCGAGAGAAGAGATCCGAATCCTTTCAGACCATTATGAAGCTGTGCTAGCTAAATATAAAATACTCTCCGTGAGTTTTCTGGGAGTAACACTCCGAAAAGAGAGAACGTCGAATTGAATATTTAATAGATTGAGAAACATAAAAAAAACCGCAACAAGAAGTAGATGCCGATCGAAGGTTGTCACTGTAGTTGGGCAGTTTTGAGGTGCTTGTTGTGTGATCAGAAGAAAGTGCTTAAACTTAAATTCGGGTCTTATAACAACATTCACTCATTTATCTTCACGAGGCTGAGCAGACCCTCCCAGACCCTCCCAGACCCAGACCCCAAAGAGATGTTTTTCTTTTGATAGCACCTCGGTCTCCTCAGTCAAAGCATGCTGACCCGGGACGGTCCATGATTGCAATAACGTTATGACATGCTAAACCCCTTGGGTAATACTTTTTAAAAATTAAATATTTAAATTTACATTGTGGATTTCTCCTTATGCTGCATTGCGTACATTTCAAGCAGTTATTGTCTTAAAAAACTAACAAATCTTTATGTGGTTAAAATTATATAAAGTGAAAATGGACTAGGTGTTGGGCTCACCTTCTTGAAATGTAACATATCTTTCCTTTATTGTGCAATATTTACAATCTGCCTTTTATAAGGCAATAAGTAATTAAGATATATGCTCTCATTCATACAATATTTACAGTTCATCATTCACTCGCTCATTCATACAATATTTACAGACAGCCCAGAGACCCCCCAAATCCACCGCAAAGAGAAAGCAGAGTCTTGGGAAGTCCCCCACGCTCCTCCGTCAGCCGCGTCACCGGATACTAGCCAGTGGATGCTGACCAAGAGCGCGAGAGCCACAGACGCTCAGGACATGATTGGAGAGACTGGCCATTGCCAGGACTCCCACTGTCACGCGTTTATAGCAGGTCACGAGGCCACTGCCGTTTCAGTCTCCGAGGAGGATTATAGGGATGAGTGGCGCAGTGCATTGACTGTGCTACAGGATTAGGGTGGTTGGAAAGGCTACTGTGGAATTTCGTAAACTTGGAAGGGATGAGTTCTAGAATGTAGGGTATATTAAGGTCGTTATGAAGGGTTTTGTTGCTGACATAATAAGGGGCATTTACTATTGTTCTCAGGACTTTTGATTGAAAGGATTGGATACGCTTGATGTTAGACTTTTTTGCTGTCCCCCATAGCTCTATTCCGTATGTCCAGATTGGTTTAAGTATAACTTTGTAGATTAGTAGTTTATTTTCTATTGAGAGATGGGATGTCCTTTGAAGTAGTCTGTACAGTTGTCCAAAGCGTCTGTTTAGTTCTTGTCTTTTTAGTCTCGTATGTGGGTTCCAGGTCAGTCGTTTGTCAAGATGGAAGCCTAAGTACCGTACTGTCTCGGATACAGGGAGAGGAATAGAATTAAAATAAACTACTGGACCAGACTTGTGACAAAGGGTGTAACATATCTAATATAGAGTTTATGGAGGCCACAAATACCGTCACAAATTTGTTCACACCATCTTATAGTTTATAACATGAACTAGGACTAGGAGAAAAATAACGCCTGTTTTTTTATTAATGTTTAATGTAGTCTAAATATTATTAAAACATAAAAAAAAAAAAAAAATATTAGTTTAGAGCCATACATTATTTATTGAAATGAATTATCAAATTTATTCAGAACAATTTATGTATGTTGTAAGTAGATGCATCTTAAGTTTTTGTTTTTCCTTTTGATTTGACTAATAAATAGAAATGCCTGATGAAAAAGATAATTAAACAATGTAGGATTTGTAGGTAAAACTGGCATAAAATCAGCAATAGACTCAACTCACAAAACTGTTCACATGAATAATTTAATAAGACTACCTTCAGTTGAAAGAGATAAAAAAAAAACAAATAAAGGGGTATTCAAATTTTGTTTACTAAAAGTTTGATAAACTTGCCCCTGTTTGTTGTGAGGATGGATTAATAAATACTAATTTTTCAATATATTCAATTTATTGGTGTGGACGAATTTGTGAGTCACTGTATATCTCAAAAACTAAAAATCCATTAAATTTAAAAACGTATAAAAATATTTCTTGTCTTTACTCAGATAATTTAAATATATTTGACAATTGAAAAAAAACAATTAGCTACTTATTATAAAAAAAAAAGAGAAGACTGCACCAATAACAACACTTTTTCCACCGTTTTGTTATTTGCGTAAATTTACACGTTTTTAAAAATTTTTATAACTTAAACTATCAATACTTAGAGCTGTCGAAAAACCCCTCGTATAATAGAATAGACTATGTTGTAGAGAGATGGAGGGGTATTCATTTAACATGTTATTCATTTACTTAATTTTTAAAATGGTTGAAATATTTTTTTGCCACTTTAATATTTGGCCTAGGAATAATAGTTTAAAATATATATGAAATACTTTATTCAATCTGGACAACTACCCTCGTCAATCTCACCCAGAAGGTTCTACTGATAAATTTAATTTTCTCATACATTTTTTTGAGTAGTTTTTTTAATGTTAACAGTGAACATTAGTTTTGATTATTACATGTTATTCTACCATCTCGAATATTTTAGCAATATTTACACTGGAGAAACTTAAGGGCAAAACAATATTTCAAATTATCGGCACACTTGAAATGTACATCTAGCTACTAGGATGAACAGATGTAAAAATATCAACTTGTTATACATTCCTCGGGTAAACGATCATTAATAATGTAAGTTTTACTGATATTAGAAACCTTTAAATTAAATTTTACAGAACTAGACTTACTCCTTTCACATATTTTTATCACAAGGTAGTATTGAAGACAACTAAAAAAAAAACAGGACTTCAGTACCTCTGAAAATGACGCATATTTCTGATTAAAAAGTCGATATTTCGATTAGTCATGCATCTTGGGACATTTTGGCGAAATAAATTCAAAATTTTTTGTGGAACCTCATCTAATTTTTTTGGTTTGTCAAATGTCTGGAATATGTCTAAATACAAAATATTATGGTTTTTCGTTTTAAATTGTCTTTAACAATAACTTGAGATCTGACAATTGCATGTTTTTATGGTATAAATCCACAATAATTCTTTTTTTTGTTTATAAGATATTCCAACTTAATTAACGTGCATATTAACTCTATGGGGGCCCACTCGCTTGTTCCGTCACAAACTAACTTTTTGATATTTTTGTACACTATTTGGCTAGAATATTGTCTTTACTCACATAATAATTTAATTGAAAACTGTGTGTAACTAAATCACCACTTTTCAACTTTCAGAAATGGTACCCTGTCACATTAACTATTTTTCGGTTTCTTCATTACGTGATGAAATATTTCACCTACAGACGATCCCTATTTTCTTCAACTAATATCCGAGAGATAACAGTTGTACCTTGCGTGTAAAAAGACATTCATAACCATCGCTCCACGGGATAATCGAATGAGCGATTATCGCGAATGTGTCCGTAGATCCATAGATCAGCTATACTATTCACGTTATGCGAAACATCCGAATGAACGACGCCTGCTTCCGAGCAGAGCCCGACAACTCAAGGGTTAATGGCCTGGCTCTGACGGCTACTCGTGACAGTTTGCCAAGCATCTGTCTTTCTCTTTCGATCTGGATCATTTCGCCGGATTAGAAATCGTGCACATTAATTCCTACTTACGGAGTTATGTCGTTGTTTAATAAATGAATGAACGATTTTATAGCTATTAAGAGAAGTACGATTCTTATAGCAAGGTGCTATGACCTGTCATACGTAACAAAAAAAAATACATATAATATAATATTTACTAGTTTTGTTAACATATTTTTATTTTCTCACTTATAAGGATTCATAGTAAGTTTATAAATAATAATAGTTTATTTTAAAATGTTTCAATTAATATGAACCCACGGTTCTAGTACATAAATTTACCCATTTTAAATGTTTCATAATAACTTAATTGGCTACCAAAATTGATATAATTAAAAAATATTTACCTTGAATAAACAATAGCAACTTGGCACATCCTTTGATGTTAGGGAATCAGTTGGTTTCGTCAAATTTACACACAAATTACAAAACCCGGAATTTATTCTCAATTTAATAATTGTGAAAAGAAAATATATTTAATACTATATACGTGACCGGCTATAAATGCGTAACAGCGGGTGTCCTGGCAATGGCCAGCTTCAATCATGTCCTCCCGCGCTCTTGGTCAGCCACTGGCTAGAATCCGGTGACGCGACTGACGGAGGAGCGAGGGGGACTTCCCAAGACTCCGCTTCCTCTTTCGCATGCGAGGGAGGTGACAACCATGTGGATTTGGGAAGTCTCTGGGATGTTGGTAAATACTGTATGAATGAGCGAGTGAATGAAAATTGTAAATATGAATGAAAACACTTATCACAATTACTTATTGCCCAATGAGGCAGATTGTAATTTTATCATAATAAAGTTGTTGTTGCAGTAGAAGTAATAATAATACTATATATGTAAAGAAAGTAAGCTTTCTTCAATTAAATTAGCAGCGCTTTGTTATCACGCGCGTGCTTCAGTTGGCTGCCACTAGGTGGAGCTAGAGACATATGACCAGAAGGTTTTTATAAGGTTCTCAGTGTAAACAATTAAGTAAAGGGCAAACAGTGATAACAATAAACTGTAATTGATGTTTCTTTTGTTTTACAGGTATGGATTTAGATTTTATTTGTAATAGTTGTAAACTAATTATCAATTAAATAAACTTTTGTTTTACAGAGAAACAGATTACTTATTGTTATAATAAGAAGACCTAACAACCCTTATAAAACAACAATTTGTTTATGATGTCAAAACTGCAGTTTGAATTTACGGTAGTGACTTCACCAAGAGACAATAAAGCAAATGCAATTGCCATCACCTCAATTGGTACAGGAGATGGAAGAAGATATATATTGCCAGAAGAATTCAAATATATGGAAGATCATGTGGAGTTGAAAAAGACAAGTAAGTACACAAAGTTAGTTAATTCATTAAAGAGAAGAAACCAGATAAGAAGAGTGTGGATCACAATGACAAAAGAATTAGAGGGCACATACATAGATGAAGATGGATATCTGCAATTTAAAGATCAAAATTGCAGAGAAAATATCAAATACTATATTTAAAATCAAAACTGAAAAAAGAAACGAAGACACAGGATTATTCCCCATAACAAAACTGATACCAGCAGAATAAACATTATATAATAAAAATTCTCACGAGAATTTTCACAGTGGGAGGGGGAGATGTAAAGAAAGTAAGCTTTCTTCAATTAAATTAGCAGCGCTTTGTTATCACGCGCGTGCTTCAGTTGGCTGCCACTAGGTGGAGCTAGAGACATATGACCAGAAGGTTTTTATAAGGTTCTCAGTGTAAACAATTAAGTAAAGGGCAAACAGTGATAACAATAAACTGTAATTGTTGTTTCTTTTGTTTTACAGGTATGGATTTAGATTTTATTTGTAATAGTTGTAAACTAATTATCAATTAAATAAACTTTTGTTTTACAGAGAAACAGATTACTTATTGTTATAATAAGAAGACCTAACAACCCTTATATATATAATAAAAAGTCTCTGGGAAAACTAAATAAATAAAAAATCAACCGAATAAGATTTTTAAAAGAACATCAAAGGTTATTTTAAACAAAACGAATATAAAAGGCACAACAAAATAATACGCCTATTTTCATGACCCAATGTTTCCTTATCAATAAGCCATTACTCTTCCTGTGAGTTAACTATTAGTACAGGTTCTAGTTGTGCGTTCATATTTCTTTGAGTTTTCAATGTAGATATTTTTAACTGAAACTCTTTCGTGAAGGCCATTGGATTGAAATGTGTGGAAATGGATCTGGTATTATTGCAAAGTGAGGAGATACCAAGACGGTATCAGTATTGCAAAGTGCTGAAATATTGATTCAGATTTGAAATGGTAGGTTGTCCTTTCGAAATAAAGTCTTCCGAGAAATAGCTAGGGGGTAATAATTATTACTTTGGTTCTCGAGCTCAAATAATTTTTCATAAAATCCACCGATGTCTATGTAAAACGTGTTCTGCCCAGCGTCTATGGTGGGTGACATCTTTGGTAATTAGAATACCGTTTGCTATACCGTTCTTAAGAACAATACGAAGTTGATTTTTCCGATTAAGCCCTGGGCACTCCTCACAATAATTCCCCCTATTATTCCCGCCTCGAACAGCATAACGAAAAAATAAATAAAACAGTATTCGGGGATGATGCATCGTGGAGAGATCATCTTTTAATTAAAACGTCCATACCGGCGAAAAAGGTGTAGGGAGTCAAAAAGCAGACAATAGCTAATCAAGAGAGAAACAATGAGTTCGTTATTACCACGCCCGAAAAGTTAGAGGGGAGGGGGGTAATATTTTGCTTGACACGATGAATGTACTAAGCAAATGGTCAAAAATACTGACAATTGGTTCTGAAAAATTAAATATTAAATTCAAATCGTATTTTATTTTGTAATACTTTCCGTTACTGTATTTTTAACAACTATTTCGAGGTGTTTTGGAAAACAACTTCGACATTATTAGATTTCAGATCGCTCGGATCACCTTTATGACTGTCGCAGGGCGTTCAGGCCTAAGACGATTTCTCCACACCTGGTTGAAAGTAGAGCCTCTACCTATGCGTTTCGACAATTAAATACTGAGGTTTCAGAACTGATTTTAAGGAAATCCGAACGTTTCCTGTTTTTATGTGCTCCATTTTCATACCGATTTCCCTTCTGGCGATGAATCCAAAACCCCAACGATTTCCAACGAGCGATAGTAAGTGACCCCTGTTTTCTCCACCCATGCTTCCATGCTTGCATAGCCAAGGCATGCTTTCTGTCTGACCTGGTTCTAGTAAGTATAAACGTCGGGGGCAGGGTGCAGTACAGTCGACATATTTACTCACATAGTTAGAATTATTTGTTTTAATAAGAATTACTTAGATCAACAATACAAATTAATAATATTTATAAATAAATAATATTAATAAAAATAAGAATTAGTATGTAAGTTAGTTTTAAGGTTGATCAAAAAGGTGAGCCGCATCACCTTTATTAGTCAGTTTAGTCCAGTCACGTATAATGTATATCATTATACTTGTTTATTCCATTATATATTTTTTATAAAATAACAAAACCTGTATATAATGTAGCGATGCTACAGGAAATACAAAATAATTTGTAAATAGATTCGCCTGAGGATCTATAATTATATTTAATTGTCTGGAAATTTGAAGGGGCTATGGAGAAAAAAAATAAAATACACAGGTTTTCCTATTATTTTTCTTTACAAGTGTTGAAACCTAGTAAAATTCTTCAAAAATAGTTAACTATTGAAATGGCAAAAGTGATAGTCATATGAGGTGAATTATCTGTTAAGCAAGCCACTAAACGAAACTGCACATTAATGATGTAATTTTCAAATCTTGGATTAGTAATTTAGTTTCATTATTTAAATAATTTTCTGCTTGTTTCTTTTAAAGCGTTTTCTTATGTAAAATTTAAGCTATAGTTTAGTTTGATATAAACTAAGAGGTTTTGTTACTAGCATTTTTGAACAACTCTTACTACAAATACTAATTGTCTTAATAACTTCACTGACAATATACTTTTTTTTTTAATAACAACTTTATTATGATAAAATTAGAATCTGCCTGATTGGGCTATAAGTAATAGTGCTATATGATCTCGTTCATACCAATAACAATATACTAAAAAAAATA
Organism: Acanthosoma haemorrhoidale; assembly: GCA_930367205.1. Taxonomy (NCBI): domain Eukaryota; kingdom Metazoa; phylum Arthropoda; class Insecta; order Hemiptera; family Acanthosomatidae; genus Acanthosoma; species Acanthosoma haemorrhoidale. Next base: position 33,206,623 of record OV884009.1, on the reverse strand, counting down.
AATAAATAAATGCTTGAGGGGCTCATCATATTTCCCTATATATTTATACTTGATTTGACTGCGATGATCCAAATTGTTTATCCGGGATGGTTCGATCTTATTTAAATAGATTGGAATGGGTACGATGAGAGAATGTTTGAGCTATTACTAGCAGTTAGTTCCGTGGCTAATGTGCCTACACACTCTATTCATGAGCAAGCTTTAAATGTCGCGGTGGACAGCTCGGCCGATGGGTGACCGCTGTCGGACAGGGCGATAAATAAGCATACAGCCTTCATGTGCCGTTTTATCTAACCATTTACCGGCCCTTTCGCACCGCACGGGAGTTGGGTTGCGTTTCCCTTCTTCTTTTTTTATCATTGCATGCGATAGATTTCCAAGACGTAGCTTTGTCGAAGATCGGCCAGGCTTGAAGAAGCCGACACCCGTAGTGCCCAGACACCTTATCTCCCATGTATCTGTTTACCCGCGGATCGGATGCCCAAGACCGGCTACACGCTCCGTCCCACTGTGGATCAGTGAGCACGCCACTTAGGCCACTGGGTGCTTACCAGCAACCTGTTTGCTTCCATCACTCTCGCTTATCAAAACCTAATCCCTTTTTTATACTCAACAAAAGATTAACATTAACTGAACACATAAACGATGCTCATCCACAAAATGTTTACTTACTTTTATAAAAAGTAAAAACTATAACATATAAAATAAGCTAATTCTATACAAAAACTTAATCTGTTTCATTGTAACACAGACCACCCAGGTCCACAGGTCAATCAAACTTTTCAAAAAATTAGTTTTATTACAATGTAAAACAATAATCGAAGGATACGTATATGCTTCTTAACAACATAAACTGTTATTGCCTAACACAGATAACTTTGTTAATAACTCCGATAAACTAAAGACTAACAAAATGAATATGTATATCTACCTGAAAAAAAATTATAAGATAAATGTCTTAATTGTACTTAGCTTATATAACACCATTAAGACTAAACCTTATAGATCAATATGAACAAAAAGCGTAATTTTTAACAAAGTAGCTACATGGATATAAGTAACCAGGTTTCCTTAAGGGATAAGCATACAATTTTATTTAGGAACATGACGTAAAATACTAATGAAAAATTATGAATTGTTGTCTTGAAGAAAGAAAAGGTACCGGTGAAAACTGAACTTCGATGGAGGGAAAATTGATGTTAACAGAGTTCCAAAGATTTTCCGCACGAAAAACGAATGTACCTTATGCCTAAGTGCTATTTATGTGTGTAGGAAAATGATTACAGTAATGATAATAGTACAGATATTAATGAAAAGTCGTGGGAGACAAATATTCAGAATTGAGGTCTGGGAAAGGAAAAAGAGTTATTGATAATTACAATAGAGCTGATTATAAGCTCTACTTACAATACTGTTCTTAGGATGTTATTGATAAACATACCATTTTTTAATGATAAAACTATATATATTACATAACTGATGATTTTTTGAAATGAGCATACCAACAAAAGTGTTTCACTGGAAACATGAAAATCGATTTAAGTAAATACATTACAATATGCCATAAAAATATGACATTATTTTATGAGGGATAGTGCTCCAACGAGAAATAGTGAGCCACAAATCCGTTCAGACCAATGAAATATTTTCAATTTGTACGCAGTCAAAAAACTAGTATTTATTAATCCGCCCAAAAAACGAACAGGGGCAAGTTTATCTTTTAGTAAACAAAATTTTCATACCAGTCCCATTTATGTGTTTATCGCTTTAAACTGGGACTTACCGTAAATGAACAAGAAGTGCTTTCGGAAACAATATACTTGTGAATGTTTTTCTTGACTTGCCGTACTAAAATAAAAAAAAAACTGGTGTCTTTAGTTTATTGGAGTTATTACTAAAATTCATAATTTTTCATTAGTATTTTACCTCATGTTCCTGAATACAATTGTAAGCGAACTTATTCCTTAAGGAAACCTGGTTGCTTCTATCCATGTAGGTACTTTGTTAAAAATTACGCTTTTTGTTCATATTGATTCATAAAATTTAGTCTTAATGGTCATTGGTCTTAAAGACATTTATCTTATAATTTTCTTTCAGTTAGATATACATATTCATTTTTTAATCTTAGGGGACATTGTACCAGAACACAAACTTTTTTCATTCATTTCATATTTTGTCATAACCATATAAAATGAAATTCTTTCATAGTATTAAAATATGGGTATACCTCGTCACAGACAATAAAATAATTAGTACACCGTTTTTGGACGGAGTTTGTCGTCATGAAAGACTCCGACTTATATAAAGTTTGAATTAGCCGTGATACTTTATCCTAGTGGTTTTGTAAGTAGTATTAAAAAAAATCGGACCAGTTCTTGGTAATTTTAAAGATATTACATTGGAGTCTCTTTTGTACCTTGTTGCTCCGGCATCTGATTGTTATAGGATGTACGAGAGCAGATTAAAAGATTTGACGTCGGACAGGAGGGCATTGGATGAAACGCCCGACCGGACGGACATCAGACGGTCTGGGGTTTGAATCCCACCCCTACGATATTTTCTATTTGGCTAAAGAATATTGTCAATAAACCAACAAATCAATTGCTCCCCCCTTGTTCATGTTGATGGGTTCCGAAAACTGAAACGATTCGTCAATAAGTTTCGTTAACATTTACAACTCGAATAAACAACGTGTTGAGTTTTCACTTAGGGGATTCAATTAGCTGATACCCGCTGTCGTGGTAGCTCGCCATCACATTGGGGCGAGGGGGGGGGGTGTAACCTATTTACATGTGTAAAACACTGACAATTACCTAATATCAATTTCAAATCGTCATTTTCTACCGGGACCAACCAGCCCCCCCCTCTAAACCTAATGGAGTCCAATTTCGACCAGCGGGACCGATAATTGTGATATTTCCCGGCGTAATGAATGTATATTTTCGGCTTGTAATGATAATTGAGTGTATGCAAGCGCGGCTGATGATTTCCCAAACAGCCTGCTTCTTTCCCTCGTTATTCAGCACGCTGTTTTCATTCAATTAAATACTTATATTGTTTCTCTAACAGGAATCGAACTGAGGTAACAGTTGTAGTTGAAATAATTTATTTTAATTACCACTTTGATGTGTCCATGCCCAACAAAAAAGTAGATTATCTAGAGAATTTCAATAGTTATCAAACGCTTAGAGTCAATATTTCTTCTATAAAAGTGTAATCATTAAAGCGGTTCCTGGCAATGGCCAGTTTCTCCAATCATGACCTGAGCGTCTGTGGCTCTCGCGCTCTTGATTACCCTCCACCGGCTCATACTCGCATACAACGCGGCTGATTGAGGAGCGTGGAGGTCTTCCTAAGACCCCGCTTCCTCTTTTGCATTCGAGGGGGGTGACAGCCATGTGGATTTGGAAGGTATCAGGACTGTTTGTAAATACTGTATGAAAGAGAACATTGAACACAATTACTTATTGCCCAATAAGGCACATTGTAATTTTATCATAATAAATATTTAAATTGTAATAGCTGTAATCAAAGGCGTATTCGTGACTTTCTTGAAAATTTAACTTTCAGAAACGAAAATCCTACTAGTGTAAAGATATTTTGCGTTGCTGATAAAAATAAAATCAACCTTATGAAAAATAACCAAGGGTCAACTACTAATCAACTGCTTTCTATTAAGTAGGGAATCAAATTTAGGGTCTAGACGTCCTGATTAATTATAATATTATGTGTCCCCTCCCCCCGGGTTAGTGGACTAATATTACAAAAGTCATTTAAACTGTCATCGAATTCCGTAACGAAACCCTCAATTGTGTGATGTACGCTCGAAAATATTTTTTTTTACTTTTTAGAAAGAATTTAGTAAATTATTACAAAAATATAGTAAAGAACACCCAAAAAGTTTATGAAAAAAATATCATTCATAGTCATAATAGACGAAACGGTGACTGGTGGTGTGACTATAAATGAATAATAATGAAATAAATGATAATGAATAATTTTTACACAATGTCAATTATAACTATCATATTACTTTTTATGGTACTGATTAGGTCATAAAATGAAATGCCCCTACGTTTTGATTAATAATGTATAGTAATTGTTGGGGATTTAATGGAATATAATTACGAATAGTTAATAAAGTTGTTTTCACAGCCGTGATTCCTTAGTAGCGTGATGGTCCTCACATGACTAGAATTTTAAATTACTTCCACCTCTGATAAAATAATTTCATTCCGATTTTTTTTTTTTTCAATATTGTCACTAATTCCAGGAAACCGGAGAGGATAACAATGGGACACTTGGCCGGGAGGGGGGGGGGCGGAAGTGTCGGTCTGCTCGGTGCAGAAGTGGTAGATATCGAAATCAATTTGCCATGGGATGGAGTTTGGGCGAGGCAGCCATATATCATGGGCACATACAGGGGAACCTGACACTGTGAATTGCCCGTCAAAATTGAATCATTAACTGCTGCCACCCCGGCCTGGACCGCCTCCCTAATACTATGTGTACACATTACAGCCCTGCGCAAATACCAATTATGCATAATAACCTGGCAGAGGTATGTGTTTATCGAATGCAGATCGAGAGTCCGGCTAACACCGCGTCTGGACCGGACAGCTTAGCTACTCCAATTTCTTCGAACTCGGCTCGTAAACTAATCAAGTTCTGTCTAATTAATATAAGTGAGTATTAATAATTACTAGCCAAAAATATACTGCCAGGACTCGAACCCGGGGGCTCTACCTAATCTAGCCTCCACGAGTCGACGATCTTCCTAATATGACTCTTCCTTGCTAAGTTCTTGCAGAATTATTGGTCCAAATATTTTACTCAACAATGGGTGGCTTGGCATGAACCAAAGAAGTAAATATTGAACAATAAGCTCTCAACTGATCGTAAATATATATAAGTACATACGGCGAACCGAGCATTTGATAAGGCACCTTAGAACTAGCAGGACTTCGAAGACTTTGCAGTTATCAAGCCTTCCGAATGCCTACTAAGCAATGAAAAAACTACTTTTACCCTCACTGGCCACAATCCTGTAATCTGAAGTAGCTGGTGTACAGGACCAACATAATGTCAGCTGTCTTTTTCGAGAGTAATACTTGGACAATTTTAAAAGAAAAAAAACGGGTTCTGAATCTTATGCACGCAAGTGCAAAGTTGATTTTATGGGATAATGTGTGAGGATGATAAACCAACACAATGATCCGCCTATAAATTATGACTTTCAATCCAAAACTCACTAGGAGGGATAATTTTTTCGTAATAAAAAACAAGACCATTGTAGGGCTTCTTCTTTGGTACTAGAACTTTAGAAATTTCAAAGGAAATACTCCTGAATTTTATGCCATCACGAAACCCAAAGAATATTTCATGGGATGATGACTAAAGATGGATACACTGAATCAGAAGCAATACAGCGACTTAAGGAGCAATTCCTCTACATACAAATGTTGCCTCACCCGTGAATGTTTCCTTCAAGCGAGGGATTATTACTTGCCTACTTTGTACAGGCAACATATCAGGTCCTACAACAGAAGGCAGAAACAAAAAACTAACATTAAACCCTACCCTGTGTGCACTCAGGTAAAATCAAGCAGGTCTATACTCTCCGTAGCACTAAAATGAAGCTCATTCCTCTCACCTACAGTCCATATCCTCTCCACAAGTCTCACCCAGTTTTAACATTTTCCATAAATATAGTTTCAAAAAATAAAATATTAATCCATTTTATTATATAATGTATTATTATTTATACATTAATAATATTATATATTGTTATGATTCTATATCCAAAAGTATAGAAAAATACATTTTTTTTTAAATAATTACTAATTAATTAGTTATTGTAACTTACTCATGTTCTGTAGATTGTCTATATTTTCACGACTTCTCGATAGGAAATAGGACCACTATGCAGAATTTTCGCTTGGTTGAACCAGGACAGACAGACACACAGGTGAAAAGATTGAAAACGTCTTTATTGTGCTAAAATTACAATCTGCCTTATTAGGCAATAAGTAATTGTGATAAATGTTCTCATTCATACCATATTTACAATTTACATTCACTAGCTCATTCATACAGTATTTACAAACAGCCCAGAGACCTCCCAAATCCACATGGTGGCCACCTTCCTCATATTCGAAGCGGAGCCTCCCCAACGCTCCTTCGCCAGCCACCTCACCGGATACGAGACAGTGGAGGCTAACAAAGAACGCGAGAGGTGAAAAAATCAGGGTACGTGATTTGAAAAAAAAAACCATCAAAACTCTAGAAATCGTTTAGGTAAAAGAAAACTCATTTATTTATTAGATATATGACAAAATCGTACAGAATATAAACCTTATAGTGCCAATCGTTTGCCGGTTCTCCAATTCTTGCATGTGTCGAATAATGTTAAACGAAGAAGAAGATTTAAAATTTGACTTATAAACGATCTTACCAAATTTAGTCGCCTTTTCTTGAAGTATCCGGCCATTTATTGGGGTATTTTTAGAACGTTGAATGCGATCAAAAGTCTTGAGAACAATAGTAAATGCCCCTTATTACGTCAGCAACAAAACCTTTCATAATGATCTAAATATACCCTACATTCTTGAACTAATCCCTTCCAAGTTCATAAAATTCCATAGTAACCTATCCAACAACCCTAATTCCCTAGCACAGTCATTGCAGTGGGTGCACTCATCCCTATAATCCTCCTCGGAGACTAAAACGGCAGTGGCCTCGTGACCTGCTATAAATACGTGACAGTGGGAGTCCTGGCAATGGCCAGTTTCTCCAATCATGTCCTGAGCGTCTGTGGCTCTTGCGCTCATGGTCAGCCTCCGCTGGCTCGTATCCGGTGACGTGGCTGACGAAGGAGCTTGGAAGACTTACCAAGACTCCGCTTCCTCCTTCACACGTGAGGGAGGTGACAATATGTGGACTTGGGGGGCCTCTGGGCTGTTTGTTTATATAGTATGAATGAGCGAGTGAATGAAAATGGTATGAATGAGATCATTTATCATAATTGCTTATAGTCCAATGAGGCAGATTGTAATTTTATCATAATAAAGTTGTTGGTTGTAATTAGGATTAGAACGTTGAATATTGAACAAGGCCAGGAGAGCCTACGCCACGTCCTTATATTGGCTGGATTAATCCTCTTCTTTGGCGTGAAGTTCTTATTCGGTCCTTTAAGTGTAGTAGACAGTGTCGATTGACTAATTTCTGATTTTGAATAAAAAAAAAATCTTCAACAAAACTCTAAAATTTAGAACATTCACGAATCTGTAAATTCATCTTGTACGTTTACACAAACTACGAAGATTGAACTTAGCCACGACGGTTCAAACAGTTAACGTTCATTTGAGTATTCAGGAATATTCTCACGACGAAAGGTTGTGTGAGCTGAACCGGCGTACACTTCCAGACGTATTTACGAGCCTCCAAAGAGGAGATAACGACAATCTCCCAGCCATGAATCGTATTTTTGAGAAAAAGTAATAAGGTTCTTGTTACCTTTACGTGACTTGGCCGACTAAATTCCGAGGGCTGATACCAAGTTAGGCCGGGATTGGACACCGAAGTTGTATCGTGTTTCCTCCCTGTATTAGTGGCAGGGGGGCGGGGAGCTGGCACCTCCTGGGGAGAGGTCGGCAATATTGACACGGAGGGTGTTGAATAATTGAGAAAGTTAAACCGATGAAAAGCTGTCAATGCAAACCTAGCTGTGGGAAACTCCGGCACCTCCCCGTATCCCTACTTTTAGGATTATTTCCAACCGGAAAGTTCATTTGAGGTGTTTTTTTACAAATATTTCAATAGAATAAATAGACTGTGAAGAAAAAAATCATGATTCTCGGAGCATCTCACCTATAAATAACAGCAATGGACATATAAATAAATATAGTTCTGGTCAAGAAAAAAACAAAGATCACATAGGAGGAGACAAATAAAATATTTATAAAAAACTAAAAACTATACTCAAATTAAAAAATAATTTCTTTAAATACAAAACAAGAAAAAAACGATTATACACAATTAAATTAATACCAAAAATGATGAGGGAAAAATAAAAGTAATAAAATTAAATACATAAATATTGGCGGTTAATATTTTACATGCTTGCAGCTATGGGTTTATCAACAGAACAGTTAAATGGTAGTAATCGTATATAGTTTTTAAAAATTACAATAATATAATAATAATCGATCACAACAACAACTTTATTATGATAAAATTACAATCTGCCTCATTGACCAATAATTGTGATAAATGATCTTATTCATACCATATTTACAATTTTCATTCACTCGCTCATTCATACAGTATTTACAAACATCGTAGAGACCTCCAAAGTCCTCAAGGTTGTCACCTCCCTCGCGTGCGAAGGAGGAAGCGGAATCTTGGGAAGTCCCCCACGCTCCTCTGTCAGCCGCGTCACTGGATAAGAGCCAGCGGAGGCTTACCAAGAGCGCGAGAGCCACAGACGCTCTGGACATGATTGCAAAAACTGGCCATTGCCAGGACTCCCACTTTCACGAATTTATAGCAGGTCACGAGACCACTGCCGTTTTAGTCTCCGAGGATGATTATAAGGATGAGAGGTGTAAATTATAATAACAGTAAAAAGTAATACAACAAGCCTGGATTAATCATCTTTCTCAGTGGTGGCGGTGCTGGAATAGGAGGGTTTTAAAAGTACGTAGGAATTAGGCATGTCGGGTATTAAGAGTGAGAGATTTCCTGAGAGAAGTAAAGCGAGCAAAAAAGGAGCAGTCCAACGAAGTAGAACTGACGGAAGACAAGACAAACAATATTGTAGATGCACGGGTGGAACTAAATGGTTTGGAAAAGGTATGAACCAAAGAAGTGAATTTGTAATTTTTATTCAAAGAAAAATAATACTGACATGATTCAAATCCGGGACATCATCATGTCCGTTCGGTGGCGCTGCCTTCTAAGACACCAAGACTAGTCAATTTATCCAAAATCTCAATCAATTCTTGATAAGCTCAATTATATTGCACTGTCTTAGTCTGCTTTAAAAGTTTGTCATTATTACATGGGAGTTTTCAGAGGTTGCACGAGATCAGCTCAAGAGAATATTGATGATTAGGCTTCAGAACTTTACGTCTTCAATAACTAGTTATGAGCTAGGACTTTATTATTTAGTTTATTATCGATAGTATCAATAGTTATTGATTCTTATTTCAAAGTGAAAAACATTATTTTGCTAAGGAATAAGGGATAAGCAGACTATGACAGGTATCAGAAGATATTAGTTATTAATATATTTATTATTTCTATCATAGTTTGTTCATTAATTGATTTATAATTAATTGTCAATATTTTTTTGTAAGACAAAAACCAGTAATTAAAGCAAACTATTGTGAAATTTTATTTTATTAAAAAAAAAAAAATGAACATCATTTAAAGAAAAAAACATTTTGTTGAAAACGCTTTCAGAAAAAACTCAACGTGTTAGTGAAAACGAACAACAATATTGAGAGACTACAGAAATCATTAAATAGAAAATAAAAAAATAGTATAAAATCAATTGTTAAAATTTTAATTATTAAAAGGATTTACTCTGCACGTTAATGAAGAAAAACGAGTTTCGAGCGAGTAGGTGTACTTAGTAATAATTATTATTAAACTTAAAAAAAAAAAAAAAATATCTACAAGCTCTTTTCTTTACCATATGTTCCTTGACAAAAAATAAGCATTTGTGCTTTCCATGTGCTCAGATTGTTTCGTTGTTGAGTAATGATTTTTCCTTTGCAGAACACGTTTTGACAGGACTGAAGACACCGGCACGCAATGAAACGTTTTACGTAAGCTCTGGTGGTTCACACATTTGAATGGCATCATACCTTCGGAAAAGATTTCAACGATAGTGCTTTCCAAAAATTTGTTACGTTCACTGTTTTTGAAATAAACGTTTGTTGCAATGTCTTTAAAAATCTTGTCAATTTGTTTTGCTTACTGAGGGATTCTCTTCAGATTTTTAATTAGTCGCAGTTTTGCTTTCCAAGCACTGGGACGTTTCATGAGATGATCAATGAGATTTGATGGTTCGCACTAGTTTTCAATTTACTACCTCACAACGTACACATAGCATTCAATGTCTTTCGAAGTTTTTATAATCAGATTTATTATGATATAACTATAATATGCCTCAATGTGGGAATAAGTAATTGTTATAAATGTTTTCATTCATAACATTTTTACAATTTTCATTCACTCGCTCATTCATACAGTATTTACAAACAGCCCAGAGACCTCCCATATCTACATGGTTGTCTCCTCCCTCGCATGCGATAGAGGAAGTGGAGTCTTGGGAAGTCCCCCACGCTCCTCCATCAGCCGCGTCACCGGATACGAGCCAGCGGAGGCTGACCAAAACCGCGAGAGCCTCTACTATTTTAAAAAAAAAAAATACCTCTCATCTGATTTGGGAGGCATTTTTTCTGTTTTTCCACGAACTATAAATCTAGGAATGTCTCTTGCATAATGGTTCAATTACTAGAATGAATTTTGAACTTTAAAAGGTTTCTGTCAACTGTCTTCTGTTAATAGGAATTAAATCATCACGAAAAGAGAGCTATCGATAGTTCAAGTGAATATCGATAAATAAAAACTATCTATAGCACTATCGCCTGTCGGCCCTTTCTATCATCTGGTATGTAGCGACCGCTAACTACATAAGATAAATCACCCTATACTCTATTGTATATACATTGTAAACAAATGTACAAACATTACCAAAATATAAATCATTGTAAATATGGTAAACAATAAACATGCAGCTAGGAGCCAATTAGTTATATAAGCTGGGGCGCCAGTAGCAGGTACTAGCGACCCAACCCGCCGAGGGACCCTTACCCGGCTCACGTCTCTTTGTCAGGGGACAAAGAAAACCACATACTCAACGGGCATTGGGTACTATAAAAACGGTCCTGATTGGCTACTGACGAAGCCAGCTGGGTATTTAAGACCGGCGGTTTGGGGCCTGTATATCATTCTCCTGGCAACTAACTGGCTCGTGGCTGCTCTGATGTAAACTCTGAAACTTGACTTCTTCATTATGAAAACCTCTGCATCTATCTCTCCTCACCTCGCTACCCTATACCTAAACCACCTACCCTATACCTCTTCTCCTGAACATAGTGCATTGTCGGGGCACATACCTATCAAAAATGGAGTCAGATAGTAAGACCGTCATGAAACGATTGTCCAGGTTATAAACTTGGTACATTAAGTACAGTGTTTGCGAGAGTTTGGCAAAAGATAATTTCCATTGGGTTGGCCCTGGGTCCGAGACCCGAACTAAAAAATTAATAATTTAGGCTTATATATAAGATGGCCGAATTACTGTTTAGACCCCTTAATCAATGTAAGTGTCATACGTTTATTTATTGTAACGCCTTTGCAGGGATAAATATTTAAATAAGACGAGGCCTCTTTTAGGGTCGGCCACTGCAATTCCCTAACTGAGGCAAGACTAGACGCGTGATCCGTAGATCCTATGGTTATGCAAGGGATCAGACAAGGCAAACACTAAGCATTGCAAATAATACAAACTGAGTGGCCATCGATCCAATTAAATGTGCCCAGTTAGCCAGGAAGGGATAAAGGCAGCAGCGATTGATGCCACTCCGCTCTCACCAGGCCGATCACTCAGCCGGATCCCGGGCGCTCTGTCCTCGACACTGTCCTGTCCCTGTGAAAATTATTATTATGACGGATTCCTTTCCCTAGAAGCGTAATCGATAAAAGCTTTACGAAATGGAATAGGCGTCTAAACACATAAAATATTTCGAGACTAAATATAACTATCTCAAAGTGAAGACTTAACAAAACTTTAATAATGGCAACTCACAATAATAGCCTAACAGTTAAGACTGTAAGAACGTGAGAGGTTGAAGAATTTATTTTTCTTTTGCTATTCCCCCATTTATTTATTTATTTAAAAATAAAATATATAGAAAAGTATATAACGGTTGAAGTGGGGTGCTGATGCTGCATCAGAGCATTATTTTAAGGGAGTCTTATAAGTTAATAAAATAGAGATTAAGGTTAAAAACAATGCAATTTGACCAGGTGATGGGGTGCAAATTTCTTGCATATTTTTATATAGGGTTTATTGGTTCTACCTGAAGTACAGGGGAAGGGTTTGTTTGTCCCATAGTGGGTTCTTGGAGTTGACACCCTATAGGCGAGTTAAGGGGGCTGGCTTCTCCCGTTAGATACTTTCTCGGGGGTCTTCCGATGAGTGGTATCTCTTCGAGTCGTCACAATAGTAAACTTAAGTGTTACAGTTTTACTGCGGGGGGGGGGGCATTGTTGGCCAATGTATTCTGATCTGCTCTATGCCAACCATTGTCGGGGTAGAGTGGCTAGACCGTTAACTGTTCCAAAACAGGAACGTATACCAACTATATGCCGGATCCACTTGAATCTACCTTATAAAGATATCCCAAAATAAGAAATCTCCCCATGTTTCAGAAACTATGCTTAACTAGAGGGTCTTTCATTGAGTGCTTTCTATCTTTAAATTAAAAAAAAGACAAAGTGTGTGTGAGATATCATCAAAAATTTTTATTCGTTTGAAAGGTCTATCGATGCCACTATGTATGGAATGTAAAATCGTACAAATGTCCGCCGCGGCTTCGCTGGGCGCCGCGCATCCGAAATGCCTAATTTTCTATGACTCTGGCGCATAAATCAGGCTGAATTTGACCGATGGCATGGGTTATGTTGGCTTTGAAGACCATTGTAATTTGTGGATTTCGGATAAACCTGCGACTTTCCTAAATACGGGTCAAAAGTCTAACGGGTCAAATCGTACGATCTCGGTGGCCAGTTCACATCACCTCCACGTGAGATGACCACACGTCGTTGTCTATGGTCGTTTACCTTCAGCTCCTGGGTCAGTTGAACTTTGTACGGGTGCAGGCCCAAGTCACGACGCGAAATTCGCCAAGTCGTGGTCTGCGAAAGACCGAGTTATTGTGAGCGACGCTAAATCGACTGCCTCGGATTCTCCTGCACACTCTCACGGACAGCGGTGATGTTATCGGCAGATCTTGCTTTCCCTTGACGTACGGGTGTTGGCGATTGTTTACTGAACCAGTGGACTAAAATTTATCCACCACACTGCGAATAGTCTTCTCAGTAGGACGGTTATGGCAACCGCGGACGCTGCCCGAACAGAACACCCATATTGATAAAACAATTTTATCCTTTGCACGTGTTGTTGAAAGCTATATACGTCTATGGTGATTTGGCAAAACAGACTGAATAAATAACAGCTAATTCGGCAGGTGCAGCTTCAACAATATGGCCGCTATCAACTGTCGAAAAACGAAAAAAAATGTTGGATACTGTGTAATTACAGATCGGACCGCCACCATATAACATAAACCAGCAGTATTTTCACGGGAAATTTACAAGGGATCCAAAGACTCTTAAGACCAAATTAGCGGAAAAGCCTCCCTCGGCACAATAAAGAGTGCTCAAAACAAGTAATCCCAGGATCTTTTACAAAATAGCCAGAGTGGGCAAAATTCTATTGTTGGCTTCTATCCCAGACAGGAATACATGGCAACTAGCTGACAGATTATAGTGGCCAGGAAGGTGCTCTGCCTCTCGAACGATGCAAGCGAATTAGTTGTTCCTACTCAGACAAACTGACAGAACAGAATGGGCGATGGAATGAGGTTTGGCAGCGGTCAAGAACCAAGCATTTAACAGCGCTCGATAATACAGAGCTAGTGCGAAAAGGAATGGAATGCCGCCAAAGTAATCGCAAGTAATTACGTGTTTATGACATACTATGTCCGACTGACCAGCCTGCGAGGACCTTGCCGTAAATTTCTTATTGCTCGATTCAGGACCGGATTATCAGTGCGAGCCCAATGAATAAAGCAAGTGAGATTTCATAAAAACATGCTGAACTTTCTTATTGTCGAATTTTAGATTATGTCGTAGCTGATAGTCATTATTACGGATTTGACGTTTAATAAAGTAAAATCGAATCGAGTGTGATATATTGCAGAACGAAGAGTGGCAATTTTAAATAATTTTCGTAATTACAGTTTAGTTCTTTATTGTGCTAAAATTACAATCTGCCTTATTAGGCAATAAGTAATTGAGATAAATGTTCTCATTCATACCATATTTACAATTCATCATTCACTCGCTCATTCATACAATATTTACAAACAGCCCAGAGACCTCCAAAATCCACATGGTTGTATCCCCTCGCGCATGCGAAAGAGGAAGCGAAGTCTTGGCAAGTCCCCCACGCTCCTCCGTCAGCCACGTCACCGGATACGAGCCAGTGGAGGCTGACAAAGAGCGCTAGAGCCATGATAGAGGTCATGATTGGAGAATCTGGCCATTGTCAGGACTCCCTCTGTCACGCATTTATACCAGGTCACGAGGAATTACAATTTAAAAAAATAAAACTTAGATTGTACATTATCAATCAGGAATTTAAAGTATCCCAAATTAATGAAAACATTTTTTTTTTTTAATGTAGTAGATTAATGACACTTAGTCTTGTTCAATGAATTTGCTAATATTTTTCATGTCGTTGAATCATCTGGTGAATACTTAAGATACTTAAGTCGATCAGGGCGGGGACTAAGTGACCAGAACCGATTCACAAGCACCGAGAAGTATGCATGCAATGCACCTCACTATCATTCTGAGTACTAACTAGAACCATACAAAGAATGAACTTGAACTTTGTTTTTAATAAACAAACGTTATTATATGCCTTTAGGCATATAAACAAATTAATACGAGTTCATTTATGAAGGCTAAGTAATAATAAAATTCTTAGATTCGTAGAATTATGAGAAATTAACATAAAAAAAACCCCATCAAAACTCTAGAAATCGTTTAGGTAAAAGAAAATTCATTTATTTATTAGATATATGACAAAATCGTGCAGAATATAAACCTTATTGTGTCAATCGCTTGCCGGTTCTCCAATTATTGCATGTGTCGAATAATGTTAATCGAAAGAAGAAGATTTAAGATCTACTTATATTATATGATCTTACCAAATTTAGTCGCCTTTTCTTGAAGTATCGGGCCATTTTTTGGGGTGTTTTTAGAAGGTTGAACTCAATCAAAAGTCCTATAGTAAATGCCCCTTATTACGTCAGCAACAAACCCTTCGTAATAATCTGAATATACCCTACATTCTTGAACTAATCCCTTCCAAGTTCACGAAATTCCATAGTAACCTATCCAACCACCCTAATCCCCTAGCACAGTTATTGCACTGCACCACTCATCTCTATAATCCTCCTCGGAGACTGAAACGGCAGTGGCCTCGTGACCTGCTATAAATGCGGGGGTCCTGGCAAAGGCCAGTTTCCCCAGTTTCGCTCTCGCGCTCTTGGTCAGCCTCCACTAGCTCGTATCCGGTGACGCGGCTGACGGAGGACCGTAGGGGACTTTCCAAGAATCCACTTCCTCTTTCGCATGGGATTGTAATTTTGTCATAATAAAGTTGTTTTATCAACATTTTTTACAATTTGAATTTTGTTTTAATGAGTGATAATGCCTTGTTGGATAATGCCAAACAAATTAAAGATTAGTAAAAAATTAATTTATTTTGGGAAGAAAGTTTGGATTGTTTATTTTAGTCATTGCTAATTGTGTTTTTTTTTCTGTTTTTGTTTTCACATTGCAGGTAATAATTAATTTTTTATCTAGGTTTATTTATAGGCACCGTATTTAGGAAATATTAAAAGATATTATTAATCTTTATCAGTATTAGTATGAATTATTTATAGATTTGTGTATGTCATATATCTAAGTATGTATGCTGTGTACCTCCCTTTCATTCCGAGTACTAACTAGAACCATACAAAGAATGAACTTTGTTTTTAATAAACTGGCGCCTTTGGGTATATAAACAAATTAATATGAGTGCATTTATGAAGGCTAAGTAATAATAAAATTCTTAGATTCGTACAATTATGAGAAATTAATATCTGTCAATTCATCATCTAATTAATGCCTAATGAGAAATTTCATCTCAAGTATATGCTCAGAATATAAAAGCATTCTGCAATGTCTCGCCTTTTATATTATTATGTTTTTTTTTTTATAGAGATATAATTATCTTTCAGTACTTTATTTGAGGATTAAACTTGACGGTGTATCTTGCATCAGAACTTTTAGCAGTAATGCACAAAGAAAAAATACGAAAACAAATGACATAAGAGAGATGTAAGATTTTTATAATGAACAATGTTTCGTCATACTATATGTGTCTGCATCAGGTTCAAGTATGGGTGGAGTGGAATTTTCACTAGTTAATAATACTAGGACCCAAAACATACATGATATGTCTAAACAATGTCCATTAATAAAGTAGGTCATTGCACTGCACCACTCATCCCTATAATCCTCCTCGGAGGCTAAAACGGCAATAGCCTCGTGACCTGCTATAAATATGTGACAGTGGGAGTCCTGGCAATGGCCAGTTTCTCCAATCATGTCCTAAGCGTCTGTGGCTCTCGCGCTCTTGGTCAGCCTCCACTGGCTCTTATCCAGTGACGCGGCTTACGAAGGAGCGTGGGGTACTTGCCAAGACTCCGCTTCCTTTTTCGCACGCGAGGGAGGTGACAACCATGTGGTATTGGGGGGCCTCTGGGCTGTTTGTATATATAGTATGAATGAACGATGGAATGAAATTG
The DNA here is from genome assembly GCA_930367205.1 of Acanthosoma haemorrhoidale. Lineage (NCBI taxonomy): Eukaryota > Metazoa > Arthropoda > Insecta > Hemiptera > Acanthosomatidae > Acanthosoma > Acanthosoma haemorrhoidale. The sequence goes on along the minus strand of OV884009.1, from coordinate 33,189,899 downwards.
TAAATTAGTATGAATGAGATCATTTATCACTAGTGCTTATAGCCCAATCAGGTAGATTGTAATTTTAACATAATAAAGTTGTTAATAAATAATAAAGTAGATGAAAATCAAATGTCTCGTTCATCAGATCGCTATCTAGATCCAACCATCGCTACAATATCCTGAAAGATTAAAGCAGAATTGGCCCCGCGATCTCATCTATTTTAACCAATATTGGGCGTCCAGGCATTGTCCAGTCATGTCTGGAACGTCTGTGGTTTCCCCACATTCAATCTGTACTGCTTTTATACAGCAGTGATGAATACTGAGGAGCGCGAAGGATCTCCTCGATATTCTGGGCATATCTATTGCAAATACTCTATAATGAAATATTGTATATATATATTTTTTTTCAATCCCCTTCAAAATGACAAAATGATTGTTTTCATAATAGATTCTCACTCGAATCTATTTACATATTAGTTTTATATATCCTGTAACATCGCTACATTCTATACTAGGTGTTGTGGCTCTACAAACTTTACCTAGTAGTGTCTCCCACGGAAATCCAGTCTGCTTCTCTCCGGTTCACACTTACCTTTGGGATCCGGATGGTTTTTGCCTACCCTTAGATACCGAGTGTGAGTTCGTCATTCCAAGACTACATAAACTACCTATAAACCTACACTGTACCTCTTCTCCTGAACATAGTGCTTTGTCGGGGCACACCATCTAAGATGTTATGGAGTCAGATCAAAACGAATTTAGCTGCCTGCTAACTAGGCCGCCAGCAAGTGTGAAAGACCACAGGTCCTCCTGCTATACCTCTTTCTTGGCGCTCGCCGGACGGTGGCTAGAGGTTCTAGCGACTCTAACCCGTGGCGGGCGTCGCCTCCCCTCCTTGGGGACTCACACACCTGATAACTTCCCGACACAAGGTCTGAATTCCATAAGATTAAATAATTTAATACAATTATATTGAAACACATTATACGCCACTTCTTTGATAAGCCTCTATAAGGTGATGGTGCTCACCTTTATCGTATATATGGTATGAACGAGATCATTTATCACAATTAACCCTTGGCCTATCAGAACAGTTATTTAATAAAAAAAAAAGGAAAAGGAAACTGATTTTTACATTACGACTATTATTTTTATTTTATACTTATGTCAGTTTAATTTTATTTTAGGTTATAATGAGCTAATATTACTTCAATTGTTTAACGTAGCCAACTATTTTCATTAATGTTATTCTCAGGGGTCTATCGTCCCAGTATAAATTTATGTTTTCATTCAAATTAGCATCGGCTGTCGCATCGAAACAATCATCCGACATAAATTTTAACAAACAATTGTATCGAACGGAGTGATGTAATTAGACAATAGATAATTAGTGGAGAGTTATAGTGGAGCTGGCTATGGCGAAATATAAATCAGTAGCGAGGGAAGGGTCGGTATCAGGCTGGGAAAGGGCGAGGACCGGTGATTTGTGTGCAGCCCTGACATTGATTCTAGCCCTAACAACTGATCACACATATTAATGGCACTCACTCAACCGTATAAATTTAGCCAAACAGCTGAGTATTCTCTACCAGCTCGAGGGATTAGTTTCAATGTAGTTTTTCACCTCCACCTACCTTTAGATTATTTATAGAGTGCTCATGTCCCATGTGTAATAGGATCGGAACATCGCTGTTTAAGGACAGCGGGAAACAAAGCTTCTCAGTCCATTAAAGTGCTCAAACGCTCATCTTCCCATATTATATCAAATAAAAATACTAAGAGTAGTTATAGAATACAAGCAGAGAAATGTAGAATTTCTTACGTCCGTTGCTAAGAACCTTATAGAAATAAAAGGAGAAGTTTTGAACCAGACAAGAAATACGCTTAAAAGGGTAATGAACTAATTTGGCTAAATACAATATAACACAAAAAACAGGTGGCATTATACATGAAAATACCACCACGGAATAAAATATGGAAGGGATAGAGGGGTCGATACAGAAACCTCTGAGGGAAGACCGTTTGTCTTGTCTATCTATGATTAACAATCATCTTTCTCAGTGGTAAGGTGGTGCTGGAATAGGAGGGTTTTAAAAGTACGTAGGAATGACGCATGTAGGGTATTAAAAGTGAGAAAATTCCTGAGAGAAGTTAAGCGAGCAAAAAAGGAGCGGTCCAACGCTGTAGAACTGACGGAAGACAAGACAAACAATATTGTAAATACAAGGGTGGAACTGAATGGTTTGAAAAAGGTATGAACCATGGAAGTAAATTAGTAATTTTTAGTCAAAGAAAAATAATACTGACATGATTCAAACCCGGGACATCATCATGTCCGATCGGCGGCGCTGCCTTCTAAGACACCAAGGAATCCAAGACAAGTAAATTATTCGAGAATCTCAATTAACTCTTGGAAAGTTCAATTATATTGCACTGTAGTCTCCTTTAAAAGATTCTCATTAGTACATCTGATTTTACGATTACGTCTATAGAGACGTTGTGTCAAACAAAAACAGGTATGAATACTCGATTGTAAAATGAGAAGACTTGAAGTAATTGATCAAAACAGGAGGAGCTACGTAAATCGATATATTATATCGATAATTTTGAGTAATTTGCTTGTTTTTTCTTCAAGGAAGCTTTGGAATAAATACAGTCTTAACAAATAAATCAGTTTGAGAGGGTAGGTAATCATTTCCTACATGTTATTCATTCATGTGTAATATGAGCAATAAAAATTCTCAGACATTTACTTTTTACAATAAAAAATTGATCATAAAGCGTATCCAATCCTTTAAATCAAAAGTCCTGAGAACAATAGTAAATGCCCCTTATTACGTCAGAAACAAAAACCTTTATAATGATCTTAATATACCCTACATTCTTAAACTCATCCCTTCATGATGATCTTGCTAAGAACCTTATAGAAAAAAAATGAGTATTTTTGAATCAGAAAAGAAATACACTTAAAAGGGTAATGAGGGGGGTAAATGGGTAGGGTAATGGAAAGACTAGAGAGGGAGACAGGTGCGGGGGTCTCCTTTACTCTTAGCGGAGGAATCAAGCAATAGTGCCCTACTCACTGCTTGTGAACTCCCAGTCTGACCTATCCCTACCAACGCCTACTGTCACCTCCACGTGGTACCCCCTGGGGAGTCCGATGGACTCGCGGACGACAGAGGCGGGATCTCCCCATGAAAACCAGGTGGAGATCTCCTTAACACCCAAGCCAAGTGTAGAGGATCTCGAGCTGTGGCTGAATGGCAGGGGGTGTATAAAAATGCACTGTCTTTAATCGACTCCCTTGGGGCACCAGGCGCATCCCATTGTATTAAATGCCCTCTGCAGGGAGAGGGGGCAGTACCTGCAGAGTAACTTCCCCCGCTCTCGTGGGAACAGAATATGAGCAACAAGAATAATAATGAAGACATGGAGGAGCTGGTCAGCATGATCAGCGGAGAGGACTCAGCCCAGGGGCCTTCAATGGACCTTGGCGCTGAGGTAGTGGACGACGAAGCCTCTATGAGCTCGCTTGCGACGCTTGTAGAGGAGGTAAGCGAATTGGTAATGGAGAAAGAGAGCTTGGCGCCTGGTAGGGACGCTGCATCCAAGGATGTAGGCGAGACCTCCAAGCACAAGTTCTCTGGAGCCCAGAGGAAGAAGTGGAGGAGGGCAATGTTGGCTGGAGGGCCACCTGAGGATCCGGTCGGACTTCCAGGACCTTCGGGGTCCGGGAATACGGCAGGGTCTGGGTGCGCTCCAGAGAAAAGGATCAGGTCCTCACCTGGTACCTCTGCGCCTATGGCAAAGAGGCATAGGGGTGGGGATGCTAGCATTGCATCCTACGCGATTGCTGCCGGAGGAAGCAGGGTGGCGATTATCCCTAGTGGATATCCGTCCACTCAGCTGACGAAGGAGCATTGTGAGGAAATGAAGGGACAGCTGATGAAATTTGTCGATCAGCTGGAAGAAGAGAAAGGGACACAGGCTGAATTCAGCGGAATTTACCCACATGTGGGAGCCTGTGTCATAATCTGCGACAACCAGGAGACCAAGGACTGGTTGTCGATTATAGTACCCAATTTTAACATGAGTGGGGATCTGGAGCTCCGCGTAGGAAAGGTGGAGGAGCTTCATAAAACCGTGAAGGTAGGAACCTTCATTACAGGAGAAATGCCTCTGGAAGGACATTTCATGAAGAGGATCAGGACCCAAAACTCTAGGGTACCGAATATCGGATTATGGAGACTCCTGGGCACCAAGGTGGAGAAGCATGGCTTCTTTGCGATCCTGTCTGCCCCAGAGAATAGCATGGAATACCTTGAGAAGCGGAAGCTTAAGCTGAACTATGGGTTCACTAAGGTCGCTCTCAGGGTATTGGATAAGAAGAAGCCGCAAAAAGTAGTACAGGAGAGGAAGGCGGCTGATAAGGTGGAGGAGGCAAGGAGCGATCCCGAGGTGGAGGAGTCGAAGGGGATCGCTACGACGAATTTGCCAACTCCAAAGGATGGCCCCAAGGCGATGAATATGGCGGCTGCGGGGGGTGGCCCCGTGGCGGGGGCTCGGGGGCGCGCTGGGTCTGGGCCCTCTGTGGTGGGGAGGCCTGGGTTTGGCGCTGTCTCCCGGCGTCCGCCTCGGGGTGGCCCTCCGGGGGCCGGCGGGCACTGATCATGGTGGTGAGGCTGCTGCAAATTAATCTGCACCACTGTATTGCAGCATGTGGTGTTCTGCAGCAGTGTATAAGGGCAGGATGGGGGGGCTGGCGATGCGTGGGTATGAGATTATTTCTGTACCCGCGCGTGCCAGAGCCTGTATCCTGCATAAGAGCAGTCTTAAAATGCTGCCTCTATGGCAATATTGTTCTAGAGACTTAGCAGCAGCTCAAATGGCCCTCAACGAGGGAAATCAAGGTGGGAGGTTGACGATTGCATCGGTCTACCTCCCATATGAAGAAGGAGTCCCGACCGAGGCACTTAGTAAGCTAACGGAAGGGACTGGCTTAAGGGGCGAGCTTATAGCATCGCTTGACGCGAACGCTCACCATCAGCTCTGGGGGAGCAAGAACAACAACCAGAGAGGTGAGTGTTTAGTAGAGTACATAACTAGTAATGACCTAGACATTCTAAACAGAGGCAATATTGCCACTTTTAACAATAGAATCAGATCTGAGGTCATTGACATAACCCTTAGCACACGCACTATAGGCCTAAGGGTTAAAGGCTGGCATGTCTCTGAAGAAGAGTCATGCTCAGATCATAGATACATTAGATTTGATCTAAGTGGTAACATCACGTCCGAAGCCGTGTATAGGAATCCCAAACTTACAAACTGGGAAACCTACTATACACAGCTTGAGGAGGAGGTCAAATGCTGTCCTAGAGTGGTGAGTAGCAACTGGCATTTGGAACATTTAAACTCAACATTGACTGAGGCAATAATTAAGTCATACACTGGTAATAACACTGTATGTAATGTTAGATCCAACAGGAACTGTCCCTGGTGGAACAATGAACTTGGCAAGTTAAGAGCTCTTACACGTAAACTCTTTAACGCGGCCAAAAGATCAGGCAGATGGGACACTTATAAACGTGCACTCACTGATTATAACAAAGAAGTCAGAAAGGCTAAAAGAAGGGCGTGGAAGAAATTTTGTAGCGAAATAAACGATACAACTTCCATGTTTAGAGTAAATAGGATCTTATCCAAGCAGTCTGACAGGGGAGCATTGGGCTCCGTCAGGGTGGGAGGGGGCTATTCGGATTCTGAGGAGGGAACCCTCGGTGCCCTGGCGCGCGCGCATTTTCCTGGCTGCGGACTGATGGATACGATTAATAATGACCCTACCAACTGTGAACACACTAGTTGCAAGGGTAACTGGGCAGAAGCAAATAAAATTATCAATTCTGCAAGGGTGGAGTGGGCAATTAATTATTTTGCTCCCTTCAAATCACCTGGTATTGATGGGATATTCCCAGCCTTGCTACAAAAAGGCCTACCAGTAATTAGGCCCCTTATACTTACCTTGTTAAGGGGAAGCTTGGCACTGAGCTATATTCCAGTAAGCTGGAGGATGGCAAAAGTGTGTTACATACCAAAACCTGGGAAAGAGTCCTATGACGAACCCAAGTCTTACAGACCAATATGTCTGACTTCATTTTTAATGAAGACCTTGGAAAAGGTCATAGACAGACATATTAGGGATGGAATACTGGTAGAACGACCGCTCCATAGCGCCCAATTCGCATACCAGGCAGGAAAATCCTGTGAAATTGCTCTCCACCACCTGGTTTCCAGGATTGAGAGATCCCTAGATCATAAAGAAATAATGGTAGGCATCTTTGTTGATATAGAAGGTGCCTTTGATCGCACACCCTATAACACTATGGCATCGGCCTTAGAAAGAAAGGGGATTAGTTCCTTAACCTCTAGCTGGATAAACACCATGCTAGAGAATAGGATTCTACAATCACAATTGGGACAAACCAAACTGTGGATGAAGCCAGTGGGAGGATGTCCACAGGGAGGGGTGTTATCTCCATTACTGTGGTGTTTGGTCGTTGACTCATTGTTAACAAACCTAAACTCTGCAGGGTTCTACGCACAGGGATATGCTGATGACATTGCTGTGCTCATAGGGGGCAAGTTCTCAGAAACCATTTCTGAGTTGCTTTCCGCATCGATGGATCTTTTGAGGGATTGGTGTGAAAAGAATGGTTTAGGAATCAATCCCCAGAAGATAAATCTCTGTATCTTCACTAACAAAAGAAATGCTATAGTTAGACCACCCTATATAGGGGGGACACAGGTAAGCTTTTGTAGTGAGGTAAAGCATCTAGGGGTTACTCTGGATAGTAAATTGGACTGGTCTAAACACATCAGGAATACTACTACGAAGGCACTTCGATGCCTTTATGCATGTAAAAGGGCTGTGGGTAGGACCTGGGGACTACAACCCAGAATGTTATTCTGGCTATATACCGCAGCAGTGAGACCAATGGTGCTCTATGCCTCTATGGTGTGGTGGCACAGAGGTAGCATTAGTAAAAATAGAACTTTGCTTGGCAAACTACAGAGGCTTCCATGTCTCATGATTACTGGTGCCATGAGTACAACTCCTACTGCTGCAATGGAAGTCTTATTGAACTTGAATCCACTGCACATAGAAGTAGAAGCGCAAGCCTTGAACGTGGCTTACAGACTTGCGAAATCAGGAACAAGATCCAAAGTCATGACTCACATGGGGCATGGGAACTTGTTCAGAAGAATTGATGAGGACGAGGTGCTGTCAATGCACTCTGACCTACAAGTTAAGAAACACACAGACGTCTTATACTGTGCGGTAAACACAAAGACCAAACCACATAAACTGTGTAATGGGATTAATTGTTATACAGACGGCTCACTAACAGAAAACGGATCAGGGGCCGGCATATGGAGGAAAGATAAACCAGAATCTGGGATTTCTATTCCTTTAGGTAGACACACCTCGGTCTTTCAGGCCGAAGTGATGGCGATCAATGTCTGCACCCAAACCTTAATTGGGGAGGGTGTAAGAAACAGACTGATCACAATTTTCACGGATAGCCAGGCAGCCATTGGCGCCCTGAGAAGCTATACGACCAGATCTTATTTGGTTGAGGAGTGTAAAAACAACCTAAACACACTCTCGCTAGCCAATAAGGCAATGAAAAGGCAGATGGCCTTGCAAGGGTGGGCTCAGAACAGACACCTCTTGCACCTGAACCCATATGTGGTATCAGCCTCAGCTACGCAAAAAGGCGTATAAAATTAGCTTTAGAGGACAGGGCAAGACTCTCTTGGAGAGAAACTAAGAAACAGGAACACTCGAAACTGTTTCTTGATGGACCCTGTAAGAAAAGAAGCTCAGTACTTCTATCAATGGACAGGTGGACACTCAAAAGTGTGACAGGACTCTATACAGGTCACTGTCGGTTAAACAAGCACCTCTTTAATTTGGGGATAGTGGAATCACCAATCTGCAGATTCTGCAAGAAAGAGGGAGAAACGTCACGTCATATAATATGTGACTGTGATAACCTAGCTAGAAGGCGATACCTTCACTTTGGTAGTGATCGCATTGTAGACCCCAAACTATGTGAACTGATCGATCCACTCAGTATCCTCAGATTTGCAAAGGCCGTGGGCCTGTCACATATATAGGACAGGGATATGGACGGCGCACAATAGGTCTCACTGAGGCCGCGGTGCACAAATGCCGGAACAAAAAAAAAAAAAAAAAAAAAAAAAAAAGGGTAATGAACTGGTTTGGCTAAATGCAAAACAGCTGTTGCTACAAAAAAAAACTGGGGGCATTTCACATGAAAATACCACCGCCACATAAAACATGGAAGGGACTAAGGAGTCGATATAGATACCTCTTGCTAGTCCCTTGAATTTTCTATCTGGCGAGCTTATTAGCGCAACAATCAAAATAATGGTGTAATGAAACAATTTAAATGTAATATCTTTCCTTATATAATAATATTGCAATGATTACGTATCCATAGATATTTAATTTAATTATATTTCAAATTTCTTATTATGCTAATAATCATAGCAAGTGAATTATCTATTTGAGGATACCATTAAGGAGGAATCAATATATTAGCACAAACATTTACTAGAATGGAAAGAGTAGAAGCTCAGTCATCGTCATACAAATGTAACAGAGGTGAACTCAACCGTGGCAATATTGCAGGATCTAGTCAGCTACTACCAGGAACCGAAGATGAACTATTGCAATTCCTCCCACCGAGTTTGGCACGAACCCATGACCATTTCCCTCCTATAGTAGTGGACGCTATCTTTCAAAATGATTACGACATGGCCACTAAACTAGAAATTGACCTATATGATGTAACTATAACACATAGGAGAAAGAGCACAGTAATGCTCACATATACAAGCCAGCACTTTGAAAGATTAAAGTCCCAATTGATGGCATTAAACTATTCCTTTCATACCTTTACGCCATGCTGCCACTTTCATCCGAAAGTTATATTAATGGGAATACTAGCTCAGTATTCTCTCCAAAACATTATGGCTGATCTACGAAGCCAAGGATTAAATGTTAGGAATATATTTCCAATGATTAAATGGACAATGACTGGTCGAATTAATCTCCCAGTCTTAGTCGTTATTTTGGAAAATAAGTATGAACTATTTAAACTTAAATGGATCCTATACTGCTGCCAAGTACCTATTCAATGGGAAAAATTCGTGCCAAAACCCAAAATGACGCAATGCAATAATTGCCTTGAGTTTCACCATGTGGCCTCAAACTGTTTCAAAAAATCGAGATGCTCTAAGTGTGGAGAAGAACATCATTTCAGAAGCTGTCCTTATATTATGCAGGCTAACCTTTATAATAAATCTTCAGGATCAAAAACGGACGCTCACAATACATTCAGGGACAGAAACAGACATTTTCCACAACACTAGTATACATTTTTAAGAAAAAATAATTAAAAATCATAAATAAAAATATTAAAAAAAAAAAAAAATAGAAAAACAAAAAAATTCAAAAAAAGAAAATAAAAAACAAAAAAAAAAATAGAAAAATAATAAAAAAAAAAATAAAAAAATAAGAAAAAAAAATAATAGAAAAAAAAAAGTGGTTTTATAGGGCTTGACTCCGTTAGGCGAAGTTCCACTATAAAAAAACATATAACGAAACCACAGGCAGGACCTCTTGGGTGGTTTGGAACTCTGCCTTACTCAGATATTTTTTACTCTTACAATAAAAAAGTTGAACATCAAACGTATCCAATCCTTTAAATCAAAAGTCCTGAGAACAATAGTAAATGCTCCTTATTATGTCAGCAACAAAAGCCTTCATGATGATCTTGCTAAGAACCTTATAGAAAAAACAGAGTATTTTTGAACCATACAAGAAATACGCATTTTGCTTCATTAACTTTGATCCGCCATTGATTGCACCAATACTCGATCTCGTCAAGGTGTTTTTGAAGGTTATGGGATGCTATGTCGGGGTCTGGATGGGATGACAAGACTGCAGTGTCATCTGCAAATGTGGCCAAGAAGGTATTGGAAGTAGAGGGGACATCAGCGGTGTATAGGTTATAGAGGATGGGGCCCAGGACACTGCCCTGTGGAACTCCTGCATTTATGGGATAGTAGTTAGAGTATTCTAAACCACAGCGGACTTGGAAGAAGCGGTTTGAAAGGTAGGACTGTAGGATTAGGAAAAGAGTCTGTGGTTAATATCTTTTGAGCTTGTAGAGCAAACCTGAGTGCCAAACCCTGTCAAAAGCTTGAGCTATATCAAGAAAGGCAGCAGTGCAATACTATTTGGTTTAAGGGCTGAGGAGATGTGATCAACAACGTGAAGACCTTGTTGAGCAGTGGAATGCCGTTGGCGGAACCCAAACTGGAGTGTGGGAAAAAGGTTTTTGGATTGAACAATTGGAAGTAGACGTTTTAGTAGGAGTTTCTCAAATATTTTTGAGAGGATAGGGAGTAGGCCAATTGGACGGTAAGATGAGGCGTCATTGGGTGGTTTACCAGGTTTAGCGAATAGGACAAGATAGGTTACTATGGAATTTTATGAACTTGGCAGGGATGAGTTCAAGAATATAGGGTATATTCAGAATTTTGTGAAGGGTTTTGTTGCTGACATAATAAGGGGCATTTACTATTGTTCTCAGGACTTGGGATTGAAAGGATTGGATGCGCTTAATGTTCGACTTTTTTGCTGTCCCCCATAGCTCTATTCCGTATGTCCAGATTGGCTTAAGTATAACTTTGTAAATAAGTAGTTTATTTTCTATTGAGAGATGGGATGTCCTTCGAAGTAGTCTGTACAGTTGTCCAAAGCGTCTGTTTAGTTCTTGTATTTTTAGCCTCGTGTGTGGGTTCCATGTCAGTCTTTTGTCGAGATGGAAGCCTAAATACCGTACTGTCTCAGACACAGGGAGAGGAATGGAATTTAAAAAGACTGGCGGACAGGACCTGCGGCAGAGGGTAAAGGTTATGTGGGAACATTTTGCTTCATTGACCTTGATTCGCCATCGGTAGCACCAGTACTCGATCTCATCGAGGTGTTTTTGGAGGTTTTGGGGGGCTATATCAGGGTCTGAGTGGGATGAGAAGACTGCAGTGTCATCTGCAAAGGTTGCTAAGAAGGTATTGGGGGTAGAGGGGACATCAGCGGTGTATAGGTTATAGATGATGGGACCCAGGACGCTGCCCTGTGGAACTCTTGCTTTTATGGGATAGTAGTTAGAATATTCTAAACCACAGCGGACTTGGAAGAAGCGGTTTGAAAGGTAGGACTTTAGGATTAGGAAAAGGGTCTGTGGTAAATATGTTTTGAGCTTGTAAAGCAAACCAGCGTGCTAAGCCCTGTCAAAAGCTTGAGCTATATCAAGAAAGGCAGCAGTGCAATACTGTTTGGATTAAAGGGCTGAGGAAATGTGATCAACAATGCCAAGGCCTTGTTGAGTAGTGGAATGTTGTTGCCGGAAGCCAAACTGGTGTATAGGAAAAAGGTTTTTTGATTTGACATTTGGAAGTAGATATTTTAAGAGGAGTTTTTCTAATATTTTTGAGAGGATAAGGAGTAGGCTAATTGGACGGTAAGATGAGGCGTCATTGGGTGGTTTTCCGGATTTGGCGAATAGGACAACAATGGATTGTTTCCAGAGGAGAGGAAAGTGTGTCGTTTGGATGATGCAATTATAGATGTAGGTTAGGAAGATTATGGCTTTAGGAGGAAGTTGTTTGAGAATTTGAGGAGTAAGAAGATCATATCCAGGGGATTTTCGGTAGGGTAAGTTTTTCAGAAGGTATTTGACCTCAGAGGGGTTAACGGCTTTTGGTGAAAGTGAGAGAGGTATAGGTGAAGTGAGGAAATCTTCATCAGTTGTACTATGAGTATGGTTTCGATGAGAAAGTTGAGGTGTGAAAGTTTGGGTAAGATGCAGTGCGAATTCCTCCGCCCTCTCGCCCTCCGAAGCCGCCCAGGACCCATCATAACGACGAAGTGGGTGTGAAACAGGATGATATTTTAGAATATTCTTAGTTAGATTTAACAAGGAGTTATCCCTGGTAGACAGAGAGGAGAGATAGAAATTGAAAGAATCGGAACGGAAGGACGCCAATTGCCTCTTTACCAATCTGCAGTACTGTGGGTAATCTAAGATTTATGTATTAATATACACTGCAGTGAAACTATTGTATTATTTTACTAACATTTACCTTATATATTAATAAACCATTCCACTATACACAAATGTATGTTATTTAACCAGCAACCCTCCAGGTATATATTATATTATTAACTATTTAAAATTAGATTTAGTGAAACCACGCGGTCTCAAACTGACTTTTAGATTAGGGACAATCTCTTCAGATATACATGCTCATACAAAAAAAAAATGCTTCAATTTACATTTTACGTCAATTCATTAAATGATAATTCACTTCTTCAAAATGGGATCAAGCAATGTAGGCAACTGTTACGTTGTGGGAGATTTCAAAGTTCAAGTGTCATGCTACGACTTATTATTTTGGCGGTTGAAGGTTGGAGGCTGGTTCAGGCAAGATTTAAGCAGGAGTTCTCCCGATCATTCCAGCTCCAGGAGGCAACGACCTAAGAAGGAAATACGCTAGACACAGATTTTGAAAAATTCGTTTTATTCCAAAAACTTTATTATTCGGCCACAAACTCATTTATTTATGTTATTTTATGTTTGAGTTGTCTAGAAATATAGCATACACATTTTGAGCTTGGAGGTCTAGCAGCCAATATAAATTAAGAATTATTACTAATCTTAGGTATACTAATTTACTAAGCTAAAATTACAGGTATGCACGATGAATTAGAAATGTCAAACAGAGATACACATATTAAAAATTTTTTTATCTAATTTTTTCAAAAATGTGCTTACTCAACAAACCAACTATCTAATAAACAAAATTGGAGACAACATGAATGATAGATGTAAACAATATATTTACAAAAGGACAAAACATATTATTTTGTAAATATAATATCTTACCTTATGTAAACATTTATAACAACCTAATTCTTTTATCTATAGATAAGAATATTATTTTACTGTATAATTGTGATGATAGTACGATATTATTTTTATTTTTGTTTTTTCCCCTTAATTTAAGGTATTTATAAGGTAATTATCTATCATATTTCTTATCATTGTACATAAATGTATATAATGAAATCTCTCTCTCTCTCTCTCTCTCTCTCTTTCTCTCTCTCTGTCTCTCTCTCTCTCTCTCTCTCTCTCTCTCTCTCTCTCTCTCTCTCTCTCTCTCTCTCTCTCTCTCTTTTTTTCATAAAAAAATATAAGGAATGATTGATCGGCTAGTGTACCGTATCCCAGCTGAATTCAAAAATGATTTACGTCGAGCGTATCCAATAAAAATATTCTGCTTAGTCGAAGCATGTTCTTTTACCTCCTCGAGCTACCCTCACTGGGTCAATTGTCAAAGATATATAAAACTTAAAAAAAAAAATCAGTAAATAAAACGTTTCTGTTTACCACCAAACAGAAAACAATCTACACGTTATATACTAACATTTGTTTTTCTTTTACAAGGCATTCATTTATGTTTGGTACATAATTTACCAATTGTAACTTATTCATTTTATGAACAAAAACAATAAAAAACAAGTATAATAGCAGTATAGTAATTATCAATCTTCTGAAATTTAGTTGGGAATATATGGGTCCCCCCTCTCCCCCTGGCACCCACTTTGTACTGAATATTCTGGGAACCCCGAGCTACCGAACCAAGTTCAGGAGTGAGAAAGTGTTAATTCGATTGAAGCCGTCAACTAGCCTTTCAAACGCAATTCTTTTAGTTTATATCGAACTTGATGGGTGGAAAAATGGCTATGGAATCAAACAATCACCGATTTTGAGTAAAAAGCTTTTTATCTCCAGTTAATCCAACCTTTTAGCCGTTCCGATCTACACCCTAGTCCCGTCGAGGTCGGATTCGCGAGGTTCTACTGTGTGAAATAATATTAGAGATAAACAAGATAAATTTTAAATAAATGATTAATAGGTTATGTATATAACCAAAACATGATATACATAACTACATATAAATAAATAATAACTAAATATGACAGTAGAAGGCTTCCTGGAATGTCCTATATAATATATATTGTAATATTCATGATATTTGAGAATATTATGAACCAGCGACCCTTCCATCTGGTCAGCATCGTCCCTTGTGCTCTTAGGAGTGGGGATGAGATGAAGGGCCAGTCTTAGCCTAACAGCCAGAGAGCGAACCAGAGCAAGCTCCCGATTTGGCGGTAACCAACAGAAGAAGAGGAGAAGAAGAAGAAGAAGAGATCAACAGTAACGTTGATTGGATTATACGGAGATCATCGATTGGGTGATATTGATATTGTTTTTTTTATTATGGATTCATTAAAAGAGTTTGAGCTCAATTTTCATGTTTTTTTATTGTAATTAGTAGTAACTATCCTTGTTCAAAAGGAATTTAATATTTTTATATAAATTATGTCAGCACTCTATATAATTATAATTAGTTGTTATAACCATTTTATTTGTATATATTTCACAATTCCCAGTTTCTCAATTTATTAATAACTATAATATTAGCCTTGAGATCGGGCGATTCAATCGGGATAATTTCCTATATCGAAGACATAAAAACAATTTGAATTAAAGATCTCATGACGGACCTACCAAATTAGTTAAGGTAAATTGATCAAATAAATTAGAAAAAGAAATGGTAAATAATGAGGTAGGTTTCAATGGAGGCCGCTCCGGGATTAACTTAAAAAAAAATTCTAAAGAACCAAAGGAATTGTGAGGTATTGCAGGTTAGAATAATAACTAGAACTAACCTCTAACAGTTTATATTTTTTCTCATAATTTTACATTCGTTACACAAACACGAACACAAATATGTCCGGGTCAGATTCAGGTATACAACCCACGCTTGGGTCAAAAGCAGCCTCTAAAGGAGACTACCCCCCAGCCCCCGAACCCACGATAAATCATTCCAAGATGTTACATCTAATCTTTGCCCAATTAAACAGTCAATTTAACACAATTAAAGAAAATAATAAAGAACAAAAAGAGTTGAGCGGGAAGTTTGATCATTTTTTTATTTATTTTTTTTTTAATTAATACTCTTTATTGGGCTATAATTACAATCTGCCTTTTATAAGGCAATCAGTAATTGCGATAAACGCTCTCATTCATACCATATTTACAATTCATCATTCACTCACTCATTCATACAATATTTACAGACAGCCCAGAGACCTCCTAAATCCACATGCGAAGAGAAAGCGGAGCCTTGGGAAGTCCCCCAAACTCCTCCGTCAGCCGCGTCACCGGATACTAGCCAGTGGAGGCTGACCAAGAGCGCGAGAGCCACAGACGCTCAGGACATGATTAGAGAAACTGATGAAAAAAATAGCACATGATAGGTCTCCACGATGGACCACCACGACCATATGGTCGGCTCCAGGGGTCAATGACCAAATTAGTTGTAACCTTAATGATGCTTCCACACCAGGGAAGACTCATTTTCTTTGCGTTGGAAACGCAACCATATAGGAAAAAATTGAGCGTCTTTTGAAAGCGGAGCAGATTGTTAAGTTTTAGCTCCCGACGGATGGTCAGGAACTGGCAGGGGGGAGTTAAAGCCAGAGGCAAGGTTATGTTGTAAACTAATACGATCATGGGAGGTAAACAACCCATGATCCTACGTAGGTCGGATTACTAAAGACAATAATGCAGTCTCTTTACAGGACTGTTTTAGGGCATGGCTTTTAGATTTTATGGTTGACGGCCGTCTACCCTCTTACCTGCCTTATTTACGACTGCCGGTCCACGTTTATTGCTAGAAAAAACTTTTACCATGTTTTACATCTAATTACAATAGATTATATATGCACCAGAGTATAGGGTGATTTAACACTTATGTAGTTAGCGGTCACTACAATAAACAACAATTTTATTATGATAAAATTACAATCTGCCCCATTGGGCAATAAGTAATTGTGATAAATGTTTTCATCCAAACCATATTTACAATTTTCATTCACTCGCTCATTCATACAGTATTTACTAACAGTTCAGAGACCTCCCAAATCCACATACACACAGGTTGTTACCTCCCTCGCATGCGAAAGAGGAAGCGGAGTCTTGGAAAGTACCCCACGTTCCTCCGTCACCGAATACGAGCCAGCGGAGGCTGACCAAGAGTGCAAGAGCCAGATACGCTCAGGACATTGATTAATAATGGAGCATTATTGAATTCTAAATACAAAATGTCATCAAGAGTTTTATCAAAATCGCGTTAGTAATTTTATATCACTCTGTCTATTCCAAAGAGAGATAGTATTTTGCATGTTATTTTATAACATGTTATACGTGCCATAATTAATAAATTGATAGTTTACAAATATTTCCTACTGAGTAGTGTACGAAATTAATAATCTTACTGTCCTGATTAGCAATAAGTAATATTTTTGAAGTGTAATTTCACAAGGTTAGAAAAACTGTCATTAAAGTCGTGTTGATGACGAAACACTTATGTTTTCTAGATTTCTTCTTGTGTTTGGTTGGTCTATTCCCAAATGTGACTATGATCACAAGCAGAGAATCGGCTATAAATATTATTAAATGGCATGGCTAACATGAAGACAGAGTGCAACCAGTTTTCCTCCTCAATATTGTTAAATCTGGGAATGGAGAGTTCTTACGTTTATTCATTAAGAAAATCCCTACTCCAACGCCTCCGTGGCTATAGTTGTGTGTTACCATGTAAGTCAGGTGTTATTTGCCCTTGTATCAATGGGTTCTGAAAACCGTGCATTTTGGCTTAAAAAGTTCTGTATAAAGTCAATATGAATGTAAGGAATTGTTTGGGTCCGTGTGAAGGGTTTGATTTTTTACGAAAAGTGGTGGTGACCCTTTTAAAGTCTTGTAGATTGAATTGTTTGTGTATGAGTATTATCGGGGACAAGGTAAATCTTATTAATTGAATGTGAAGAATCTACCGAGTAAGCTTGTGTAACCTTAACTAAGCCGAAAAATCACAAGTAAAGATATTAAAAAGCTTCTGACCTGAGACTTAGTAAATCATAAGAGACGATTAAAACCAAAAATTAATAGCACAAAATCTACAAATGAGAAAAAAACAATTAGTTTTCACGGTTGTTGATCTAGCTGAAATCGAACACAACTTACGTTTGACTATTACGATCTGCTAGACTTACTGTTGAGTTTGAAGGGACTATAAGTAATTAACTGTGACAGAATCGATCTTTCTCTGACTAGGAGATTACTAACTTAAACTAGCTCAACAATCGTAATAATTGTATAACGAAACAATTTAAATGTAATATGTTTCCTTATATAACAATATTGCAATGATTACGTATCCATAGATATTTAATTTAATTATATTTCAAATTTCTTATTATGCTAATAATCATAGCAAGTGAATTATCTATTTGAGGATACCATTAAGGAGGAATCAATATATTAGCACAAACATTTACTAGAATGGAAAGAGTAGAAGCTCAGTCATCGTCATACAAATGTAACAGAGGTGAACTCAACCGTGGCAATATTGCAGGATCTAGTCAGCTACTACCAGGAACCGAAGATGAACTATTGCAATTCCTCCCACCGAGTTTGGCACGAACCCATGACCATTTCCCTCCTATAGTAGTGGACGCTATCTTTCAAAATGATTACGACATGGCCACTAAACTAAAAATTGACCTATATGATGTAACTATAACACATAGGAGAAAGAGCACAGTAATGCTCACATATACAAGCCAGCACTTTGAAAGATTAAAGTCCCAATTGATGGCATTAAACTATTCCTTTCATACCTTTACGCCATGCTGCCACTTTCATCCGAAAGTTATATTAATGGGAATACTAGCTCAGTATTCTCTCCAAAACATTATGGCTGATCTACGAAGCCAAGGATTAAATGTTAGGAATATATTTCCAATGATTAAATGGACAATGACTGGTCGAATTAATCTCCCAGTCTTAGTCGTTATTTTGGAAAATAAGTATGAACTATTAAAACTTAAATGGATCCGATACTGCTGCCAAGTAGCTATTCAATGGGAAAAATTCGTGCCAAAACCCAAAATGACGCAATGCAATAATTGCCTTGAGTTTCACCATGTGGCCTCGAACTGTTTCAAAAAATCGAGATGCTCTAAATGTGGAGAAGAACATCATTTCAGAAGCTGTCCTTATATTATGCAAGCTAACCTTTATAATAAATCTTCAGGATCAAAAACGGACGCTCACAATACATTCAGGGACAGAAGCAGAGATTTTCCACAACACTAGTATACATTTTTAAGAAAAATTATTTAAAAATCATAAATAAAAAAAAAATAAATAAAGAAAAAAAAAAAAGAAAGAAAAAAAAAGAAATAAAGAAAAAAAAACGAACAAAAAAAAGAAAAATAAATCATAAAAAAAAGAAAAAAAAAAGAAAAAGAAAAAAAAATTAAAAAAAAAATTAAAAAAAAAACGAACAAAAAAATAAAAATAAATAATATAAAAATAAAAATAAAAAAAAAAATAATAGAAAAAAGAGAAAAAAAAAAGTGGTTTTATAGGGCTTGACTCCGTTAGGCGAAGTTCCACTATAAAAAAACATATAACGAAACCACAGGCAGGACCTCTTGGGTGGTTTGGAACTCTGCCTTACTCAGATATTTTTTACTCTTACAATAAAAAAGTTGAACATCAAACGTATCCAATCCTTTAAATCAAAAGTCCTGAGAACAATAGTAAATGCTCCTTATTATGTCAGCAACAAAACAGGGGGCATTTCACATGAAAATACCACCGCCACATAAAACATGGAAGGTACTGAGGAGTCGAGGAGATACCTCTTGCTAGTTCCTTGAATTTCTTATCTGGCGAGCTTCACTTTGTCACGTCGGCAAACCAGGCAGTTCAATTTCCAGTCATGAGTTCACTCATCGTTTGTCTTGAGTTAGCATTACACGTCAAAGATTGTGATAATATAACATTCTGCCCTATTGGGCAATAAGTAATTAAGATAAATGTTTTCATTCATACCATATTTACAATTCATCATTAACTCGCTTATTCATACAATATTCACAAACATCCCAGAGGCCCCCCAAGTCCACATGGTTGTCACCTCTCTCACGTGCGAAGGAGGAAGCGGAGTCTTGGGAAGTCCCCCACGCTCCTACGTCAGCCGCGTCACTGGATAAGAGCCAGCGGAAGCTGACCAAAAGCGCGAGAGCCACAGACGCTCAGGACATGATTAGAGAAACTGGCCATTGCCAGGACTCCCACTAACACTTAATTATATCAGGTCACGAGGCCGCTGCCGTTTTAATCTCCGAGGTTGATTATAGGGGTGAGTGGTGCAGTGCAATGACTGTGCTAGGGAATTAGGGTGGTTGGATAGGTTACTATGGAATTTTATGAACTTGGCAGGGATGAGTTCAAGAATATAGGGTATATTCAGAATATTGTGAAGGGTTTTGTTGCTGACATAATAAGGGGCATTTACTATTGTTCTTAGGACTTGGGATTGAAAGGATTGGATGCGCTTAATGTTCGACTTTTTTGCTGTCCCCCATAGCTCTATTCCGTATGTCCAGATTGGCTTAAGTATAACTTTGTAAATAAGTAGTTTATTTTCTATTGAGAGATGGGATGTACTTCGAAGTAGTCTGTACAGTTGTCCAAAGCGTCTGTTTAGTTCTTGTATTTTTAGCCTCGTGTGTGGGTTCCATGTCAGTCTTTTGTCGAGATGGAAGCCTAAATACCGTACTGTCTCAGACACAGGGAGAGGAATGGAATTTAAAAAGACTGGCGGACAGGACCTGCGGCAGAGGGTAAAGGTTATGTGGGAACATTTTGCTTCATTGACCTTGATTCGCCATCGGTAGCACCAGTACTCGATCTCATCGAGGTGTTTTTGGAGGTTTTGGGGGGCTATATCAGGGTCTGAGTGGGATGAGAAGACTGCAGTGTCATCTGCAAAGGTTGCTAAGAAGGTATTGGGGGTAGAGGGGACATCAGCGGTGTATAGGTTATAGATGATGGGACCCAGGACGCTGCCCTGTGGAACTCCTGCTTTTATGGGATAGTAGTTTGAATATTCTAAACCACAGCGGACTTGGAAGAAGCGGTTTGAAAGGTAGGACTTTAGGATTAGGAAAAGGGTCTGTGGTAAATATGTTTTGAGCTTGTAAAGCAAACCAGCGTGCTAAGCCCTGTCAAAAGCTTGAGCTATATCAAGAAAGGCAGCAGTGCAATACTGTTTGGATTAAAGGGCTGAGGAAATGTGATCAACAACGCCAAGGCCTTGTTGAGTAGTGGAATGTTGTTGCCGGAAGCCAAACTGGTGTATAGGAAAAAGGTTTTTTGATTTGGCATTTGGAAGTAGATATTTTAAGAGGAGTTTTTCTAATATTTTTGAGAGGATAAGGAGTAGGCTAATTGGACGGTAAGATGAGGCGTCATTGGGTGGTTTTCCGGATTTGGCGAATAGGACAACAATGGATTGTTTCCAGAGGAGAGGAAAGTGTGTCGTTTGGATGATGCAATTATAGATGTAGGTTAGGAAGATTATGGCTTTAGGAGGAAGTTGTTTGAGAATTTGAGGAGTAAGAAGATCATATCCAGGGGATTTTCGGTAGGGTAAGTTTTTCAGAAGGTATTTGACCTCAGAGGGGTTAACGGCTTTTGGTGAAAGTGAGAGAGGTATAGGTGAAGTGAGGAAATCTTCGTCAGTTGTACTATGAGTATGGTTTCGATGAGAAAGTTGAGGTGTGAAAGTTTGGGTAAAATGCATTGCGAATTCCTCCACCCTCTCGCCCTCCGAAGCCGCCCAGGACCCATCATAACGACGAAGTGGGTGTGAAACAGGATGATATTTTAGAATATTCTTAGTTAGATTTAACAAGGAGTTATCCCTGGTAGACAGAGAGGAGAGATAGAAATTGAAAGAATCGGAACGGAAGGACGCCAATTGCCTCTTTACCAATCTGCAGTACTGTGGGTAATCTAAGATTTATGTATTAATATACACTGCAGTGAAACTATTGTATTATTTTACTAACATTTACCTTATATATTAATAAACCATTCCACTATACACAAATGTATGTTATTTAACCAGCAACCCTCCAGGTATATATTATATTATTAACTATTTAAAATTAGATTTAGTGAAACCACGCGGTCTCAAACTGACTTTTAGATTAGGGACAATCTCTTCAGATATACATGCTCATACAAAAAAAAAAATGCTTCAATTTACATTTTACGTCAATTCTTTAAATGATAATTCACTTCTTCAAAATGGGATCAAGCAATGTAGGCAACTGTTACGTTGTGGGAGATTTCAAAGTTCAAGTGTCATGCTACGACTTATTATTTTGGCGGTTGAAGGTTGGAGGCTGGTTCAGGCAAGATTTAAGCAGGAGTTCTCCCGATCATTCCAGCTCCAGGAGGCAACGACCTAAGAAGGAAATACGCTAGACACAGATTTTGAAAAATTCGTTTTATTCCAAAAACTTTATTATTCGGCCACAAACTCATTTATTTATGTTATTTTATGTTTGAGTTGTCTAGAAATATAGCATACACATTTTGAGCTTGGAGGTCTAGCAGCCAATATAAATTAAGAATTATTACTAATCTTAGGTATACTAATTTACTTGAGTACTGCGCCTGCGCTAAACCACTGCATAACGTTTTCGTATCGCTCTATAAACCAACTGTTTTGTTACCGTTCATAGGAAGTGTCCAGTTCGTCAAACCGTCTCAACCGACTACTGGGTGAACGGTCCCCGGAGGAGCTATCTACAGGTGAGTGGATAGTGGAGTTGTGGACTAGATTGCCAATAGCAAGATTCACCTCACATAACACAGCAAGGCGGCCATATTGCCTAGGCCAACTGTCAGCCGTAGTAAAGATAAGAGTGGGGAGTCCGGAAAGCCCTCATAGCATCTCATCCAGGTGCTAGCGAAGGAGGTTCTCAACTCAGTTACGTGCGTTCGCGGCTACAACTTGCCATATATTTTTTTTATTTATTTTTTTTTAAAAAATACTGAATAATTCAGAAAAATACTGCTGATGAAACATGCGTTTCTATCAGCAGTTAATGTCTGCAGAAAATAAGAAAAAACGCACAAGGTCGTTGGGACCTACCCCCACTTCGTCGCCGGTCAAACGTAAGCCGCGGCGATCTAACCGAAACATAGCTCCTGTCAATTCTTCAGCTCCCAGCAGCTCTATGGAGGAACTACCATCACTACCAAGCACATCTAAACAAACAACAACTCATGAGTCTCCGTTTTTCACGCCCAATAGTTATGAGGTGTTGAAAAATATTGAGGTAGAGGACATGGACTCTACACAAACACCCACACAGCCCAAGCCACCGGCAATATTCGTACGAAACATTGGTAATTTTAAATTACTATGTACCCAACTAAATAAAATTGTAGGTACAGGGAAATACACTTGCCTCAATCGGGCCCGAGACACAAAGGTTTCTCCGGACACTCCGGACACATACCGTACAATAATCAAATACTTAGATGAGACAAAGGCCGACTTTCATACCTACCAATTAAAGCAAGAAAGATCGCTGCGGGTGGTGATTAGAAACCTGCATCCCAGAAACCTGCATCATAGAAACCAGCGGACGAGATAGAGAAGGAGCTCTTAAGCCTAGGATACAAGGTTCGCCAAATTACAAATGTGCTCCGTGAGGAAACACAAGAAAATAATGCAAAAATCAAGACACCACTGCCCTTATTCTTTGTGGAACTAGAGCGAACACCTGGAGTGGAAAAAATCTACGAGGTCACCCACTTGTATTACACAAGAGTCCAGGTCGAAAAGCCTTACCCGAAACGCGATATAGTTCAATGTAATAATTGTCAAGCATATGGGCATACAAAATCATACTGCTACCACCCTCCCAGGTGTGTAAAGTGCAGTGGGCAGCACAAAAGCGAATTGTGCAAGAAGCCCCTAAAATCACCTGCTGTATGCGTGCTCTGTCAACAAGGCCACCCGGCAAACTATAAAGGCTGTGCGGCATATAGAATTCTGAAGTCCAGAAGCGAACAACGTAGTCGCCCTGTAGAAGAAACGCCAGCCACAGGCAGCCCAAGAAGCGCCCCCGCCAGAAGTTTGAGGCCTTCAGTATCTTTTGCTGACGCTGTTCGGAACAGAGAGCAGTCACAGGCATTGCCCACTCCTCCTCCGCAAGTTCTTCTTCCCCAGCACTCCGTTCATCCCGTCAACCTGCAAACTCAATCCCATCCTCAACCGCACATCTCGCATATCCCACCACCTACAAGCTCTTCAGATCTCACCAGCCTTTTAACCTCATTCCTTACAGAGTTCAGAACCCTAATTACCCCTCTCATTTCCCTTCTTACAAATCTTGTCTCCTACCTTATCCCCGTTAAACAAAATCCATAAGTGGATCCTTCTGACTCCTTATCCATTCTCCTTTGGAATGCGAATGGTGTTCGCACCCACACTAACGAACTGACAGCATTACTCCATGACAAAAACATCGACGTAGCTCTAATTACTGAAACAAGACTTACAAGTAAACGACCATTTACCGTTCGACAGTACCAGACTTATCGAACTGATCACCCTGATGGAACAGCTCATGCAGGTACCGCTGTCATTGTCCATAACACCATATCCCACCACATAGTTCCTTTGGTTGCACATGATTTCCTTCAATCCACTGCAGTGTCAATCACCACCCTCACTTTTCCCCTTACTCTAGCATCAGTGTACTGCCCTCCCAATAAATCCATTACCGATTCCCAATTCATCTCCTTTCTAGACTCCATCGGGCATCGTTTCCTTGTGGGTGGGGACTTTAACGCAAAGCACCAGCACTGGGGCTCAAGATCCACAAATACACGAGGACGTGCTTTGCTGTCTGCACTCACACGGAGACATTGCTCCACTATCTCTCCTGACACAGCCACCTATTGGCCATCTGATCCCAACCGAAATCCTGATCTCCTTGACTTCTTTTTCTACAATAGTTTAGGAACACTAAACTATTCACTCAAGCGCCTCGATGACCTCTCCTCCGACCATAGCCCCTTATTATTAACCATTTCCCTAAATCCAATTCACAAACTGCCTCCTCCTTCATTTATTAGGGGCCCAGTGGACTGGGACCACTTCCGCCAGATTCTTACAGACTCTGTAGACCTCAAAGTACCTCTGAAAACATCCCAAGACCTAGACGATGCAGTGCATTCCTTCACTACTCTGATCCAGAGGTCGGCCTGGGAGGCATCGTCACCCCACCGTCACCTAAAAATTCACAATCAAAATCCTTTACCTCAGTATCTCAAAGACCTAATCAAATCCAAACGCCACTCAAGAACAGTGTGGCAAAGATCCCGACATCCTGCTGATCGTCGCTCATACAATCAGTACTGCAGGCTGGTAAAGCGGCAATTGGCATCCTTCCGTTCCGATTCTTTCAATTCCTATCTCTCCTCCCTGTCTACCAGGGACAACTCCTTATGGAATCTAACTAAGAAAATCCTAAAATACCATCCTGTTTCACACCCACTCCGTCGTGATGATGGGTCCTGGGCGGCTTCGGATGGCGAGAGGGCGGAAGAATTTGCACTGCATCTTTCCCATACTTTCACTCCTCATCTTACTCCTCAAAACAATAATCACCGTCCAACTGTTGAAGATTTCCTCACTTCACCTATCCCTCTCTCACTACCATCAAAAGCCGTTAACCCCTCCGAGGTTAAATATCTTATGAAAAAATTACCTTACCGAAAATCTCCAGGATATGATCTCCTTACTCCTCGAATCCTCCAACAACTTCCTCCTAAAGCCATAATCTTCCTAACCTATATATATAATTGCATTATCCGAACGACGCACTTTCCTCTCCTCTGGAAACATTCCATTATTGTCTTATTCGCTGTAAGAATGACTTAATTAAATTAAGAATGAGGGTGTTAATAAGAACGACCGACTTCATGGAATGTTAGAACAGAACTTTATTGTAACAGCAAACAAAGGTTACGTATTATACAAGGCATAAACAAACTAATTCAAGTGACGTCATCATTTGCCTGCTGACATCCTTCTTCTTTTGGATTTGAAGCTTCATATGTAGTCTTCTTGGTAATGTTGTCAGTCTTATTGGTTGCTTGATTATTCTTCTTTTATCAGTCTTCTTGGTTCCTTGATTAACCTTCCACTCTTGGTTCGGTATTCTTCAGTTTTATTTTGTTGAGTAGCAGATTTGGTTAAACTCATATCCTCAGAAACAGGTGGTTTTGGTGTTAGACTCTTTGGTGGTGTGAACTGTGTAGAGATCGATTTACGAGTAACCACTGCTGGAGCTGATTCCATACGTTGTGGAGAGGAAACCACACTCTCCTTAAATTCAAAGTTTTGGGGTTCAGTTATAGGACGAAGGAACCATGAGTTGCGGCGGTACTTCACACCATCTTGGGTTTTAATAATGTAAGAGTTGGAGCCTTCATTTTGCTTAATAATTGTTGCTGGTACCCATTCACGAGGTGCTTTCTTCCATAGGATCTTTTCTCCATCACTGAAGGTTTTATGCGACGTTTTGCCTATGTCAGCATACCTTTTCTGCTCGCTTTGCCAATTCTTGAGTGTTTGTGTGACCTTGTCTGGGCTGATGAGTTGAGGCTTAAGAACTGAGTCCAAACAAGGAATCAGGGTTTTCGTTCTTCTTCCCATGAGCCTTTGAGCTGGGGATCCAATGCTATCCCTCGGAATGTTGCGTTGATTCAGTAGTGCAAGGTGGATATCCGTGTTTTCCTTGGCGCATTTTCTTAGTAATAGTTTTGCTTCTTGTACATATCTTTCGATGAATCCGTTAGCCCGCGGAAAATGAGGGCTGGATACTTGATGGGTAATGTTCCATGATGTGCTAAAGTCTTGAAATTCTTTGCTGCTATATTGTGGACCACCATCAGTTTTTAGTATATCAGGTATTCCATGAGTAGAGAACCAATTCTTTAGTTTAAGGATAACAGCTGCACCGGTGGTTATGTTGAGCACTTGAAAATCATAGAATCCTGAATATACATCAGCTATAATCAAGTAATCTTTTTGATTCCAATGGAACAAATCAGATCCTAAAATTTCCCAGGGTCTAGTTGGTACCTGATTTAGGCACAGTTCTTCTTTTGGTTTATCTTTTTGAAGACACTGGCATACTTGACATCTTGCCACAAAGTTTTTTATGTCTGAGGACATTTTGGGCCAAAATAAATTTTCTCTGGCGAGTTTTAAGCATGATTCAGCTCCTCTATGTCCTCGATGAATTTCATATAGAACCAAAGGCACCAATTTTTCTGGTACTACTATTTGGGCCCCTTTGATCATTACTCCTTCATAAAGAGCCAATTCTTCTCTGAAGCTGTAATAGGCTTTTAATTCATTAGATAATTCAGTTTTGGACGAAGGCCAACCATTCAAGATAAAATTTGACAACTGTCTCATAACAACATCTTCTTCTATAAGTGTTTTTAATTCCTCAAAACGTGTTTTTGAAAATGGTATACTTACATGTATAACTATGTCAACTGGCTCATCTTTTAATGCTTCATTTGCACAATCCCTACTGAGCAAGTCAGCTATGTACAATTCGCTTCCTTTTTTGTATACTATATGAGGGTTGTATGGCATGACTTCGAATAAGATCCTCTGCAGCCTCGCTGGAGCACTATTGAGTGGTTTTTTGAATATTGCCTCTAATGGCTTATGATCGGTCTCAATGATTAACTTAGGATTCCCCCACACATATTCGTGGAATTTTTTACACCCATTCAGGACAGCGGTGGCTTCTTTTTCGAGCTGGCTGTATCTAGTTTGAGCAGGAGTGAACGCCTTGGATGCATAAGCAACCGGTTGGTCATCCTGTAACAATACTGCACCCATCGAATGTTTTGATGCGTCAACTGAAATTTTTACCTCTTCTTTAGGGTTGTAGTAGCGCAAAACCGGAGCAGATTTCAATTTGTTTTTTAAATTAATGAATGCTTGTTCTTGATCCTGATCCCAATGCCATTCTATGTCTTTTTGTTTGAGAAGTCGTAAAGGTGCTGTGATTTCAGAAAGGTTTTTTATGAACTTCGATAAGTATGTTACCATACCCAAGAATCTTTCCAATTCTTTTATATTTGCCGGAGGTTTCAACCTATCAATACAAGCCACCTTTTCTTGATCTGCTTCAAGGCCCTTTTCGCTGATCACGTGACCCAGAAACTTAGTTTTTTGTATGTTGAAGATACATTTTTCTTTGTTAAGTTTTAGCCCAACTTCCTGCAATTTTTTAAGGACTTTATCCGTTGTTTTCTTAAGTTCTTCTTCGGTTGGTGCATGAATTAATATATCATCAATTGCGACTTCCACATTTTTTATTCCTTCCAGTGTAGCTGTCATGAAGGACTGGAACACTTCACTGGCACTTGATAAGCCGAATGGAAGACGTAAACAGCTGTATCGTCCCCAAGGAGTTGCAAAGGTTAAAAATTTTGAACTTCTCTGTGAAACTCGTAGCTGCCAGAATCCTTTTATACAGTCAATTTTTGTGTAAAATTTTGACCCATGCAACTTGGCGGCTATCTCTTCCATTGTTTGTAAAGGGAAGTGTCTTCTTTTAATATTTTTGTTCAGGTCAGTCAGGTCTAGACAAATTCTTGGTGATTTGTTTTTTCACACTACCACCATTGGTGAAACTGATGGAGTGGGTTCTATCATGGGAGTAATTATTTTATTGTAGACCATTTTGTCCAATTCTTGTTTTACCTGATCTCTTACTGCATAAGGAATTTTGCGAGGTGGGTGTATTTTGAATGAAGGCTCATCAATCAGATCTATGTCATATTCATATTCTTTTACGCATCCCATACCTTTGAACAAATCGTCATAGTTTATGGTCTCTATTCTTTTCACTAATCCAAGATTTTCACAAGAAGCCTTGCCCAAAACACACTGGTGTCCGGCTTCAACTATCAGGAAAGTCAAATACTCTGTCTGACCCAGCCTAGTTTTTATTTTTACTTTAGATTCTCCCAGAACAGGCGTTCGATTATTGCAGAATGAAATCAGTGATTTGACGCATGATGGAATTATTTTTAGGCCACAGTTTTCTACTTCTGTGGTTGTTATTACATCTCCTTGGGCTCCTGTATCCAATTTAAAAGAGACTTTTTTGTTTCGTGGGAAATGTAATTCTTCTATCCAATCTGAAATTTGATTTGTTTTTGTATTTTTTAAATTTGTTTTATATTTTTGTGTCGTGCCTATATATATATCAATATTTTTATCAGTGTTTTCGTCATTACTCTTTAAGACCATTTCCACCTTTTTTGATGATAAACAACATTCTGTAAAATGACCCTTAAAATTACATTTTTTACATTGAACTTTGTAAGCTGGACAAGCCCGTCTGCCATGGGTCGTATTACACCGCCTGCAATGGAATTGGTCGGGTTTGGCGTGTATTTTTTTGCTTTGATTCCGTCTGACAGCATTTATTTCCGATACGGATCCTTCACCACCTTTCATAGCCGACATGTGTTGTTTAGCTAACTCAGACGCCCTGCATATTTTTACCGCATTATCGTATTTTAAATCTTCTACTTCCAATAATGTTTTTCTAACCTCATCATCTAATATTCCAATTACAATTTTGTCACGCAAAAATTCATCCCTCATGGTTGAATAATTACACTTATTGGATTGATTAATCGCTAATGTGAGAAAATCATCAAAAGATTGTCCATTCTGCTGAGTCATGCGATTAAATATCAATCTTTCATACGTAATGTTTATTTTAGGGGTGAAATACGATTCAAACAATTCAATAATTTTTTCAACTTTGTCCTTATCAGCTGTTTCGATCTTAAATGTTTCATAAATTGAATAGGCTTCCTTACCAATAATAGTCATAAAAGTTGCGACTTTTTTTTTTTTTCGATTTTTTGTCTAGGTTTATAGCCTCTGCGAACCATTTGTATGATTGTAACCATGATTTCCATGCTGTTGCCATGTTTGATTCCTGGGAAATCATTAAAGGTCCAGGAGGTCGAAGGCTAACAGCCGAGTCCGATTCGTTTCCACTCATCACGAAAGAAAATTTTCGTTATTATCACTCGCGGATTTAATAAATCAAAACTAACTAAAATAAAAAGGTTTCGGCACCATGTAAGAATGACTTAATTAAATTAAGAATGAGGGTGTTAATAAGAACGACCGACTTCATGGAATGTTAGAACAGAACTTTATTGTAACAGCAAACAAAGGTTACGTATTATACAAGGCATAAACAAACTAATTCAAGTGACGTCATCATTTGCCTGCTGACATTCGCCAAACCCGGTAAGCCACCCAATGACGCCTCATCTTACCGTCCAATTAGCCTACTCCCTATCCTCTCAAAAATATTTGAAAAACTCCTATTAAAACGCCTACTTCCAATTGTTGAATCCAAAAACCTTTACCCTACTCATCAGTTTGGTTTCCGCCAACGACATTCCACAGCTCAACAAGGCCTTCGCGTTGTTGATCACATATCCTCAGCCCTTGAAACCAAACAGTATTGCACTGCTGCCTTTCTGGACATAGCTCAAGCTTTTGACAGGGTCTGGCACGCAGGCTTGCTTTACAAGCTCAAAGGATATTTACCGCAAACCCTATTCCTAATTCTACAATCCTACCTTTCAAACCGTTTCTTCCAAGTCTGCTGTGGTTTAGAATATTCTAACTACTATCCCATTAAAGCAGGAGTTCCACAGGGCAGCGTCCTGGGTCCCACCCTCTATAATCTATACGCCGCTGATGTCCCCTCTACCACCAATACCTTCTTGGCAACATACGCAGACGACACTGCAGTCCTGTCAACCCATCCAGACCCTAATATAGCATCCCAAAACCTTCAAAAACACCTCGACGAGATCGAGTATTGGTGCAACCAATGGCGAATCAAGGTCAATGAAGGAAAATGTTCCCACATAACCTTTACCCTCTGCCGCAAGTCCTGTCCACCAGTCTTTTTAAATTCAATTCCTCTCCCTGTGTCTGAGACAGTACGGTATTTAGGCTTCCATCTCGACAAAAGACTGACATGGAACCCACACACGAGGCTAAAAAGACAAGAACTAAACAGATGCTTTGGACAACTGTACAGACTACTTCGAAGGACATCCCACCTCTCAATAGAAAACAAACTACTTATTTACAAGGTTATACTTAAGCCAATCTGGACATACGGAATAGAGCTATGGGGGACAGCAAAAAAGTCGAACATCAAGCGCATCCAATCCTTTCAATCAAAAGTCCTAAGAACAATAGTAAATGCCCCTTATTACGTCAGCAACAAAACCCTTCACAATGATCTGAATATACCCTATATTCTTGAACTCATCCCTTCCAAGTTCATAAAATTCCATAGTAACCTATCCAACCACCCTAATTCCCTAGCACAGTCGTTGCACTGCACCACTCACCCCTATAATCCTCTTCGGAGATTAAAACGGCAGTGGCCTCGTGACCTGCTATAACTAAGTGATAGTGGGAGTTCTGGCAATGGCCAGTTCCTCTAATCATGTCCTGAGCGTCTGTGGCTCTCGCGCTCTTGGTCAGCCTCCGCTGGCTTATCCAGTGACGCGGCTGACGTAGGAGCGTGGGGGACTTCCCAAGACTCCGCTTCCTCCTTCGCATGCGAGGGAGGTGACCCTTGTGGACTTGGGGGGCCTCTGGGCTGTTTGTAAATATTGTATGAATGAGCGAGTGAATGATGAATTGTAAATATAGTATGAATGATGACATTTATCTCAATTACTCATTGCCTAATAAAAGGCAGATTGTAATTTTATCTTAATAAAATTGTTTGAAAACTAATTTACTAAGCTAAAATTACAGGTATGCACGATGAATTAGAAATGTCAAACATAGATACACATATTAAAAATTTTTTTATCTAATTTTTTCAAAAATGTGCTTACTCAACAAACCAACTATCTAATAAACAAAATTGGAGACAACATGAATGATAGATGTAAACAATCTATTTACAAAAGGACAAAACATATTATTTTGTAAATATAATATCTTACCTTATGTAAACATTTATATCAACCTAATTCTTTTATATATAGATAAGAATATTATTCTACTGTATATCATAATTGTGATGATAGTACGATATTATTTTTATTTTTGTTTTTTCCCCTTAATTTAAGGTATTTATAAGGTAATTATCTATCATATTTCTTATCATTGTACATAAATGTATATAATGAAATCTCTCTCTCTCTCTCTCTCTCTCTCTTTCTCTCTTTCTCTCTTTCTCTCTCTCTTTCTCTCTCTCTCTCTCTCTCTCTCTCTCTCTCTCTCTCTCTCTCTCTCTCTCTCTCTCTCTCTCTCTCTCTCTCTCTCTCTCTCTCTCTCTCTCTCTCTCTCTCTTTTTTTCATAAAAAAATATAAGGAATGATTGATCGGCTAGTGTACCGTATCCCAGCTGAATTCAAAAATGATTTACGTCGAGCGTATCCAATAAAAATATTCTGCTTAGTCGAAGCATGTTCTTTTACCTCCTCGAGCTACCCTCACTGGGTCAATTGTCAAAGATATATAAAACTTAAAAAAAAAAATCAGTAAATAAAACGTTTCTGTTTACCACCAAACAGAAAACAAGCTACACGTTATATACTAACATTTGTTTTTCTTTTACAAGGCATTCATTTATGTTTGGTACATAATTTACCAATTGTAACTTATTCATTTTATGAACAAAAACAATAAAAAACAAGTATAATAGCAGTATAGTAATTATCAATCTTCTGAAATTTAGTTGGGAATATATGGGTCCCCCCTCTCCCCCTGGCACCCACTTTGTACTGAATATTCTGGGAACCCCGAGCTACCGAACCAAGTTCAGGAGTGAGAAAGTGTTAATTCGATTGAAGCCGTCAACTAGCCTTTCAAACGCAATTCTTTTAGTTTATATCGAACTTGATGGGTGGAAAAATGGCTATGGAATCAAACAATCACCGATTTCGAGTGAAAAGCTTTTTATCTCCAGTTAATCCAACCTTTTAGCCGTTCCGATCTACACCCTAGTCCCGTCGAGGTCGGATTCGCGAGGTTCTACTGTGTGAAATAATATTAGAGATAAACAAGATAAATTTTAAATAAATGATTAATAGGTTATGTATATAACCAAAACATGATATACATAACTACATATAAATAAATAATAACTAAATATGACAGTAGAAGGCTTCCTGGAATGTCCTATATAATATGTATTGTAATATTCATGATATTTGAGAATATTATGAACCAGCGACCCTTCCATCTGGTCAGCATCGTCCCTTGTGCTCTTAGGAGTGGGGATGAGATGAAGGGCCAGTCTTAGCCTAACAGCCAGAGAGCGAACCAGAGCAAGCTCCCGATTTGGCGGTAACCAACAGAAGAAGAGGAGAAGAAGAAGAAGAAGAGATCAACAGTAACGTTGATTGGATTATACGGAGATCATCGATTGGGTGATATTGATATTGTTTTTTTTATTATGGATTCATTAAAAGAGTTTGAGCTCAATTTTCATGTTTTTTTATTGTAATTAGTAGTAACTATCCTTGTTCAAAAGGAATTGAATATTTTTATATAAATTATGTCAGCACTCTATATAATTATAATTAGTTGTTATAACCATTTTATTTGTATATATTTCACAATTCCCAGTTTCTCAATTTATTAATAACTATAATATTAGCCTTGAGATCGGGCGATTCAATCGGGATAATTTCCTATATCGAAGACATAAAAACAATTTGAATTAAAGATCTCATGACGGACCTACCAAATTAGTTAAGGTAAATTGATCAAATAAATTAGAAAAAGAAATGGTAAAAAATGAGGTAGGTTTCAATGGAGGCCGCTCCGGGATTAACTTAAAAAAAAATTCTAAAGAACCAAAGGAATTGTGAGGTATTGCAGGTTAGAATAATAACTAGAACTAACCACTAACAGTTTATATTTTTTCTCATAATTTTACATTCGTTACACAAACACGAACACAAATATGTCCGGGTCAGATTCAGGTATACAACCCACGCTTGGGTCAAAAGCAGCCTCTAAAGGAGACTACCCCCCAGCCCCCGAACCCACGATAAATCATTCCAAGATGTTACATCTAATCTTTGCCCAATTAAACAGTCAATTTAACACAATTAAAGAAAATAATAAAGAACAAAAAGAGTTGAGCGGGAAGTTTGATCAAATTTTTATTTATTTTTTTTTAAATTAATACTCTTTATTGGGCTATAATTACAATCTGCCTTTTATAAGGCAATCAGTAATTGCGATAAACGCTCTCATTCATACCATATTTACAATTCATCATTCACTCACTCATTCATACAATATTTACAGACAGCCCAGAGACCTCCTAAATCCACATGCGAAGAGAAAGCGGAGCCTTAGGAAGTCCCCCACGCTCCTCCGTCAGCCGCGTCACCGGATACTAGCCAGTGGAGGCTGACCAAGAGCGCGAGAGCCACAGACGCTCAGGACATGATTAGAGAAACTGGCCATTGCCAGGACTCCCACTAACACTTAATTATATCAGGTCACGAGGCCGCTGCCGTTTTAATCTCCGAGGTTGATTATAGGGGTGAGTGGTGCAGTGCAATGACTGTGCTAGGGAATTAGGGTGGTTGGATAGGTTACTATGGAATTTTATGAACTTGGCAGGGATGAGTTCAAGAATATAGGGTATATTCAGAATATTGTGAAGGGTTTTGTTGCTGACATAATAAGGGGCATTTACTATTGTTCTTAGGACTTGGGATTGAAAGGTTTGGATGCGCTTAATGTTCGACTTTTTTGCTGTCCCCCATAGCTCTATTCCGTATGTCCAGATTGGCTTAAGTATAACTTTGTAAATAAGTAGTTTATTTTCTATTGAGAGATGCGATGTCCTTCGAAGTAGTCTGTACAGTTGTCCAAAGCGTCTGTTTAGTTCTTGTATTTTTAGCCTCGTGTGTGGGTTCCATGTCAGTCTTTTGTCGAGATGGAAGCCTAAATACCGTACTGTCTCAGACACAGGGAGAGGAATGGAATTTAAAAAGACTGGCGGACAGGACCTGCGGCAGAGGGTAAAGGTTATGTGGGAACATTTTGCTTCATTGACCTTGATTCACCATCGGTAGCACCAGTACTCGATCTCATCGAGGTGTTTTTGGAGGGTCTGGGTGGGATGACAAGACTGCAGTGTCTGCTGTTGATCTGCTGTAGACAAGACTGATGTAAAAAATGAGGTAGGTTTCAATATATACAAGTTAAAGCCACCGGGACGGAAGGCAGTTCTTGCGAGAATGGACGTTGGAGAGAGAAGAAGACCAACAGGAACCAGGGTCTACGGATTTGGTACCGTCGGCAGGAGGAGGGAGCTCAACGGACGACAGGTCTGCGGACATGGAAGAGCGGGAAGAAATTATCAATGGTAAGCGCCGCCAGATAGTCTGGAAGACGAAGACCTTCGGCCCCATGAAAATAGCACATGATAGGTCTCCACGATGGACCACCACGACCATATGGTCGGCTCCAGGGGTCAATGACCAAATTAGTTGTAACCTTAATGATGCTTCCACACCAGGGAAGACTCATTTTCTTTGCGTTGGAAACGCAACCATATAGGAAAAAATTGAGCGTCTTTTGAAAGCGGAGCAGATTGTTAAGTTTTAGCTCCCGACGGATGGTCAGGAACTGGCAGGGGGGAGTTAAATCCAGAGGCAAGGTTATGTTGTAAACTAATACGATCATGGGAGGTAAACAACCCATGATCCTACGTAGGTCGGATTACTAAAGACAATAATGCAGTCTCTTTACAGGACTGTTTTAGGGCATGGCTTTTAGATTTTATGGTTGACGGCCGTCTACCCTCTTACCTGCCTTATTTACGACTGCCGGTCCACGTTTATTGCTAGAAAAAACTTTTACCATGTTTTACATCTAATTACAATAGATTATATATGCACCAGAGTATAGGGTGATTTAACACTTATGTAGTTAGCGGTCACTACAATAAACAACAATTTTATTATGATAAAATTACAATCTGCCCCATTGGACAATAAGTAATTGTGATAAATGTTTTCATCCAAACCATATTTACAATTTTCATTCACTCGCTCATTCATACAGTATTTACTAACAGTTCAGAGACCTCCCAAATCCACATACACACAGGTTGTTACCTCCCTCGCATGCGAAAGAGGAAGCGGAGTCTTGGAAAGTACCCCACGTTCCTCCGTCACCGAATACGAGCCAGCGGAGGCTGACCAAGAGTGCAAGAGCCAGATACGCTCAGGACATTGATTAATAATGGAGCATTATTGAATTCTAAATACAAAATGTCATCAAGAGTTTTATCAAAATCGCGTTAGTAATTTTATATCACTCTGTCTATTCCAAAGAGAGATAGTATTTTGCATGTTATTTTATAACATGTTATACGTGCCATAATTAATAAATTGATAGTTTACAAATATTTCCTACTGAGTAGTGTACGAAATTAATAATCTTACTGTCCTGATTAGCAATAAGTAATATTTTTGAAGTGTAATTTCACAAGGTTAGAAAAACTGTCATTAAAGTCGTGTTGATGACGAAACACTTATGTTTTCTAGATTTCTTCTTGTGTTTGGTTGGTCTATTCCCAAATGTGACTATGATCACAAGCAGAGAATCGGCTATAAATATTATTAAATGGCATGGCTAACATGAAGACAGAGTGCAACCAGTTTTCCTCCTCAATATTGTTAAATCTGGGAATGGAGAGTTCTTACGTTTATTCATTAAGAAAATCCCTACTCCAACGCCTCCGTGGCTATAGTTGTGTGTTACCATGTAAGTCAGGTGTTATTTGCCCTTGTATCAATGGGTTCTGAAAACCGTGCATTTTGGCTTAAAAAGTTCTGTATAAAGTCAATATGAATGTAAGGAATTGTTTGGGTCCGTGTGAAGGGTTTGATTTTTTACGAAAAGTGGTGGTGACCCTTTTAAAGTCTTGTAGATTGAATTGTTTGTGTATGAGTATTATCGGGGACAAGGTAAATCTTATTAATTGAATGTGAAGAATCTACCGAGTAAGCTTGTGTAACCTTAACTAAGCCGAAAAATCACAAGTAAAGATATTAAAAAGCTTCTGACCTGAGACTTAGTAAATCATAAGAGACGATTAAAACCAAAAATTAATAGCACAAAATCTACAAATGAGAAAAAAACAATTAGTTTTCACGGTTGTTGATCTAGCTGAAATCGAACACAACTTACGTTTGACTATTACGATCTGCTAGACTTACTGTTGAGTTTGAAGGGACTATAAGTAATTAACTGTGACAGAATCGATCTTTCTCTGACTAGGAGATTACTAACTTAAACTAGCTCAACAATCGTAATAATTGTATAACGAAACAATTTAAATGTAATATGTTTCCTTATATAACAATATTGCAATGATTACGTATCCATAGATATTTAATTTAATTATATTTCAAATTTCTTATTATGCTAATAATCATAGCAAGTGAATTATCTATTTGAGGATACCATTAAGGAGGAATCAATATATTAGCACAAACATTTACTAGAATGGAAAGAGTAGAAGCTCAGTCATCGTCATACAAATGTAACAGAGGTGAACTCAACCGTGGCAATATTGCAGGATCTAGTCAGCTACTACCAGGAACCGAAGATGAACTATTGCAATTCCTCCCACCGAGTTTGGCACGAACCCATGACCATTTCCCTCCTATAGTAGTGGACGCTATCTTTCAAAATGATTACGACATGGCCACTAAACTAAAAATTGACCTATATGATGTAACTATAACACATAGGAGAAAGAGCACAGTAATGCTCACATATACAAGCCAGCACTTTGAAAGATTAAAGTCCCAATTGATGGCATTAAACTATTCCTTTCATACCTTTACGCCATGCTGCCACTTTCATCCGAAAGTTATATTAATGGGAATACTAGCTCAGTATTCTCTCCAAAACATTATGGCTGATCTACGAAGCCAAGGATTAAATGTTAGGAATATATTTCCAATGATTAAATGGACAATGACTGGTCGAATTAATCTCCCAGTCTTAGTCGTTATTTTGGAAAATAAGTATGAACTATTAAAACTTAAATGGATCCGATACTGCTGCCAAGTAGCTATTCAATGGGAAAAATTCGTGCCAAAACCCAAAATGACGCAATGCAATAATTGCCTTGAGTTTCACCATGTGGCCTCGAACTGTTTCAAAAAATCGAGATGCTCTAAATGTGGAGAAGAACATCATTTCAGAAGCTGTCCTTATATTATGCAAGCTAACCTTTATAATAAATCTTCAGGATCAAAAACGGACGCTCACAATACATTCAGGGACAGAAGCAGAGATTTTCCACAACACTAGTATACATTTTTAAGAAAAATTATTTAAAAATCATAAATAAAAAAAAAATAAATAAAGAAAAAAAAAAAAGAAAGAAAAAAAAAGAAATAAAGAAAAAAAAAGAAAAAAATTAAAAAAAAAAAACGAACAAAAAAAAGAAAAATAAATCATAAAAAAAAGAAAAAAAAAAGAAAAAGAAAAAAAAATTAAAAAAAAAATTAAAAAAAAAAACGAACAAAAAAATAAAAATAAATAATATAAAAAGAAAAATTAAAAAAAAATAATAGAAAAAAGAGAAAAAAAAAAGTGGTTTTATAGGGCTTGACTCCGTTAGGCGAAGTTCCACTATAAAAAAACATATAACGAAACCACAGGCAGGACCTCTTGGGTGGTTTGGAACTCTGCCTTACTCAGATATTTTTTACTCTTACAATAAAAAAGTTGAACATCAAACGTATCCAATCCTTTAAATCAAAAGTCCTGAGAACAATAGTAAATGCTCCTTATTATGTCAGCAACAAAACAGGGGGCATTTCACATGAAAATACCACCGCCACATAAAACATGGAAGGTACTGAGGAGTCGAGGAGATACCTCTTGCTAGTTCCTTGAATTTCTTATCTGGCGAGCTTCACTTTGTCACGTCGGCAAACCAGGCAGTTCAATTTCCAGTCATGAGTTCACTCATCGTTTGTCTTGAGTTAGCATTACACGTCAAAGATTGTGATAATATAACATTCTGCCCTATTGGGCAATAAGTAATTAAGATAAATGTTTTCATTCATACCATATTTACAATTCATCATTAACTCGCTTATTCATACAATATTCACAAACATCCCAGAGGCCCCCCAAGTCCACATGGTTGTCACCTCTCTCACGTGCGAAGGAGGAAGCGGAGTCTTGGGAAGTCCCCCACGCTCCTACGTCAGCCGCGTCACTGGATAAGAGCCAGCGGAAGCTGACCAAAAGCGCGAGAGCCACAGACGCTCAGGACATGATTAGAGAAACTGGCCATTGCCAGGACTCCCACTAACACTTAATTATATCAGGTCACGAGGCCGCTGCCGTTTTAATCTCCGAGGTTGATTATAGGGGTGAGTGGTGCAGTGCAATGACTGTGCTAGGGAATTAGGGTGGTTGGATAGGTTACTATGGAATTTTATGAACTTGGCAGGGATGAGTTCAAGAATATAGGGTATATTCAGAATATTGTGAAGGGTTTTGTTGCTGACATAATAAGGGGCATTTACTATTGTTCTTAGGACTCGGGATTGAAAGGATTGGATGCGCTTAATGTTCGACTTTTTTGCTGTCCCCCATAGCTCTATTCCGTATGTCCAGATTGGCTTAAGTATAACTTTGTAAATAAGTAGTTTATTTTCTATTGAGAGATGGGATGTACTTCGAAGTAGTCTGTACAGTTGTCCAAAGCGTCTGTTTAGTTCTTGTATTTTTAGCCTCGTGTGTGGGTTCCATGTCAGTCTTTTGTCGAGATGGAAGCCTAAATACCGTACTGTCTCAGACACAGGGAGAGGAATGGAATTTAAAAAGACTGGCGGACAGGACCTGCGGCAGAGGGTAAAGGTTATGTGGGAACATTTTGCTTCATTGACCTTGATTCGCCATCGGTAGCACCAGTACTCGATCTCATCGAGGTGTTTTTGGAGGTTTTGGGGGGCTATATCAGGGTCTGAGTGGGATGAGAAGACTGCAGTGTCATCTGCAAAGGTTGCTAAGAAGGTATTGGGGGTAGAGGGGACATCAGCGGTGTATAGGTTATAGATGATGGGACCCAGGACGCTGCCCTGTGGAACTCCTGCTTTTATGGGATAGTAGTTTGAATATTCTAAACCACAGCGGACTTGGAAGAAGCGGTTTGAAAGGTAGGACTTTAGGATTAGGAAAAGGGTCTGTGGTAAATATGTTTTGAGCTTGTAAAGCAAACCAGCGTGCTAAGCCCTGTCAAAAGCTTGAGCTATATCAAGAAAGGCAGCAGTGCAATACTGTTTGGATTAAAGGGCTGAGGAAATGTGATCAACAACGCCAAGGCCTTGTTGAGTAGTGGAATGTTGTTGCCGGAAGCCAAACTGGTGTATAGGAAAAAGGTTTTTTGATTTGGCATTTGGAAGTAGATATTTTAAGAGGAGTTTTTCTAATATTTTTGAGAGGATAAGGAGTAGGCTAATTGGACGGTAAGATGAGGCGTCATTGGGTGGTTTTCCGGATTTGGCGAATAGGACAACAATGGATTGTTTCCAGAGGAGAGGAAAGTGTGTCGTTTGGATGATGCAATTATAGATGTAGGTTAGGAAGATTATGGCTTTAGGAGGAAGTTGTTTGAGAATTTGAGGAGTAAGAAGATCATATCCAGGGGATTTTCGGTAGGGTAAGTTTTTCAGAAGGTATTTGACCTCAGTAGTCTGTACAGTTGTCCAAAGCGTCTGTTTAGTTCTTGTATTTTTAGCCTCGTGTGTGGGTTCCATGTCAGTCTTTTGTCGAGATGGAAGCCTAAATACCGTACTGTCTCAGACACAGGGAGAGGAATGGAATTTAAAAAGACTGGCGGACAGGACCTGCGGCAGAGGGTAAAGGTTATGTGGGAACATTTTGCTTCATTGACCTTGATTCGCCATCGGTAGCACCAGTACTCGATCTCATCGAGGTGTTTTTGGAGGTTTTGGGGGGCTATATCAGGGTCTGAGTGGGATGAGAAGTCTGCAGTGTCATCTTGAAATGTTGCTAAGAAGGTATTGGGGGTAGAGGGGACATCAGCGGTGTATAGGTTATAGATGATGGGACCCAGGACGCTGCCCTGTGGAACTCCTGCTTTTATGGGATAGTAGTTTGAATATTCTAAACCACAGCGGACTTGGAAGAAGCGGTTTGAAAGGTAGGACTTTAGGATTAGGAAAAGGGTCTGTGGTAAATATGTTTTGAGCTTGTAAAGCAAACCAGCGTGCTAAGCCCTGTCAAAAGCTTGAGCTATATCAAGAAAGGCAGCAGTGCAATACTGTTTGGATTAAAGGGCTGAGGAAATGTGATCAACAATGCCAAGGCCTTGTTGAGTAGTGGAATGTTGTTGCCGGAAGCCAAACTGGTGTATAGGAAAAAGGTTTTTTGATTTGACATTTGGAAGTAGATATTTTAAGAGGAGTTTTTCTAATATTTTTGAGAGGATAAGGAGTAGGCTAATTGGACGGTAAGATGAGGCGTCATTGGGTGGTTTTCTGGATTTGGCGAATAGGACAACTATGGATTGTTTCCAGAGGAGAGGAAAGTGTGTCGTTTGGATGATGCAATTATAGATGTAGGTTAGGAAGATTATGGCTTTAGGAGGAAGTTGTTTGAGAATTTGAGGAGTAAGAAGATCATATCCAGGGGATTTTCGGTAGGGTAAGTTTTTCAGAAGGTATTTGACCTCAGAGGGGTTAACGGCTTTTGGTGAAAGTGAGAGAGGTATAGGTGAAGTGAGGAAATCTTCGTCAGTTGTACTATGAGTATGGTTTCGATGAGAAAGTTGAGGTGTGAAAGTTTGGGTAAGATGCATTGCGAATTCCTCCACCCTCTCGCCCTCCGAAGCCGCCCAGGACCCATCATAACGACGAAGTGGGTGTGAAACAGGATGATATTTTAGAATATTCTTAGTTAGATTTAACAAGGAGTTATCCCTGGTAGACAGAGAGGAGAGATAGAAATTGAAAGAATCGGAACGGAAGGACGCCAATTGCCTCTTTACCAATCTGCAGTACTGTGGGTAATCTAAGATTTATGTATTAATATACACTGCAGTGAAACTATTGTATTATTTTACTAACATTTACCTTATATATTAATAAACCATTCCACTATACACAAATGTATGTTATTTAACCAGCAACCCTCCAGGTATATATTATATTATTAACTATTTAAAATTAGATTTAGTGAAACCACGCGGTCTCAAACTGACTTTTAGATTAGGGACAATCTCTTCAGATATACATGCTCATACAAAAAAAAAAATGCTTCAATTTACATTTTACGTCAATTCTTTAAATCGTATGTGGGCAACAGCCGGCCCGCGGGCCGGATCCGGCCCGCTGTAAGATTTGATCCGGCCCGCGAGACATTTTGAAAAACCCAATTTAAAAAAAAAAAATACACTACTTACTCATACTCATGGAATCAAGTGAGCGAGCAAGCCGAGTGGCGGTGATCATCAAAGAGTGAGGCGGCAAACATCAAAGTTCAAAGCCATTGATGTTTGCCGCCACACTGGCGGCGCAACAAAGGATTATTGCTTCGCAATTGTATTGTTCTACACTAGACGATTCTAGATCATTCCTTCATTTTGCCTATATAAGCGGGTGGATGGCCGGAACTTAGTTCAGTCCTATTCGAGCTACCGTGGTGATAAGTTTGCTTTGTGACTTTGTGTGCATCTTGAGTGCTTACTAATTATACCTATTTTCTTATTAAGTTTATCGAACGATAAGTAAATGAAAATGATGTCTGGTGGAAGGAAACGAAAAGTAGATGCAGAGGGTCGCCAGTTTCAAGAAAAATGGACTGAAGAATTCTTCTTTATCTTGCACAATGGTAAGCCTATTTGTTTGATGTGTAATGAATCCATTTCGGTGATGAAAGAATTCAATATAAAGAGGCATTACTCAACTAAGCATCCTACGCTGCTCTCACTGACAGGACAAATAAGAAAAGACAAAATCCAGAAACTTACCGCAAATTTGGAAAAACAGCAGCAAATATTTCATAGACAAAGAACACAACTTGATAATGTTGTGAAAGCTAGTTTTATAGTTAGTTCAAAATTGGCAAAGTCATTGAAACCATTTGCCGAAGGAGAATTTATCAAGGAGTGTATGTCAGAAGTTTGCAGTGTTTTGTGTCCTGAAAAGAAAAATGAATTTGAAAAAATTAGTTTGTCAAGACGAACCGTTGTACGACGTATAGAAATGATGGCTAATGATATAAAAACAACATTGACTGGCCGTATGACTGGTATTGAATCATTTTCCATAGCATTAGACGAGAGCACCGATTTGTCTGACATAGCTCAACTGGCTATATTTATTCGAGGTGTTGATAAAGAATTCACTATTACTGAGGAATTGCTTGCTTTACAGCCGCTAAAAGGAACCACTACAGGAGAGGACATTTTTAATGAAGTTCAAAAGGTATTCACAAGTTTTGGCTTGCCATGGTCGAAATTAGTTGGAGTATGCACAGATGGTGCACCTTCTATGGTCGGCTTACGTAAAGGTTTCATCGGAATTTTGAATGAAAAAGCAACTGAATTAAATGTGCAAAAAGATGGTTTGATAGTCCTTCATTGCATTATCCACCAACAGAACTTGTGTTCTAAGTCCATTCGACTCCAGAATGTTATGAATGTGGTAGTAAAAACCATCAATTTTATTCGATCCCGAGGGCTTAACCATCGTCAGTTCAAGGCGTTTTTGGATGAAATATCAGCCGAGTATGACGACGTAACATATTATTGTGAAGTCAGATGGCTAAGCAAAGGGAAAATGCTGAAACGGTTTTACGAGCTTAGAAATGAGATAGCAGAATTTATGCAAATAAAAGATAAACCACTATCTGAATTGAGTGACGCAAAATGGATATGTGACTTAGCATTTCTTGTCGACCTTACAGGCCATTTGAATGATTTAAATTTGAAACTTCAAAAACAAGGACAATTAGTAAATGATTTGTACAGCCATTTGAAAGCGTTTCAGAACAAAATCCGCTTGTGGGAGGCACATATGCTGTCTGGTAACAGTTACCATTTCACCACGCTCTCTGCGTATGAAAATATTGCTTACGCTCAATATGCTGAAGAACTCAAGTTACTGTCGGAGCAATTTTCGATCAGATTTAGCGATTTCAAACACATGGAAGACTGTTTCAATTTATTTGCTACTCCAACAAAAAGTAATGTACAAAATGCTCCAATACACTTGCAAATGGAGTTGATCGAGATTCAAGAAAACTCACTCCTAAAATCTAAATTTGAAGACGTGGAGTTGTGCGATTTCTACAAAAAATACCTCGAAGAAGACCATTTTCCGCAGCTTAGAAAATTTGCAAGAAGATTGATTTGTGCGTTTGGCAGTACTTATAAATGCGAACAGTTCTTTTCATTGATGAAAGTTAATAAATCAAAACATCGTACAAGGCTGACTGACGATAATTTGGAAAATTCTTTACGTCTTTGTACCAGTGGAATTAATCCAAACATCGATGAATTAGTTTCCCAAATTCAAGCTCAAGTGTCTCATTGATTTCGGTGTCGCTATTTAACTTTCGTAGTTTGTAACAATTCTAAATTTAACGATTTAATTTAATGCTGTAGGTACCTATTTTTTCATTTCATTTTGTTATTTTAATAAATTGTGTTGTAATAACATTGTCGTATTATTTCATGGCTGACTGATATCTATCGCTAAAAATTATGAACACTACTTTAAAATGCACTACTTTTAAACGCGGCCCGCGAACGTATTTGCACACTAAAGTTTGGCCCATAACATGTCAAAGGTTGCCCATACCTGCTTTAAATGATAATTCACTTCTTCAAAATGGGATCAAGCAATGTAGGCAACTGTTACGTTGTGGGAGATTTCAAAGTTCAAGTGTCATGCTACGACTTATTATTTTGGCGGTTGAAGGTTGGAGGCTGGTTCAGGCAAGATTTAAGCAGGAGTTCTCCCGATCATTCCAGCTCCAGGAGGCAACGACCTAAGAAGGAAATACGCTAGACACAGATTTTGAAAAATTCGTTTTATTCCAAAAACTTTATTATTCGGCCACAAACTCATTTATTTATGTTATTTTATGTTTGAGTTGTCTAGAAATATAGCATACACATTTTGAGCTTGGAGGTCTAGCAGCCAATATAAATTAAGAATTATTACTAATCTTAGGTATACTAATTTACTTGAGTACTGCGCCTGCGCTAAACCAC
The DNA here is from genome assembly GCA_930367205.1 of Acanthosoma haemorrhoidale. NCBI lineage: Eukaryota > Metazoa > Arthropoda > Insecta > Hemiptera > Acanthosomatidae > Acanthosoma > Acanthosoma haemorrhoidale. The sequence continues at coordinate 33,145,390 of OV884009.1, read as the reverse complement.
TGCATAACGTTTTCGTATCGCTCTATAAACCAACTGTTTTGTTACCGTTCATAGGAAGTGTCCAGTTCGTCAAACCGTCTCAACCGACTACTGGGTGAACGGTCCCCGGAGGAGCTATCTACAGGTGAGTGGATAGTGGAGTTGTGGACTAGATTGCCAATAGCAAGATTCACCTCACATAACACAGCAAGGCGGCCATATTGCCTAGGCCAACTGTCAGCCGTAGTAAAGATAAGAGTGGGGAGTCCGGAAAGCCCTCATAGCATCTCATCCAGGTGCTAGCGAAGGAGGTTCTCAACTCAGTTACGTGCGTTCGCGGCTACAACTTGCCATATATTTTTTTTATTTATTTTTTTTTTAAAAAATACTGAATAATTCAGAAAAATACTGCTGATGAAACATGCGTTTCTATCAGCAGTTAATGTCTGCAGAAAATAAGAAAAAACGCACAAGGTCGTTGGGACCTACCCCCACTTCGTCGCCGGTCAAACGTAAGCCGCGGCGATCTAACCGAAACATAGCTCCTGTCAATTCTTCAGCTCCCAGCAGCTCTATGGAGGAACTACCATCACTACCAAGCACATCTAAACAAACAACAACTCATGAGTCTCCGTTTTTCACGCCCAATAGTTATGAGGTGTTGAAAAATATTGAGGTAGAGGACATGGACTCTACACAAACACCCACACAGCCCAAGCCACCGGCAATATTCGTACGAAACATTGGTAATTTTAAATTACTATGTACCCAACTAAATAAAATTGTAGGTACAGGGAAATACACTTGCCTCAATCGGGCCCGAGACACAAAGGTTTCTCCGGACACTCCGGACACATACCGTACAATAATCAAATACTTAGATGAGACAAAGGCCGACTTTCATACCTACCAATTAAAGCAAGAAAGATCGCTGCGGGTGGTGATTAGAAACCTGCATCCCACTACACCAGCGGACGAGATAGAGAAGGAGCTCTTAAGCCTAGGATACAAGGTTCGCCAAATTACAAATGTGCTCCGTGAGGAAACACAAGAAAATAATGCAAAAATCAAGACACCACTGCCCTTATTCTTTGTGGAACTAGAGCGAACACCTGGAGTGGAAAAAATCTACGAGGTCACCCACTTGTATTACACAAGAGTCCAGGTCGAAAAGCCTTACCCGAAACGCGATATAGTTCAATGTAATAATTGTCAAGCATATGGGCATACAAAATCATACTGCTACCACCCTCCCAGGTGTGTAAAGTGCAGTGGGCAGCACAAAAGCGAATTGTGCAAGAAGCCCCTAAAATCACCTGCTGTATGCGTGCTCTGTCAACAAGGCCACCCGGCAAACTATAAAGGCTGTGCGGCATATAGAATTCTGAAGTCCAGAAGCGAACAACGTAGTCGCCCTGTAGAAGAAACGCCAGCCACAGGCAGCCCAAGAAGCGCCCCCGCCAGAAGTTTGAGGCCTTCAGTATCTTTTGCTGACGCTGTTTGGAACAGAGAGCAGTCACAGGCATTGCCCACTCCTCCTCCGCAAGTTCTTCTTCCCCAGCACTCCGTTCATCCCGTCAACCAGCAAACTCAATCCCATCCTCAACCACACATCTCGCATATCCCACCACCTACAAGCTCTTCAGATCTCACCAGCCTTTTAACCTCATTCCTTACAGAGTTCAGAACCCTAATTACCCCTCTCATTTCCCTTCTTACAAATCTTGTCTCCTACCTTATCCCCGTTAAACAAAATCCATAAGTGGATCCTTCTGACTCCTTATCCATTCTCCTTTGGAATGCGAATGGTGTTCGCACCCACACTAACGAACTGACAGCATTACTCCATGACAAAAACATCGACGTAGCTCTAATTACTGAAACAAGACTTACAAGTAAACGACCATTTACCGTTCGACAGTACCAGACTTATCGAACTGATCACCCTGATGGAACAGCTCATGCAGGTACCGCTGTCATTGTCCATAACACCATATCCCACCACATAGTTCCTTTGGTTGCACATGATTTCCTTCAATCCACTGCAGTGTCAATCACCACCCTCACTTTTCCCCTTACTCTAGCATCAGTGTACTGCCCTCCCAATAAATCCATTACCGATTCCCAATTCATCTCCTTTCTAGACTCCATCGGGCATCGTTTCCTTGTGGGTGGGGACTTTAACGCAAAGCACCAGCACTGGGGCTCAAGATCCACAAATACACGAGGACGTGCTTTGCTGTCTGCACTCACACGGAGACATTGCTCCACTATCTCTCCTGACACAGCCACCTATTGGCCATCTGATCCCAACCGAAATCCTGATCTCCTTGACTTCTTTTTCTACAATAGTTTAGGAACACTAAACTATTCACTCAAGCGCCTCGATGACCTCTCCTCCGACCATAGCCCCTTATTATTAACCATTTCCCTAAATCCAATTCACAAACTGCCTCCTCCTTCATTTATTAGGGGCCCAGTGGACTGGGACCACTTCCGCCAGATTCTTACAGACTCTGTAGACCTCAAAGTACCTCTGAAAACATCCCAAGACCTAGACGATGCAGTGCATTCCTTCACTACTCTGATCCAGAGGTCGGCCTGGGAGGCATCGTCACCCCACCGTCACCTAAAAATTCACAATCAAAATCCTTTACCTCAGTATCTCAAAGACCTAATCAAATCCAAACGCCACTCAAGAACAGTGTGGCAAAGATCCCGACATCCTGCTGATCGTCGCTCATACAATCAGTACTGCAGGCTGGTAAAGCGGCAATTGGCATCCTTCCGTTCCGATTCTTTCAATTCCTATCTCTCCTCCCTGTCTACCAGGGACAACTCCTTATGGAATCTAACTAAGAAAATCCTAAAATACCATCCTGTTTCACACCCACTCCGTCGTGATGATGGGTCCTGGGCGGCTTCGGATGGCGAGAGGGCGGAAGAATTTGCACTGCATCTTTCCCATACTTTCACTCCTCATCTTACTCCTCAAAACAATAATCACCGTCCAACTGTTGAAGATTTCCTCACTTCACCTATCCCTCTCTCACTACCACCAAAAGCCGTTAACCCCTCCGAGGTTAAATATCTTATGAAAAAATTACCTTACCGAAAATCTCCAGGATATGATCTCCTTACTCCTCGAATCCTCCAACAACTTCCTCCTAAAGCCATAATCTTCCTAACCTATATATATAATTGCATTATCCGAACGACGCACTTTCCTCTCCTCTGGAAACATTCCATTATTGTCTTATTCGCCAAACCCGGTAAGCCACCCAATGACGCCTCATCTTACCGTCCAATTAGCCTACTCCCTATCCTCTCAAAAATATTTGAAAAACTCCTATTAAAACGCCTACTTCCAATTGTTGAATCCAAAAACCTTTACCCTACTCATCAGTTTGGTTTCCGCCAACGACATTCCACAGCTCAACAAGGCCTTCGCGTTGTTGATCACATATCCTCAGCCCTTGAAACCAATCAGTATTGCACTGCTGCCTTTCTGGACATAGCTCAAGCTTTTGACAGGGTCTGGCACGCAGGCTTGCTTTACAAGCTCAAAGGATATTTACCGCAAACCCTATTCCTAATTCTACAATCCTACCTTTCAAACCGTTTCTTCCAAGTCTGCTGTGGTTTAGAATATTCTAACTACTATCCCATTAAAGCAGGAGTTCCACAGGGCAGCGTCCTGGGTCCCACCCTCTATAATCTATACACCGCTGATGTCCCCTCTACCACCAATACCTTCTTGGCAACATTCGCAGACGACACTGCAGTCCTGTCAACCCATCCAGACCCTAATATAGCATCCCAAAACCTTCAAAAACACCTCGACGAGATCGAGTATTGGTGCAACCAATGGCGAATCAAGGTCAATGAAGGAAAATGTTCCCACATAACCTTTACCCTCTGCCGCAAGTCCTGTCCACCAGTCTTTTTAAATTCAATTCCTCTCCCTGTGTCTGAGACAGTACGGTATTTAGGCTTCCATCTCGACAAAAGACTGACATGGAACCCACACACGAGGCTAAAAAGACAAGAACTAAACAGACGCTTTGGACAACTGTACAGACTACTTCGAAGGACATCCCACCTCTCAATAGAAAACAAACTACTTATTTACAAGGTTATACTTAAGCCAATCTGGACATACGGAATAGAGCTATGGGGGACAGCAAAAAAGTCGAACATCAAGCGCATCCAATCCTTTCAATCAAAAGTCCTAAGAACAATAGTAAATGCCCCTTATTACGTCAGCAACAAAACCCTTCACAATGATCTGAATATACCCTATATTCTTGAACTCATCCCTTCCAAGTTCATAAAATTCCATAGTAACCTATCCAACCACCCTAATTTTCTAGCACAGTCGTTGCACTGCACCACTCACCCCTATAATCCTCTTTGGAGATTAAAACGGCAGTGGCCTCGTGACCTGCTATAACTAAGTGATAGTGGGAGTTCTGGCAATGGCCAGTTCCTCTAATCATGTCCTGAGCGTCTGTGGCTCTCGCGCTCTTGGTCAGCCTCCGCTGGCTTATCCAGTGACGCGGCTGACGTAGGAGCGTGGGGGACTTCCCAAGACTCCGCTTCCTCCTTCGCATGCGAGGGAGGTGACCCTTGTGGACTTGGGGGGCCTCTGGGCTGTTTGTAAATATTGTATGAATGAGCGAGTGAATGATGAATTGTAAATATAGTATGAATGAAAACATTTATTGCCTAATAAAAGGCAGATTGTAATTTTATCTTAATAAAATTGTTTGAAAACTAATTTACTAAGCTAAAATTACAGGTATGCACGATGAATTAGAAATGTCAAACATAGATACACATATTAAAAATTTTTTTATCTAATTTTTTCAAAAATGTGCTTACTCAACAAACCAACTATCTAATAAACAAAATTGGAGACAACATGAATGATAGATGTAAACAATCTATTTACAAAAGGACAAAACATATTATTTTGTAAATATAATATCTTACCTTATGTAAACATTTATATCAACCTAATTCTTTTATATATAGATAAGAATATTATTCTACTGTATATCATAATTGTGATGATAGTACGATATTATTTTTATTTTTGTTTTTTCCCCTTAATTTAAGGTATTTATAAGGTAATTATCTATCATATTTCTTATCATTGTACATAAATGTATATAATGAAATCTCTCTCTCTCTCTCTCTTTCTCTCTCTCTTTCTCTCTCTCTCTCTCTCTCTCTCTCTCTCTCTCTCTCTCTCTCTCTCTCTCTCTCTCTCTCTCTCTCTCTCTCTCTCTCTCTCTCTCTCTCTCTCTCTCTCTCTCTCTCTCTCTCTCTCTCTCTCTCTCTCTCTCTCTCTCTTTTTTTCATAAAAAAATATAAGGAATGATTGATCGGCTAGTGTACCGTATCCCAGCTGAATTCAAAAATGATTTACGTCGAGCGTATCCAATAAAAATATTCTGCTTAGTCGAAGCATGTTCTTTTACCTCCTCGAGCTACCCTCACTGGGTCAATTGTCAAAGATATATAAAACTTAAAAAAAAAAAATCAGTAAATAAAACGTTTCTGTTTACCACCAAACAGAAAACAAGCTACACGTTATATACTAACATTTGTTTTTCTTTTACAAGGCATTCATTTATGTTTGGTACATAATTTACCAATTGTAACTTATTCATTTTATGAACAAAAACAATAAAAAACAAGTATAATAGCAGTATAGTAATTATCAATCTTCTGAAATTTAGTTGGGAATATATGGGTCCCCCCTCTCTCCCTGGCACCCACTTTGTACTGAATATTCTGGGAACCCCGAGCTACCGAACCAAGTTCAGGAGTGAGAAAGTGTTAATTCGATTGAAGCCGTCAACCTTCCTTTCAAACGCAATTCGTTTAGTTTATATCGAACTTGATGGGTGGAAAAATGGCCATGGAATCAAACAATCACCGATTTCGAGTGAAAAGCTTTTTATCTCCAGTTAATCCAACCTTTTAGCCGTTCCGATCTACACCCTAGTCCCGTCGAGGTCGGATTCGCGAGGTTCTACTGTGTGAAATAATATTAGAGATAAACAAGATAAATTTTAAATAAATGATTAATAGGTTATGTATATAACCAAAACATGATATACATAACTACATATACATAAATAATAACTAAATATGACAGTAGAAGGCTTCCTGGAATGTCCTATATAATATATATTGTAATATTCATGATATTTGAGAATATTATGAACCAGCGACCCTTCCATCTGGTCAGCATCGTCTCTTGTGCTCTTAGGAGTGGGGATGAGATGAAGGGCCAGTCTTAGCCTAACAGCCAGAGAGCGAACCAGAGCAAGCTCCCGATTTGGCGGTAACCAACAGAAGAAGAGGAGAAGAAGAAGAAGAAGAGATCAACAGTAACGTTGATTGGATTATACGGAGATCATCGATTGGGTGATATTGATATTGTTTTTTTTATTATGGATCCATTAAAAGAGTTTGAGCTCAATTTTCATGTTTTTTTATTCTAATTAGTAGTAACTATCCTTGTTCAAAAGGAATTGAATATTTTTATATAATTTATGTCAGCACTCTATATAATTATAATTAGTTGTTATAACCATTTTATTTGTATATATTTCACAATTCCCAGTTTCTCAATTTATTAATAACTATAACATTAGCCTTGAGATCAGGCGATTCAATCGGGATAATTTCCTATATCGAAGACATAAAAACAATTTGAATTAAAGATCTCATGACGGACCTACCAAATTAGTTAAGGTAAATTGATCAAATAAATTAGAAAAAGAAATGGTAAAAAATGAGGTAGGTTTCAATGGAGGCCGCTCCGGGATTAACTTAAAAAAAAATTCTAAAGAACCAAAGGAATTGTGAGGTATTGCAGGTTAGAATAATAACTAGAACTAACCACTAACAGTTTATATTTTTTCTCATAATTTTACATTCGTTACACAAACACGAACACAAATATGTCCGGGTCAGATTCAGGTATACAACCCACGCTTGGGTCAAAAGCAGCCTCTAAAGGAGACTACCCCCCAGCCCCCGAACCCACGATAAATCATTCCAAGATGTTACATCTAATCTTTGCCCAATTAAACAGTCAATTTAACACAATTAAAGAAAATAATAAAGAACAAAAAGAGTTGAGCGGGAAGTTTGATCAAATTTTTATTTATTTTTTTTTAAATTAATACTCTTTATTGGGCTATAATTACAATCTGCCTTTTATAAGGCAATCAGTAATTGCGATAAACGCTCTCATTCATACCATATTTACAATTCATCATTCACTCACTCATTCATACAATATTTACAGACAGCCCAGAGACCTCCTAAATCCACATGCGAAGAGAAAGCGGAGCCTTAGGAAGTCCCCCACGCTCCTCCGTCAGCCGCGTCACCGGATACTAGCCAGTGGAGGCTGACCAAGAGCGCGAGAGCCACAGACGCTCAGGACATGATTAGAGAAACTGGCCATTGCCAGGACTCCCACTAACACTTAATTATATCAGGTCACGAGGCCGCTGCCGTTTTAATCTCCGAGGTGGATTATAGGGGTGAGTGGTGCAGTGCAATGACTGTGCTAGGGAATTAGGGTGGTTGGATAGGTTACTATGGAATTTTATGAACTTGGCAGGGATGAGTTCAAGAATATAGGGTATATTCAGAATATTGTGAAGGGTTTTGTTGCTGACATAATAAGGGGCATTTACTATTGTTCTCAGGACTTGGGATTGAAAGGATTGGATGCGCTTAATGTTCGACTTTTTTGCTGTCCCCCATAGCTCTATTCCAGATTGGCTTAAGTAAAACTTTGTAAATAAGTAGTTTATTTTCTATTGAGAGATGCGATGTCCTTCGAAGTAGTCTGTACAGTTGTCCAAAGCGTCTGTTTAGTTCTTGTATTTTTAGCCTCGTGTGTGGGTTCCATGTCAGTCTTTTGTCAAAATGAAAGCCTAAATACCGTACTGTCTCAGACACAGGGAGAGGAATGGAATTTAAAAAGACTGGCGGACAGGACCTGCGGCAGAGGGTAAAGGTTATGTGGGAACATTTTGCTTCATTGACCTTGATTCGCCATCGGTAGCACCAGTACTCGATCTCATCGAGGTGTTTTTGGAGGGTCTGGGTGGGATGACAAGACTGCAGTGTCTGCTGTTGATCTGCTGTAGACAAGACTGATGTAAAAAATGAGGTAGGTTTCAATATATACAAGTTAAAGCCACCGGGACGGAAGGCAGTTCTTGCGAGAATGGACGTTGGAGAGAGAAGAAAACCAACAGGAACCAGGGTCTACGGATTTGGTACCGTCGGCAGGAGGAGGGAGCTCAACGGACGACAGGTCTGCGGACATGGAAGAGCGGGAAGAAATTATCAATGGTAAGCGCCGCCAGATAGTCTGGAAGACGAAGACCTTCTGCCCCATGAAAATAGCACATGATAGGTCTCCACGATGGACCACGATGATAAATGTTTTCATCCAAACCATATTTACAATTTTTATTCACTCGCTCATTCATACAGTATTTACTAACAGTTCAGAGACCACCCAAATCCACATACACACAGGTTGTTACCTCCCTCGCATGCGAAAGAGGAAGCGGAGTCTTGGAAAGTACCCCACGTTCCTCCGTCACGGAATACGAGCCAGCGGAGGCTGACCAAGAGTGCAAGAGCCAGATACGCTCAGGACATTGATTAATAATAGAGCATTATTGAATTCTAAATACAAAATGTCATCAAGAGTTTTATCAAAATCGCGTTAGTAATTTTATATCACTCTGTCTATTGCAAAGAGAGATAGTATTTTGCATGTTTTTTTATAACATGTTATACGTGCCATAATTAATAAATTGATAGTTTACAAATATTTCCTACTGAGTAGTGTACGAAATTAATAATCTTACTGTCCTGATTAGCAATAAGTAATATTTTTGAAGTGTAATTTCACAAGGTTAGAAAAACTGTCATTAAAGTCGTGTTGATGACGAAACACTTATGTTTTCTAGATTTCTTCTTGTGTTTGGTTGGTCTATTCCCAAATGTGACTATGATCACAAGCAGAGAATCGGCTATAAATATTATTAAATGGCATGGCTAACATGAAGACAGAGTGCAACCAGTTTTCCTCCTCAATATTGTTAAATCTGGGAATGGAGAGTTCTTACGTTTATTCATTAAGAAAATCCCTACTCCAACGCCTCCGTGGCTATAGTTGTGTGTTACCATGTAAGTCAGGTGTTATTTGCCCTTGTATCAATGGGTTCTGAAAACCGTGCATTTTGGCTTAAAAAGTTCTGTATAAAGTCAATATGAATGTAAGGAATTGTTTGGGTCCGTGTGAAGGGTTTGATTTTTTACGAAAAGTGGTGGTGACCCTTTTAAAGTCTTGTAGATTGAATTGTTTGTGTATGAGTATTATCGGGGACAAGGTAAATCTTATTAATTGAATGTGAAGAATCTACCGAGTAAGCTTGTGTAACCTTAACTAAGCCGAAAAATCACAAGTAAAGATATTAAAAAGCTTCTGACCTGAGACTTAGTAAATCATAAGAGACGATTAAAACCAAAAATTAATAGCACAAAATCTACAAATGAGAAAAAAACAATTAGTTTTCACGGTTGTTGATCTAGCTGAAATCGAACACAACTTACGTTTGACTATTACGATCTGCTAGACTTACTGTTGAGTTTGAAGGGACTATAAGTAATTAACTGTGACAGAATCGATCTTTCTCTGACTAGGAGATTACTAACTTAAACTAGCTCAACAATCGTAATAATTGTATAACGAAACAATTTAAATGTAATATGTTTCCTTATATAACAATATTGCAATGATTACGTATCCATAGATATTTAATTTAATTATATTTCAAATTTCTTATTATGCTAATAATCATAGCAAGTGAATTATCTATTTGAGGATACCATTAAGGAGGAATCAATATATTAGCACAAACATTTACTAGAATGGAAAGAGTAGAAGCTCAGTCATCGTCATACAAATGTAACAGAGGTGAACTCAACCGTGGCAATATTGCAGGATCTAGTCAGCTACTACCAGGAACCGAAGATGAACTATTGCAATTCCTCCCACCGAGTTTGGCACGGATCCATGACCATTTCCCTCCTATAGTAGTGGACGCTATCTTTCAAAATGATTACGACATGGCCACTAAACTAAAAATTGACCTATATGATGTAACTATAACACATAGGAGAAAGAGCACAGTAATGCTCACATATACAAGCCAGCACTTTGAAAGATTAAAGTCCCAATTGATGGCATTAAACTATTCCTTTCATACCTTTACGCCATGCTGCCACTTTCGACCGAAAGTTATATTAATGGGAATACTAGCTCAGTATTCTCTCCAAAACATTATGGCTGATCTACGAAGCCAAGGATTAAATGTTAGGAATATATTTCCAATGATTAAATGGACAATGACTGGTCGAATTAATCTCCCAGTCTTAGTCGTTATTTTGGAAAATAAGTATGAACTATTAAAACTTAAATGGATCCGATACTGCTGCCAAGTAGCTATTCAATGGGAAAAATTCGTGCCAAAACCCAAAATGACGCAATGCAATAATTGCCTTGAGTTTCACCATGTGGCCTCGAACTGTTTCAAAAAATCGAGATGCTCTAAATGTGGAGAAGAACATCATTTCAGAAGCTGTCCTTATATTATGCAGGCTAACCTTTATAATAAATCTTCAGGATCAAAAACGGACGCTCACAATACATTCAGGGACAGAAGCAGAGATTTTCCACAACACTAGTATACATTTTTAAGAAAAATTATTTAAAAATCATAAATAAAAAAAAGAAAAAAAAAGAAAAAAAAAAGAAAAAAAAGAAAAAAATTAAAAAAACAAAAACAAACAAAAAAAATAAAAATAACTCATAAAAAAAAAGAAAAAAAAAAAAGAAAAAGAAAAAAAATTAAAAAAAAAAGAAAAAAATTAAAAAAAAAAACGAACAAGAAAATAAAAATAAATAATAATATAAAAATAAAAATAAAAAAAAAATAATAGAAAAAAGAGAAAAAAAAAGTGGTTTTATAGGGCTTGACTCCGTTAGGCGAAGTTCCACTATAAAAAAACATATAACGAAACCACAGGCAGGACCTCTTGGGTGGTTTGGAACTCTGCCTTACTCAGATATTTTTTACTCTTACAATAAAAAAGTTGAACATCAAACGTATCCAATCCTTTAAATCAAAAGTCCTGAGAACAATAGTAAATGCTCCTTATTATGTCATCAACAAAAGCCTTCATGATAATCTTGCTAAGAACCTTATAGAAAAAAAAGAGTATTTTTGAACCATACAAGAAATACGCTTAAAGGGGTAATGAACTGATTTGGCTAAATGCAATACAGCCGTTGCTACAAAAAAAAACAGGGGGCATTTCACATGAAAATACCACCGCCACATAAAACATGGAAGGTACTGAGGAGTCGAGGAGATACCTCTTGCTAGTTCCTTGAATTTCTTATCTGGCGAGCTTCACTTTGTCACGTCGGCAAACCAGGCAGTTCAATTTCCAGTCATGAGTTCACTCATCGTTTGTCTTGAGTTAGCATTACACGTCAAAGATTCATACAACGTTGGGGTAATCTTTTTTATTTTTTTTTTATTTAACTTCTTTATTGTGATAATATAACATTCTGCCCTATTGGGCAATAAGTAATTAAGATAAATGTTTTCATTCATACCATATTTACAATTCATCATTAACTCGCTTATTCATACAATATTCACAAACATCCCAGAGGCCCCCCAAGTCCACATGGTTGTCACCTCTCTCACGTGCGAAGGAGGAAGCGGAGTCTTGGGAAGTCCCCCACGCTCCTACGTCAGCCGCGTCACTGGATAAGAGCCAGCGGAACCTGACCAAAAGCGCGAGAGCCACAGACGCTCAGGACATGATTAGAGAAACTGGCCATTGCCAGGACCCCCACTAACACTTAATTATATCAGGTCACGAGGCCGCTGCCGTTTTAATCTCCGAGGTTGTTTATAGGGGTGATTGGTGCAGTGCAATGACTGTGCTAGGCATTAGGGTGGTTGGATAGGTTACTATGGAATTTTATGAACTTGGCAGGGATGAGTTCAAGAATATAGGGTATATTCAGAATATTGTGAAGGGTTTTGTTGCTGACATAATAAGGGGCATTTACTATTGTTCTCAGGACTTGGGATTGAAAGGATTGGATGCGCTTAATGTTCGACTTTTTTGCTGTCCCCCATAGCTCTATTCCAGATTGGCTTAAGTATAACTTTGTAAATAAGTAGTTTATTTTCTATTGAGAGATGCGATGTCCTTCGAAGTAGTCTGTACAGTTGTCCAAAGCGTCTGTTTAGTTCTTGTATTTTTAGCCTCGTGTGTGGGTTCCATGTCAGTCTTTTGTCGAGATGGAAGCCTAAATACCGTACTGTCTCAGACACAGGGAGAGGAATGGAATTTAAAAAGACTGGCGGACAGGACCTGCGGCAGAGGGTAAAGGTTATGTGGGAACATTTTGCTTCATTGACCTTGATTCGCCATCGGTAGCACCAGTACTCGATCTCATCGAGGTGTTTTTGGAGGGTCTGGGTGGGATGACAAGACTGCAGTGTCTGCTGTAGATCTGCTGTAGACAAGACTGATGTAAAAAATGAGGTAGGTTTCAATATATACAAGTTAAAGCCACCGGGACGGAAGGCAGTTCTTGCGAGAATGGACGTTGGGTAGAGAAGAAGACCAACAGGAACCAGGGTCTACGGATTTGGTACCGTCGGCAGGAGGAGGGAGCTCAACGGACGACAGGTCTGCGGACAAGGAAGAGCGGGAAGAAATTATCAATGGTAAGCGCCGCCAGATAGTCTGGAAGACGAAGACCTTCGGCCCTATGAAAATAGCACATGATAGGTCTCCACGATGGACCACCACGACCATATGGTCGGCTCCAGGGGTCAATGACCAAATTAGTTGTAACCTTAATGATGCTTCCACACCAGGGAAGACTCATTTTCTTTACGTTGGAAACGCAACCATATAGGAAAAATTTAAGCGTCTTTTGAAAGCGGAGCAGATTGTTAAGTTTTAGCTCCCGACGAATGGTCAGGAACTGGCAGGGGGGAGCTAAAGCCAGAGGCAAGGTTATGCTGTAAACTAATACGATCATGGGAGGTAAACAACCCATGATCCTACGTAGGTCGGATTACTAAAGACAATAATGCAGTCTCTTTACAGGACTGTTTTAGGGCATGGCTTTTAGATTTTATGGTTGACGGCCGTCTACCCTCTTACCTGCCTTATTTACGACTGCCGGTCCACGTTTATTGCTAGAAAAAACTTTTACCATGTTTTACATCTAATTACAATACATTATATATGCACCAGAGTATAGGGTGGTTTAACACTTATGTAGTTAGCGGTCACTACAATAAACAACAATTTTATTATGATAAAATTACAATCTGCCCCATTGGGCAATAAGTAATTGTGATAAATGTTTTCATCCAAACCATATTTACAATTTTTATTCACTCGCTCATTCATACAGTATTTACTAACAGTTCAGAGACCACCAAAATCCACATACACACAGGTTGTTACCTCCCTCGCATGCGAAAGAGGAAGCGGAGTCTTGGAAAGTACCCCACGTTCCTCCGTCACCGAATACGAGCCAGCGGAGGCTGACCAAGAGTGCAAGAGCCAGATACGCTCAGGACATTGATTAATAATAGAGCATTATTGAATTCTAAATACAAAATGTCATCAAGAGTTTTATCAAAATCGCGTTAGTAATTTTATATCACTCTGTCTATTGCAAAGAGAGATAGTATTTTGCATGTTTTTTTATAACATGTTATACGTGCCATAATTAATAAATTGATAGTTTACAAATATTTCCTACTGAGTAGTGTACGAAATTAATAATCTTACTGTCCTGATTAGCAATAAGTAATATTTTTGAAGTGTAATTTCACAAGGTTAGAAAAACTGTCATTAAAGTCGTGTTGATGACGAAACACTTATGTTTTCTAGATTTCTTCTTGTGTTTGGTTGGTCTATTCCCAAATGTGACTATGATCACAAGCAGAGAATCGGCTATAAATATTATTAAATGGCATGGCTAACATGAAGACAGAGTGCAACCAGTTTTCCTCCTCAATATTGTTAAATCTGGGAATGGAGAGTTCTTACGTTTATTCATTAAGAAAATCCCTACTCCAACGCCTCCGTGGCTATAGTTGTGTGTTACCATGTAAGTCAGGTGTTATTTGCCCTTGTATCAATGGGTTCTGAAAACCGTGCATTTTGGCTTAAAAAGTTCTGTATAAAGTCAATATGAATGTAAGGAATTGTTTGGGTCCGTGTGAAGGGTTTGATTTTTTACGAAAAGTGGTGGTGACCCTTTTAAAGTCTTGTAGATTGAATTGTTTGTGTATGAGTATTATCGGGGACAAGGTAAATCTTATTAATTGAATGTGAAGAATCTACCGAGTAAGCTTGTGTAACCTTAACTAAGCCGAAAAATCACAAGTAAAGATATTAAAAAGCTTCTGACCTGAGACTTAGTAAATCATAAGAGACGATTAAAACCAAAAATTAATAGCACAAAATCTACAAATGAGAAAAAAACAATTAGTTTTCACGGTTGTTGATCTAGCTGAAATCGAACACAACTTACGTTTGACTATTACGATCTGCTAGACTTACTGTTGAGTTTGAAGGGACTATAAGTAATTAACTGTGACAGAATCGATCTTTCTCTGACTAGGAGATTACTAACTTAAACTAGCTCAACAATCGTAATAATTGTATAACGAAACAATTTAAATGTAATATGTTTCCTTATATAACAATATTGCAATGATTACGTATCCATAGATATTTAATTTAATTATATTTCAAATTTCTTATTATGCTAATAATCATAGCAAGTGAATTATCTATTTGAGGATACCATTAAGGAGGAATCAATATATTAGCACAAACATTTACTAGAATGGAAAGAGTAGAAGCTCAGTCATCGTCATACAAATGTAACAGAGGTGAACTCAACCGTGGCAATATTGCAGGATCTAGTCAGCTACTACCAGGAACCGAAGATGAACTATTGCAATTCCTCCCACCGAGTTTGGCACGGATCCATGACCATTTCCCTCCTATAGTAGTGGACGCTATCTTTCAAAATGATTACGACATGGCCACTAAACTAAAAATTGACCTATATGATGTAACTATAACACATAGGAGAAAGAGCACAGTAATGCTCACATATACAAGCCAGCACTTTGAAAGATTAAAGTCCCAATTGATGGCATTAAACTATTCCTTTCATACCTTTACGCCATGCTGCCACTTTCGACCGAAAGTTATATTAATGGGAATACTAGCTCAGTATTCTCTCCAAAACATTATGGCTGATCTACGAAGCCAAGGATTAAATGTTAGGAATATATTTCCAATGATTAAATGGACAATGACTGGTCGAATTAATCTCCCAGTCTTAGTCGTTATTTTGGAAAATAAGTATGAACTATTAAAACTTAAATGGATCCGATACTGCTGCCAAGTAGCTATTCAATGGGAAAAATTCGTGCCAAAACCCAAAATGACGCAATGCAATAATTGCCTTGAGTTTCACCATGTGGCCTCGAACTGTTTCAAAAAATCGAGATGCTCTAAATGTGGAGAAGAACATCATTTCAGAAGCTGTCCTTATATTATGCAGGCTAACCTTTATAATAAATCTTCAGGATCAAAAACGGACGCTCACAATACATTCAGGGACAGAAGCAGAGATTTTCCACAACACTAGTATACATTTTTAAGAAAAATTATTTAAAAATCATAAATAAAAAAAAGAAAAAAAAAGAAAAAAAAAAGAAAAAAAAGAAAAAAATTAAAAAAACAAAAACAAACAAAAAAAATAAAAATAACTCATAAAAAAAAAGAAAAAAAAAAAAGAAAAAGAAAAAAAATTAAAAAAAAAAAGAAAAAAATTAAAAAAAAAAACGAACAAGAAAATAAAAATAAATAATAATATAAAAATAAAAATAAAAAAAAAATAATAGAAAAAAGAGAAAAAAAAAGTGGTTTTATAGGGCTTGACTCCGTTAGGCGAAGTTCCACTATAAAAAAACATATAACGAAACCACAGGCAGGACCTCTTGGGTGGTTTGGAACTCTGCCTTACTCAGATATTTTTTACTCTTACAATAAAAAAGTTGAACATCAAACGTATCCAATCCTTTAAATCAAAAGTCCTGAGAACAATAGTAAATGCTCCTTATTATGTCATCAACAAAAGCCTTCATGATAATCTTGCTAAGAACCTTATAGAAAAAAAAGAGTATTTTTGAACCATACAAGAAATACGCTTAAAGGGGTAATGAACTGATTTGGCTAAATGCAATACAGCCGTTGCTACAAAAAAAAACAGGGGGCATTTCACATGAAAATACCACCGCCACATAAAACATGGAAGGTACTGAGGAGTCGAGGAGATACCTCTTGCTAGTTCCTTGAATTTCTTATCTGGCGAGCTTCACTTTGTCACGTCGGCAAACCAGGCAGTTCAATTTCCAGTCATGAGTTCACTCATCGTTTGTCTTGAGTTAGCATTACACGTCAAAGATTCATACAACGTTGGGGTAATCTTTTTTATTTTTTTTTTATTTAACTTCTTTATTGTGATAATATAACATTCTGCCCTATTGGGCAATAAGTAATTAAGATAAATGTTTTCATTCATACCATATTTACAATTCATCATTAACTCGCTTATTCATACAATATTCACAAACATCCCAGAGGCCCCCCAAGTCCACATGGTTGTCACCTCTCTCACGTGCGAAGGAGGAAGCGGAGTCTTGGGAAGTCCCCCACGCTCCTACGTCAGCCGCGTCACTGGATAAGAGCCAGCGGAACCTGACCAAAAGCGCGAGAGCCACAGACGCTCAGGACATGATTAGAGAAACTGGCCATTGCCAGGACCCCCACTAACACTTAATTATATCAGGTCACGAGGCCGCTGCCGTTTTAATCTCCGAGGTTGTTTATAGGGGTGATTGGTGCAGTGCAATGACTGTGCTAGGCATTAGGGTGGTTGGATAGGTTACTATGGAATTTTATGAACTTGGCAGGGATGAGTTCAAGAATATAGGGTATATTCAGAATATTGTGAAGGGTTTTGTTGCTGACATAATAAGGGGCATTTACTATTGTTCTCAGGACTTGGGATTGAAAGGATTGGATGCGCTTAATGTTCGACTTTTTTGCTGTCCCCCATAGCTCTATTCCAGATTGGCTTAAGTATAACTTTGTAAATAAGTAGTTTATTTTCTATTGAGAGATGCGATGTCCTTCGAAGTAGTCTGTACAGTTGTCCAAAGCGTCTGTTTAGTTCTTGTATTTTTAGCCTCGTGTGTGGGTTCCATGTCAGTCTTTTGTCGAGATGGAAGCCTAAATACCGTACTGTCTCAGACACAGGGAGAGGAATGGAATTTAAAAAGACTGGCGGACAGGACCTGCGGCAGAGGGTAAAGGTTATGTGGGAACATTTTGCTTCATTGACCTTGATTCGCCATCGGTAGCACCAGTACTCGATCTCATCGAGGTGTTTTTGGAGGGTCTGGGTGGGATGACAAGACTGCAGTGTCTGCTGTAGATCTGCTGTAGACAAGACTGATGTAAAAAATGAGGTAGGTTTCAATATATACAAGTTAAAGCCACCGGGACGGAAGGCAGTTCTTGCGAGAATGGACGTTGGGTAGAGAAGAAGACCAACAGGAACCAGGGTCTACGGATTTGGTACCGTCGGCAGGAGGAGGGAGCTCAACGGACGACAGGTCTGCGGACAAGGAAGAGCGGGAAGAAATTATCAATGGTAAGCGCCGCCAGATAGTCTGGAAGACGAAGACCTTCGGCCCCATGAAAATAGCACATGATAGGTCTCCACGATGGACCACCACGACCATATGGTCGGCTCCAGGGGTCAATGACCAAATTAGTTGTAACCTTAATGATGCTTCCACACCAGGGAAGACTCATTTTCTTTACGTTGGAAACGCAACCATATAGGAAAAATTTAAGCGTCTTTTGAAAGCGGAGCAGATTGTTAAGTTTTAGCTCCCGACGGATGGTCAGGAACTGGCAGGGGGGAGCTAAAGCCAGAGGCAAGGTTATGCTGTAAACTAATACGATCATGGGAGGTAAACAACCCATGATCCTACGTAGGTCGGATTACTAAAGACAATAATGCAGTCTCTTTACAGAAGTTTGAGGGTGTAGTTCGTTTCCCTCTTTCCTATTCTTTCTTAAAGCTTAACCTCCGTCTATTAACTTATATATATATATATATATATATATATATATATATATATATATATATATAAGTTAACGATCGTCAACGAAAAACGAGAAGAAAAAGGAAAGAGGTTGAATGTAGTTACTGAACGAGAGTTGTCACAAGACTGTTTTTATTTGAGCTTTTAAAGCCTCTCTAAATACATTCGGGATGTTTACATCCCGATGACTTAAGGATTAGGCTGGCTGCCTACGACGTCCGAACCTTAACTCCCCCCTGCCAGTTTACGCATATCTCTTCGTAAACTCCAAGGTCCGCCGCACTCAGCACACAGCCTGTAATCCCTTACATCACGTTTACGGTCTAATATATTCATAGTCCTCACAAAAAAACAAAGAAAAGAGATAATACAGAAATAAAACAAAAATAATAATAACAAAAAATAATACATTCGCCCTGGACCCGGTGGCTGCCAGGTAAAAAAAAATGGAACATCCACAATATAAATAATGAAAACAAAAACTCTCTCTGAGCAGCACATGTGAATGTGAACATGTGAAACATATGATTCCGGATCAGTTGCTCCGTATCGGATCGAGGGCACACCATCTTACGCACATTCAACACCCTCCCCCCTGTGTTGGGAGTTTCAACTGTTCAATGTGAACGGTTCGCCTCTTCTTTGGGGTGGTCATACTCTCGATGGTCACGAGATTATGTTCCCGAATTATGATGACCTTAAAGGGCCCCTCATACCGAACAAGTTCCTTACTACGATTTGACACGACTTTTCTGTACACAACGGTCCTAATCGATATTGCTCCTATGCGATCCCGCACCTTCAAATTTGCCCGTGCCACGCGCTTGGATTTTTCGCGCATAATCTTATCGCGTACTTTGTACCACATCTTTCCGAGCTGTATGTGGGTGTTATGGAGCTGTGCCACCATTCCCTCATCCGCCACCGTCTCTGGCCAGTTCCTCGGTCTCACTCGTAATCCAAACAAAATTTCGAAGGGTGCTAACCCCGTCGTGGCATGTATCGAGTGGTTGTATGCCGCCACCGCCGTTGGCATCGCTACGTTCGCCGACAGGCCTTTATCCACCTGGTACACGCGTAAGTGGTCGCTGAGGGTGCTGTGTAACCTTTCGATGGTTCCCCTGCTCTTGGGATGCCCGGGGGTATTAAAATGCCATACCACATCCCGTTTTTGCATTTCGGCTCTCACGGTTGCATTGTCAAACTCCCGTCCCCCGTCCGACGAGATCCTCTCTGGTATGCCGTAGAACTGAAACCATGTGTTGAGGGCTTGTAATATGGAATCTGATGACTTGTCTCCCACCGCGTAGGCCATAGCCACTTTGCTAAATGGGTCGATGATAGTGACCCACTTAAAACCCCGCCACGTGAAGGTGTCCACTTGAATCTCCGTCAGTGGTGCTTCTGCCGTGGGTGATTCCTCCTGGAGTCCCTGCGGGGGATTTCTATCATATTTCGTCTTCTGACAAACTTCGCATGCTCCGATTACCTCCTGAATAGTCCGCTGCATCCCCCACCAAAAATAGCGCCTTCGTAGTGCTTGTGCCGTCTCCTGCCCACGCAAGAAGCAACAAACGCGGTGGTTGGTTTTTCCTTGGTGATACGCCAGTGTTACCTCGCGTTGCTGCTCCTCGTCCCGCAGGGTTTGGACCACGGAAAGACACCGAATGAACGAGCGATCCACCCCCAACAGCTCTTTCTGCCACAGCTTTTTAATTTTGTCCCACACAGTCTCGTTGCCCACGGATAAATGGTGTGTTTTGCCGGGTTTGGACACGTCCTTGAGAGCCTGACAAATTTGATCTCCTCGAACTCCCGGTGGTGACCAAATCGTCGCGATCTGACTCCTACCGTACGTACTATGGAGTATTTTCAGAGCACCCGATGTTTGAGTTTTCCAAATGATCTGTCTCCACTTATCATTGATAATTTCGTCCGTCGTCTCCATATCACGCGGTCTCTCTCCTATAGACTCGTCTGATGGTGTGTCCGCACTCCTGTCACTATCTTTCCGCGTGCTGCTCCTGCCCGCTTCTCCAGGCGTCCATTCCTCAATGAACTGCCTCATACCGCTCGATGTTTCCCCTTCTTCTATGGCGTTCACCATAATAGCGCGCGACAGCCAATCTGCCACGACGTTGTCTTTGCCTGGCTTATATACAATATCCAGATTGTATTGGGCTAAGAATTCCTTCCACCTTGTTACCCTTGAGGAGGATTCTTTGAGTTTTCCGACCCATTGAAGAGGTCGGTGATCCGTATGTATTCGGAACCTTCTGCCAAATACATACGGACGGAAGTGCCCAATGGCCCACACTATCCCGAGGAGTTCTCGTTCCAGAGCGCTGTACCGCACCTCCGTGTCCGTCAGGCGTCTGCTCGCGTAAGCCACCGGTCTTTCCCCGTCTTCGCCTTCCTGTGACAATACTGCCCCCAAGGCATAGTCGCTTGCGTCGGTGGTGATCGTGAAATCCTTCTCAAAGTTAGGGAAAGCCAAAATCGGCGCCTCCTGCAAACGTGCCAAGCATTTGCGGATATTCTGCTCTATCAGCGGCGTGATCATTATCCGTGCTCCTTTCCGTAGTAAATTGTTAATGGGTACCATATATTCTGCCATGTCCGGCACGAAACGGCGGTAGTAATTGAGCGTGCCCAGTAATCTCCGAATCCCTTTTACATCTTTTGGCACCTCCATTCTCTGGATCGCTTCTACTTTCGTCGAGTCTGGTTGAACCCCTTCCTGTGAGATTGTGTGCCCTAAAAAACTAATCTGCTCCTGCCCCAGTGACGATTTGTCTATTGACAGTTTCAACCCGAAATCCCTTAATCTCTCAAATACGTTCCGGAGGTGTTGAATATGTTCCGATTCCGTTCGGCTGAAGATCAGCAGGTCATCCATGTAAATTTGGCACATATTTTCGTCCATTCCTCTCAGAAGTTCGTCCATGAGACGCTGAAAGGTTATTGGAGCATTTTTGAGACCGAACGGCATTCTCGTGAACTCAAAATGCCCTCTTTCAAACGAAAACGCCGTTTTATGTTGGTCATGCGCAGCTAGTTTGATCTGATGGTACCCTGCTTTTAGGTCCAATGTGCTAAAAATTTTTGCACCGTTTAGTCTGTCTAGGATGTCTTCGAACCGCGGGATCGGATATTTTTCGTCCAGGGTATTATCGTTAAGTTTCCGAAAATCCACCACGACTCGGTATTTTTCCTCACATTCTCCCGGTCGACTTTTCTTTTTCACTGCCCACAAAGGGTTATTATACGGAGACGTGCTATCTCTGATAATACCTTGGCGCTTGAGATCCTCGATCTCCTTTCTAATGTGTTGTCTGAGCGCTTGCGGATACCGCCTCTCCTTCACATACGTCACCCGCTCTACTTTTAACGGGATCTCATGTAGCGTTTTCCCCGTTGCTCCTAGCTTGTCCCCTTCAGCGAAAAAAATATCCCTAAACTCGCTCCTCAGACTCTCCCTCCAATCCTCCACTCTCTTAACCGCTCCTATTTGCTCCGTTTCGCCCCTTACGCCCCCCCCCCCGGCTTCGATAGGTTTGCTTCCCTATTTTGATCCTCCAGTTCTCCCCCTCGTTTTCGATGCGCGCGCCTACTTTTCCCAGTAAATCACACCCCACTATTATCTGGTATTCCCGTGGCATGTCTTCCACGACGTGTACTTTTATGTCACCCATTACTTTCGCCCATTCTTCCAGCCCCACGACCGCTTCTCCCATTACTTCGCAGGGTCCCCCAAGAGTAAGTAATTTACACTTACATACCTTGATCTGGTGTGCCCTCTCTCCTCTACGCAACCTCTCTAACGCACCACGAGATATTATTGTATTGGTGCTGCCAGTATCAATGAGGCACCTCTCCCCCTTCCCGAACTCGATAATTGGCAAACCACACATCCTTTCCCGCACTGTATTGCACCTTAGGATGCGGTCGCCTCTCTGCTGCCACTCTCCTCAGGCCTCCGTACGCCGCTCCCATCTGCGCGAGGGATTCTTCTGCCACTCTCGTCGTCTGCTCCCGCTGCGCTTCGACTCCTCTCCGTCTGTCTCCGACGTCCCTGATGACTCGTCGCCCGATGATCCAATTTCTCTTGGTGTCGCGCTCCGCCTCTCCCGGATTTCCTGGTTGTTCACCTCCATTGGTTCTGCTTTGTGAAATTCCCTTCTACGAAACAAGTATGGACATTGTCTTGCTATGTGTCCTTCTTCCCCACACTCAAAGCACTTAGTGCGAGGGCACTGAGCTACCAGATGGCCCGTCTTTCCACAACCATGACATTTCCTTTCTTTTTTCCGAGGTAAGTACCTAGGCCTCGTCACTCCCAATCTTCTCTCTCTTGTCGCTCCCCTGTCTCTACCGGCAAACGGCGTTTCCTGTCTCCTCCACACTGCTTTTGGGGTCCTGTTTCTCCTATATGGGATCTGGCTCCAATCGTTGTCATCTTCGTTCATTTTTACTTCTTCTTCCCTTGCGATAGCATCTACCATCGCCTGGGCGCATTCGAGGAACGATCACTCATTAGGGAACCCTTCCTTCCTTCCCGTCTCCTTCGCTAATTGTACCTTTAAGATTGTTGACAGGAATCCCATCCTGCCCTCCACTTCATCGGCGCTAGTTGTCTCCCTCATTTTCTCATTTATTTTATTGTAGCGGACAACCAGGACTGCAGCATACTGTCCACTATTCTGTCTCGGAGATTTCATTTCTCGAAACATTTGGAATATATCCTCCTCTGGGGTCCATCGTCCCCCCCATATGCTTTTTTCAGTCTCGTCTTTACTATCTCCCACGGGGTTTCCTCGTCCGCCTGTATCAGGTTCAGCACCTTCCTTTTCACCCTGCACACCAGCTCTGCCTTTATTGACTTAGCGTCACCTGGGTCGAGTAACCCTTCGTCCATCTTGGCTTGTATCCTCTCCATAATCCTATCTCCACCTTTGAGAAAATGATTTAACTCACCTATTTCCCCAGAAAATTTTTCGAGGTCTGAGATCATTTTCCTCATGTCCTGTGACGTCACTGCCCGCACCTTCATCCACGCCAGTGTGTTCGCATGGGCTTCAGCCATGGTTTCTTTAGGTAACTGTGGAACTTCAAACGCTGCCGGCCGCAATTCCACCATTACCTACTTTAATTAAATCACACGAAAGTGAATAAGAAGGAAAAAAAAAACAAAAACCAACTCGCACGTTAATGACTCGAACCCACTCCGCTCCCGGGTTTCGGCACCAGTTAACGATCGTCAACGAAAAACGAGAAGAAAAAGGAAAGAGGTTGAATGTAGTTACTGAACGAGAGTTGTCACAAGACTGTTTTTATTGGAGCTTTTAAAGCCTCTCTAAATACATTTGGGATGTTTACATCCCGATGACTTAAGGATTAGGCTGGCTGCCTACGACGTCCGAACCTTAACTTATATATATATATATATATATATAAGACAATTATTGAAGGTAGGGCGAATAAACTGAAATCAGTTTCTCTGTAAACTAAGAAAGCAATTTTATTAACTATATTTTATATTATCACAATTATTCATATTATTTACACAATCTTACCTGTTAACAAAGAAACGATAATTACAGTTTATAATTATCACTTCTCTATTCACACTCTAAATACAACTTTAGTTACTTAATATAACCTTTCTCTATCCTCTTACTTTTTAGAATCGTGCTGATAACTCCATGTAGTGGTGGTCAGTAGAAGCAGTGTGGCAAATTCAAATCAAAGAAAATATACTTTTTTTTACATATGTATATATATATATAGGTATCTTTTATCTTTAGTATATAGGCCAAAAAAAGTGAGATTTACCGGTATTTACAATCATTTGTGGATTTCCATTAGTGAAACAGAATGATATGAAGTTATGAATTAGGTTATCCAAATCGCACAACATTAAATCTAATTATTATCCTATTTAGAACATTTTGATTGTTTAAGTCACAGAATAGCTGATTATAGAATTATAAAAGTTATATAAAGTATGTACTGATAGTGTGCTAATTATGCATTATAGTCACGAAATGTGTAATCGATAAACAATTAGAGAGGGTATTATCATACACTGCAGTGAAACTATTGTATTGTTTTATCAACATTTACTTTACATATTGATAAACCATTCCACTATACACAAATGTATGTTATTTATATATCTACAGGTATCTTTTTTCTTTAGTATATAGGCCAAAAAAAGTGAGATTTGCCGGTATTTGCAATAATTTGTGGATTTACATTAGTGAAACAGAATGATACGAAGTTAAGAATCGATGATAACTATAACCAGCTTAAAGATCGCAATACTGAGCTCAGAAGAAAAAATGCTAATAGTCACAGAACTGCCCCCACCGTATCATTATCTGCATCCTACCTAGGATATGTCTCTCGCAAACATGAGGAATCCAAAGGGAGGCTGGTAGTGGTGTGTAAACGACATATAATTTTGATAACAAAGAGTCACCGCTTGACATTCTTTTTTTATTGCGTCGAGTCCGGTACAGATCTAGAGAGATCCCTGCCACTTCGTATGTACTTCACGTACCCTTTGTCGGTTCGAGTAGCGGCTTGGAGGACCTGCCGTCCTGGGCCAGGAACAGAATGGTCTACGCCAGCAATTATGATACTCTCTACTTGTAAGGGGAAATACTAATTGTTTAATCGGCCTTTTATAAGAGCGTTAAAACTTTTTTTTTTACGTTTTACAAATATAACATCAGGTCTATTTTTAGTCTTGACTATGCACTAGAGGCCGTAAGCACTTACCACCGAGGTCTGGGTTCGATTCGCGGTCCCCCCAAGGATTTCTTCTTTCGACACCGTGATCTACTCGAAGCAGCGAATCCAGTTTAGAGAACGGAACTCAATGTTTAACGGCAGCGAACCACGGTTGTACATCAGCTTTGGAGCCAACCATCTCTTCATGAAGAGTTGCGATTTGGATTTATTTGGCCAATTATTTTACATCACTATCTGGAATTATCTCTCTCTCAATATCCGCCAGGCATCATCCACTTGGTGGTGGACAATTTTTCATGGAATCAAAAAATTACCGATTTCGGGTGAAAACCTTCTTATTTCCGGTTAATTAAACCTTTTAGCCGTTCCGACCTTCCCCTAGTCCTGTTGAATTTTGATTAGAAAGGTTCTACTGCATCAAAAAAAACACCAGAGTTATACAAGATTAATTTTAGTTAGTATCTAACATAAACTTGCAATATAATGCTTTAATACAGAAAAAGATAAAACAGTAACTACAATTTGTGGTGGTGATGAATTTTCGAATTATTACTATAACCTGTATTATTTCACTTCAATAAAAATGTATCTGCATTTGAAACCAAAAGAAGGGCTCAAGTAACATACAGGGGTCCATAGTATCCCCTATCTTCCGTTGAAAGGTGGTATTATTTATTATATTTTTCTATTGCAATAAATATTTGAAAATGAGCCGAGAAATGTTTATTTTCATACTTTGTGTATACTTAACCACTTTTGACCTATTCTTAAATAGGCGATCTTTGCATTTCCCCCATGGCAGATATCTCTCATGAGTAAATACTTTTACGATCCATTGAAATAATATAATAATTTATAAATTATATCATATCAAAATAAAGTACATTATTATTAGTGGCATTATTAACAGTTAACGAGGTAGCAATACCAACCCCATAATTTTCTCAGGAATCTACCTAAGACCTAGAAGGCCTTAACACTATACTAGGTAACAAGTCATACAGCCTTACGAATACCTGCTAAGAAACAAACAAACCGATTTAACAGACACAGGTCACGATCCTGTAATCTGAAATCGTTGGTGCACAGGACCGTCTTATAGACCATCATGGGTCAGTGGTCTTTTTTGAGAGTAATACTATACTACTAAAATATTATACTAGTATAATACTATACTACTGTAGTACTATACAATTTCAAAAGAAAAAAAATGTGTCCTGAATCTTACGCACGAATGAAGTGCAATGTAGATTTTATGGGATAATGTGTGAGGATGGCCATTAGTAAATCAGAACCAACACAGAGGTCTAGGCAACCATTCCCCTACGAATGATGCCTTTAAATTCAAAACACTCTGGAACTTTTCTTTTGAGTGAGGGATAATTACTTGGTAATAAAAAAATGTATATATTTCTGTCATATTGAGTAGGGTACCAATAATTGATCTCCTTACTTTGATTAATAATAAACAACCATTTTATTATGATAAAATTACAATCTGCCTCATTGGGTAATAAGAAATTGTGATAAATGTTTTCATCCATACCATATTACCAATTTCATTCATTCGCTCATTCATACAGTATTTAAAAACAGTCCAGAGACCTCCCAAATCCACATGGTTGTCACCTCCCTCGCATGCGAAAGACGAAGCGGAGTCTTGGGAAGTACCCCACGTTCCTCCGTCACCCGCGTCACCGAATACGAGCCAGCGGACCAAGGCCGGACCAAGACCAAAAGCGTGAGAGCCAGATACGCTCAGGACATTGATTAATAATGGAACATTATTGAATTCTAATTACAAAATGTCAACACGAGTTTTATCAAAATCACGTTAGTAATTTTATATCAACCTGTGTATTGCAAAGAGAGATAGTATTTCTCATGTTATTTTAATTTAATAGTACATGGTGTTAAAAATAAAACCACCCCTAAATCACAACGTGCCATAATTAATAAATTGATAGTTTACAATTATTTCCTACTGAGTGGTGTACGAAATTAATAATCTTACTGTCCTGATTAGCAATAAGTAATATTATTGAAGTATAATTTCACAAGGTT
Organism: Acanthosoma haemorrhoidale; assembly: GCA_930367205.1. NCBI lineage: Eukaryota > Metazoa > Arthropoda > Insecta > Hemiptera > Acanthosomatidae > Acanthosoma > Acanthosoma haemorrhoidale. The sequence goes on along the minus strand of OV884009.1, from coordinate 33,118,220 downwards.
AGAAAAACTGTCATTAAAGTCGTGTTGATGGTGAAACACTTATGTTTTCTAGATTTTTTCTTGTGTTTGGTTGGTCTATTCCCAAATGTGACTATGATCACAAGCAGAGAATCGGCTATAAATATTATTAAATGGCATGGCTAACATGAAGACAGAGTGCAACCAGTTTTCCTCCTCAATATTGTTAAATCTGGGAATGGAGAGTTCTTACGTTTATTCATTAAGAAAATCCCGACTCCAACGCCTCCGTGGCTATAGTTGTGTGTTACCAGGTAAGTCAGGTGTTATTTGCCCTTGTATCAATGGGTTCTGAAAACCGTGCATTTTGGCTTAAAAAGTTCTGTATAAAGTCAATATGAATGTAAGGAATTGTTTGGGTCCGTGTGAAGGGTTTGATTTTTTACGAAAAGTGGTGGTGACCCTTTTAAAGTCTTGTAGATTGAATTGTTTGTGTATGAGTATTATCGGGGACAAGGTAAATCTTATTAATTGAATGTGAAGAATCTACCGAGTAAGCTTGTGTAACCTTAACTAAGCCGAAAAAATCACAAGTAAAGATATTAAAAAGCTTCTGACCTGAGACTTGGTAAATCATAAGAGACGATTAAAACCAAAAATTAATAGCACAAAATCTACAAATGAGAAAAAAACAATTAGTTTTCACGGTTGTTGATCTAGCTGAAATCGAACACAACTTACGTTTGACTATTACGATCTGCTAGACTTACTGTTGAGTTTGAAGGGACTATAAGTAATTAACTGTGACAGAATCGATCTTTCTCTGACTAGGAGATTACTAACTTAAACTAGCTCAACAATCGTAATAATTGTATAACGAAACAATTTAAATGTAATATGTTTCCTTATATAACAATATTGCAATGATTACGTATCCATAGATATTTAATTTAATTATATTTCAAATTATATTTCTTATTATGCTAATAATCATAGCAAGTGAATTATCTATTTGAGGATACCATTAAGGAGGAATCAATATATTAGCACAAACATTTACTAGAATGGAAAGAGTAGAAGCTCAGTCATCGTCATACAAATGTAACAGAGGTGAACTCAACCGTGGCAATATTGCAGGATCTAGTCAGCTACTGCCAGGAACCGAAGATGAACTATTGCAATTCCTCCCACCGAGTTTGGCACGGACCCATGACCATTTCCCTCCTATAATAGTGAACGCTATTTTTCAAAATGATTACGACATGGCTATTGAACTAAAAATTGACCTATATGATGTAAATATAACACATAGGAGAAAGTTGTGCAGGATTAGGAAGGTGTAACGTGTGACTTGGGGGTGGCAAGGAAGTATTCGCAAATACACTACAATGATGTAAAAAGTATTCATCAAGCGTTTTGCAACGAAAATGATCTTGTTAAGCAACCAATATCTCTTCTCTCAACAGCATCCAGCACAAATCGTCTCATTGAAAACATCACCATTTTCCGGGATCAGTACTGATATATGACGGTCATTTTCAACTCGTATCTCTATGCTGATGGAGGTGGAACATGGATATGAACTGCCATCTTGAACTATAAATTTGACCGAATTTGATATACAAGCCTGGACTTTGAAAGATTAAAGTCCCAACTGATGGCATTAAACTATTCCTTTCATACCTTTATACCGCGCAGCAACTTACACCCAAAAGTGATTTTAAATGAAATACTAGCTCAGTATTTTCCCCAATACGTTATTTTTGATCTACGAAGCCAAGGATTAAATGTAAGGAATATATTTCCAATGGTTAAATGGACAATTACTAGTCCCATTAATCTCCCAGTCTCAGTCGTTATTTTGGAAAATATAAGTGAAATATTTAAACTTAAATGGATCCTATACTGCTGCCAAGTACCTATTCAATAGGAAAAATTCGTGCCAAAATCAAAAATGACGCAATGCAAGAATTGCCTTGATTTTCACCATGTGGCTTCCGACTCTTTCAAAAAATCGAGATGCTCTAAGTGTGGAGAAGAACATCATTCCAGAAACTGTCCTTATATATTTGATGATACTTTCAAGCCTAAATGCGACAACTGTGGAGGTGAACACTTCACCAACTCAAAATTTTGCCCCGTCTATATTATGCAGGTTAAACTATATAGTTAAATATCTTCAAAGCACACAAGACTTTTTAAAAAGATTTATTTTGAATAACAAACATAAATGACATGGTAATATACAGATCTAATCTAGCATAGTGACGGGCTAATGAGATACAATAGACTGACGTCCTTCTCTGATTCTCACGGGGTTTAAATAAGAGTCAGCAAAGGGGTGATTCATAGTTCTTAGAATGTTAGCACGGGTGCACTATAACTCCCCGCAGCCTTAAGTTTTGAACTCTGGTCAAAACAAACATTTAATTTTTACATTTTAAAAACTTGATTTATACAATTTACTTAAAATTACTTTATGATCATCAATAGTAATAGGTGTTGTTGAAACCTTTACATTATTTAAAGGTAAATTTGAATTTTGGATCTTTTTACAATTTCTTTTATAAATAAAAATGTTAATTAGTACAATGATTAGAATAATACATAATACAAAAGAATAATGATAAATATTAGCGTTGTCTACAAAGGACAATATTTCTAATTCTGGTATAGTATAATTATTTGTTTCTAACATAGTTGTATTTAATATTACATTTTCATAAAATGGTTGTAAAATAGTGTTAAAATCATGAGTATAAATTTTATTAAATTCTGGAAAGCAATCCTCCTTACTAATATTAATTAATCCTACATTTGGTAAAAATACAGTGTTATTATGACAATCTGTTATTTTTTTAATATTTACAGTGATATATTGCTTAATATGATCTAAATATCTTATATTATTTTGATTACTTAATACTAGTTTACATTCTTTTAAATTTCCGTTATGTACAATAGATGAAACACATTTTGATTCTGTTTTATTAAGATTTATACAGTAATAATTGTCAATAAAAATACAACTTCCTTGATAGAGAGTGGCTCCTTTTTGTAAGTAAAGATCAGTTTTTAAATCAATTTCGTAAATTGTCTGGTTTATAATTCTTGGTACTGATATCACAAAATATCCTTTATAGGATTCATCATGAATTGGTAATTTGATAAAAGTATGGATTATATTGTGATGAGTTGAACAAAAGATTTTACTATTTGTCCATAGAATTTCAGTATTATCTGAGATTAGTTTTATGTTACTTGGTAGATTTTTTATTACATCAATCATTAAATTGGTGTGAACAATGCCAAGCTTACAAAATTCTAAAGATAAAGTTAAATCTTTAATTTTATTTAATAAATGCATGATGTGAATATATAAGTCATAAGCTTTTTCATTTTGTCCTAGCGATTCGAAATTTTGTCTATTAATTATGAAATTTTTATTAATTGTTTTGATTTCATTCTGGTAATCCTCAATCAGACGTTTATTAATATTGACAGAATTTTCGATGTTATGTTCAATCTTATAATTATTTTGTTCTACATTTGAAATTATTTTATCGTAGTATTCCTTGTCGTCATTATTCATATTACCTGTTATCCAACTAATAACATTACCTAGACCATTTATCAAGCCTCGTCTATGACGATTTTTAATATCTCTTTGTTGCATTAATTGAAATTGTTCAAAAACTTCGTTTGTTAAATCTTTTAGCAAATGATACATTTTATGTGATCTAAAGTTAGTAACATGATCTTCAATATTTATTATTTCTACTTCTAATAAACTTAAATTATAAAAATGATAAGTTTCATAATATTGATTAACTACTCTAATATTATTTACAGAATAATGGAGAATTCCTGGAGAGTTAGTGAGATCTACTACTTTTATCGTCAGAATCTTCTGAAGATGAAGTATCAGAATTATTGACATGTAGTGAATCTTCATCTGAAACAAAATGTTTCCTCTTTTTACGTTTGTTGGGTCTCCTAACGTTATCAACATGTGTTGTTAATTGCCTAGCGCCTTGGATTAACACATTTACTTTTCTGAATTTGTCTCTACTTTTAATCTTCGATTGAGTATCTTTGATAAATTCTTGATTTATTAATTCAGGTGGATCTTCCCGATTTTTATTTAATTTTTCTGTACGCTTTATCTTTTCTTCATTAATTTTTGTGTGAGCTAATTCATGCAAAAGTTGTAAATCTTTATGATACTTTTGTACGTATAGTTCTGTTATACTAATATTTTTGTTGTTGTTATTTTCTTTTATAAATCCGAAAGTGATTTCATTGGGTGTTAATTTTAGATTGTTATTTAAGGTATTATTGTACGCAATAATTGCAAGTTTTAATTTTTGTTCAAATGAATAAGATTTTCTCTCATGCGAGATAAGTCTTAGTAATTCGCTTAGTGTTAAATGAACTCTATTTAATAATCCCAAAGAATTTGAGTGATTAGTGGATGTATAATGTAATAAAATATCATTGTGGTCACAAAATTGTTTAACTAAATTGTTTTTCATTTCTGTGCCTTGATCTAATGAGATCTGTACTGGCGTAGGATAATGAGATAAATAATTTTGTAAACAATCACAAATATTGATTGCATTGTGTGTTGGAATAACTTGTGCGAACAATCTTTTTGAGAAAGTATCAACAGCAGTAAATATTATTTTCCTTTCATACTTCAAAATGTCAATCATTAATTCTCGAAAAGGTTTTTCTGGTGTTGGGGTTTGTTGAAATTTAGTTTTGATAGGTTTTCTATCATACTTTGATTTTTTACAAATTTCACATTTATTAATGTATTCTGTAATTTTGTCTTTCATATTGGGGAAATAAACTTGTTTTTTTAATTTTTCAAAAGTTTCTAATATTCCACGATGTTTAGTTTTTCCTAAATGATAGTTTTCAATAGTTTCGCGTTGTTCATTTACATTTTCTACGTCATTGATAAAGTTAAAATAACGTTTTATTCTTACAGAAGGGAATTCGTTTTCTATTATATTTTGAATCTCTTTAAAGTATTCATCGTAAGTTTTTTCTAAAGTTTTTATGTTCGGTGAACAGAAAATTCCGTAAGTCTTGTCCGGTTCTACGATCTGGTAGAGTAGAGTTTGCAAGTCATCTTTCCTGTTAATGATGAGTTCGTATCTTCTCTTGTTTCCAAATGGCTTAGAGAACTTCATGTCTTCTTTGTTTCCTCTAATGATAATAATTTGATTTTTTTCTACATTTATACATTTATCTGGTTCACATATCCAAGTTTGTTCATTGCTGGATTCTTGTGAATGAATAGTTTCTAGATCTGATTGATTTTCTGCATTTTCCGCTGTAGATGGAATATTTATTAATTCCTCCATAATTGCTTCATATTCTGTTGTTTTTTCAGCAGCTTCTTCTTGATTTTGTAATATGTCATCAATAAATACATCAATATCAATATTTACATCATCAATATCCATATCCTCTGGTTCCGTGTGGTTTACTTCATTTATATTTCTTGATAAAGCATCTGCTACATAATTTGTTTTACCATTAACATGTTTTATGTCAAATTCGAACTCCTGCAACTTCCAAATCCATTTCATGATTCGGGCGTTACCGTTCTTCATAGAAAATATCCAAGTTAGTGGTTTATGATCGGTTTGAAGTAAAAATTTAGTTCCGTATAAGTAAGGCTTAAAGTGTTGAGTCGCCCATACAACTGCTAATAATTCTTTTTCGATAGTGCTATAATTATTTTCCGCATTTTGTAGTACTCGTGAAGCGAATGCTACAGGATGTTCAATATCATCATCGTCTTTTTGGGACAATACTGCTCCAATTGCTTTATTACTAGCATCTGTAGTTAATATGAATGATTTATTCCAATCGGGGTATTTTAAAATTGGTGCATTTGCCATTAAATCTATTAATGTCTTACAAGCCCTTTTTATCTCTTCGGTTTTATAAATTTTTGTTTTAATCGAATCTGAAATAGGTTTAGTTATTTTTGCATATCCTTTAATGAATTTCCTATAGTATCCTGTCATACCTAAGAACTGTCTTGTCGACTTTTCGTCATGAGGTACTGGAAAGTTTACTATAGTTTCTATCTTTTTCGGATCTGTTTTTAAACCTTCTTCAGTTACAATATAGCCGAGAAATTTTAATTCTTTTTTGAAAAATTCAGTTTTATCTAATTGAATTGATAACTGATGTTCTTTTAATGCTTTGAAAACTTTTTCCAAATCTCTTAAATGTTCGTTTTCATTTTTTGAATAAATAATAATATCGTCAACGTAAACCATTGCATTAGGAATATTTGATATCATCATTGTCATTGCTCTCTGAAAAGTCGGCGGTCCATTACTTATTCCGAATGGCATTCGAACAAATTCGTAATGACCATTTTCAGTAGAGAATGCTGTTTTTGGAATAGATTCTTCATCCATTTCTATTTGATGAAATCCCGATGTTAAATCAATAGTCGAAAATATTTTTGCACCTCTTAATCGATTCAGCAAATCTTCGATATTGGGTAACGGGAATTTATCTTTTATGGTAGCCTGATTTAATTTTCTATAATCGATTACCATGCGAACTTTTTTTATACCCGATGCGTCCATTTTTTTTGGAACAATCCACAAAGGGGAATTATACGGCGACTTACTTGGTCTAATTATTCCGTTTTTTAATAATTTTCCAACTTCTTCGTTAATTTGTTCTTTAAATTGTTCCGGATATCTATAATTTCGTGTATAAATCGGATTTTCATTCGTAGTTATTATTCTATGTTTTAATAATTTAGTCGGTTTTAATTTTTCATTTTCTGTTTTTAATATTTCACCGTTTTCACTTAATATTTTTGTGAGTTTTTCCGTTATCTCCGAATTTATGTGTTCGTGTCTTATAACATTTTTAATTTCATTAGTATCTTCGATATGAAACATTTCGTCTCTTTCAAGTTTGTATTTTATTCCCATTATTTTTATTTCCATGTCTTCTAAATTTATATTAGTTTTTAACATTTTCATTGTTTCGTACCCAAGTAAAATATCAAACCGTGAACTAATAGGATAAACTAAGAACTTTACTTCTTGATTAATTCCTATCAGATTTTGCAGGTTGAGGTTTACACTTTGTGTTCCTTCTGCTCGTCCTGTAGGGGTTTTTATCGCGAAGTTTTCTATGTTTATTTTAGCATCTTTCGGAATTGCTTGGGGACAAATATAATTTTTTGTTGCTCCTGTGTCAATTAACCATTTATTATTTTCTTTATCCAAGAGCTGTGGTAAATTATTTAAAAAATTAACTTCGTCACTTATTTTAATTACATTCGATCCGGTGGTTCTCCTTTGTTCGGACCTTGGTCTAAAAAATTATCTTTATTAGTTTCAAGTTGTTTTACTCTTTCAGTTAATATTCTAATTTGTTCATCTCTCTCATCCTCGGCGTAATGTACGCGATTAGAAACAGTTCTCATCGAAACCGTATTTGAATCATTTTGTTGTGGTGGATCTACTTTTTGTTGATTATTTCTCCAATTTCCGGATGGAGGTTTATTAAAGAATCTATGTTGAGATTTTGGATCCCATGATTGATTATGAATAGGTTTTTGATAATTTTGTTGATTATTTGGGTAATTGTGATAATTTGGTTGTGCATTTTGATAACTTTTATAATTTTGGTTTTGTTGATGTTGATAATCTTGTTTTTGTTCATGAGGTTGTTTTTGAAATTGTTTTTCATATTTATGTTTGTAATTTGGATCGAAATTTTTGCCTTTATAATTCGATTGGTGTGGTTGGTGGTGTTTGTCTTTTCGACTACCCGGACCGTACACCCGATGCACAATGTGCGCAGCGTTATTTCTTAAGATTTCGTCAATATCTTCGATTGTCTCGAATTTAATATGATAAATAAAATCAGTAAGCGAGGGATGTAAATTATGAACGGTGTGATGTGATATCTGTTTGTCGTATCTTTCCATTTCCGACTGTTTATTCACTATTTCCGAGTCGGCATACACGCGAGCATATAAATCGCATCTTTTCTTACCTAATCTTTCTAAGTAATCATGTGGGTTTTCGTTATGGTACGATTTAGTATTGAGTATTTCTGATATTAATTGCTCTCTCGTTCGCGTATCTTGATATTTACGTTTAAGGAAAGTTAAAATTTCTGTCACACTAGTGAATTCCTTATCATAGGTTGCAATTTTTGCTTTTCCTTTTAGCTTAGTTAATAAAGTTAATACTAATTTTGAATGGTTTATATCTTTATATTGGTTATTATCTTTACAATATAAGTCATACACAAATTTTGTATTTCTAATAAAATCTACTAATTGTAAAGGATCACCATCATATTCCGGAATTAATTTAAAATCATGATCTTTTATTTCCATAGCCATCTCTGAATTTGTATTTTCTAATAGTAATTGATCAATATTATCTAGATTAAAAGTTGTATATACTTGTCTTAATTGGTTTAATCTATCCTGTAAATTTGACATACAATAAACTTATAATTACTTATAATTACCATCAAGTATGTTGTCTTCAGTGGAAAAATCTTCTTCCTTGGTGCTGCGAAGTCTCAACAAATAGTTTTGAAACTCGGGTGATAAGATTTGAAAATCTTCAGAAAGTTGAAAGATACCTCTGTAGTCGTGGAGAATGCTTGCTATACTTGTATACGCAGTGGCAATCTTCCTCAAGACGGAGAGAAGTAGTTATGCTGCTTGATTTCGGTATTACACACGATTCTAAGCTCCGCAAAGTTACTTTAAATACCTTCAAAATTCCTCCCAAGTCCCACGTTCGGGCGCCAGTTAAATATCTTCAAAGCACACAAGACTTTTTAAAAAGATTTATTTTGAATAACAAACATAAATGACATGGTAATATACAGATCTAATCTAGCATAGTGACGGGCTAATGAGATACAATAGACTGACCTCCTTCTCTGATTCTCACGGGGTTTAAATAAGAGTCAGCAAAGGGGTGATTCATAGTTCTTAGAATGTTAGCACGGGTGCACTATAACTATATAATAAACCTTTAGGATCAAAAACGAGACAATCACAATACATTCAGGGACGGGAAAAGAGATTTTCCTGCTTTTCCACTACACTAGTATAAATTTATAAGAAAAATTAATTGAAAATCATAAAAAAAAAAAATATAAAAACAAAAGAAAAACAAAAAAGAAAAGAAAAGAAAAAGAGAAAAAGAAAAAAGAAAAATTGAAAATAAAATAAAAAAAATTAATAAGAAAATAATAAAAAAAAATTATCAAAAAAAAAAGTGGTTTTATAGGGCTTAACTCTGTTAGGCGAAGTTCCACTATAAAAAAACATAAAGAAACCACAGGCAGGACCTCCTGGGTGGGTTGGAACTCTGCCTTAACAGAAATTGAGTCGTTTGATTATTGATAGACAACACTAATATAACTATAGCTGAGCTCCATAAAACTCGGTTGTAATTAATTATTTATTTTTTCATGATAATGAAAAAAAAAGTTTTTTTCCTGTTTGAATATGTTTTTTCAGTACAAAAAATCACTAACTGTTCCGGTGTCATCAAAGGAAAGATATGTTGTTAGATGTGATATGGGTGACTTGGGCCCTCATTATTTCTTCAATATTTTCATTAATATGTGTAGCAAGTTTGACGTAAATTGCTGCATCAAGAGTTCTGCTGCAACATGTACACTCACTTATATCCAGTTGATTCGTACACGTATTTGAGCTCACCATTCCAACATGTGTAGAGTACTAGATATCTGTGTATTACCAAGGTTCGGCTCCCTTCAATAACCTCTTGGCACTGCTCCTTTACGTGGCATATAGCTTGTTAATTTCCTTTTTTTTTTTTTTTAATAGTAGCTGTAGAGATTTAATTTAGTAATAATTTTTAGCCTAATCAATCTTTGTGTACACTTAACCACTTCTGATTTATTCTAAAATAGGCGATCTTCTCCTTCCCCCACATGAAAGAAATCTCTCATCATTTATGTTTGGTACGTAATTTAACAATTAAAACTTATTCTTTATATGAACAAAACAATAAACAAGTTTAATAGTAATGTAGTAATCGTCATTCATCTGAGATTCAGTAGTGAATATATACTTACATGTAAAATGATAGATAAAAGTAATAAAATAGAATAATGAAGGTATAGTCAATATGGAATCAAACAGTTACCAATTTCGGGTGAAAACCTTCTGATTTCCGATTAATCCAACCTTTTAGCCGTACCGACCTACACCTAGTCCTAATGAATTCTGATTAGAAAGGTTCTACTACATCAAAAAAACACTAGAGTTATACAAGATTAATTTTAACTAGTATCTAACATAAACATGCCATAAGCTTTAAAAAAAAAATAATAAAAAAGATAAAACGGTACCTACTTTACATCATGTAGTGGTGATGAATTTTCCAATTATTAGTATAGGCTTAATGTGCTTATGTAATCCATATTTTATCTCACTTATAGTTAATTTGTTAAAAAAATATATATTTTTGTTAACATCACTCATTTCATTGCTTTATTACTTCTGGTTTCAATCTGTATTATTTAAAACCAAAAAATGGCCCAAGTAACATACAGGGGTACATAGTATCCCCTGTCTGGCGTTGAAAGGTGGTTTTATTTTTATTTATTATATTTTTCTATTGTAATAAATATTTACAAATGAGCCGAGAAATGTGTATTTTCATACTTTGTGTATACTTAACCACTTTTGATCTATTCTGAAATAGGCGATCTTTGCCTTTCCCCCATGACGGGAATCTCCCAAGAGTAAATATTTTTACGATCCATTGAAATAATATAATATAATATATTTATAAATTATATCATATCAAAATAAAGTACTTTGCATTATTATTATTACATACTGTCATTAATACCGTGTTCGCAACTTTATCTCAACCAGTTTTAGTGGAATGGTTATTTTCTATTATCCGTAGATGCTAAAACTAAAATCTCAGGAAGGGTCATTGATAAATAACTTGATAAGTAACGAATACTTATTACATAACATATTACTGATCATAGAATTACATAGGAATACCTATTTTCCAATTACAATAAGTGTGGTATCAAATTATGGAACATGACATATTTTTCAACAAATTGTTGTCAGAGCAAAAAATAAACCCGAAATTGCGTGATGCACCTTAGTTAACTTATTTCATTAGGAAGCTCATTCCTCGGACCTCTCACCAACGGCACACATCTGTATCTTTATCCTCCTTTTCCAATCCCTCCACCTGTAGAATTGTTGTATTCTCTTGTATTATTGTTTTGTTCATATAATGAGTAAGTTTTAATTGTTAAATTATGTACCAAACATAAATAATGAGAGATTTTTTTTCATGTGGGAGAAGGAAAAGATCGCCTATTTAAGAATAAGTCAGAAGTGGTTAAGTGTACACAAAGCTTGATTAGGCTAAAAATGAATGCTAAATTAAATCTCTACAACTACTATTTAAAAAAAAAAAAGGAAATTAACAATCTATGCCTCGTAAATTTGTAATTGTGTAAACTACGTTGTCATTGTGAAAGGTTTTTACTAATGAAATGTTTTTAAGGCTTTAATGTTGTGAGATCGTTAATTGGAGATTAATCGTTGACGCGTGTACACGATGTGCAAGAATATGGGTATTTCAATCCAAAGTGTGCTTGAAGTTCAAAATAATAACTACTCAAAGTGAAAGAATAGCACGTGACTGGGACTTCAGCTTCTGGAAAACAAATGTCATTAATATTAAATATATATGTAAGGCAATTATTGAATGTGGGGTGAATAAACTGAAATAAGTTTCTCTATAAACAAAGCAAGCAATTTTATTCGCTATATTTTATATTATAACAATTATTCATATTATTTACACAATCTTACCTGTAAACAAAGAAAGGATAATTACACTTTATAATTACCACTGCTCTAGTCAACCTGTAATTACAACTTATTACTAATTAATTTAACGAATTAATTACTAATCCCCTAGCACAGTCATTACACTGCGCCAGACATCCCTATAATCCTCCTCCTCGAAGACTAAAACGGCAGTGGCCTCGTGACCTGCTATTGATGTGTAACAGTGGGAATCCTGTCAATGGCGAGTTTCTCAAATGACCTGAACGTATGTGGCTCTCGCACTCTTCGCCAGCCTCCACTGGCTCGTATCCGGTGACGTGGCTAACGGAGGAGCGTGGGGGACCCAAGACTCCGCTTCCTCTTTCACATGCGACGGAGGTGACAACCATGTGGATTTGGGAGGTCTCTAGGCTGTTTGTAAATACTGTATGGATGAGCGAGTGAACGAAAATTGTAAATATGGTATGAATGAGAACATTTATCACAAGTACTTATTGCCAAATAAGGCAGATTGTAATTTTATCATAATAAAGAAGTTTCTATATATATTATTGTTAGGAATTTGTGCTTTATTCTCGGCAATTTATGGGAATTACAAGTACAGGTCATACTCCAGGATGGCAATACATAGGTTAACAGAGGTCTGATAAGCATTGATTGATATTTTGACGGTAACTTAGAAGTTCAGTAAGGTGTTTGAATTAAACATAATTTATTGTTTTTTTCTATCTTTGTTTTTCCGTTCCGTAGTATGCCGTATATGAGTAAGTTCCTTAATCAGGAAAATGGTTGCATGGATGAGTATGGTGGTCAGGAGTTGAATAGAATTCATCCGAGCGACGCCACAGTGCCGTTGCACCATGGAGAATGGATTGTCGGCATGGGAGTAGGTTCTATTGAGGATCGGATCGGGTCAGGGGACTAATACCGAAACTAATGTGACAACTGCCCATGATCTACTGATAACAGCAATGTTTGGAATTTCAAATCACGCTAGGGGTTTCAAATTGCGGTCTCATTAGTGGGTCCCTTTTTACTATGGCCGCTAGAATAGGTTTCAATATTCATGTGCATTTTAATGGGCCAATAGATCACCGCTGGGTATGCGGCCCTGGTTGGAGCCCCCTCCCCCTATAGACGGCGGAAAATATACAATGTTGCAAGAGTCAGAAAAGTGCAGGTCTACCCTGGACGGATTGGAGGGGGGGGGGGTGTGTTCAGGCATTGACCAAAATGCCTTCCACTCTGCAAAGACTGTTTCGGCTAATCAACTAGTTTTTTCTTGACTTTTTTTTTCTATGACGGTACAACGATTATACTTCCAAAAGTAGACCTAGTTAGTCGAAGATTTTCTTCCCCCTCCCAGAAACTGTTAATCCTCCCCAGAGTACTTCTCCCACTAACAGTACTCGTCAGTTCACACAGGCAACGGGGGATCGAAATAGATATATTTCTGCAGATCATTGTCACTCAAGGTAAGAAGAATACTTGAAACACTTTATTAATCATACAACTCATAATAATGGCACAGTTTACAGTAAAGACATAAAAAAAATGTTTTTCCCTGACTATTCATTGAAAAGTTCGGGCATTTGCCAAGTACTGCAATTTATGTAAGTGGTTATTTTATTTTGTACGTATTAATTTTATTTTAGTTTGAGTCTAGTGTAGTAACAATAATCTAATAAAACGTGTAGTGCATAGGGTTTTAACTAGGAAGAATATACAAAAATATATTACTTTTATCCGTTATGTCCAACTAGAAATTTTTTTTTTTTTGTTTCGGTTTTCCTACATATAAATAAGTGGATATTTCAGTTTTAAGCAGTAAATGTATTTTAGTTTCTGTTTAAAGGCGCTCTCGCGTCTAGTAATTGTATGTAATGAGCCCTTTTTCGTAAGATAAAGTAAAGAAATTCTCTATCTTACTTTTTTTTTAAACTTAATCCTGTATTGTACTTCTTTTTCGTATTTGTAAACATATTCTTGAAAGACACTTTATTTTCTTTACCTACTCTTTGTTTCTTTGAGTCTGTAACTTGTTTGTTATTCTTAGGGGACATCATTTTTCCAATTGTGAATGCCACCACAAGGTTTATTATTCACAGCGTTATCGTTGGTAAAATTCCGAAAATTTAACTTTTTCAAAATTGATACAGGGCTCAACAAGTATATTTTGTAAGCAAACACCATACTGAACTTGTCTTGGAAAATGTCATTTAAGCAGTGACGTACCTAAAGCTTTTTCCACCTAAATAAAAATCAAGAAGTGTTATTAACAATTACTAGAGTTGAAAAAATAAAATTAATTCTTTTGTTCAAACAGATTATACACATTATAAAATTTAAGCATTTTCATTTTTCTGGGTCTTTTATTAGTTGTTTTTCTATTTAATGTTTCGGGAGATCTCAAGATCACCATGCGACGGATCATTATGTGGTCATTGCCAATTCCAAGAGTTCACTGAAATCGTGAAAATGTGAACGTCAAGTTGGGCCACAAGGAACCGGAAGCATTTTGTTAAGTTGCATCATACTAGTTAGAACAAGTTCCACCACAAAATTTACGCCCCCCCCCTCCCCTTCCAGGGCAGACAACAACCCCCCCTCCCTAGAGGTACGTTACTGATTCTTTGTAAATAACAAGCTGAAGATATATTTATTTACTTTTCTTCCTTGGGGAGAACGTCATGGATGATCTGTCTTGTCCTGTACAGCGGAAAACTGGTGACATTAACTGAGGTGTGTGAAATGGGAGTGCAGGGACAAGGGACTATTGGATCGGCCGAACTTACCTCGCCGTGGATCCGAGGAAGCAACTTCAAAAATGAACCGCAGTAGCGGGGGCGGAAAGAACTAAATCATACAATGAATCAACTTAACGGATTTATGCTTCTCGAGTTCCTGCCTCACAATTAGAGAATTGAAATGCCATCCGCAGAACGGGTACTTAGTGTGTATAAAGAGGGGTGGGGGTAAATGTAAATTCTGCTGCTCGGGGGAGGGTTCTAAGTGGGTGGTTTCCTGGAAGGAAGGAATAAATAGGGGAAGAGGGCCGCTGATCCGCGCCTTGCTCTAAGTGCAGCCTCGTCTCTCTTTGTCCTGGCCGGATTTGTGGGCCGCAGGAAGTCTACCCGTGGATTTATCTTCCTACAGTTTCTTTCCTTGCAACAATTACCTCACAATCCAACTTTCTCATAATTAGCCTCGCTCAGGCGGAGCAACTTCAGCCCATAGCGCTAGTAATTGTCATTGTTCCGTCCTTGAATAATGATTTGACAGATTCGGGGGGCAGCGAAGAGAATATGCTAATAGGATGCTGCAATATTCTAGTGATTCCGTTTCTTAAATATTTTATGATTTATTTATTTTATTTCAGGTGTCAGGAATAGAAAACATGGGTAGTTTTGAAATAATTTGTTTCATTCTAAATTACATAGAATTCAATATTCCGTGATGATTTTTATTTTGGCTAATAATACAGAACATTGTACAATGGTTTGAATATGAAAAATAAACTTTATTCTTGTACCAAAGTCCCCAACAAATAACAACAATGATTACAAGTAGATGAGCAGAGTCTGGATGTAGGCTATAAAATCTAACTTGGTACAACTTACTAGAGAGAAAAAGGAAATGGAAAAATGGATTGGCAACAATAGTTATGTGTTGAACTCCATTGGTTCACGGGACGAACAAGAAAGGAGCGATCCAGATTATAATTCATAAGAGCTATTAACGATCATTCAAAACTTAACCGCTTCATTATCGCTTAATCGCTCTTATTTGATCATTAAAAATTTATTTTAAAATATTACTATGTTTCACTTAAAAAAATTCATTTTATTTTTCTAGCCATTTCAATCACTGAAAACATCCCTTAGCACAGTCATTACACTGCACCACACATCCCTATGATTCTCCTCGGTGACCTGTCATATACACGCGACAGTGAGAGTCCTGGCAATGCCCAGTTCCTCCAATCATGTTCTGAGTGTTTGTGGTTCTTACACTCCTGGTCAGTGTCCGTGTCTGGTGATGTAGTTGGTGGAGGAACGTGTGGGTCGCCCAAGCCTCCGGTTCCTCCTTCGCATTCGAGGGTGGTGACAATCATTAGGGTTGGGTGGTCCCGGGGCTGTATATTTGTATGCAACGTCCGTCAACAAGTCCGTTTATCACAATTAAATTGTTCCCAATAGGGTAGATTGTATTTTTTTGAATAAACATATGTTCTAATGATAAAACCGATTCTGATTAACAACAATTTTATTATGATAAAATTACAATCTGCCTCATTCGGCTATAAGTAATTGTGATAAATGATCTCATTTATACCAATTTACAATTTTCATTCACTCGCTCATTCGTACTGTATATACAAACCGCCCAGAGACCCCCCCCAAGTCCACATGGTTGTCACCTCCCTTGCGTGCGAAGGAGGAAGTGGAGTCTTAGGAAGTCCCCCACGCTCCTTTTTCAGCCGCGTCACTGAATAAGAGCCCGCGGAGGCTGACCAATAAAATAAAGCAATAAAACTAAATAGTAATCATCATGTTTCGAGGGGCTGAGGAATATACCTTTCAAATTGCTGATCGATTGGCAGGCCAATAGACGTTCGATGAACCCTGTACTTGAACGGGAATTAGAGTCTCAATCTTCAGGCTCAACGGCAGGGCGATGATTTCAAAATCTAGGAGTCGTTGAATATCAGAATTCTTTTGCCTATTTTCGTGGAATATAAAATTTTTATCAAACGATTTTTGGGTTGGGATCGGAACGAGTTCCAAAAACATAGGGTTGTTGCGGTGACATTGGGACAGAAGACCAAGAGGGAGGTAATAAGGGAGAAGGCGCTGCGGTCTGGGAAGGGGATTAGGTGGAGAACAGCAGGTGTCTAAACAAGCAGGCCTTGTTGACTTTGCGGTAGGGATAAAGTATTCTAATTACCTAAGACCTTTGCACATTGTCTTAGGCTTGATTGATGTTGCTAAGGCATTAGGTGGGGAGCCATCAGCTATCAAAATATACCATCCTAATCCAACCGCTTCTCTCTCGCCTTGACGCCCGCTCGAACCGAATACCGGCTTTTGATACACCATAGCCCACATACTAGCTAGTACACAATCCGAACGTTAAATTGTACTTGCTAAATGTATAATTTGGTTCACTTTTTTTTTCTTATAATAAATCTTTCGAAGCAAAGTACATTCTGCCCATGAAGGGCTATAGATAATATAATACTAATGGAAAAATATCGCATTTATACCATAGTTACAAATTTACTCTTTCATTCAAACTGTATTTACAGTTGGCTTAAGTATAACTTTGTAGATTAGTAATTTAGTTTCTAACTATATATTGTAATTCCATTTCCAAAATAATTATGGGTTATATACTCTTAAACACAATATAAGCTCATTCATTCATTCAAGTTCAGCCTCTCATATAGTATAATTTTTTTTTATACTTTGAGAAATACCTTTAAAAAAAAAATAAAGATTATCAACCAATCCGAAAGGAAATCGCTGGATATCTTTTCAGACCTTTACCGTGAGCTAACCTTATGAAATCATTTTTTTTTTAATTTAAAACCTCAACATGCTTGCTGCAAGGTTAAAAATAGTAAACACGGTATATTCAACATCGCGAATAACCCAGCCCCCCCCCCTTGTCATCTAATCAGAGGTTTAGATATTTATGGTTCAACAAATATATTAATATGAATGGAGATGAATTCCTCCACTAGGAAAAAACACACGTTGACAATATGAGGTTTTATATGGACATGAACTGGAAGATTGCCGATGGTAAATGTTGACACTGGCTATGTTGTGTTCCAAGTCAATTAACATTTGAAGATTAGACACTGACACTAGCAATGAATCGATCGAACGCGGTAAGGATCGTGAAAAACATACGACGCACATTCCATAGATCAATTAATTTTTTACTATTCCCATGGATTCTTTCGTAACTTCCCTCCACTCTTATTAACCCCCCTCTAATAAATGAAATCCCTAGAAGTGTTTTTAGTTAGCGGAAATCAGTAGAAAAGAAAAGTAGGAACGATTAAGACGTACAGATCATGGAGCAACAATCTCAACTTGGAACTGTTAGTTGATGTCTAATGACAGTCATCATTAAGACTGTCCCAGGTATTAAGTCACCTGTTGAAGGCACATCCAGGAAGATAGTGTAAAGGTAGTATTGTCCATTTTAAATGTCCTCAATTTTCATGTTTTCATCTCATTTCTCAACCTGCCTCTGTCTATCCTTCGCAGTCAGCTTTCCTGTTGTGTAATATGTGCTATGGGACTACGGTGGTTGGATAGGTTACTATGGAATTTTATTAACTTAGAAGGGATGAGTTCAAGAATGTAGGGTATATTAAGATCATTATGAAGGGTTCAGTTTCTGATATAATAAGGGAACTCGTTCCAATCCCAAAAATTCACAATCGTTTGATAAAAATTTTACATTCCACGAAAATGGGTAAAATAATTCTGATATTCAACGACTCCTAGATTTTGAAATCATTGGCCTGCCGTTGAGCCTGAAGATTGAGACTCTAATTCCCGTTCAAGTACAGGGTTCATCTAACGTCTATTGGCCTGCCAATCGATCAGAAATTTGAAAGGTATATTCCTCAGCCCCTCGAAACATGATGATTACTATTTAGTTTTATTATTTCAAAATATTTTTATTCAAAAAAATACAATCTACCCTATTGGGAACAATTTAGTTGTGATAAACGGACTTGTTGACGGGCGTTGCATACAAATATACAGCCCCGGGACCACCCAACCCTAATGATTGTCACCACCCTCGAATGCGAAGGAGGAACCGGAGGCTTGGGTGAACCCACATGCTCCTCCACCAACTACATCACCAGACACGGACACTGGCCAAGAGCGTGAGAACCACAGACACGCAGGACATGATTGGAAGAACTGGGCATTGCCAGGACTCTCACTGTCATGTATATATGACAGGTCACCGAGGAGGATTATAGGGATGTGTGGTGCAGTGTAATGACTGTGCTAAGGGATTAGGATGGTTGGATAGGTTTCGATGGAATTTCATGAACTTGGAAGGGATGAGTTCAAGAATGTAGGGTATATTAAGATTATTATAAATGGTTTAGTTTCTGATGTAATAAGGGGCATTGGCTATTGCTCTCAGGACGTTTGATTGAATGGATTGGATACGCATGGGTCACACTCCATGGCTGAATACACATCAAATAAGGTACATAATAGGGTAATTCCTCAGCCACACATGTTGTAACTATGAATTCAAATGTACATAAAGAAGATGTTTTCAGTGATTGAAATGGCTTAAAAAATAAAATGAATTCTTTTTAGTGAAACATGTGAGTTGTTTTGAAGTCTTATATTTTTTTTAGTTTTATTAGTTGGCACACAGTACCATGGAATATTCCCTAACCGGTAATTAAAAAAAAAAATGCAGATCGCGGAGAGAAACGCCTGCTGTGCCAAAAATTTATGGTAGTTAAGTCGTGCACACATATATCTGGTATATGTTTCGAACACTGACTGCACCGTGCACTTTTGGTATACACTAAGGTAGTGTACATACAAGCTCTGGTGCAGTCAACGAGCAAGCCGTACAATGCTACACTAGAGCATTCTACTGCTTTGCATCGTCGATGTTCGTACGTTTACTTGACTTGTCCTTTACCTATTTTACATTAATTTGAATCCGGGTATATATAGTTCGCTTTGTCCACATTACTGCAGTCCGAGAAGTCCTAGCTTCATCTCAGTACCCACGCGCAATTATCTGATACCAACCCTTGAAACCAATCCCAACACACAATCATAAAGTGTCTCTATCATTCACATCCATTAATAACCCAATCAACAACCTTTAAATTATCAATAAGAATTAAAAACTATTCCACACATCTTAGTAGCCGACACTAGCGCTTTTAGCGGGTGACCACACAAACTGCTGATTTCAAAAACAGTTAGAGGCTTCAGATTGACATAACGGTTATTTAGACCAGTCAAATAAGGATTCAACCTCGCTTTGAAAGATTTAATGCTGATAATTTTTATGAACCTTTATATTTAATTTCTAAATGTTGGCTAAAAAGTATAATAAAATCTCGTGTCTGTGGCTTAAGAAAATTCGAAGTTCATAAAAGTGACGAAATCGGTTTTTGTAAATATCCCGTTTTTATTAAATCTCGTTAAAAAAAATCGAATGAAATTGTCTACAAGTTCGGTCCTATTTTTTTTTTTTTGTATTATCAAGCGTTCTCTAGATAGGCAGCGAGCATCCGCGTGCATGATAACAATATGTGAAATGCGGGGCCAGATGCATAGGACTCATTAAAATGTTAATTATTAATAATATTATATAATATTTAATAATAATAAGGGTTATTAATATTTGCTTTGATACGAAATTTCAACAGGAGAACGCTTGATCTTACAAAAAACAATGAATAGGCCTAAACCTATAAACGATTTCATTTTCTACAAGTTTTATGCTCACCTTTAGCGATGTAGGACACATAGGAAACAAGATATTTACAAAAAACCGATTTACAGAATCCTCCAATCCTCCCTTTTATGTCAACGTACTTTTCACGCTGATTTGAACATCCCTTTCATTTAAGACCTAAGCACCTCCTAAGAACTTCCTCCCCCCCCCCTTTCCCGGGCTATCCTAATCCATATGCTAATGATCTAGACTCCAACATCGTCCCCGGTGAGCCAGAGGGACGCCTAAGGTGAAGATGGCCTTGAGGACTCCTCCAAAACCATTTAGCATTTTGTTTTTTGTTAGCTCTGTGAAGCGGTTTGTAGTTAAAGAACCTTTTTCCTCGAAAGTAATAAATCGTTAAGAAACAGAAGTCATAGGCACTACTTGCACTATTTTCTCTATTGATTACATGTAAAATTTTTAGTAAAAATTTCAAACAAATAGAATTTACACGAAGTTCAATTAACCTATATTAGTAATTGAAACTTCTTTATTATGCTAAAATTACAATCTGCCTTATTAGGCAATAACTAATTGTGATAAATGTTCTCATTCATACAGTATTTACAAACAGCCCAGAGGCCTCCCAAATCCACATGGTTGTTACCTCCCTCGCATGGGAAGGGGGAAGCGGAGTCTTGGTTAACCTATATTAATATGTTTAAATGTTTGATAATTTACTTGTACTATTTCACTATCCGTAGGGGACTCTGGTGCTAGAATAAAGTATTCATTGTCAAAGTACTGTACAAAGATGTTAGTAAGAAACATATGACGTGATATCGGAGCATGAGGCGGAAGTGTCCGGCAGGGGTTGAGAGCGTACTTACGGACATCGGGCCGTTATCCTCTAGGGGTACGCCGGTGTACACTGCCTGTCCTATCTCCTTCCTCCGAGAACGACACAAGTACGTGACTCCTCCAGCCTCCCTTGTGCACTGAAGAACATGCTCAGATAAGTAAAATTAAACCATGGTTTCAGTTTACAGTTCATATATCCTGAGATCGTGCAGACATCTTTACTCCCCTTTGTCCCTGACAACATCGCCCCTTGCTTATATACCATTCTTCCTATTTAGGATCAGAAATGTTTAACCTAAGCCTTTAAAGGAACGAATTCTCAATTTACATCTAGCTTGAGATCTAGATCTTCCAAACTCGGAACTCGCAACAACGAGTATTGACATTCCGATAACCTGAAGAAAACTTACAAATGCACAATTCTGAAATAACCGTTACTTCAGAAATTCCTTGTCGATAACGAGGCATTCCAAGATTAAGGTGAATTAATGTGTAACCAATCACAGACTTTTTAATAAAACATTTTTCTGCCTTAATTATTTAATTGAATAAATTACCTTTTTTTTTTATTAATTTTAAACAGCTTTATTGTAATAAAATTACAATGTGCCTTATTGGGCAATAAGTAATTGTGATAAATGATCTCACTTTTTACTAATAAGGAACACGTCTATTTTTTCAGTTTTTTTAAGGCCAGATTAAGCTTTAACATGGTAGGCATCATAGTTTTTACCCACCTCCTCCGAGTAGTCCATGTATCCTTAAAATGACAATCCCCGTCCTTCCTACCAGACAGGTAGCTCTGGGGTCCCTCGGCCCGAAACTCGTTTACAAGTATTTTTTCAAGGTTTTTAAATCATTTTTAAAAGTGAAAATAATTGAAAAACCGGAGCAGTAAATCCTAAATGAAAACAAACGAAAAAAGAGTGAAAGTTTAGAGACAAATTTCCTGCGTTTCAAATTCTAGAAAATAATACGCATATTGAACCATTATGGATATTGATTAGCAGCGATATGCCTTTTGATTAAACATTTTACTCCATACTTCACCTTTTTTTAATTTAACAAAAAATCTAACGAGCAAATTTCGAGATGTTGTAGACTATTCCTTTGATTAAATGTTATTTAAGACGCATCGTAGCACAAATAAGGCAACAACGGAAATACAAAAGATTATACATAAACATGTTTATGATGAGTTTAGCAGGACATATGTACGTATATCCGTAAATACGGTTTCCTTTATCCGTATATATGTAAGGTTATATAAATTATATACATTTTTTTTATAAAATTTTATTTCATGTTATACATAATCATTATTTAATGTGTGGATTGGGATTAGATACACTAATCAAAATGTTTTCTATCCTTTATTGTGATAAAATTACAATCTGCCTTATGAGGCAATAAGTAATTAAGATAAATGCTCTCATTCATACCATATTTACAATTCATCATTCACTCGCTCATTCAATCAATATTTACAGACAGCCGAGAGGCCTCCCAAATCCACATGTTTGTCACCTCCCTCGCATACGAAAGAGGAAGCGGAGTCTTGGGAATTCCCCCACGCTCCTCCGTCAACCGCGTCACCGTTACGAGCCAATGGAGACTGACGAAGATCGCGAGAGCCACAGACGCTCAAGACATGATTGGAGAAACTGGCCATTGCCAGGACTCCCACTGTTAGGCATTTGTAGCAGGTCACGAGGCCACTGCCGTTTCGGTCTCCGAGGAGGATTGTAGGGATGAGTGGTGCAGTGCAAATGATTAAAATTGAGAATCAAAACGTTAAGGATCAATCTTTTTCATGATCTATTCACATGATTCGTGTTAAAAAATCACACTGATTTAAATTTTAATAATTTCTATTACTAAATTAAAGTATTTTATTTAGAAATATTTAAAGAGAAAATATCGGATTCAAACTCACTAATGACAATTGATGTTGCTAAAAGAAAATGAGTTCTGAAAAAAAATGGATTTATATAAAATTAATTAAGTAATTACTTCAAAAAAATATAAATTGCCATTTATTCGAACATTGAATAACTTATGGAACAGGTTTAGCAGTTTATGGATAGTTAGTGATATGACATGATAATGACGGAATAGCGCTGGGTACTTGGATAATCAAAATGTGCTTGTTCCTGCTATTTTTTTTTTTTCATTCTAACGAATATTTTGAAACACATTTTCTCTGCACTTAGTCCAGTAGCCATGAGAATTACTCACCACAGAACGTTTCTTTTTTCGTATCGACCTTTGAAATCTTTTCGTTTAACCATATGTGCTGCACCCATCCCTCCCCTCCTAAAAGAATTAAACTTATTTAAAAGTTAGATTGTTTTCAAAGCTAATTCCTACCAGACAGAAGTTCTTCCTCAGAGGGTTTCCTTTAGAAGGAGATGATGAAGATGCAAATTTGCCAAACCAGTGGCTCAGGCTAGCAACAACCTCAGGCCAACAAATTTATGTAAAGCCACTTTCACGACTTGGAAATTGATATTGATTTTGCACCGGTCCTAATTTTACTTTTCTGCCTGAAGGTATTGGGAACAATGGGATGTATCGGCCCCTTAACCCCAGAAAAAGTCATTTTATATTACGTTCTCAGTTTTCGAGGTGATCCATGGAAGATTAACACTGATTAAAAAAAATAAAAAATTGGAACACGACGGGACGTTGTCTATAGACATATGAGCTCTTAGTTCTAAAGATGTGATTTGAGCAACCACCAGGTTTCCCCTAGCTCATAGAAGTGTGATGTTAATAAACCACGATCTGCGAACAGCTTGTGACACACCAAAGAAATAGGCAGTGGAACTCGTATTAAAACAATTAGGACAAAAAAACAAGAAATATTTTTTTTTTATTGTGTAATATTATTACTACGCTATAGAAATGAAAATTATGCAAGATAAAAGTATATATCACCTTAATATGAATGACGTTCCACGAGTGGGCTCAGATGACCAGATGCTGATGGAACAATGTGTCAAAAGGTTCCAAATCTCGGTGTCAAAATAGACAATACCTCGCAGTAATTTAACAAATAATATTTCCATACATCATCACATTAAAGTGACACATTCTCAAAATATGGGTTCTAGATATACCGAGTCATGTTATAAATTCATATTGTCATGTGAAACCCTACAACAACTATGAACCAATATTTACTTCAGAATTTCCTTGTCGATGACGAGGTCTCAAATTTGTGAATTACTTTTTCACCAATCTTACACTAGTCTATTTAATAAAACATTATTATTATTATTTGTTCCGGCATTTGTGCACCGCGGCCTCACTGAGACCTATTGTGCGCCGTCCATGTCCCTGTCCTATATATGTGACAGGCCCACGGCCTTTGCAAATCTGAGGATACTGAATGGATCGATCAGTTCACATAGTTTGGGGTCTACAATGCGATCACTACCAAAGTGAAGGTATCGCCTTCTAGCTAAGTTATCACAGTCACATATTATATGACGTGCCGTTTCTCCCTCTTTCTTGCAGAATCTGCAGATTGGTGATCCCACTATCCCCAAATTAAAGAGGTGTTTATTTAACCGACAGTGACCTGTATAGAGTCCTGTCACACTTTTGAGTGTCCACCTGTCCATTGATAGAAGTGCTGAGCTTCTTCTCTTACAGGGTCCATTAAGAAACAGTTTCGAGTGTTCCTGTTTCTTAGTTTCTCTCCAAGAAAGTCTTGCCTTGTCCTCTAAAGCTAATTTTATACGCCTTTTAGCGTAGCTGAGGCTGATACCACATATGGGTTCAGGTGCAAGAGGTGTCTGTTCTGAGCCCACCCTTGCAAGGCCATCTGCCTTCTCATTGCCTGTGATGCCTGTGTGTCCTGGCACCCAGTCGATTCTAACCTTATTGGCTAGCGAGAGTGTGTTTAAGTTGTTTTTACACTCCTCAACCAAATAAGATCTGGTCGTATAGCTTCTCAGGGCGCCAATGGCTGCCTGGCTATCCGTGAAAATTGTGATCAGTCTGTTTCTTACACCCTCCCCAATTAAGGTTTGGGTACAGACATTGATCGCCATCACTTCGGCCTGAAAGACCGAGGTGTGTCTACCTAAAGGAATAGAAATCCCAGATTCTGGTTTATCTTTCCTCCATATGCCGGCCCCTGATCCGTTTTCTGTTAGTGAGCCGTCTGTGTAGCAATTAATCCCATTACACAGTTTATGTGGTTTGGTCTTTGTGTTTTCCGCACAGTACAAAACGTCTGTGTGTTTCTTAACTTGTAGGTCAGAGTGCATTGACAGCACCTCGTCCTCATCAATTCTTCTGAACAAGTTCCCATGCCCCATGCGAGTCATGACTTTGGATCTTGTTCCTGATTTCGCAAGTCTGTAAGCCACGTTCAAGGCTTGCGCTTCTACTTCTATGTGCAGTGGATTCAAGTTCAATAAGACTTCCATTGCAGCAGTAGGAGTTGTACTCATGGCACCAGTGATCATGAGACATGAAAGCCTCTGTAATTTGCCAAGCAAAGTTTTATTTTTACTAATACTACCTCTGTGCCACCACACCATAGAGGCATAGAGCACCATTGGTCTAACTGCTGCGGTATATAGCCAGAATAACATTCTGGGTTGTAGTCCCCAGGTCCTACCCACAGCCCTTTTACATGCATAGAGGCATCGAAGTGCCTTCATAGTAGTATTCCTGATGTGTTTAGACCAGTCCAATTTTCTATCCAGAGTAACCCCTAGATGCTTTACCTCACTACAAATGCTTACCTGTGTCCCCCCTATATAGGGTGGTCTAACTATAGCATTTCTTTTGTTAGTGAAGATACAGAGATTTATCTTCTGGGGATTGATTCCTAAACCATTCTTTTCACACCAATCCCTCAAAAGATCCATCGATGCGGAAAGCAACTCAGAAATGGTTTCTGAGAACTTGCCCCCTATGAGCACAGCAATGTCATCAGCATATCCCTGTGCGTAGAACCCTGCAGAGTTTAGGTTTGTTAACAATGAGTCAACGACCAAACACCACAGTAATGGAGATAACACCCCTCCCTGTGGACATCCTCCCACTGGCTTCATCCACAGTTTGGTTTGTCCCAATTGTGATTGTAAAATCCTATTCTCTAGCATGGTGTTTATCCAGCTAGAGGCTAAGGAACTAATCCCCTTTCTTTCTAAGGCTGATGCCATAGTGTTATAGGGTGTGCGATCAAAGGCACCTTCTATATCAACAAAGATGCCTGCCATTATTTCTTTATGAACTAGGGATCTCTCTATCCTGGAAACCAGGTGGTGGAGAGCAATTTCACAGGATTTTCCTGCCTGGTATGCGAATTGAGCGCTATGGAGCGGTCGTTCTACCAGTATTCCATCCCTAATATGTCTGTCTATGACCTTTTCCAAGGTCTTCATTAAAAATGAAGTCAGACATATTGGTCTGTAAGACTTGGGTTCGTCATAGGACTTTTTCCCGGGTTTTGGTATGTAACACACTTTTGCCATCCTCCAGCTTACTGGAATATAGCTCAGTGCCAAGCTTCCCCTTAACAAGGTAAGTATAAGGGGCCTAATTACTGGTAGGCCTTTTTGTAGCAAGGCTGGGAATATCCCATCAGTACCAGGTGATTTGAAAGGAGCAAAATAATTAATTGCCCACTCCACTCTTGCAGAATTGACAATTTTATTTGCTTCTGCCCAGTTACCCTTGCAACTAGTGTGTTCACAGTTGGTAGGGTCATTGTTAATCGTATCCATCAGTCCGCAGCCAGGAAAATGTGCGCGCGCCAGGGCACCGAGGGTTCCCTCCTCAGAATCTGTATAGCCCCCTCCCACCCTGACGGAGCCCAATACTCCCCTGTCAGACTGCTTGGATAAGATCCTATTTACTCTAAACATGGAAGTTGTATCGTTTATTTCGCTACAAAATTTCTTCCACGCCCTTCTTTTAGCCTTTCTGACTTCTTTGTGATAATCAGTGAGTGCACGTTTATAAGTGTCCCATCTGCCTGATCTTTTGGCCGCGTTAAAGAGTTTACGTGTAAGAGCTCTTAACTTGCCAAGTTCATTGTTCCACCAGGGACAGTTCCTGTTGGATCTAACATTACATACAGTGTTATTATCAGTGTATGACTTAATCATTGCCTCAGTCAATGTTGAGTTTAAATGTTCCAAATGCCAGTTGCTACTCACCACTCTAGGACAGCATTTGACCTCCTCCTCAAGCTGTGTATAGTAGGTTTCCCAGTTTGTAAGTTTGGGATTCCTATACACAGCTTCGGACGTGATGTTACCACTTAGATCAAATCTAATGTATCTATGATCTGAGCATGACTCTTCTTCAGAGACGTGCCAGCCTTTAACCCTTAGGCTTATAGCACGTGTGCTAAGGGTTATGTCAATGACCTCAGATCTGATTCTGTTGTTAAAAGTGGCAATATTGCCTCTGTTTAGAATGTCTAGGTCATTACTAGTTATGTACTCTACTAAACACTCACCTCTCTGGTTGTTGTTCTTGCTCCCCCAGAGCTGATGGTGAGCGTTCGCATCAAGCGATGCTATAAGCTCGCCCCTTAAGCCAGTCCCTTCCGTTAGCTTACTAAGTGCCTCGGTCGGGACTCTTTCTTCATATGGGAGGTAGACCGATGCAATCGTCAACCTCCCACCTTGATTTCCCTCGTTGAGGGCCATTTGAGCTGCTGCTAAATCTCTAGAACAATATTGCCATAGAGGCAGCATTTTAAGACTACTCTTATGCAGGATACAGGCTCTGGCACGCTCAGGTACAGAAATAATCTCATACCCACGCATCGCCAGCCCCCCCATCCTGCCCTTATACAGGTAAGGTTCTTGTATTAGAATAATATCAATATCCTTACCTCTCACATACTGCTGCAGAACACCACATGCTGCAATACAGTGGTGTAGATTAATTTGCAGCAGCCTCACCACCATGATCAGTGCCCGCCGGCCCCCGGAGGGCCACCCCGAGGCGGACGCCGGGAGACAGCGCCAAACCCAGGCCTCCCCATCACAGAGGGCCGAGACCCAGCGCGCCCCCCAGCCCCCGCCACGGGGCCAACCCCCGCAGCCGCCATAGTCATCGCCTTGGGGCCATCCTTAGGAGTTGGCAAATTCGTCGTAGCGATCCCCTTCGACTCCACCGCCTCAGGATCGCTCCTTGCCTCCTCCACCTTATCAGCCGGCTTCCTCTCCTGTACTACTTTCGGCGGCTTCTTCTTATCCAATACCCTGAGAGCGACCTTAGTGAACCCATAGTTCAGCTTAAGCTTCCGCTTCTCAAGGTATTCCATGCTAGTCTCTGGGGCAGACAGGATCGCAAAGAAGCCATGCTTCTCCACCTTGGTGCCCAGGAGTCTCCATAATCTAATATCAGGTACCCTAGAGTTTTGGGTCCTGATCCTCTTCATGAAATGTTCTTCCAGAGGCATTTCTCCTGTAATGAAGGTTCCTACCTTCACGGTTTTATGAAGCTCCTCCACCTTTCCTACACGGAGCTCCAGATCCCCACTGATGTTAAAATTGGGTACTATAATCGACAACCAGTCCTTGGTCTCCTGGTTGTCGCAGATTATGACACAGGCTCCCACATGTGGGTAAATTCCACTGAATTCAGCCTGTGTCCCTTTCTCTTCTTCCAGCTGATCGACAAATTTCATCAGCTGGCCCTTCATTTCCTCGCAATTCTCCTTCGTCAGCTGAGTGGACGGATATCCACTAGGGATAATCGCCACCCTGCTTCCTCCGGCAGCAATCGCGTAGGATGCAATACTAGCATCCCCACCCCTATGCCTCTTTGCCGTAGGCGCAGAGGTACCGGGTGAGGACCTAATCCTTTTCTCTGGAGCGCACCCAGACCCTGCCGTATTCCCGGACCCCGAAGGTCCTGAAAGTCCGGCCGGATCCTCAGGTGGCCCTCCAGCCAACATTGCCCTCCTCCACTTCTTTCTCTGGGCTCCAGAGAACTTGTGCTTGGAGGTCTCGCCTGCATCCTTGGATGCAGCGTCCCTACCAGGCGCCAAGCTCTCTGGCTCCATTGCCAGTCCGCTTACCTCCTCTACAAGCGTCGCAAGCGAGCTCATAGAGGCTTCGTCGTCCACTACCTCAGCGCCAAGGTCCATTGAAGGCCCCTGGGCTGAGTCCTCTCCGCTGATCAAGCTGACCAGCTCCTCCATGTCTTCATTATTAGTTGTTGTAGTACTCATATTTTGTTCCCACGAAAGCGGGGGAAGTTACTCTGCAGGTACTGCCCCCTCTCCCTGCAGAGGGCATTTAATACAATGGGGTGCGCCTGGTGCCCCAAGGGGGTCGATTAAAGACAGTGCATTTTTATACACCCCCTGCCATTCGGCCACAGCTCGAGCTCCTCTACACTTGGCTTGGGTGTTAAGGAGATCTCCACATGGATTTCATGGGGAGATCCCGCCTCTGTCGTCCGCGAGTCCATCGGACTCCCCAGGGGGTACCACTTGGAGGTGACAGTAGGCGTTGGTAGGGATAGGTCAGACTGGGAGTTCACAAGCAGTGAGTAGGGCACTATTGCTTGATTCCTCCGCTACGAGTACAGGAGACCCCCGCACCTGTCTCCCTCTCTAGTCTTTCCATTACCCTACCCATTTACCCCCCTAATAAAACATTACTCAGCTCAAATTACTGTACAGAATAAATTACATTTTTTTCTACTAGCAATTAAATACTCACTATCACGTATTTAATTGCATTATAACGCCTATTTGTTGAGTTTCTTTCCGAGTTGAGAATTACAATGTAGGAAAAAAATAGCCTATTCAAATAGTAGAAAATTAGTACACTGAGTCACTACGGATAGATGTGACATAATTAAAACATGGTTTTCATACCACAAGAGAGAGGTTCTTACATGTTTGTATTAAAATAATTGAATTGATCAGCGATCAGTATATATTAAAATACTCCAATAAACCTCAAAATATGTTGTGTGTTATTGTAGTACATGATAAAGGAAAAAAATATAATTTTGCTAACTTTTTATGCCTTTCCGATTTGCAGCTCAGAAGCTATTTACGAATTGAATTTTTTTTTTTTTTCCATCGTTAAGGACACACCTGAAAAAGTGACGCACAAAGAATTTCGAAGGGTTTCTAAAGTTTTGGGAGTCAACAACAGAAGCGTATTTAATGTTGGAGTCGGTTTCAATTGGTTGTTACAGTGAAGTTTAGAATTTAACCAATGTTAAAAGGGGAATTTTAGTTACCGAGCAGAATGAACAAGGGAGTCTTATCACTATCATCAAATAAATATCTTAAAATCTCGCAGTCCTGCGTTATTTGATATCGTTTCTTACCTTTCTCAATCTTTGATAAAAATAAAGATAAAATATTTTAAATAACAACAACTTTATTATGATAAAATTACAATCTGCCTCATTGGGCAATAAGTAATTGTGATAAAATTTTCATTCATACCATGTTTACAATTTTCATTCACTCGCTCATTCATACAGTACTTACAAACAGCCCAGAGACCTCCCAAATCCTGACAACTATGTACCTCCCTCGCGTGCGAAGGAGGAAGCGAAGTCTTGGAAAGTCCCCCACGCTCCTTCGTCGGCCGCGTCACCGGATACGAGCCAGCGGGGCTGACCAAGAGCACGAGAGCCACATTTATTTATTTATAGCTTTCTAAATTAGTTATTTATTTTAAATAATAATAACAAAATTGACCGATCAAATGATCTTTGATTTTTTTAGAGTACTTTCATTATTTTTCGCGAATCTGTATAAATTACCAAAAGTGTAAAGAGTTGCTACCTGAGACAACAATTTATCTTTTGTTCACTTATTTCAAATTTGCCATTTTATTGCACACATCCTACAATAACAACAAAATTGCTTGTTGCAACGTTTCGGACATCCATATGTCCATCTTCATTATAACAACATCCTGCATCATCCTCACAATCAGTACTATAAGTTTAACATTTTTCCGATTTTAGTTTTTGAGTTGTAAATTAAAAAAGAAAAATCGAGTGTTATTTGACGCCTTTTGTAACATTTCTTATAGCTCCAAAACTATTTGTCCTAGAAAGCTGCAAATAGTGGTATAATTTCTGAATTTCAAAGGCTTTAATTTGACGCTTGACTTCTTAAAAAACACGACTAAATTTTGAATTTTTTTGAAAACATATATGTTACATGTGCATGTTATTAGAATGAACTGGCCAAATTTCACGATGGTATTTATTTATTTTATCATTAGTTGATTTGGTCTGGAATGACTTTATTCGGTCAATACTTCTCTAGGGGTTTGTTATAGCTGGAAGCTGCAAAGTTTCATATATAATTATGTAACTAACTTACCTTTGGTATATGCTTAATTTAAAACATAACAACGATATCTTCAGTGCCGTTTACCATCCTCGAGAACCTTGGTAGAAACGTGCTAATTATATTAATATTTTATTTTTTAACTGACCAGTTTTTTTTTTCAGTATTATACTTCGAAACGCACTCCTCAGAAGTTGAAGCAATACCTAGTTTCGACGCGAAGGAAATATGTCTTGAAAAAACATCTAAAACTTCACAGAAATTGATGCTATAATCCTTTACAAATCCTTTCAATCAAAAGTCCTGAGAACAATAGTAAATGCCCCTTATTACTCAGCAACAAAACCCTTCATAACGATCTTAATATACCCTACATTCTTGAACACATCCCTTCCAAGTTCATGAAATTCCATAGTAGCCTATCCAACCACCCTAATCCCCTAGCACTCCATCAATCATCCCTATAACCCTCCTCGGAGACTAAAACGGCAGTGGCCTCGTGACCTGCTATAAATACATGACAGTGGGAGTCCTGGCAATGGTCAGTTTCTCTAATCATGTCCTGAGCGTCTGTGGCTCTCGCTCTCTTGGTAAGCCTCCGTCGGCCCTTATCCGGTGACGCGGCTGATGGAGGTGTGCGGGGGACTTCCCAAGACTCCGCTTTCATGTGGACTAGCGAGTTGGTCTCTGGGATGTTTGTAAATACTGTATGCAGTCATTGCACTGCACCGCTCATTCCTATAAACCTCCTCGGAGACTAAAACGGTAGTGGCCCTGTGACCTGCTATAAATGCGTAACAGTGGGAGCCCTGGCAATGACCAGTTTCTCCAATCATGTCCTGAGCGTATGAGACTCTCGCTCTCTTCGTTAGCCTCCGCTGGCTCGTACCCGATGACGCGGCCGACGGAGGAGCGTGGGGGACTTCCCAAGACTCCGCTTTCTCTTTCGCATGCGAGGGAGGTGATAACCATGTGGATTTGGGAGGTCTCTGGGCTGTTTCTAAATACTGTATGAATGAGCGAGAGAATGAAAATTTGTAAATATGGTATGAATGAGATCATTTAACACAATTACTTATTGCCCAATAAGGCAGATTGTATGATAATCAAGCTGTTTAATAATCCTTTAAAGAGTATTGTGAGTTTCGCTTTTATGAGTTGCAGGTTTCAACTTACACTATTCAACCCTTGTACGACTTTCTTTAAACTTGCCTCGCGCGTTGACTAATACAAGGGATAGAGTTAAAATTTTAGTTCACATGTATATGTATAAAAAATAACACTGACAAAAGGGGTATCTGAAATACAGACCATTAGAGAGTTCCTCACGCATGACTCAAGACCGCCGCATGTAACAATGGAATATTAATCCACGACGATAAAACCCACTCTTTCCCCCTGATTGCAATTTAATTTTTTTGCTCAACCCCTAAAAAGGGGTGGCGTTTATTTTTTTTTATGTTTTATTTATTTTTTTTGTGTGTGTGTTCAGAAGCTGTCTTAATTTCCTTTGCTCTACGTGAGGTCTTAGTGGACATTATCCTTTCATACGTCCTAAAAAATAATACGAAGTAATTACGGGTTCGTTGTGCTGTTTTTCTTTGAAGTGGCATGTTATCCTTACATAAATATGTTAGCTGTCGTTTCTTTTTTCGTTTTGTAATATCTCATTAGATGGTTTTGTTTCTCATTTTATCAGCTCCTGGAGGTTTTCTGGCAACACTCTTCACATATATATGAAGATTTCCTATCCACCCTGTACACGATCGTGCTTTGTGTTATTGTTTATTTTAACTAAGCAGGAGTAGCAGTTGAAGTTTAATAAGTATGCTTCAATATTGATGGAATGATATCAATAGCGTAATGTTTAGATCAACATGATTTTGTTAAGGTGTCTCCTAATAAGACAGGGTAAAGTTAATTTTGTGGCGCAGGGTTTCAGAGTCGAATCTGGATAATTTCACTCTTTTAAATACGAGAAAAATAATAAAGGGAATACATGCTCTTACTGAATACCATTGAAAGAAAAAACAAGGTTTTTAGGGGGGGGGATTAGTAAACTAAAAGATTGTTATTATTTATATGTTTAGAACCTGATAAGGAAAAAGAGAGTGTGTTTCGAAACGCATAGCAAGTTTTAATAAAAAAAAACATAGGTTGGAGAGCTCGAAATTGGTTATCTATTTATTAAAATACGCAAAGACGTTTATTTTACAATTGGAACAGAATCATGAATGACAATTAAATTGAATTAGTAAGCTAAACAAAAAAAAAATTAAAAATATGTCTCGATATAAAAAATAATCAATTGAACAAAGGGGAATAAAATAATTTTTTATTCGACGGTGTAATAGATATACTATTTAAATTTGTAATCATTATCAAGCATAGGTAAATAAATGATCACTTTGTTAATTTTAATACAATAAATGTGTATACAGACTCTCCCAACATAGCAGTGCTTGTTTTTATGTAAGGTAGACAGTAGAAATGTTTTTCTGATGCCATTTTAAAAAAAAATGTTTTGATGTATAATGGAAAAGTTACCAATCTGGTATGAAAAAATGAATTAAAACATATTATCATTCACAGTCCTGAGGATGGCTGAATAGGCGAAACGTTGACTGGTTATGCATTAACAAATAAAATATCTATGGAGAGACTGAAAAGCTTTTTGGAAAAATTTAATCCTACACCTCTAAATAGTAAAATAGAGAAGTCTCGTTTTGGAGGGTTTTCTCTTAAGAATATTATAAATTAATTATTTAGTGGTATGCAAGCTTATTTGTTTCAAATAATCAGTAGGAAATTTTGTCATTATCAGTTTTTATTTCAGATATTCCTGTCAAGCCAGTGTATTAAGGGTTAGCTAATCTCATGTTTTGGCAGTGCTAAACTTTTCTGTTTGCTGAAAAAAAACCAAGGGCTCTACAAGTGCTCATCAAGGCCTTTGCGTTGTTGATCACATATCTTCAGCCCTTTAACTAAACAGTATTGACCGGGTGACTTTCTGGACATAGCTCAATCTTTTGACAGGGCTTGGCACCCAGATTAGCTTTAAAAGCTTAAAAGATGTTTACCACAGACCCTTTTCCTAATCCTACAGTCCTACCTTTCAAACCGCTTCTTCCAAGTCCGATGTGGTTTAGAATATTCTAACTATTATCCCATCAGAAGCAGGAGTTTCACAGGGCAGTGTCCTGGGTCCTGTCCTATACCACTGATGTCCCCTCTACTCCCAAAACCTTTTCGACACTGCAGTCCTGTAAACCCACCAATATAGCATCCCATATCCTTCAAAAACACCTTGATAAGATCGAGCAACCTAAGGCGAATCACAGTTAATGAAGCAAAATGCTCTCATATTACTTTTACCTTCTGCCGCAATAGTTCCAGCGAATTCCACTCCCCTTCCTGTATCCGAGACAGTACACAGGTGGTCTGAAAAGTTTCCGACCTCATCATGAAGATGATAATAAAATAAATAAAAGCTAGTGAAATAAAAGCTTTGTTAGGTCGGAAACTTTTCAGACCACCCTCAACGGTATTTAGGTTTGATGAGCTATCGGAAGGGATGAGCTTCCAAGTTCATGAAATTCCATAGTAACCTATCTAACCTCCCCAATCCCCTAGCAGTCATAGAGTTTTTTCTCTTTAGGTTTAGTAAAGGTTTTGACTTAGAAAATGGGCGGTGGTGCTAGTGCTTCCTCAAGTTCGTGTAGAAAATATTTTTCAAAAAGTTTGGAAAATTACTTTCTAGCAGTTGAAGACAGGCGTGTATTATATTTATCCGTGAAACATCTCTTAAACCACAGCTCATAGTCTAGTTTAAAATATTTTAAGATTTAAGGATCTGAGTTTTTTTTCGCTCTGGTTAAGGAAACTTTAACGACGGAAACTCGTAGTAAAGTGCCAATATATTGTAGCATACTTACGTCGAATTAATCTGACATAATGAAATATAAAAGTTTTTTTCATTAAGTCTGATTTGACGTAGCTACTAACAATCAATTTAATAATAATGAATGTTTATTTATTTTACCGTCCGTGCCTGGAGGAGATTCTTAGTTGCGGAATAATAACAATAAACCATATTTTTGTTTTGTAATATAATGATTTACCTATTAGTTTTTAAATGAAATAAATATTTTATCTGAAATGAAATTTAAATATGGTTAATAACTAATGGGCTAGCTTTATATAAAACTATACTGCAGTTTAATGGTTTGGATTATTACCGTTATAAACCTTTAATAAGAAGTGTAATGAGCCAGGAAGAAACAGGTTATAGTATTCGCTGTTATGTTTAGTCTCTCTACCATCAATCATCAACGAAATATTTGTTATAAAGTCTACCAAACATAATTAATGAAGTATTGGGGTAGGTGTTTAGTTCTTCTGGGTACGTTCCCACGTTAAAACTGAACGTGCTGACAAAGCTTTGAAAGATGCCGGTATTGATGAGGAACTAGCTAACCTCAATAAATGCATCACGTTATGGACTCTTGGATCGTATCTGTCAATAGGAGACCTCAGCGTGCTAATGAGACTGAAGTTTTCCCACACCAAGATGACGCATCTTCAACTTATAGGACTCCACCGGTACATGTGAACCGTGTGGTAACACCCCACTCACAGACGAACGTTTCTTATACAAAACACATAAAGGAACGAACGAATAACGACGTAACAACTTCAAACAATGAACATCCCCAAGAAACTATATCAGGTATGAAGATCATCAAGGGTCGTATATTGAAACTCAAGAGTCGTCACCAATAACCACTGCATTTTACGCTACGTTAATTATAAGCAAATAAAACAATGTGTTTAGATTGAGAACCGGGAACACCAGACAGAAGGCTTACCTGTTTACAAGTTCGAAATAGGTGACGGAAGGCTCACCTGACTACAAGTTCGAAATAGGAGACACAAGGTTCACCTAACTACAAGTACAAAATAGGTTACCGAAGGCCTACCTGACTACAAGTTCAAAATAGGTGACAGAAGGCTCACCTAACTACAAGTACAAAATAGGTTACCGAAGGCCTACCTGACTACAAGTTCAAAATAGGTGACAGAAGGCCTACCTGACTACAAGTTCAAAATAGGTGACAGAAGGCTCAACTAACTACAAGTACAAAATAGGTTACTGAAGGCCTACCTGATTACAAGCTCAAAAGAGATGAAAGAATGCTCACCCGACTACAAGTACAAAATAAGTGACAGAAGGACCACAACTACCAGTTCGTACTACAAGTTCAAAATAGGTTACCGAAGCCCTACCTGACTACAAGTTCAAAATAGGTGACAGAAGGCTTACCTGACCACCAGTTCAAAATAAGTGACCGAAGGCTCACCTAACTACAAGTACAAAATAGGTTACCGAAGGCCTACCTGATTACAAGCTCAAAAGAGATGAAAGAATGCTCACCCGACTACAAGTACAAAATAGGTGGCAGAAGGCGTAAGGATCGTAGGGATTGTAGTCAGGTAACTGACTACCAGTTCAAAATAGGAGACAGAAGGTTCACCTGACTACAAGTACAAAATAGGTGACAGAAGGCTTACCTGACCACCAGTTCAAAATAAGTGACCGAAGGCTCACCTAACTTCTAGTTCAAAATAGGCGACAGAAGGCCCACCTGACTACAAGTTCAAAATAGGTGATATTGACCTATGCGGCTGCAGACAAGGCTCCACACAATAGTAAATCAAGCAAGAGTGTCCATTTTTTCTGATCTTCAAGGCTGCCCAGTGCTATTGAAGCTCTATTCAGACGAACCCGTGTCCATGAGACCTGGACACCATCACAAGGACTGTGAGCATTATATTTGATTCTGGGATGTGTGTCTGATGAGATGGAATATTACAGGGAGCAATTTTTTCAAAAGTTTAATTAGAATTTCCCAAGATCAGGTAGATTTCATAGAGATTTTCACTACGATTAAGCACACATATATATCATGCTAATTAGATTTTTCCTTGATTTTTATGGTATATGAAAAAAAATGTACTATATTTCATCAAAACTTATCCGATGATCCTAATCCCTTAGCTCAATCATTATACCTGTTTGAAAGTAAAGACTGTTATTGGCAGTATAATACGTTTTCTAAGGATTTAAATAAATGTGAAAAAAATACTGAAGCTGTTTTGATTAAATTGATTAAATGCCCAAAAAAAGCTACATTTTCCATTAACAAACTAAATGTTAAGTTTTTACTTAAGCTATGTAACTAATATCAAATATGATGATGTCAAATGAGATCTATATTTTACATTGACATCTAAATCTATATTCCATTTACTGAATCATGTTATATGATAGTATTTATTATCATCTATTTATTTGTAATCATTTATCACATTAGCAAGATCATTCTGTAATAAAATGTTAGGCCCATAAATGTATCAACACCACAATTAACTTTATTATACTATTGTTTAGACCAGTTATTTACCGGGTTTACATGCGTCGAATAATCTATTTCGTTACTTTCAAACATGTCAAGATTTGTCTAAGTGTTGGCTAGTACTGATGATTGAGGAATGGCAATAATTTTTAGGATATTAAAAGCAAGCAGGAAAATATTTTTACTTTAGCATGATACATCCGCCTGTCTATTTTCTGACGAGCTGATTCCATTTGGCGTGGTACTGGTGAGTCCAGGGTCCCGACTAGACAATGTTAGGTTGTAGTGTAATTAAGTTACAGGATCAGTTTTTATTGCGGATTGGTTCAATTAGGTTCGTGAATAATTTATTTGTAAAGTATTTTCTGAGTATTAATATTACATATTGGTAATTAAACCTGTAACCTTATCGAATATTAAAGTAACAGTGGTATCGAAAGATTTGGATAGTCCTGTGTAAAGTTTCTCCACCCATGTCCTGAGCGTGTGTGGCTCCTGCGCTGCTCTTATTAACCATCAATTGCTCGTATTCAGTATTATGGCTGATAAAGGAATGGGAGCTATCTTCCAAGCCTCCGTACGCGAAGGAGATTGGAAGGATTATATAATATCACTAGTGAATGAATACTGTAATGTGTTCGCAGGTCAAAGTTACTGATACCAATATAGTTGAAAATAGTTTTTAAAAATATATAATTTATGGAAGCTGTTTCTGTCAAGAGGACCATGAAAGAAGATAACTAAAATTGTACAACCCACTAACTAACAGAGCCGGTGCTAAGAGATTGTTTTTGAATTGCCCAGCCATGATGTTGGTCTGGGTGGTTGTTAGTTTCTTAGAATGGCCAGACCAGCGAACCAAGACAACCATAACTGGCAAATCCACCGCTGGGGAAGTCCTATTGAGCTACCATTGCCTCAGCACCGTCTTCATGTAATCTTTAATAAGAAAATGGTGGGTGAACTTCAAGACAGGTTAATGTATTTTTTTCATAAATCATAAGCCAAATTTTGTTTATTAAATTATTTATAAACGAAACAAAGAACACAGTCAAGTCAATAAATATTATAAAAATTATTAAATGAGTATGAAAAATTTACTCTATTTTTTATAAAAAGTTTATTTATGTAACCATTTTGGACACTGCAAACCACTTTTTGTTAAATATTTGACACTACATGTATGAAATGCGAACAGTAAAGATGAAAATCATGCTAGTTCTAAATACTAGCTGAATTCACAATTCAAAATAAATTTCAAAAAATAAAACTCAACGATCCAAGGCATACGATAGTCGCACGGCTCGTCAAAACCTGAATATTCTAAATATTTTAAAAAGCAATAACCCTGAAATATATAAACAAATGTACAATATTTTTTTTCTCAATATTTTTCACTATAAGAAGACCTAAAATAGTATTTGAGAACACAAAATTATAGTGGTAGCCTATCCAAGTACCTTGGGTCTCTGGAGCACAGAATCACCAAACATAAACCATATGTGTAAACCATAAACCATATGCACAACCGGAAAATCAGCTATATGTCCACTTATTATTTATCAACAGAAAAAAAAGCTTAGTACCCAGACTCAACTGCACATTTACATTTTGTTGGTAAGGCCATACGAATTCACGCAGCACCTACTTCGAGTTTAGTCAGTCAAAACAATACAGTGGAATCCCGATTATTCTCAGCAACTTAAATACATTGTAGTCTCTGGCTACTGTCTTTTTTTTTTTTTTTTTTTTTTTTTTCCCTACAAAAAGGGTAAAATGTTTAATTTAATTTCTCTTAAAATGTTTGGACTACCCTCTTTCACAACTGTACAATCCTCAAAAAACATGTAATACCTCGATCATTTCAATATGTTTGAAATTGAGAACACTATGGATGAATTGATATTACCAAAAAAATGTCTTTGCACCGGAAGTATGAATTTTTTACGAGCAGATCATCAGAGAAAAATAATTACTTGAGAACTTCAACGCAATTTAAGACCGGATGTATCGAATGGTAACCTTATGGACAATTTGAACTGCCGATTAGCACTCAGGTGTAATAGACACCGAGTGAAGAATTAATCAATGCAATGGAAGATAAGAGAAAAGTAATGGTTGGGGGCAAAATAGAAGTCAGGTATAGATTCTTATATAGGCATGATAAAAGAGAGAGAAAAGGCCTCATTTATCTGGATTGCCTTTCGTGGTGGGTTTCGGACGGAGGTGGGGGCAAACTGGGTGCTTGGGAGTATGGGGAGGAGGGAATGACAAATAGACATTTCGTCTGGAAATCTTGGAATTTATGTCGAGACCTGACTGGGGTATGAACCCACCTAAAGCATCAGTCATCTGTACGTGTGTTCATGTGTGATCTCTCTCTCTCTCTCTCTCTCTCACTCTCTCTCTCTCTTTCTCTGTCTCTCTCTCAGCCGCTCCTAGCTTGCCTATTGGTCCCGCAGTTTCCCGCCGTTCTCTCACCGAACTAAATGTTTACATCATGGCGCAATAATAGTTATAACGATTCCATTATAGTCAGAATCGATGGTTCGAACAGAAAATCCCTTTACCAGTTCACCGCTTCTTGATAATGTGCAAACGTACTATATCCATCTGCTTAACAAAAATATTCGAAAACGTGAAATAATGCAAGTTAATCCGGGTATCAGTTGCCTCACCATGTTTTTTTAAAAGAAATTACGGATTTATAAAATGAAGGGACTATATCAAGACCGATACCCACACCTCGATTTCTCGATAACCACTTAACCAATGGAGCACGAGAGGGCGATCTTCCCAATGTTGATCTTCTGTGGCTAAGCTGTCGCAGTGACAGCAAACCCCCCTATACGGTAACCAGGGACACAGTGTGACCCTTCAGTTAATTTTCCGAGAGCTTTATTAAACGATATATTAAATTAAGTGCCTTACACTTATAATGGTGTGGCATTGACGAACAAGATTGAGAATATTCTGGACTCGAGTATCGAACTTGCCAGTATAAGATTCATTTGGCGGGACAATGGGATTTATAGTTGTTTCTTCCGGATTGATTAAATCTTTTTTCAATCACTATCACGCGGCAAATATACTGACAGAAAAATAAAATATATTCGTTACGTACCTTTTTGAAAGCAAGAACTCATTTTGGGGTTGGAATGAATATATTGTATGTTACTTGTGAGGTTGCTTTGATGTCATCCTTCTTCTTAACAAATTTCAAGTTACAGAAGAATGAGTGAATGAATGCGGTGTGAGTAGGAAGTAACATATCTAGGTTGAGGAGGGGGTTGAAAAAGCAGCAAAGGATATCATTATAGTAACGGATGGCAAGGAGTTGGGTAATGAAAAATGAAGGCGATAAGAGTGGAGGGGATCGGGAGGCTGCGTGCCATGGGGCGCTTATATCCTTGGGGGTGGGATATGAAGAAGGGTAGGTTTGGGAATAGGGCATGTGGACTCTTGTAAATGCGACTGTCGTGTGGAGCATCCGGAGCAATCAACCTAGTGATTTTTCAGTCGGCGGAGAAGAAAAAAAAGAATTGCGAAGGAAAAAGCGAAAATAAACTAAGGAGGAACACTGCTCATGTTATTTTCCTTATTGTTTAACTTATTAATGATATGCGTGGACATTAAGTCTTAATTAACAAAATGTATTTGTCAAATTATTAAACTAAACAGCGAGGACAGAAACGTCAACTTTCCCGACCAACCAACCAGGGGAGGTTGACATGATCAGTATCATGTTTCAACAACCAGGTATTTATTCCCTCTGACCCTGTCAGGGTTTAATACCCAATTAATAGAGGTAGGCCCTCCTCCAGGAGGATGTTTACACCGCATAGTAAAGCCCCAACTTGTTTTATATTATAGTTTATAATATCTTTATAATAATAAATAATTATAGTGGCCGTCATTAAATCAGTCGCATGGGTTCTCACGCTTCTAATTTCTTGACGGCAACTGTAGGCAACTTTTAAAGTCTACAACCATAACTGACACGATTGCTAGTAGTGAATCTAAATAAAACATATTAGAATAGTAAATACTTTAGTCTGCTTAGTAACAATTTCAGTTGTTAGGAAAATTATGAGTAGTTAGTTGATTAATATTCTGAAGA
The DNA here is from genome assembly GCA_930367205.1 of Acanthosoma haemorrhoidale. Classification (NCBI taxonomy): domain Eukaryota; kingdom Metazoa; phylum Arthropoda; class Insecta; order Hemiptera; family Acanthosomatidae; genus Acanthosoma; species Acanthosoma haemorrhoidale. Next base: position 33,076,203 of record OV884009.1, on the reverse strand, counting down.
GCAAACATTCGAAAAAGAGATACCTGTATTTCAATATAGGCACTATGTGTAATTGATATTAAGCACCACTGTGGGGCTTTTCTGAATGCATTAAAAATTATTTCCATGAAATTTATTATTATCTTCTGTTACTGTTACCTGCGAGCGGGGCAGTTGGAGTGGTGAGGGTGTATGTTTAGTAGCATTACATGCATATTCGTATTTTATTACAAAATATAGCAAATTAAATTGATTTAGGCTTTCGAGGAAGTATTGAGAGAACCATTAATCAACAAATCAGTAAAATAAATGACACTGAGCAATGTGTTAGAAAATTTTCGTGTATTATTAGTATTAGTGTAATTAGAAAATTATAACAATGCTTTTAATAAGATACTCTTAAGTATTTAAATGCATTAATTGGCCTCACAGATTAGTGCTTCACAGATCGCACTGATGTATATTTTATTATAATTTTCAAGTACTCGGTATGTCTTTATAATGTCTAACAGTTTTATTTCTTGTTATTTTCTTTTGTTTTCATTCTAATGTTTTCTATCCCCTACTATAAAATTGCTAGTACAATTAAAGAAAAAATAATTTGTATGTATAGCATAGCTATACATAAAGCATATAATTGAAATAAAGATGGAAATCATGCCAGTTCTAAATACTAGCTGAATTCACAAATCAAAATAAATTTCAAAAAATAAAACTCAACAATCCAAGGCATACGATAGTCGCACGGCTCATCAAAAACTGAATATTCTACATATTTTAAAAGCAATAACCCTGAAATTTATAAACAAATGTACAATATTTTTTTCTCAATATTTTTCACTATAAGAAGACCTAAAATTGTAAAGAAAATAGTATTTGAGAACACAAAATTATAGTGGTAGCCTATCAAAGTACCTTGGGTCTCTGGAGCACAGAATCACCAAACATAAACCATATGTGTAAACCATAAACCATATGCACAACCGGAAAATAAGCTATATGTCCACTTATTATTTATCAACAGAAAAAAAAGCTTAGTACCCAGACTCAACTGCACATTTACATTTTGTTGGTAAGGCCATACGAATTCACGCAGCACCTACTTCGAGTTTAGTCAGTCAAAACAATACAGTGGAATCCCGATATTTCGTATCCCGATTATTCGTATTTCCGCCTAATTCACACGAATTCGCCGGCCCCCAGAGAAAATCCCGGTAAGTGGTATAAAAACAATGCATTTCAGTCCCCTCGGTAATTTGTATTATTTTTATACTAGAAGTCACTTAAAACGTCTAACAATAAGTATTTCCAGCTTAAAAACCTCGTTGATTCGTACTGTTTCAAGAAAGGGAAAGAGAACAGTGAGAGACCAGAGAGCAGAATGAGTGCGAGATAAATGTTTTCTATGAAATCCCATATGTAATTCGTACTATTTTTACTGAAAGGAAATAAGGAGAGGAGAGAGGGAAAGTTTTAGGAATTGTACTAAGCTTTTCTTTCGTTTCTACGGTTGTCTCGTTTTCGTTGTGACACGTTAACATGCCTCCGAAAAAAGTTAGCCTCTCTATTAAAGAGAAACAACAAATCATAAAGGCCGCCGTGGCCAGTGTTTTTAAGCAAATTGAAGTATCCATGCGTTTTAACGTCCCTCATTCCACGATCACATCAATCCTGAAGAACAACGACAAAATAACTTCCCAGACATCAAGCAGCGAAGCAAACGCTTCAAGACTGGTGATTACCTATAATTTAAAGAGAACTAAAAAAGTGGTTCGCGCAAGCAAGGAATTCAAATGTACCAGTTGGAGGAAGTATACAAAGGAAATGACAATACCTGTCTGCAAGGATTGCGTCAAAAAAAATTACGGATTTTTTTCGTACAAATGATTGGTGTATATTTAATCTTGAACATAAGTATTTACATTTTTTTTTATTGCATCTATTGTTTATTGTTTAGTTTAGTACTAAGCAGTGTTTATTGCATAGTTTTTATCCTTACAACATAGTACGTACTTCTTAATACATACATCTTTACATTAATACGTTTTTTAATTTTGTACTGCCGATAATTGGTATTCCCGATAATTCGTACCAAACTGTCAGTCCCTTGACAATACGAATTATCGGGATTCTACTGTATTAGCAAACTACAAATAATCTAAAATAATTAGCAATAAGATAATAATTAGCAAACCAACGTACACTACGATAGTAAAGTTGTGGTATGATATCTAAAGGTGATTTGAAAACCAATAACCACAAAATTTATAGATAAATGTCAACATATTATTATATATGATTAATATATTATGACAAAAAATTTTTCTGTTACCATATTTTTTTATTAATTTTTTGGTTTTTGTTGTTAGGATTTTTTATTTCTATTCTTTCCTAAATTAATATTCATGTGTACACCAACGACGATTTACTATAACCAAAAACGCTATTATTATTTTTTCTTCCTCTTTCACACGCGAGGGAGGTGATAACCATGTGGATTTGAGAGGTCTCTGGGCTGTTTTTAAATACTGTATGAATGAGCAGGTGAATGATGAATTGTAAAAATGGTATGAAGGAGAACATTTATCGCAATTACTTATTGCCTAATAAGGCAGATTGTAATTTTAGCACAATAAAGAAGTTTCAAGTTTTTTTTGTCTTCGACTAAATGAATCACATGTTAGCAGGAGATTATATGCACATAGTATACAATAATTATTGATAATTATACGTAATAAAAATTAATACGTGGAAATTGTCTGGATTCGGATTCAGTTAGAAACGTTAATATTGCTCTGCTGCTAGCAATAAACTACAAAACGGATCGATTCATTCACAGATACATATATAAAGTAACGGCATACATATATTTCGAATAGATTTTTTTTTTTATTATCGTGCCCGTAATAAATCTCATTGCATAAACATTGACCGATTCCGTGCTCGGTTGTTGCGTGTATCGAGTAGCTGATAAGTTAGCTGATATGAGTGACATGTGACATTCAATCATGCTGTAACAAGCACGAAAGGAAGTGATGGCATAATATAAGACAAGACGAATGTGACTGCAGGCGAGAGCATTAGAAACAGCCATGCCACGCCGGTTCTGAGTCTAATGCCGTCATTTTTCATTCACGTAGGCCGGCCTAAAATACATGTTGCACCTATTCACCAAGTAATGCAAACTAAATTCGTGATGTATAATTTTCATACATAGATGAATATGAATTCGCATTGAATTCATCGAGGTCTATTCAATTCATAAACGAGGTATATTGGCATAGTATCCCGGAAACAACTTGCAACATCGTAGAATCGAATCATGACTTTTGAAATTAAAACCTTATTTTACCCCAAAATGATCATTAAATTTACAAGCGCTAAGTCAGTATATCACTTTATTGAACTGAAATTCTCCTAATCAGCTTTGAATTCTTGTGTGTCAATAAGGTTGAGGGGGGGATTTGGCTTAATTGTCCATATTGTATGAATGTATATCGTAAATATGATTCAGCGAATAAATGCACATTTGTAAATGTTTTGGGAGTAAGACCGTTTATCAATTATCTGCAGCACTTATAGAGCAGATTGCAATTTTCTGGAAATAAAGATTCTTTTATACGAAATACCTGCCGATTTTTGGACTTACTAATTACATCTGTTACCTGGAATCGGAACTGTAACTATTTACATCTATATTATCAAATAGGATGCGAAATATATTTTGTACACAGAAAAAAAAACTGACTTATGTTGAAAAAAACAGAAATCAACAAAAGATTCACAGGGGATTATAATCTAACTGCAACCAAAAGAGGTTTTGATACATCCTACTGGTCTGGGGCCGTTGACGTACCGTGACTCACCCCGTCGACCCGTAAAAATTGTTCAACAACTGAATATTTCCTGTGGTTTGTGTACTGGATCTAGTGATCTCAGGCACATTAATAATAAAGGTAAAACTAATGTCATACAAAAAGGTTTTAAGAGAAATTCCGCAGTGGTCCTCAACAACGAGTGGTTTATAACCCACATCACAAAGCTGACTTTTCAAAGCCATAAACAATCATCACATAGAGACAGAAGATCGATTGGACAGCCTTCACTAGTGCAGTGAGTACCTGTCTTGATACGATACTGGAAATAGCCCAAATGGGAAGTGTACTAGGAAGGGCCCCCATCATTGTGTACTGCTACTACCAGGCAGACGGCCTGGCGAGTGTATAAAAAAAGTATGATGAACGACACAGAGATGGAGCCATAAAACATTTACCACCTACAGACCGAAAGGACAATTGAACAGCGTCGCCCTAAAACAGGGAGTGGGAATAACTCCTGGTTGTACAAACCTTAACATTGAACCTCTTAGGGCCTTGCTTGCCTCTCGTTTAAGCAAGCCCGGTCTCTCCTTCTCTACAGTCGCAACACACCAACCCCTATTAGGAGGCCTACCTCAAGGTATCCTCATCATTGAAACTTCAGTGTAGTTGTATATAACGTCAATTTATTAGTAATCGTTCTATTAAAACAAATTTATGGCTCATTGTCATACTTACCAGGTATTTCCTCCAGACATAAAGTACAATAAATTACATTAAAAGTAAAATAAATTAAAATTCATTATTATTAGATCTGTTGATTTTAGCTACGTCAAATTTGGCTTACCAGAAAAGGGTCTTATATTTTATTTTATATTTAATCAATTATTGTTTTTTACTTTTAGTTGAGAAGTTTCTGGTTATTTGCAATAGATTTCAACCGACCGGAAAGGGAGTCCAAATGATGAAGGATTCGCTGTAGTGACTAACGGAGCCGATCGCTGTACGGGTCCAGAAGAGCGAGAAGTTCCAGAAGATAAAACAGTCAAACCGATACGTATTTTATAGGGGTGTTTGTCTTCTTTTCCCCCGGTGGTAGGCCAGGGGGTGGGAGAGCAGATTATAAAAGTGTAGGAGGAGATGGCGTGGTCTCCTGGGATATAGACATTTGTCTGGGGGAGTGTATCTCGTGATGTGAAAGAGCACCTGCCCGCCATTCGCCGGGAGAAATGTATCTCAATTGTCCAGGTCAGACTGGCCTCATATGTTCTCCCAGTGGCCATCGATAACATCCCCAGCCCTCTCTTATGTTGTCTATATTGTCTCTACATCAAACATCAACAGGTCCTTTAGCCCCTACAAACAAATTCAAGGATAAATTAACAATCAATTATTAAATAATTTGCAAACTGTTGTAAGCAGTGAACTTTAATTTATAGCCCCCTTGATATATTTATTTTGGCCGGGGGGGGATAATTAGACAAAAACACTCCACATGTCTTTTTCTTGTTTTTATACTAATCTAACGCATTTGTTGTACTCTTGAGACGGGAGCTTAGAACGTTTTGTCGAGAGCATAAAATTACCCAATGCACTTAAATCGTTTTTGGTTTTTTTTTGAACCCTCCATTCCAAGTTTTTATTTATGAAAAAGACCTAGAAATATTTCTTGCACTGGGGCCTCTTGGCAACTAAAAATTAGTCACTTTATTCCAAAGAAGTGTTTTTTACTTACGGACTTATAATTACTTACGTGCTGTGTTACATAACGAATAAATTTAAAAATTAACTAAAATTCACATTCCCTGACCAGAAAAAGTCTTTGTTGGTTTGCTTTTAGGGATTTATTTGGGCGTAAAACTTTCAGGTGAGCCTGAGAGAGTACGACACTAGACTCACATTAAACTTGATATGCAGTCTAGCACTTTTAAATTGTTATATATAGGTTTTATTAATTGATTTTTGATTTTTCTTTCAATGATTGATTGATTGTTTTTATCTCCGAATGCTGATTATAATGTGACTTTTTATTTCAGCAACTGAAGCTGAACAGCTTAGAGCTGTTGAAAACGATCTTGTATAATGAACTATATCGTGGAGACACGGAAGAGTATTTATTTAAATTATCTAATGATGAAAAAAAATGATTATCTAGTTTTTGTCATTATAAATCCTTTTTTTTAAAGATTCTATGCCATTGCATTAGATTTTGAATAATGTTTTAAAGCTTAGGAGCAAATTTAACAAATTTCCGCAGGAGAAAAAAAAAAAAAGACGAGATAAGAACCACAGAGATGAGAGGAAAAGGATGAAGAGGGCAGTGGTCAAGGGATGGTTAGGTAAATGATAATCTTGTCAGGGGTGCTTGGAAATTGGATAGGCTCAAAGGGCGGGGGGTTTGCCCTGGCCAGGGAAAAAGGCTGATTAGCCGGGACAAGTAAGACGGAGGAATTAGCAATCAGGAGCCGATTGTAGGACTTTTGATCCCCTAATCAACGGTCATTACCATGTCAACATGGGGGCTGGCTACCTAAGCCTCCTTTGATGTAGCCTTTAAAACCCTCCTATAACCTTTGACCCTTGAGCGCCGAATATAATTAACCACCTTCCCAGGGGAAGGGAGAACTCGAATTGAGCATCACATATTCCTTTTTGTTTTATTTTATTTCTTTACTTTGTGTTTTTCAGGAAACGCCAGGCAGCCTTGATTGCCGGTTGAAGATGCTCGCAAATATAAAACACAACTTAGGTACATTTTGAGTAAGGCCACATTCAAGCCCGCCAAAATCAACCAAATAAAAGTCAAGCCATATTACATAATTTAGTAGTTATTATAGGCCAGGAAAATACTAACACATATTACATATTATTAAACACGATAGCAAGATTTTCAATTTAATATTCTCTTCAGTATGAAATGTGAACCAATTGAGTAGATAAGCCCCTTTGTCGTGTTTCATTGTTTTTTTGATATCAATAACCTATATACCGGTGATGTCCCATCTACACCCAATACAAAAAAGGCAACTTTGCAGATGACACTGCAGTCATCCCACCCAGACCCCGATACAACATCCCATAACCTTAGAAAACACCTTGATGAGATCGAGTATTGGTGCAAGCAATGGCGAATCAAAGTTAATGAAGCAAAATATTCTCATATTACTTTTATCCTTGAGGTAGGTAATGTCCAGTATTTATTTTTTTTTTTTAATTCCATTTCTCTTCCTGTATTGAAGACAGTACGGTATTTAGGCTTCCATCTCGAGACAAGGCTGACATGGAACCCACATACGAGGCTAAAAAGACATGAACTAAAAAGGCGCTTTGAACAACTTTGCTTTTATGTCAGTAACAAACCCTTCATTACGATCTTAATATACCCTACGTTCTTGAACAAATCCCTTCCAAGTATATGAAATTCCATCGAAACCTATCCAACCACCCTAATCCCCTAGCACAGTGATTACACTGCACCACACATCCCTCTTTGGAAACTAAACCGGCAGTAGCCTCATGAGCTACTATAAATACTTTTTCAAATCAATTTATTTATTATTTATATCAATAACCATATGCTAGTAAGCAATTATCTTGTATAACGGAGTAATCCGATTGAGGAAACCCGAATTTGAAATTGAGATAACACTTAGTGCTGCTCACACAAGCACCTCAGCGCCTACCAACTACGGCGACAACCTTCGGTCGGCCTTCCACTTTATCAGGTGTTACGCTGTTTTTTTTAGATTTTTAATATCTTCAAGGCATTCAGTAAAACTACTAAGCGAAATTGTAAAAGTTTCACACTTATTACATTTGACACTTATTTACTTGAGTTTTATGAAAATTTAAATGATTTTTTGTAACACACGATACATATTAATAACTATCTTTTATTTAATATCTGACTCAATGGAGAAAGTTATTTTTCATGTCGTTGTAACATCAATTGGGACCTTCCTCTAAAATAGCATGTCTTCAGGGTACGGACAATGAACAGAACGGACAGACAAAGAGTAAGTGAGAATAAGCGTACCTGATTTTGAAAATACTTTCAACGAAATCAGGCAGTGATTTTTCTATGACGGTTTGTTTAAAATAAATCAGGAGATCGCAAAAAAAAAAAAGTAAGCATAATTAAATTATGAGTTAAATGTTTCAATAAGTCATAGCATAATCATCGGCAGAGATAAAGTTTACCTTTAATTTGAACCGTATGATTAATGGTGTATAGGCATACCGGATTTCGGTCTTAAGAAAATAATTCTATAAAATATTACATAAATTATGTTAGGTTCTTTTCCTTTTTCTACTTATAGATTTATTCCCCTTTCCGTCAAAGAGTAAATATATGGGTAAGAGAAGAGGCTTTGAATAATTTCTCATGAAATATACTGGAATTGATAGGGAGAGACAAGAGGCAAGGAAACCATTTGTCAGTGAGATTTTGGAAATTAGCCCGAGGATGACGCAATAAATCAGGCTAAGCCGTTGTAGGGTCTGGGGGGGGGGTGAATGATTTTTAAGTCCTGAATCCCGTGCAGGATGGGAGGGGGGTGGTTGAGGGGTGGAAGCGCGTATGAATGCGGTCGACTAAGTAGCTTTCCTAAGGCTGGAACGGGGCATTAGCATCACAAGCATCCCTTATATTGATGGCACCGCCAACCCCTGACGAACTTCCTCCACTGTTTTACACAGTTCCTTTTCAATAGACTGACAGGAGCCAATTCAATTCCCGGCCCCCACGGGGAAAACTGCTGGTTCTCTCTACCCGTCTGCTTTTTGCTTTACTCCCTGTAAACTTCTGGAATAATTCCGACGGCACGTCTGACAATGCCCGCTGATATCGGAGTGTACCGAACAGAAAAGAGAAAAAAAACGGACTACCGGTTGAGTGGAAAATAAATAAAAACGAATATTTCGAGGTTTTCCCTAATACCAGTTGATGCATTTCCAGCTTTTTCACTAACCCTTGGTTGTCTTCTCAGGCTACCAACTCAAGTCAGGGTGCTTGCTAAAAACTCAGAAACTCCCAATTTGGGTGGTAATTTTTAATCCTTAAAGCCTTGATTAAATAATATATATGTATTGAGAGTGTAAATGTGTTAAGGGGTTTTAATTGGTTTCAAGATTAATATAATTCCAATTCTTCACATCAACACGCTTGTTACCCATAGAACATAAATTATCTCATGGTAGTATAAAAAACATTGAAATTTTGATTCAATGGCACTAACACGACATAAATTGTATAGCAAATATCTGGAGGCTGTATGTTTTCTTTAGTCAAGTTTTATTAATTGGTTATTAGTCAAGTTGATATAGAAGTTCTATAACAATCGAACCAATTTATCAATTGGTTTATTTAACAATTAATATACAATATTTAAAAATATATTTATTGTATGAATGAGCGAGTAAATGATGACTGTAAATATGGTATGAATGAGATCATTTATCTGTATTATTATTGCCTCATAAAAGGCAGATTGTAATTATTGCACAATAAAGAATTGAATTGAATAAGAGAAAAAGATATGAAATGAGTATTGAATAAAGGTTTCATTCTTTATCAATCTTAATTTATAACCAAATAAAAATAAATAAAAACTAGAAGGTAATCAATAAATTTTTTTATATTATGGCCTTAGTCCTTCATTAATGGGGTCAGTCATCTGTTTAGTCAATATTTTTATGGGTATTCTAGCTATGTTTACAATGCTCCATAACTTTTTGAGGTTATAGCTTTTAAAATATCTAGACTAAATACGCTTTGGATATGTCGTGAAACTTAACTGTTGGAGTGTACTTTGGATTTAAAAATATAACTCTTAGAAACATTTTCTTAGATTATTAGAAGTTTTCTGATATCGCTATGGCTCCTCCCTCTAGTGATTTGTAAGTTAGTCTGGACTAATTTTAAGTGAGTAATTTAGCCTGAGTATTAAGATGTTTATTCATAAATGGGAGTATAATAGCTGATTTTACGGTTGTGCATTTAAAATTTATATGCTTTGTAACAGTGAGTCTGTGGTCTGGATAAACCCCACGGTACTTAACAGTACTCTGTGAATTTAATTGTTTATTCATAAATACTATTTTAGTTCTTATTTTGGTTGAAAATATGGCTTTAATCTTGTCGACATTCATTTTTTATTTCCATTTAAAGAAATACATATTTAACCAACATAATCTAGCCAATTAACAATTGCTTCACACCTTCATTTGTGTAATACGCAAAGAGTCCTAACTGGAACTCTTCGATAGCATTTATTATGTTCGTAACTATTAATATCTAGGCCTCTGATCCAGCGAACTGTCTTTCCAAGTTCATTCTGGCCCTGTCCGTTCAGTGAGACGAAGAGGAGCCAGCCAAGAGGAGTGCGGAAATTCGGGGAGCCGCAGACATCTTTGCCAGCTTTGACACGGTCGCGCGCCCTGAGGGACGTCCTTATTGTTTTTGCATGCGCTCGGAGGGAAATTAATTTTACGCCGGCCCTGCGACTGGCAGTTGTGATTATTGCCAACCGCAATTCTCCTGTAAGACATTATATCACTGCTAACTGCCCCGCTAGTCGTTTGCCATGGTAAGCGCCTGCTAATGGTTGGTGTCGAATGCTCTGTACACCTCATGATGATGGTAGCGATAAGGATACACGCCGTACAACAGGCTCGCCTAATTTACTATATAGTGAGCCCGTAGCACCGCACTGCATATTAGTCCGTTTTACTAACATGCATTATTCAGGTGAATATGTCGATTAATCTCTCTCGATAGCTGGTATGTAACTCGAAAATTGTCACTGTATGTAACCCAGTTCCATTCCAAACTGGTTACTACAACTAAACGGACAACGCATAATTTTTTGTGAAGGCACTAGTGAACTGTGTCTAACTGATGAAGGTCTGACCAGAGCAATGATTCCATTACTTGGTGGCTTTATTTGAAGAACGTCTTATGACTTTTTTTGGCGTACAGCACAGATAGACATTTATAAGGGTTAAGTTATTCCAATGTTTACGAACGATTCGTTCAGCGATTGGCTGAATTCATAAATCAGCGAGCGTATGAGGACCACGTGGGAGCATAACCTGTTTTAAGAACTTTTAGTTTCTACGCCTTCAGCACATTTTTTTTTTTAACTTACGAATTTTATTTATTTATGGTTCGTCTTTTATTTATTATACCACATTTCTGTTTTGGGTTCGTTGTAACTTATATAAGACTAAGCTGTATTGCATTGAAGATTAATCCTATGTTATTTCTTTTATCCAGAAAGCTCTTGAAGTAGAATACGTTTATTAGAGGGATATGGGTAGGTGAACCGTCATTAAAAATCGAAGGGTGAGCCCCATCACCTAGAATTGTATACATGTTTTAACTTTTAACCTCAAATCTAATTTATGTAACCCAGCCTCCTTCAAATGCATCTGCGCATAGCAGAATGAGGAGAGAACTGTCAATTCTTGTTCATTTTTCACATATTGTATTAAATTCAAGTGGTTTAGAAAAAAACATTAAAAATCGTCACACGGGAAGTCCTACACAGGTGCAAAAATAATGAGCTAACCGCATTTGAACATGACTTACCTTATTTCGCACATGTGTTTATTAATTCCGTTGGTTTTTTTTACTTATGCTCAAAATCAATATAGTTATTAATGATCCAAATAAAATCTCCTTGGACCCTTATTCCTGACCAACCCAGCGTTTAACACTATGACCCCACCACTCCTCCCGCATCGATGGCAACAGATTGTCGGGGAAAAATTAGGTTAAGAAGTAGTATGTAAGTTAGTTTTAAGTTTGATCAAAAAGGTGATCTCCATCATCTTTATTAGTCAGTTCAGTCCAGCCACGTATAATGTGTATTATTATTATACTTGTTTGTTCCATTATATAAAATAACAAAACCTGTATATAATGTAGCGACGCTACAGGAAATACAAAAATAATTTGTAAATAGATTCATCTGAGGATCTATAATTATCTGTAAATTTAAAGGGGCTGAAGGAAAAAAAAAAAGAAAAAAAAAAGACCTGTTTTTTTTTTTAATTTCCCCCTATTTTTTCTTCTCTTCGTCGTGTTTTAAAATTTCTGGTCTGGGTGAAGAGTTGTACTTTTCCATTAGTGGTTGGTTCACTTCGCATTCCGCAAGTTCAATATCTTCCAATAAGGCGGCTTCATGTTCAGATTCTGTTTGGGGTTGACCACAGTGTGTTTTAAAAGATGGAGGTGGTTTCAATGTTTATACACTACGCTTTTCTTCTGACTTCCTTGCACTTATTATAATATGTACTAGTTGTCATAATCAGCTCATTTCAAAATATTTAACACACTTTGACAAGAACACCTTGTCCTCTCCTCAGCTGCCCTCTTCTGATCCGACTTCTGCCCCCTCCCTTCTTAGAAAAGCTCTTTTTGAAAGGTTTTTTTTTTCTGCACTCCCATTTTACCTTTCCTTGGTCCAACAAGGACACTTTTCTTTCTTCCATCTCTATCCCTGTATCCTACCCAAGGAGTTTTATGATCTGTGTTATCAAAAAAAAGGTAGAAGTGCTTCGTTTACTATGTTCCGAACCATAGTTCTACGGCAGATTCATGAGCCTTTGTCGAGCGTCGGCAATCATAAAGACACAACAAAGAACATGAAAGTTGACATCAAATTACTAAATGCTGATAAAGAAAATGCACTTAATTTGTCAAAAAAGGGTCAAGTAGACATATCATATTTTAAATGCTAAACGTCAAAAGGAAGAACTGGACAAGTTATGTTACTGAAATTTAACGAAAAAATAATCATCATTCTCAGACTTAACTAATTGTACACGACATAGACCACAACAGAAGGGACCATTAGGTGCGGTTAACTCATTTTTCAGATAACTCGAATTATCCGCTTTTTCATGACTCCCACAGGTTTTTTTTTTTCCAACCAAACGTTTTTCCAACGAGCAAGTACGGACGGAGAGCAACTATCTAAGCCTGTCCCAAAAAACAACCGCTGAACGAAGTAGAATATACCATCAATGCTGCAGTATTATATTATAAAGGTTCCAAATTAAAAGTCTATTTACCTTATCCTACAATATTCCTCACAATACACAGCATAAGCAGTTAAAAAAATAAATAATTCTTCACAGTTAGTTTCATCAGTTATTGAAGCTTTCATTAAACTCGTTTTTGCTTCTATAACTTTGCCCGCGTTTGACGAAGAGCTATGATATTTTCCATGTTGTTTTCGTTTGATAACTCAATGACAAGGAAGGGACATTCATTAATCACATGAAAATATAAATAAATATTTGTCTAACTTATTATGTATGCTATCAAATTAAAGTTCATGAAGTCCTGATTTATTATGAGTCGGGACTTATTTTTTACTACAGCTTCACTATTATATAATTTCAGAGCTTATAATTTACAAGTCCGGTTTCTCAGCGCTTAATTGCAGGTAAGCAAAATGATGTTTTTCAAAGTAAAGCCTCTTTCTATTGTCTTAACCGTCACATTTTCAAATATTTTTATTTACGGCTAGTATTTTTTTTCATCCATCATTTAACGAGAATTGTTATTACTTAATTATTTACAAATTTGACATTTACACGATACTCTTGTCTAGATGAAAATTGATTATCAACTAATTCATCTCTTAACTTGACAAATTGATAAAACATCGAAGGAACTGACGTAGTACACTTTCAAATTGAAGACTCGTCAATCGATCATATCCTACGGTAATGAATAGTCTACCGAGCTGTCAGGACTGCTTGCTCAGTCGGGTATCATCTATATTGATGGACACCGCCGCGGGGAAGAACACCAGTAGGCCACGGTGTATTACGGGACAGTAATAAAAATTGATCGTTTTTTTTGTTTTTTTTTTCAACCGTATTCAATTTGAGGCGACAGCGTTTGAAAAATATCTTCGCAGAATCGAACCGAATTTTAATCGGTTCAGATAATTTTAAAATTGTGTATCAACTTAATCATTTATTTACCTGTATAAACACGATATGACTGATAACCCGGCTACTGTTTACTATTTTCATCAAACTACCTCGTTTCGAAAAAAAAAACCCAAATTGATGTGAACATTTCATTGCTTTGGTTTTTCTAACTATTTAATATTTAAACCAAATTGTATGTTCATGTTGCGTGTATATATTAGCGTATTCCCTGAAAGTTGTATTCATTTCCAAAAGGCATCAATATTACCTTTCTTTTATTATGATAACTATAACTAATATTTCACTAAATTTTATATTTATATTGTATATATTTTATATTTATGTATTGCATGTATATACAATGCACCAAAAAACTGGGGACTCTTGGAAAAACTCAAATCTTTGCTTCCTAATATAATCATGTTAATTTTCAGGGCTATAAATAAATATTCCAAATTTTTTTTTTAATTATACAGAAATTTCGAACTCTTGTGTACCTGATCTCTAAAAATTTAGCAATGGTTTCCTAAGTTTTTTTTAAATTTTAATTGAAAAATTATTTTGACAGTCGTGAAAAACGTGGTTTTGCTTTAATGGTAGACAGTCGATGCCAAAGATATGCATCCGGTGCATTGACTGGGTCTACCTGAAACTACAGCCAGAGCCAAGAGATGACCGGTTCATAGCACTACACACTCAACTGGTACTGAGACTGCTCAAATTCTCCGAACGACTCAAGGAGTAGCGAACTGTGCAGAAACTATCTAAAGATAACTTGCTACAGTGAATTCAAACCCCCCAGCAACCATCACCAGGGCCATTTTAGACCAGAAAAAATCGTAGAGTTTCTAATCGTCTGTAATTCTATTTTTTATTTGTCTAAATCGAAGTAAAATCTAATAATACACGTCATTCTACAAATATATCCTGCACAATTGTATCCCAGTTCATTTAGCAAGGACAAGTAAAGTATTGAAAACATTAACAGGGTTAATTGGTAGAGGGGTTACTGTTGTATTAGGACAACGGGTTTTGCGGATAAAGGCTGAGATTCCGGTCGAACAAATTCATAAGAACTCATGCGTAGTCTTCAAAAACAAAACAGCCTTAGCTGACTTATTGCTGTCTTAGAAATTATTTCAACAAGCTCCTCCTGCCTCGTTTGTCATTTGTCTCTCCAATTGACTGAGTTACATTGCTTCAATTGAGTGATTTCGAGTGAGTATTTCGATCTAGTGAGTATCTTGCTGCGATTAGTGAGTTGTGTCGAGAATGTGTTCGTCCTGACCGACTAAGTCTACGTACTAACCCTGATTTATTGAAAATGCAGCAGTTGTCTGTGAGGTAGACAAAAATTCTGATATTGAATAGAACTTTGGGATTCCTCCGAACACGATGCTAACTTACCATTCGAATATAAATAAAATCTTGAGCCGTATGGCTAATTGATAAAAGTAGAAAAATGGCTAAGGAGTCTAACAGGTGCAGAATAAGAAGATTCCTTTGAGTTAACCTATCACCACGGCCAAAGCCAAAGAGTTCGCTGTTAGTTTAAGAAAAGACAATTTTAAGGCTAACACGCTTGGTGGGTTTAAAAAGAGGAACGATATTTATTTTAAAACTGTTTCTGGAGAAATAGGGATTGTAAACCAGCAAGAGGCTAGTGACTGAAACAATTATTAAGGATAGTGGATAAAATACCGAAATGCGAAAGATATTTTCAATGTGGACGAGGTTTTTCGTTCAATGTTTTTTTTCAATGTGGTTTTATAAATGCACTCACATTCAGAAATGAAAGGTGCAATGGAAGTGAACTGTATAAAGACCGAAACACATGGTTGGAGCAAACGCGGATGGGTTCGAAAATCTTCCACTCTTAATGATTGGCAGCGAACTCAACAGAAGTCAGCGAACCCAAGATGCTTCGAAAAATGTCAAAACTCCCGAAAACTAAGAGAAATCGATGAAATTTTGTACGAGGGCTTTGTGCAAATAGGACAACGATTTGGCTGTATGTGGGGAGTTGACAGATGCTGACATTTTGGTAGACGTCATCAACACACTGACTGCTGCCCTTATTGTCTTCAGATGAAGAAGATGAAATCCCTGAAGATGATCAGAAACCAGTGCCTACGAGCCATGAACCACATCGGCTTTGTTGAAGGGTGACAAAGTGTGGAAGAAGGGGCTCGTAATAATAATTTCAGTATAGTTCTGCAATAAGTTCAGATTCTGGCTTACGCAGATAGCATCCACATAGTAGGCTATTCGCATATCCACTCAGACATTTCTGGAAAGCGTTGGTGGAAATGGCGAGACAACTAGGGCTTGAGAGGCTGGAATAAAGACAAAATGGTAACAGAAAAAACTTCAAGACCTGGTGAAAATGCAGACCCCTACATGTTTGAGGAAGCTTCTCTGTTTCCTTGGGATCGTTGATTGCACAATGCTATTTACCGAAAAGTTCAAGCATTTTATTTTGGCTTTCTCGCCACCTTAAATGGAACGAACTTTCAAAGAAAACAAAGAACCTTCTTTACAAGAAACTAATAAGTGCAAGAATTGTTCTAGGAGAATTATTCTCATATACACGTGTGAATCATGGGCGACAATGAAGACCAATGCGAATTCGCTACAGGTGTGTATGAAAGGAGCATCTTCCTCGATTTCCAGGAGGGTATACAAGTAATTTCTGAGCGGCACAGACAGACCAACCAGGAATTAGATACCAATAGGCAGATACTCCTGCCTAAGCCCTGACACTTGACCACTTAGAATGTGTTGGACCCCCCACCCTATCCTTGTGATGACGTGCCAAAGAAACTGCTGACAGAGCCACTGCACAAGACTCGAAGATGAGGGAGACTTAGTGGCATTATTGTGTAGCAAGGAAGCGAGTAATGCAAGGGCTCCATTACTGGATGGCGGCAACGCAGAATTGTGACCCCTGAAAGCTGGTGGTAGGACTCAAAACGAAATTATAGCACTAATAGTTGTGCTAGTTTGTCATTAAAAAGTTTCGCCACTTTGTGATGGGATGCTGTGTCAGCACGACTCAAAATAACTTTTTTTTTTTTCCCATAGTTCTCAAACTTGTAAAAATTGGATGTGGGAAAAATAAATAGAAAATTATTTTGGATTGATGGGTGCCTTTCACTATGGGGAGTCCTATTTGAAGGATGTATGAGAAGGATATGGGGTGTGGGATGCCTAAAGGAGGCGGGTGGGTTCGGGAAGGTAGTGAGAGTCTACCTAATTTAGGTAGACTCAAAATAATAAGGAAACGCATCCTTTAAATTTGTATCATAAATATTGAATTAAGAGAGTAACAATTGACATTTTTGAGAGTACCGTGAAATAGACAATTAAAATTTAAGATTGATTGAATAATTTTATCAGAAGACGACCACAGACAGACGGACGAAATACGATATACCCGCATCTTTTTGAAAAGAGAGCCACACCTTTCGATATATTTTTCAATATTTTCAAGAACGTTTAACCCCCACTATAATGAGGTAACGGTTATGCCCTGTGCCTTGTGTAGCGTTCAGAATCTGAGACGCTTTTAATTTGTAATCGTATATGAATAAGCTAAGTTCCTAAAAAAAATGATCAATACATTTGCATTTTAATTGTGATTGTCCGTTCTCGAGATGCCGGTCCTTGACAAGAAATGGGCGTTGTATTGAATATTTATAAAGAAGTTAAAACAGAATCCAAGATAAGAATGTCAGAGCAGATATCGAACGCCACTACATTGAATTTGATATCGCAAAACATATTCAAGATGAGGGCGCTGATAAAGTAAAAGTGAAACGGTCACGAGAATTAATTTATTGACCGTTTAATTTTAATACCCTTGAGTTTCGTTTTAATAAAGCACCTTGACTTGAGCCGGTATCGATTACATATTCTACAGATAATATGCCGAGTTAGATTTTTCACTGATAAATACTATGTGTGCTGTTTACTGAAACGAAGAATTATTTAGCATGTAGTTAAGTTTAAATTTTATTTGGAAAATGGATCAGCATATTTGCTTATCTTTATAATGTATCCACTTTACTTGCTCGAATCAACCTCAACCAAATTAAAATACATTTACTGTTTCGTAAAAAGAAAGTTTTAGCGTGATGCAACAGTTAAGGGTTGCGTTACGGTCACGAAAGCGATTTTGTTGACATTTTTGAAGACAAGAATGGAATATCGTTATAATATTCCACTAAAACTCTCACGAATAATCTCATTAATCATGATATCGTTACTTTTCACACATGAGAAATCTTAAAAGTCAGTCAAAGCTGATTATTTTAAAATCTAAAATCTGGTTTATTTTATGAAATAATAAGTAGGATTGTTCAATAAAAGCAGTTGCTAAAACAAACCTGCACACTGTCAGACTTTTTGGTATTTATTTAATTTTTTTTTGTTTCATATCCCCTTGGCACAATATTAATTAAATTAAATTAATTAATTAATACTATTTACAATTTATTCATTATATTTGCTGAAGCTTGTATACATTTTATACATATTCTGTTTTCTACTAATAGTGATCTGCATTGTACAAAAGTATAATGATGTATGACACATTAATGGACTGAATTTATTTAAAGTGATGGGGCTCACCTTATTTATCATAGACTTAAAACTAACTTACATCTGACAAAAGACAAACAACCTAAATCTTAACCTAATTTTCCCCGACAGTCTGTTGCCATGGATGTGGGAAGGGTGGTGGGGTCATAGGGCTAAACACTGGGTTTGTGAGGTGCCTCTTGAAAAAACTTGACGTGTCTCCGGTAGATGAACTCACCGATGTGACACCAAGCAACGGGTGCAGGTTGGCGTTCTTTAATCTCTCAAGAGAGGTATGTCGGACCACTTTTCTCATGATCCCATTCTGGAATCGTTTGAGACTTTTAGCTTTTTGACTTTTTGGTAATAGATTGTCATACTTTTTAAATGAAGGCTATTAGTCAAAAAAACTTTTGTGACTAAAAAATATATATAAACAATCATATACAACCATCCACATATAGATAGATACATTACATACTCATATTCATAATAGACTGCATATGTATTTACAGGAAATACCTACATACAATTTGGGCAGACCCATGTGAAGACAATGATTGAATCAAAACAGGTTTTGTTAAATATACCTTTAAAATATCGGATCCATCTGTTCGGCGGTAGAACCTCTCCTTCGGGTTTGGCAATACAATCTAACAATGTTACAAATTACAATTTTTTAAAGTATTGGGTTCTCCCTTTGTTTACATTTATCTATGAAGTATGTGCTTATCGCTTATAAAATATCAAGAATATAATCAGATTTGGATACTTCGTGGAACTTAACTATTTCATTGTACCTTGGTTTCTCAAATATTATTCTTGGAAACTTATTTTGGATTATTCAATATTATTATGAATGACAGGCAGCGTAAGTTAATATGTAATTTACTAAGAAATTATAAATGAGTAATTTAGCTAATTAAGATTAGAATTTCTATTGACCTATGAGAAAAGGATATATGATAAATATATGGTTGATATGTGGTTTGAGTACAATAAGCTACCACTCAAATGATTCATTACCAAGTACTATTTGAGTTTTAGGTATTCTTTTCGAGAAAAATATTGCTTCAGTTTTGTTGACATTGATTAATTTCCTCTGAAATAAATGCTTATTTAATTTAAATAATGAAGCTTGTAGACTAAGTGTCACACCTCCAGGTAAACGTGAACACAGCAGTATCGTCAACGAAGAGGCACAACCGGACCTGTCTGGTGGTAGGAATGATTTTGGTAAAGGTAGTAAGACAGACCCTTGCTGCAGTTTTATTTTGACAGCTAGAAACATAGAATGAGAATGATAAGTAGCAGCTTAAGAAAGTACCAGCTTTCTTTTTCTTTTTTTTTTACAACTTTATTATGATCTGCCTCATAGGGCAATAAGTAATTGTGATAAATGATCTCATTCATACCATCTTTACAATTTTCATTCACTCGCTTATTCATACAGTATTTACAAACATCCCAGAGACCAACTCGCAAGTCCACATGAAAGAGGAGTCTTGGGAAGTCCCCCGCACACCTCCATCAGCCGCGTCACCGGATAAGAGCCGACGGAGGCTGACCAAGAGAGTGAGAGCCACAGACGCTCAGGACATGATTAGAGAAACTGACCATTGCCAGGACTCCCACTGTTATGTATTTATAGCAGGTCACGAGGGCACTGCCGTTTTAGTCTCCGAGGAGGGTTATAGGAATGATTGATGGAGTGCTAGGGGATTAGGGTGGTTGGATAGGCTACTATGGAATTTCATGAACTTGGAAGGGATGAGTTCAAGAATGTAGGGTATATTAAGATCATTATGAAGGATTTTGTTGCTGACGTAATAAGGGGCATTTACTATTGCTCTCAGGACTTTTGATTGAAAGAATTGGATGCGCTTGATGTTTGACTGTTTTGCTGCCCCTCCATCTCTCTATTCCGTATATCCCAGTTGGCTTAAGTATAACTTTGTAGATTAGTGGCGTCTCTAGATCCAAACTGTTCTTCCATCATTAGGTTTTTTTCAAGCTAAATAAAGCTGTTAGATGTCCAGAAGTGGCGTGAACAAGCGTATAGTCCAGCCAGCGGCACAAGTGAGAGCAAGGTTATCTTCCCGTGGATTAGCTATTGCCAGGAAGTTAGTACCGGCAGCGGTGGCTCTAACAAAGATGGTTTATCTCTTGTACGCACTCTTTGTTTCCATTCACTTTTATTTTACCCATATTTCCTCAGCTCTTATCTTGTCGGCGGTGAAATCCGTTGTTTGCCTTAGGCTTATTATACCTGCTTCACCCCTGGTCTTTACCCTTTTAATACCATCGGTGAAGCGGACTAGCGTTTTTTTTCCCTTTTTTTTTTTTTTATATTCCCCATCCGTGTACAGCTCCTATTTATCTCTAACAGTTACAGAAGGAACTGTGGGTCTAAATGTTAAAAAAATCTAGCCAAGTGAGAGATAAAACGATTTTAATAACTTTTTCTAATAATGTACTGCATTGTGTGTTAGGAAAATATTTATATTTTAATCACCAAGTAAATGAAAAATTGGTATAATGGGAATAGTCAATGGGGGAGGGGGGTGAGTTGAGTAATTTTTTCTTTGTACTTTTAATAATTGCATAGAAATTTATTGAATATCCCCAGTCACATTTCATGGACGCACATTTATTTTTATTATCATCAAATAGAACTACCATGCAAAATAACGTGCCATTTCTGTAATTAGTAATCAGGACAATAATATCTTTAATTTGATAACTTAATTTGAGGATATTTTTGATAAATATAGGCCTCCATATTTTCAATTAGTTAAAATGTGAATTTTTCTTAACCTCTTCAGTCCTGAGTGGTCAGAAAAAAAATGCTCATGGGAATAGAATCCAAGACACTGTGTGCGAATTTCGACTGACAGTTTAAGAGTAATTAAATCTTACACATATACGTTCATAGTTCACACTATGACCAACGTTCATAAAATATGAACATACACATTCTGCGCAGAATCCTTCAAAGAACACCAAAGAGAGAACCAGAGAGCCACAAACGCTCAGGGCATTAATAGGGATTGTTGCTAGAGCCTGGACCTCACCACATACTTATCTAT
The DNA here is from genome assembly GCA_930367205.1 of Acanthosoma haemorrhoidale. Taxonomy (NCBI): domain Eukaryota; kingdom Metazoa; phylum Arthropoda; class Insecta; order Hemiptera; family Acanthosomatidae; genus Acanthosoma; species Acanthosoma haemorrhoidale. The sequence continues at coordinate 33,054,785 of OV884009.1, read as the reverse complement.
TTACATCAGGGATGGGATAGTGGAGGGTAAATTGCAGAAAAATGGGTAAGTTTTCGTGGAATTTATTAAATATTAATATTATACGGTCAAGGAGTGGTTTATTTTTTGTTATCCCTTAAAATTTGGAAGGGATGCTTTTCTGTTTAAGAAGGGAGCGTTGGATATTTTTTTACTTTGGATTCAATGATTTGACTGTACTCCACAGTTGTAGTCCGTATATCCAATCAGTTTTATTGGTTTGTATATGTGCAGTTTATGGCGATCCTTATGATGTATTGAAGTATTCTTTTCGGATTGTCATACTACCTGGACCCCCACAACGTGGTCCGGATCCTTAAGCCCTAGTTCGAATTATAGTTGTTAAGGGATTGTTGGTCCTTGAAGTACCAGAACTCAGTACGGTTTAGTAGCGCACTCATCTCGTTACCTCGTCATGTCATATTCTCCAAAACGCATCTTAATTAGGAGGTTTATATTATATGGATGAGATATAATTTGTACATCAAAATGTTTAACTTTCAAGTGTAAGGTCTTTAAATTTGCCCAAAACGTATGGGGGAATAAAAATGTATTTCTCACAATCATTTAGTACATTTTTAAGCAATTCATGCACCCGCACTTGATGTTCCTTTATTTCATTCATCCATTAATTTCGTGTATATATATTATGTCTGGTAGAGAAAACAATCCAAAATTCCAGTAGCTCGTAAAAGACGTAATGAATTAGGAAGCCTAAAACGGAAAAATACGGCTCAAAAATGTTATCACTCTTTATCTCCTAGGGGCCAGGGGTTGTAAAGCAAAGCCTACACGCGACAAAACAAAGAACAGTATAAGAGAAAGGGATCATAGGTAAGAAGTTTCAACTCAATTTAAAGGCTATTGTTCTATAAATGTAAATTCTTAGCTGATACCGGGGCTGATAATGAGACAGGCAGTAAAGGCGGCAGCCTGTGAAAGGGCCGGTGCTATCTTTATTGGCCCTGATAAGGCAGATTTAATATGAGACCGGCCCGCGGTGGCACCTTCTTCAGCTTTCATCGTCCAACTTTTGTCTCGCTCTTTATCTCTCCTGCGGGGAGCCAACGGCCAATCAATCCGAGATAACTGCCACCAGTTTCTCGGGGAACATTCGCCGTTTGTTTGTGAATTGCTCAGTTTCGTTCGCACCAGAGCCCGGGAACGAGTCTTAAAGATACCAGTCGATCTGAAAGTTTTAACGGTTTTTTTTTTTACCCATTCACTGCCCCCACTGTACCTTTAGGTTACCTAATTCCAGCAGTCTCAATTTTAATTGAAAATCAATAATTTAGAAATGTAAAGGAGCTTAAGAAGCACAACAAAGCACAAGGTTCCAATGTGCAACATATTGAATGAAGTTTTGTTAAGGCACTCTGTACAGCTGCCATTATTTTGCGTCAGGCTAAGAGAGTTGTAGGTTATGCTAGAGGCCTTCAATGAAGGGAATCGCACACTGAACGCACAGTTTAACTGTGTGTCGTGCACTTTTGGCAGTCAAACATGCTCGACTGATCACAAATACTCGACAAGAGCATGGAGTCAGCTTCTGAAGCTTCTGGTCAATAGGTATATTATATATAACTTTTTTATTATGATAAAATTACATCTGCCTTAATAGACAATAAGTAATTGAGATAAATGTTCTCATTCATACCATATTTACAATTCATCATTCATACAATATTTACAAACAGCCCAAAGGCCTCCCAAATCTAATGGCTGTCACCTCCCTCGTATGCGAGAGAGAGGAAGCGGATACGAGCCAGTGGAGGCCAACGAAGAGCGCGAGAGTCAGGACATGATTGGAGAAACTGGCCATTGCCAGGACTCCCACTGTCACGCATATATAGCAGGTCACGAGGCCACTGCCGTTTCAGTCTCCGAGGAGGATTATAGGAATGATGGTGCAGTGCTATGACTGTGCTACAGGATTAGGGTGGTTGGATAGGTTACTATGGAATTTTATGAACTTGGAAGAATGAGTATATTCAGATAAAACATGCTATGCAGGAAAAGGAGCTATAAATCTGTAAATTTGTTCATGTTATTGTTCATTTGTTTCAAAAATGTTTTTGAATAAAGGGGTTTTGAAACAAAAATAATTCAAAATAAACAAAAAAATTTTCAATGTGAGAACTTTCATTGTAGACAATTCTGTAGTGTTTTGTAATCAACAGTTATAATGAGGATAGACCATTATGATAATGAGTACTTAATCTAAGATCCATTCGTGTCGCCATTTTTTTATATATTGTTTTATATAAATATTTTAGATTTATAAACAAAACAAAGATTGTAGAATCTTACTCTCCACACAATATTTAACATTAAATTGTGTTGTAAACACTCAAAACTTCATTTTCATTGAATTACCTTTTGAGTTACCAATATTTGGCAAGTTTTACATTTATTATTATCACTTATACATACTTCTGGTTATAGAACCCGGAGTGTTGTAACAAAATATATAGTTAACATTTGATATTGAATACACAGATAGTGAAGCATACAAAAGTTTGTTTTTGCCTGAATTGTAGTCGTGAAGATACCTGAGTAGTCGATTGGGTAAGAACCGTCAATAATGAAAGATATTTTAAAAGAGACATCAGGCTTTTTTAGAAAAACTAATTTTCACGCGGTATAAATAATAATATAGGTATCTCAATTTTAGTGTTTTTGTTTGGAATAAGATTATTAATATTAGAAGGAAATTTCTATTCTACGCCCGAAAAAATCATGTTTGTTGCGTTTCTTTCCAGAGGTGAATTACAAAAAAAAAAAAAATTAATTTGAGTCAAATAATGCATTATATATTCAGTACAGGAGACAGAGGGGTTTTCGTTGGGATGAGGGCCAAGCTGGGGGGAGTAAAAAGTTATTATTGGTATCTGGAGGGGGCTGCCAAGTTTATCCTTTTTAAATGTACGGACATGTAGTATGTGTAAAAACTTTTAATTGGCTTCTATAACCTACCTGAGGATTTATTGCCAAGGGGTTAGCTCATCACATGTTTACCGTTAATGTTTCACAATTCCTCATTAAACCTGAAAAAAAAAATTTACATCTAACGAAGTGTTGTATTCATGGTGCAAAGTCAAAAATATTCCTGCTTATATCTCAATTTAAGAGTTTTCTAAATGTTTACTGTAGCGACCGCTAAGATAAATCACCCTATACTCTATTGTATATATATATTGTAAATTGGTCATAATATGTTGTAAATTAATTTAAACAAATGTAAATAACATTACCAAATCATAATTCATACCAGTGTAAATATTGTATACAATAAAAGACGCAGCTGCAAAAAACTGGCTCTTGAAGGGGAGTCAGGTAGCGGCTAGGAGGCTGGGTGGGTCCCGGTCTAGAACAGTCAAGCGTCACCGCAACCCTGCGGTTTGGTTGGTCAGAATAAAACCCCAGATCATTGGTTACCGGGGGCTATATATACCCCCTATTTTTAGATAAATCATTCTAACTACGGCTCTCTGACTGGTACTTGTAGCTGCACTGATGTTTCAAGATTTGGCCTTCTCATTTATGAAAACCTCTAAGTCTCTCTTTCTAAACCTCGCTATGTTTTAGTGCGGCCTCGTCAGACCCCACCTTTTCCTAGTGGGATTCTCTGCCTTCGTCTTACTAAAACTAGCACTTCCTTGGGAGAGACCGCTCCCTCGTGGACGACGGTTGCCGAGGCCCTACAAACTTTACCTAGTAGTGTCTCCCACGGCAATCCAGCCTTTCTCCGGTTCACACTCACCATTGGGATCCGGACGGTTTTCGCCTACCCTCAGATACCGAGTGTGAATTCGTGGTCATTCCAAGACCACATAAACTACCTACAGTACCTTACCTATACCTCTTCTCCTGCAGTTAAAAAAAAAGAGCTTGCAGTGTACATATGTATACAATATCAGTGACCAGTGCATGTAATAATTTTAATTAGTATTTCTGAGCTAGATTTAAGATATTTAAATAAAATAATAAATTAAGCCGTTATGTTTATTAAAAAACCTGTTTCCTCACGAGTAGCAATTTAATTCTTAATAATAATTTAAATTCTTACTTTGACAATTTAAATTCATGTTAAATTAATTCATGTTTAAATTAGTAGAGGAAATCTCCATTTTGATTGCTTAATCTTGAATATACACGTGACAGCTGTTTTAAACATTTTTCATTAGCAATTTATTTTTTTCAATTGATCATTTTTAGTGATAAGGTAGAAAAAAGTTTATATAAAAGGTATCGATTGTGTTCAATATGCATACATTTAATGATTATATTCAAGTATTTGAAAATTCAGGCATCTTCAGATTATGTAATAATTTGATAATCTAGTTATAGGCACACTATCAATGCAATTTTAATGACTTTTTTATAATTATAGTCAATTAAAGTTACTATTTACACTAAGTAATATAATTGAATATTTGTAATTCGATAGAATACTATCATGGTAAGGATATATTTATTTTGTTATCCTCGTGTAATTAAGGAATATAGTGATGATTAATCATGTTTATGAAGTTGGCAATATAATTCATGTCAGGAGTCATCAAATAAAATCTCTAGACATCTCCATAGGTCAGTAGTGACTCATCAGAACAGATAAAAAAAAATAAAAAAGGGATAAAAACATATGGTCATTTTTTTTTTATAATAATTTTCATACATTACTCATCATTTTACTATTATAACCAACAATTAGTAATACGTGTTTTATTACAGTTTTATTAAAGATTATAAATAATTCCTTTCTAAAAATATGCGAAAACCTTATAAATTATGTATTATTATATCTTTAAGGTGCTATTCAAATTATATAGTTTCAGAAGTAAGGAAAACTGGATGATCTTGAAATTATAATTAATTTAAAAGAATGAATATTTATATAAATGAATCGATTATTTTTCATGATCAGGCTATTAGAACTTAGAAGACATAAATGTCTGACTTGAAGTTTCCAGAGACTGCTTAACGTAAGATCTTTTTGTTTGAAGACCAATTAGAAGTTTCAAAGGGACGTGTCCAGAAGGCTCCTTGGGGAGTTTTCATCTTTGGGCTTAAGAAGCTTCGCCTCAGATCAGATATTTCACATTAATTAATAAATTTGAATAATTAGCACGTTATTTAATTCATTATCGTCAAGTATCTTATGGAGTGTCAGGATGTAGCAATATGTTTTATAAAATGAGGATATGTTATTTAATTAATGTAACGTAATAAATGTAACTCGTGACATAGGTGGAGCAAGCCACTAGCACTCCGTTATCCTCCCCCCCCCTCCGATAAGTGGAAGAGAATCCAAGATTAAAATAATATCTCATGTACACTTCAAAACATTTCAATTTATAATTGATCGTACCGAATTTAATTGTCTTCAAAAATCATAGATTTTGTGAGATGAACATTCCTGAGATCAATTGTTTATTACTGGTTGTTATTTTCACATTTGTTATAATCACCCTAATACCGTCGCACAGCCATTAGACTGCGCCACACATTCCTATAATCCTCCTCGGAGACTAAAGCGGCAGTAGCCTCGTGACCAATCGCCTGGCCTACGTGAAAGTGCGAGGCCAGGCAATGGCCAGTTTCTGCAAATATGTCCTGAGCGTCTGTGGCTCATGCTCAACTCCCACTGGCTCGTATCCAGTGGCGCGGTTGATGGAGGAGCGTCGGGGACTTCCTAAGAACTCGGCCTCCTCTTTCGCATGTGAGGGAGGTGACAACTAGTTGGATTTGAGAGTTATCTGGGGTGTTTCTGAATATTGTATGAAAGAGGGAGTGAATGAAAATTGTAAATATGATATGAATAAGAATTGCGTATTGCCCATATCGTATTTTTACAGGCAGATTGTAATTTTATTACAATTAATATTATATAAATTTAATTAAATATGTTCTATCTTATAGAAGATTTATAGGTCGTTCTGAAACTATGTTCATTATTTCCGGATATACGCGTATTTAATATTGTAACGTTTATGGTTTTCGATTAAGCGTAATGATTTTGATACCGTCACCTCTGTCGAATCAGCTGCCCTGCCAGTGTTGTGTTTAGTTCCTTCCCTCGATTCCATATTTGGGATCTGGCGTCCGATATTGTTTAATTACTAAATAATTAATACATTTGTTATTGCTAGTTTACTTTGGTGCACTGATTTATGTAGATGATTCCCTTTGAGCTTGGCAATAATTGGCCAAACAATGCGATTTCGAGATGTACATCTTTCACATACCAAATCATTCGAACTTGAAGTATCGGATAAGCAAATATATCTGCTTATAGGACTGGAAGGTAGGACGCGAGTCGGCCTCATCTCCATCCTCTATCTGGCCAGTAACTCAAGCTGAGGCTTTATTCAATATCAGATCCAAAAGCGATTATATTTATTCCGTCCTGTCAAAGCCCCTTTGGATTTAGTGCCCCTGAATTAAGTATTAGGGTAAAGGCCTCCAGCCCACGTACCTTGCCCACTAAAGCCTCTTCCAGTATTGCTTCTGTTGTTGAGAGAATTAGTAAAACTTCTGCTCTTTCTCTTTTACATAATTTATCTTATTCCTATTCGAAGTATATTTTATGCTGATACTTCGTTAATTTATTGGCATTATTTTAAATAAATCGCAAACTGCCAATAAACATATTTAACTTAATTTAATTTAGTCAGATATTTACGGAGCCGACGAGAGAGGCTCTACTTTCATTCTATTCTCGGCTCCTCTTAGGAATTCTTTTTTGTTTGACGAGCCATGGTTCACTCAGCCCCATGTTCCGGGAGATAGGACTGTTCCTTCAAGCTATAAGTTCAACAAATTCTATATTCAAAAATGTTTACAACAATTAGAAAGGAACCTAAATAAAGAAATATTAGACTATATGCGCAACTTAATACTAAAATGGAAGATATCACATGTTCATACCAATTCGCTGAATTTAGGATAGGTTATTGTCGGGTCACCCACAACAGTTGGTCGCAACAGATGCGGAGTTATATAAGTCTGATTTCGGTCCATTATAATACACGATACAAGGTAAAAAAGTGAGCAAGCCAGCTTATCCTGGGAACTAACTATTTAATCAAATCTTTATTGTGATAAAATAACAATCTGCCTTATTGGGGAATAAGTAATTGTGTTCAATGTTCTTATACACACCATATTTACAATTGTATTTACCCCAGAGACCTCCCAAATCCACAAGGTTGTCCGCCCCCCCCCCAACCGAATGCGAAAGAGGAAGCGGAGTCTTCGGAAGTCTCCGCCGTTCCTCCATCAGCTGCGCCACCGGATACGAGCCAGTGAAAGCTGACCAAGATCGCGAGAGCCACAGACGCTCACGCAATGATTGAAGAAACTGGCCATTTCCAGGACTCTCACTGTCACGTATTTATAGCAGGTCACGAGGATTCACCCACTTTAGTCTCCGAGGAATATTATAGGGATGTTTGATGCAGTTCTAAGGGATTAGGGTGGTTGGATAGGTTTCGATGGAATTTCATGAACTTGGACCAAGGGACTAATGATTATTTTACAGGTCACAAAGTTTTGATAAGGTCAAAAAGGCCTTTGTAATTCCCAGGTAGTTGACATGAAGGACTTAGTGCGGACTTACAGCTGGTTGAACTTTCTCGGTGCTGTTCAAAACTAATCGGACCGCGATAAGACAGAGGGTAGTAACTCCTTGCCGACCCTCCACCGAGGCCACGCAGGAGTAGGTAAGTTCGGGTCAAGCCTCGCCCGATTTATTAGCGGTGTTGCTAACTAGGAGGGAATCAATCGAGTTAACAGGTTTCAGTTGCACAGCTACTAACTCCCCGAGTTTAGCCAATTAAAAGTTTTTAGATACGTTACCCATCAGTACTTTTTACTTCACCTCCTTGGTGCCACCTCCCCGGGAACATCTGCCTGAATTAACACTCAACAACCCATCGCCCGGGACTACCTATTCAAACTTTTGTTAGCAGTTCCCAATGTACGGAACCTATTGTTTTAATTAGGCGGATGCTGGATCATAACTCATCCAGTGGTCGTGATATGAGAGAAAAAAAGTAACTTCAATACATATTTATACTTTTGAAATTATCATGTTTTGGTGAGTCAAAACTCTTCATCTCAAACTAATTGATCCACTGCTCAGTAACCTCAGCTATTTTTGAAATTCTGTCTGCATTACTGAGAGGTATGTGGTGGAAAGTCCTTAACTACTTTATATGATTGTGATAGCAATATCATTAGATAGATTAGAGATATTTAGTCACAATTACCAATCGCCCTATTCTAGATTGTATTTTTTTTCTAATAAAGATTATTTTTCGAAACTATATGAAAAAAATCTGAACTTTGAAAAATAGCACTTGAATCAAGACTCAAGAAATCTTCATATGCTTCCGATTATCGTATATTAGCCAAAAGTTAATAAGCATATTTCAAGGTGTTGTGTAATATATGTCCATATATTATATATGGATTATAACCCCTTTTGATGATCGCTGTCTTAGAAAATACAGACAGATGAAAGTCGAACCTCTCCCTTAGGATTTGGCAATGAGTTACTGTGCTCTCCGTTGTATAATATATCTGCAAAAGACAATTTGAAGGCTTTGACATCAGGCTAAATCATTGAATACATCCATAGACCAGTTCAAAACACTAAACTGTTCATCTATTTTCCGATTCCGATGGAAGTGCTCTGCTTCATAAAGTACCGGGCGGACGTCTTTGGTTATCTATGAATGTTTAGTTATAGGACCAGCTGCTTTATCCCAACAATGGTCGGTTTGATAAAGCAAAGATGTAAATATTGGACAATAAGCTCCCAGGCGGCAATGCTCCACTTGAGTTAGCCGGAAATGCCCAAGCAATTGGTCAGGTATTAGACCCTCTGTGTCGGTAGCAGCTGTGTCTAGCCTACAGCCAACCCAAGTGAGGAAACAACAAGACTTTGTTGCTTGTTACTTTGTACTTTCCGCAGGTAAATTGAAGCAGACATATTTAAACTCTGTAGACCATTGATCTGGGTCTCATTTCTACCTACATTCCATGCCTGTTTCTATCCGTGCCACCCTTCCTGTTGTGTAAACTATAAAACTGTAAACTATCCCATTTTTGTTAGTTGTTTTTATAAATAAAGTGTTTTCAATGTTTTAAAGTGTTTTCAATGTTTTAAAGTGTTCAATGTTGTGAGATTGTCAACTATCCGAACGATAGTAAATTCCCCTTATTACGCCAGCAACAAAACCCTTCATAATGATCTGAATATACCCTACATTCTTGAACTCATCCCTTCCAAGTTCAAAAAATTCCATAGTAACCTATCCAACCACCCTAATTCCCTAGCACAGTCATTGCACTGCACAACTCATCCCTACAATCCTCCTCGGAGACTAAAACTGCAGTGGCCTCGTGACCTGCTATAAATGCGTGACAGTGGGAGTCCTGGCAATGGCCAGTTTCTCTATTCATGTCCTAAGCGTCTGTGGCTCTCGCGCTTCTGCTCAGCCTGCGCTGGCTCTTATCCAGTGACGCGGCTGACGTAGGAGCGTGGGGGACTTCCCAAGACTCCGCTACCTCCTTCGCACGCGAGGGAGGTGACAACCATGTGGACTTGGGGGGCCTCTGGGCTATTTGTATATATAGTATGCATGAGCGAGTGAATGAGGATTGTAAATTGGTATGAATGAGATCATTTATCACAAGTACTTATAGTCCAATTAGGCAGATTGAAATTTTATCATAATAAAAATTGTTATTAGTAAAAAGGAAAATTGATGTACGAATCGATGTTTTCTGTAAATTCTGTAAAAGCCCCTTTGGCTATGAAAGAAAACAAAATCGATGTAGATTATCTCTAGGCAATTGACTGTCTTAAGTGTACTAAACGTAATGGCCTCGAGAACGTGATATGCCTTTTTGTTTCATAGCATTATTACATGAATAGAGTAAACTTAAAGCAGTCCGATTTGCTGGCTTTAGTTTTTCTATTTAGAGCAGCCGTGATCTAGGAGAGGCTCTCACAGAAGATTGAGTAGAGTCACTGTAAACATATAGGTTAGATCTGTAAGTATAGGATAAGTTAGTTGTAGTTAGAGAAAAATATAAAATTCTGTTAATATTTTTAAAGTGTAGTAAATATCATCTTAATTTGTAATATTGTTTTGTTCCCATTGTAGTTTGGTTCTTTTTATATGCTTTACATTAATATTATTATCGTTTTTGACCGGTGTCAGTTAGTTATAACTTCGATTGAACAATGAAGACGGTGTGATAAAAAAAAAGAAGGTGGATGCCGCAATCCCCAACAGTACTGGAATACGCCCGGAAACCCCATTTCGGGATTACGATCCCAGGTTGGGGTAAACAGAAAGGTTTATTGAGTCTCCAATTCGATCAAACCTAATTTCAGAAAAAGCAGAAGAGATGTTAGACATTCTGTTTGGATTTTTATTGGAGTTATTAAAATTCATCGAGATTGAGCAGATTGACGAGTCCAATGTTGAAAACCTATAGGTGTTGTACCGTTGAAACAGATTAAACAGCCTAACCAAACTTGAAAAAAAAAAAAAAAGGATGGGTATCCACTTAATTCCAAGCCTCGGTTTAATCCAGTGGGTAGGGAGGGGGTGGTTTGGAGGATTCCGGTTTGATTAGTGAATCTTGTTACAAGTGACCAAGTAATGAGTTCCGTGGCAATTAGTCAGTCAAGAGGTTAGTCGACAAACTCACTCCCGACTGTGCCTTATTCGCCCCCCCTCCTCCGGCATTGAAAAATTTCAATTTTTATTGAGCCACTCCTTCCTTGGAGCTCCCTAACAGGCAGCTAATAACTTTCCAATTAAAAGCTTAACTTGACACCTTCATTGGCAGTTTGAATTACAAGGGGGTTCTCGCGGTCGCCCTGTAATTGTTATAAACGGTTTCATCTCTTCGGAAATTGCATTATAACATATTAATTTTGACATTGATAACAGTGCATAAATGATTCATAATAAAGATATATTTCTGAATACATTTTAATGGATTTATGTAATCATTATTTGTCGTATTTTATTTTACAGCATATATTTACATATGGATGCCGGATATAGCCAGGCACCGTAGTGGCTCTAATCAAACCTAAGTTGGCCAAAAAAGTCCGGTCAGCCTCCGGCACAAGGGTGCCAAGGGCTTTTCTTCGCTATTGTGCTCACTTGGATTGTTGTTTTTGTTAGTATAATAACCCCAACCTACCCCGTTAACAAACATTCAAAAAATCATTGTTGTAAAATCAAAAACAAGAAAACGTGTACACGCGAGAATTAATAACTTTGTGACAGACCCTAATACATAATGTTGTGATATTTAGATTGTATGATTTAAATTTGAAAATTAGCGGGAATTAAAGGGGGTTAAACGATCCGTGGATCAGGAAGGTGACGAGAGAGGTGGGAAAAGGAAGATGGCGAGAGCGATTGGTTCGTGAGGTGATCGCGGTAGACGTAATATGGAGCGAAGAGATGAACATTGAGAATCTTGAAAGTGTTGTTTGACGGCGATAGAACCTGAGGTATGAACAATTGATAAAGAAGAATTTTGTCGAAACGGGAGAATTGAAGAAATAGCAGTGGATGGATCTGACCGCGTGGCGTAAATACGACAGCTCGGCGGCTCCAACAATTCCAAAACGGTATACTGATGAAAGTGGTCAGAGGTACTTCATTCAAGCAGCGGAGCAACAGTGAGCTTCGAGATATTTGAGCTGCCTACGGTGGATGAATTCATCCAACTTTTTCGACTCCATGCAATACCTAACAAACCCGGTGTTTAACACTATAACCCCCGCTCCGTTCCCCCATAGATGGCAGGGCGCGGCTGGAACGCTTTAGTCTTAGGTTCTAGGTATAGGTTTTAGATTTTTAGTTTCCCGGTTGTAAGCTGAAGGTGAGCCTCATCACCTGGTGTGAGTATGTGACTATGGACTTTTAACTTCAAAAATAATGTATTATATTTATGCACTCCTTCAAATGCATCTGTGTATGCAGAAAGAGGAGAAATATGTAAACCATAAATTATTTATTTTTGTCATTATATATATTATCAATAAAGAGGTTTTGAAAAAAAAAAAAAAAAAAAAAGCGTGGCGTACAACATAAAGTGAGCAATTGAAGAAGGACGACAACGGTAGCGAATTGGCCAGTCGCGAGAGGTAGTGGGTGAGAAAATAATTTGTAATAGCCATGGGTAACTTGTTAAGGACGCGCATATGAAAAAAATTTGAATAAAGTTATAATTCAAAAATTCTCCTTTTGCCAGAGTTATTCCTTTTTGATACTAGGAGAGCCAGAATCCCTCAAATAATTTTAAAATAAATCAAATTAAATAAAAACATAACAATATATATGTATATACGATAACATTTCTAATCGTTTATGTTTACAATTACTTTAAAACGCTGATAGTTACTTGTTGTAACTATGAGCGTTTTAAAACGAAGGATATCGATGAAATTTTAAAACAGCTAATAATTATGCGTTTAAATGATTCATTATAACCATAATTTATGTTTCAAGTAGAAATATTAGTGGTAAATGATCCTGTTATAATTATTAGCCCACGAAGAAATATAGTGACCAGAAAGCGGGTCCTCCCGATCTGTCCGGTGTGGCGCGTTAATGTGGCTTTTTATATTGTTAATGTTATTCGGTATTTCGCTTTGGATGTATTACTTAACATTCATTTCGACATTAAGCATATACATTAGATTGTTACCCATGTTTTGCCCGAGGTATTTTTAGTGCGTCCATCTTCAAGTTTAAGTTCACTAACCAAAACCCTCAGGATGTTAATGAATACAAAGGATATAGCAACTTCTAAAATGCGTTCAGCAGTTTGATCTCGTACAAACAAATGTTCCTTACAAGCCATGTATTCATTTATTGAAATATTCTGTTATACCTGATATGTGAATGAAGTGTATGTATATTGTACAATGGAAGTAATTTTTTTTTATTCATAGATTTTTTTTTTTTTTTGAAAATTCACAAATGATATTAATTTAATTTAAAACTTCAAACTCGCAGGAGCAAAAATAAATAAATTCTTCAGTAAAGTTGCCCGCGGAGGAAACATGGCGATCTCAATTCCGCTCTGCATTGCTTGATAACTTTTTCATCCTGATAATTTGAGTGTCACCGGTGTCGGGTCGTCACGAGAGGGGTGCCTAGTTACCCTAGCCCTAGTGACCAAATCTTGAAACATCAGTGCAGCTCCAAGTACCAGTCAGAGAGCCGTAGTTAGAATGATTTATCGGCTAAAACTAGGAGGTATATATAGCCCCCAGTAACCAATGATCTGGGGTCTTATTCTGACCAACCGCAGGGTTGCAGTGACGCTAGACTGTTCTAGACCGGGAACCACCCAGGTCTGGGTCGCTACCATACTCTCCCTTCAAGGGCCTCTGACTAGTTTTTTGCAGCTGCGTCTTTTATTGTTTACAATATTTCCACTGGTATGACTTATGGTTTGGTAATGTTATTTACATTTGTAGATAACCGTTTTGTCTCAAGCACTATTCGACTTCACTCCGACTATCAAATCCATCAGATCACAGGAGTCCGAACACTGTGGCTTTGACACAGATGTCGGCCATTTTGGACATTTCAATTTTCACAGCCCATGCATTTATGAAAGAAATATGAATTTCTCAGTAGTTTCGACACACCGTTTTCGAATATTTTTACATTTCACCTCCTAACACTTTCTCTTTGGGTGCCTAGTGGTGTACTGCCTCCTCAATATTTTTTCTCGATTGTAAGTCGCATGTGTAAATTTCCCTAGAACTTCCGTAGTAACGCTGATAAATACGCGCACACTCATATCTATATAAATATATAAGTTATTCATCTGTAGTAGTTATACCCTTATCTCTACTCTCATAAATACTTTTTTCTATAAATCGTATAAAAAACTGCTGCTTCCCTACATGAATGGATTTTTCAATGGCCTTTCGTTAGTGCAGTAGGGCATTGATCAAATAATAAAAGCCCAAGATCAGGGATTGAGCAGGACAAAAGCGGCAATTGGCGCTGAATGGGGCGCTGGTAATTAAGGCAGTCTTCTTTGCTAGAGAGCCACTGCACTCTCTTCTATGTTTGCAAGGCTTCCAATTTCGCAACGCTTTGTCATCAGTCTAAGAATGACCCAGCTACCTTGCCATTTTTTGCCTATCTTTGAAAAGCGAATTATTATTACTATAATAAAAGTACTTTTCAAAGCCATAAATTCGTCATAGACCTTTCTTGTGAGCTCTTTGTCGACCTTGAAATTAGATAAAAAACCTACCCCTCTTTTTACGCCTTTTATAAATCGGGAAAGGTAAAATAATTCTAACATTTAATGTATATCTTATTAAACTAACGTTATCACGGACCAGACCTGTGGGGTACGCAAGGGGGTTGGACTGGGGGAGAGCATATACAACGAGACCCCCCCCCCGAAATTGATGAAAATGTTTCCCACCAACCTCACGGTTTGTATTTTGAGCAGTACTCATTAAATAAAATAACAAGCCAATCAGTGGACAAAATAAAAAAGCTAAAACAACGTGCTCACCTGATTTCTTATTGAGCCCCTCCTCCAAACAAATATGCGTACATCAATTTACCAGACACTATATTGAATTCTAGTACCAAGACTTTCAACTTACAAATTCAATCTTAGAGAAGAAATAAGCACTACTTTTACTACAACTTGGCCTAAAAACCAACGTATTGGTCACTTCAAGCAGTACATGTGAAAAAAATTGTTTTTACGCTTGGATTCAGTCACTTCAGCTTTATCCCATACAAGGAAAATGTTAAATTTTCAGAGGGGGAGGACTGAGAAATTCATATTTCTTTCATAAATTTTTAAACTGCGATAGCCTAATTGACTTCTTCATGCGTTTTCAATTTTTCCAATTAATATCATAATCTACTGTATGAATGAGATAGTGATGCAGTATTGTAAATTTGGTACGAACCGAATCATTAGGGCCAATCATTTATTGCTCAGTTATTTTGTTCTCGCTCTTTATTTATTAGGCGATTTTGGGATGAGTTGTTTTCCAACATGTTTTAGGGGAATTTAAAGTTTCGACAGGAATATGAATACTTCTTCTTGGAAGAGAGATTGTATAAAATATAATTATAATTAAACATCTATCCTTAATCAGTCATACGAAAAATATTACAGTTAGGCTCATAGTTTTGTCTAGTGTACTTTTTTTTACTTGTCAAAAATTTAGAGTTCTGCCCCTTCCGTTCTAGCTATGCCATCGGTGCCAAAATCGGCAGAGGAGTTGATGGAGGACTGTTGGTAATTGAACCCTGGTCGGGAGACATGGTGCTAAAGTCCGTCCCGGGAAGACAGAACAAAACAGAAAACAAGAATGGCACTCGTGCGTCCGGCCTCTCCCTCTAAAATGATTATCCCTTCGCTCTCCTAACGGGATTTGGAAGCGGGGAACGTGTGTTTATTGAAATGTGAGGCTCTTTTTTTTATTTTTCCCTGCTAACCGCATTCCCGAAACGTGAGCATAACGCTAATAAGAAAAAGATGAAAGCGTACTAATCTTCATTAAAACTAATTCCCTTGGATATTTTTTTAACCCTCAGCACCCCTTGTTTAGAATGGCGTCATTCCTAATAATCTCGCGAAATTTAAGGGGCCTTGTGGTTTTTTGTGCAATACGTCACTCCGTGAAGCTGCTCAAAGCCTTGTTTTCTGCTAGGAAAAAGTGGTTTTATAAGGATGAATTATTGTTATTTTTTTCCCTAAAATGTACATTTTAATTACAGTGAAAATTTTTAATTCCACAACACGCCCCTTATTGAAAATTCAGTTATGAAAGAAACAACCCTTAGATTTTCATATTTTTATTTGTTAGAATTGTCCAGCCATGGCTCCACCCCCTGGCGTCCCTGTTAAACCAATCATTTCGTCTAACCCTTTTGAATCCATTTTGTTCTGGACGAGATTTCCACATTTTCTTTCAAATTCAAAATATTACTATTATAGAACACGTTTCAGCCCCCACTTAGTCAATATTAAAAAATCAAACGTGAGACCCGAGGTCAAAAGAGAGAATTGAAAGTTTTTTGGTAACAAAAGTAGCAACTACTACTGTATGTTGTACAGTTATGTACAGTTTTATGTTGTGTTGGGGAAATCGTAAGGGGAGTATTTTTCCTCATCCCATTTATTCTTCTGTGTATAGTTCGGTTGGGTCTAAATAACTGTATATTTATGAAAGTAAAATTACTGGACATTGAGGTTTTGCTTCACCCCTCCCCCATTAATTTTCGGTACTCATAGTGTTTATCAATGCTTCTCCTTCATCAGTGCAACAACCAAACGCTTAGTCGAAGCCTTGAGGATCAGGATCCTTATGTTATCTCGAAAGTTTCGAACATCACGAGCATTCTTGAACATCAGACCGTCCCATCCTGTCTGGCTAGTATGTCATATTGGGTGAAACATCTTTGTCTGAAGGCTTGGTATTAGTAAATATGCCCTTACCCGCTCAACTATGATGTTGTTCCTTGAGCCAATAACCAAAAGCATTACTTACGGGGAAACCCATACTTGCAGTCTGTCCATTATACAACCCAAAAATAAATAATTTGTGAGGCATTGGAAAATTACTTTGTCAGTGAATACAGTGTACAAGAAACGAAGATCTTCTTTAAAGCAACAGGAACGTATTAACTAGCTTAGCATCACCCGGCAGAGTGGAAGCTTTCCTTCTTAATGGGAAATAGTCGTGAGTACTAACTATTATCAAGGAGACAGTGGTGATATGTATCGTTTATCTTTTGGATGCGTTGAACAGATTTATCTACTTATGACTCCGTTATGCGTCTCAATCGCTCAACAGCCGATCCGGCTTCATCATCGGCCTGAATTATTGCGAAATATTAATCCTCCAGTTTATGGACTGAAGAATTTTCAATGGATCGAAATGAAGAACGTCTTCTCGATTTGTTCTTTTGTAGTGTCGGGTGTAGCTAATATTAAAATCGAGGCAATATTACTGTTCGTAATTTGATCCTGTAAGTAGGCTTACGATTTAAGAGTTTACATATTTACCAACTCTTTTAATTGTACAACCTCACCTGTTGTTATATTTGTGCTATAAGGCATGAGAATACAGATTTTCCAATGAAGTGGCAGTACAGTGTTAGCTATACTTATGTTTTTCGCTGTTTTCCATAATTTATGTATGTGGCCAAATGTATTTTTCGTTATCGAATTAAAGAGTTCTGGTCGTTATTAGAACATCAATAATAACTTATCAATATTCATACCTGCCACATTTTCTCAACAAATGCTCAGATTCGAGTGGACGGGATCAGTGAGTGATATTCTATGATTTCTATATATCAAAGGGAGGATACTTCTTGGACTAAAGTGAGGACCATTGAAGTCAAAATGACGTACCGCTTTACAATCCAACTACCCCCGCGGTAAATTCGCACATGTCAACTGTTAGGATCGTTCAAAATAAATATATCCGATGAGGGGAAGGAGGTAAGGCGGAAATGTGCGTGTCGGAGCCCTGCCCCTGACAGGGAATCAATCACATGTTTATTTCGGGCGGGAGTAGCCTGGCTGAGGATAAAAAGAGCGATAGTATCGGAGCACGTCGGTGAGCCGCCTTCTACGTGACGTTGCCCGGCTCCGGATTTATTGAGCATTTCCCAGAGGCTCAAAGGAGCAGCCGCTCTTGTCTCTCACGTACGAATCATATCTGCATATTTATCACCACTCCCTACTTTACGAGGAAAACGTTCATTAAATTGTAACACGAGGAAAGTTATTGCATCCCCCCCCAACCTTTGTATTTTAGTGGGTTCGCCGAAGCTCTTGTATGGGAACGAGCCGGACCACTGGAAAGGATGGTTCTAGGCTTCTGGAAATGTTTACCACTCCTTTATATAGAACATAAAATGATTGGTAAATAGCTATCTAGAAATAATTTCATATTCTATTAGGGTGGCTCTCGCGCTCTTGGTCAGTCTCCACTGGCTAGTATCCGGTGACGCGGCTGACGGAGGAGCGTGGGGGACTTCCCAAGACTCCGCTTTCTCTTCGCATGTGGATTTGATATTAGGCTGTCTGTAAATATTGTATGAATGAGCGAGTGAATGATGAATTGTAAATATGGTATGAATGAGAGCATTTATCTTAATTACTTATTGCCTAGTAAGGCAGATTGTAATTTTAGCACAATAAAGGATTTTATATAATAAAACTATTAGGGTATTTTAGAATAATTCCAAAAAAAAGCGGTTCTAAGCTCGATTAATAGTTGGCTAACTTTCGACAAATTTAATCGTCCTCAAAACTTCACGAATTAAATAATCCTTGGTAAAAGCATTGTATAATTAATTTGTGAATGGTCAACTTTACCTTCTCCTTATCCTTTATATTCTACTCGATGAACTAAGTTGTATTATAAATTTATATATAAGCCAAAATCCTATACTAAAGGAGGGCTAGAGAACTCCCGGCCTTTTTCAATGCTTTCCTCATTTTAGTAACAAAATAGAAAAATTATGACATGTCTTACCGGCTTCATCACTTGCTAACTTCACCCAACTTATCGCTGCGCCTCAAACTCATGATATATAAATGTGTCCTCCGGCCAGCTCTGCTGTACGGTGCCCAACCACTACTGTATACCCACTTGACTCTCAACACAGCTAAAAGACTCAAACAATTTTTTTAAAGATTAAGTTTTGTTAGAAGTAAGTTAGTTTTAAGTCTATGATAAATAAGGTGAGCCCCATTACTTTTAATAAATTCTGTCTATTAATGTATGATGTACATCATTATACTTTTGTACAATGCAAACCACTATTTTTTATACTAGAATTTGTATAAAATGTAGCCAAGCTACAAGAAATACAATGAAGCAATTGTAAATAGATTCGTTTGTAGAATCTATATTTTGTACATACATAAAATTGTAACAAGGGGGTATTGAACAAAATATATATATATATATTTAGATAAGCGCAATTTTGAGTTGAGTTTAGTTAATGTGAGGAATTAAAGATTTATGTAGAGAAAGAACAATATTTTAAAAAAAGGCTTTAAATAGTGTTTCTTTCGTTTACAGAGAAACGCAATTTAGTCTTGTGCAAGAGATAAAAATATCACCTACACCAACTGATTATTCAGATAAATAAAATTATATACAACTTTTTTTACATTTATATTTTCTTCCAAACTTCCAAACAAAAAACTAATCAGCAAAATTTTCAGATGCGTTTAAAATGTCTGATGAATTTAAATATTTTTACATCAGCTATCGTAAAACATAAATACATACGGAATAAATACCAAACGCCCCTTTTCATGGATTTCCAAGTTGGATCTGTCGCAATGCTGTGATGGTGGAATAGTCAGAAGCGACAGCCCATGTGCTGTAGAGAAATTCAGAGCTGATGAAGTGCATTGGATAAATCTGTCAGAATCAGAAATTGTTCTTTCCACAAAATCTATTATTTTACAGTAGTATGTTAACATATACAATACTATTACATAACAATACATATAGAATACGTATGTTAGAATAGTTTCCACGTACCATTGTCTGGCCGTTGCGCACATTGACTGCAACCTATAGCAGAAGTCCAATTAAAAGCCTTAACGTTGAATTTGTGGATACAAGTTTGTGTCTAAAAAGTACTCTGGCTATTTAATATGATTTTAAGCAACAATGAGCACACCATTTACTTTTTTAGACAGAACACCCCCAAGGCAACACTGGAATACGTACATTCGCTACAATAATCCACTTCGAAATTTTTTTTTTTTACAATTCTCCAGTCCCTCCAGGCTTAGTTATAAACCTGATTAGACAGATGAGTGCTTAAAACCCAAGTCTTAAAATTTGCGAGACGTCACCTCAACAGGCTCCCTTCTCTCTATCTTTATTCCAGTCGCCTTTTAATGCATAAAAAATCAATGACTTATCAACAAAATATAAAAACATTTGAGATAGAAAAACATTTTTATCATCGTGTGTCAAGAAAACAAGCGGGTTAACTACGTTAAGGGAGGTTGTACAGACATGTGACTGTCCGTTGACATGTATCATGGACAAGTTACCCATTCAGTATGCAATAACGGAACAACGGAATAATGGATGAAGATAAGGTCATTCACAGTCCTGAGGATGGATGCCTGAATTGGCGAAACGACTGGTGATGTAACTATGAATAGAATGCATACCACACCAAACACCAGATGGTCACAAGAGAGACACACGCTTGTTTGGAATATTTTCTTCTCACGCAGTGTAAATATAATTATAATCGTTATTCTAAACTTATAAAAAATATAGTAATTATAAGGGAATGGTTTGCTATGCACAACATAGTTAAGTCCAGAATCGACATTTAACCAGCTATAGAGAATCCTTTAGTGGGGGGGACATATAGTCATTAAATTTTCGTCGCAGGACACTGGTAAGCGGGTGACACAGGACGCCCGATGAGAAAATATTAAACGGACATTATCTAAAACTCGCTGCCCTCCTCAATTATTAACTGGGCTCGGTGGAGTTGTCCTCCGACTTTGCCAACATCCGGGACCCTGATGGACACGCCAACCCCTCCCAGCCCCCCCACAGTTTTACTCTGCCTACGTGCTTCATGCATCTGCCAAAGCCTTCCCCCGGGCTCCCCCTCAAATGTTTCCTTTTAACGTCGAATTTTATTGCTGTCCCCAAGGTATAAATAAAACCGCCGTCATAATGCCGTTCAAGTTTTTATGATTTCAGATTCGAGTCAGGGGGCAAGTGGCTTTGTTCTTGTTCGCCATGTCCGCAGCCATCAATGTGCCTTTGATGTACATCATGGACTTGGTTAGTCCAGACAAAAA
Source organism: Acanthosoma haemorrhoidale (assembly GCA_930367205.1). Taxonomy (NCBI): domain Eukaryota; kingdom Metazoa; phylum Arthropoda; class Insecta; order Hemiptera; family Acanthosomatidae; genus Acanthosoma; species Acanthosoma haemorrhoidale. The sequence goes on along the minus strand of OV884009.1, from coordinate 33,033,851 downwards.
ACATTTTATTCATATAAAATGACAGTAAAATATAATATAAAGTAGTATATGTAGTCATAGAAATGTTAAATATTACTAAATGGTGATCCGATATGTATCTTGCGAGGTGATATACATCAATAAAGAACAAATTACAATCCGGGAAAATGATGCTGAATCATGCCAATATATTTCATGATAACAATAATTTCAAGATTCTTGACTCTAAGCAGTGCCCCACAAGTATCTTTGATCGGTTTTAACCAATATTGTCAAAACGGTCACTTTTGGTTTTGGAAATAACTCCTTTTAGATCAATTTGCATTCACATCATACTTATGTGGATTATTCCTTAAGGTGAAGAATATATTTATATAAATTTCTTTCTTATCGATTGCTTGTTCATGTTGTACACCACTGTGTCAGAAAATCTAGCCTGCCCTAGACCATCCGGCAATGCCATTATTTCATCTGATTTGTCTATCAGATCCCCAGTAAATGCTCGATACCATTTTTATATTTAATTATTTTTGACGTTTATATTTTCAAATTTTTATGTCACTTTTACATTTTAGGCACCTCCCAAAATTTATTCTGAAAATCGAGTAAAATAGGGTTCAGATAGGAGATGGTGTCCCAGCCACAAGTTTAGCATTGGAGTGCTCAATTATCTGTTTGGTCAATATCATCTCGTAATTGTTTTTTCGTGTCTTTCAACTGGTGGAATGAAACATATTACACAAGACCGTCGACTTATAGACATCCCTTAATTTGAAATTTCGCATCTTTCATTATCCTATCAGAAACTATAAGGAAGAAAGAACCACTCAGGGAACCTGAGTTACTCCAATTTTTCATACAAAAGGCCTTCTTTTTCTTGAATAAACCGATTCAACTTGGAAATTGGGTTCAGAAAGCAAGTCGGTCAGTTTCGTGTATTTTCCAGGCCTATGTGTATTTTCAATGATTTCTTGATGTCCGTGAGTACTGCTTTGAGTATCTATAGCTCATAATCAAACTTATATAAATTGATAGCAAAGTCTTCCTCAATTTTCAGACTGAATCAAGAAGATTTATGTGTTCTCCCTCGACATAATCCGCTCTTAAATGACGAGTTATTTGTGTTCCAGAAACTGTACTAAGCGCAGTGGAACTGTGCGTTCCATAAAATTGCTAGAACTTTTTCTCAGTGCTGTTGGTGTATTGTTTTCAACCATGGGGTGGCCCAGCCTTGGTTTGCCTATGAGAAATTGAGTTGTCTTTCCAGCTCGAGCTAAGCTAATCTGTCCTTTGGAGGATCGGGGGGTAGGCGTCGCTACACGAATGGTCAGGCCAATGTTTTTTTTGTTTTTTTTGGGGAGCAGTTTATAAATTAGATTGTTTCGTCGATATTATAAACGCGCTACGGAAGCAAGTTATTTTCAGTAAATAAAAGTTGTTGAAACATTAGCTGAAATCGAGGAATAAATGTGCCCCAGCAACGGTATCCGAAATCGAAAACTTTTCCACCGCTGGAGTTTCAGAGGCAGTAAACGTATCAGCCTTTTTTGATTAAACCTAATCCATACTGCGTCACCTAATATTTCCGGTTTTGGATTTTCAATGACTTTCGTGCAGGTTGACAAGGCTCTCATCGAAAATGACACCAATTCCTTTCTTTTTCGTAGCAAGTTTTTGATCGTAATCACTCCGGCTCCTATGACTCGCGTCTTTATCTCGAGGCTTATATTTAACCGAAAAGCATTCAATAATTAACTGATTTATTATTCCTGGTCTTCCATTTTTAGGGGGAAAAAATATTAAAATGTATTTTATAAGGATTTAGTCTCACCAGACCAAGTTCGAAATGAAACTGAATAGTAGCGTCTGAAAGGATAGGATAATAACATTTTCGAGAAATTCTCATCGCGAACAAGCCTGTTCGTACGCTCGGGGTTCCGAAAATATTGAATACACAGTGCCGAGATGGTCGGATTAAGAGTCGAATTAGCGAGGCTCTACTATAAATTTAAAGAATATAGAAGCATAATAGCTAACAATCATTAAGTGACTAACACAGAAGCAATTAAGCCCTGACGTTGTTTAATTTCCTTTTATAATCTCCAAGTGTCAGTCAGCTACGGCACTTTAGGACCTTAAGAAGCCCTTCAGTTCAACTGGGAACAAGTAGCTTTTCAAAAGCCCTTGAGATTATTAGTGTCTAGTAATCAAGGCGAAGCTGTGAACCCGAATAATCCGCTGTTAAAGGTACAATTAATAGGGAATAATAACGGCATTGTACCCTTTGACAGTGCGGTGGAAAAATTGCCTGCCAATCGATTACGTTACAGCAAGTCATTCAGTTATTAGTGTGTAATTTCTCTAATGTACATGTATCGTTTTAATTCGTTGAGAATATTGCATTATATTGTGGTATAGGAAAAAAGTTTCTACCCAGTTTTTTCCGTAATAAAATGTTTTAAACAATTGAAATATAATATTTTACAAGAAATATTAATAATAAAATTGAAGTAATTTATACATCCTGATTACATTAAGTTGATTTTATTGATGTTACGTATGAATGTGATCGTTAGGCCTCGGACCACTGAATCAAATGAAAAAGTTAAAAACATAAAAATAAAAAAAATTTATCTTTAAAAGTTTTTAATATTAAATTGTCATTTTACTTAACTCTGATTGTCCGCTTCGGAAGCTATGCTTACAGAAGATGTATGATCCTTCAAATCAAATCAATTTATTTTCAATATTTACACAGTGAAAATAATGGAATGCTAATCTTATATACCTCTCGATCATGAATGATGCAATAGATTGAAGCACACACACACATTTTAATTCATGAAAAATATTAATAAAAATATCTAACGACAAAAACAAAACAAAAAACTAGATGTTAATATAAAAAAAACAACATTGTATAATTTATTTTTGTTAGAAATATTTTTAAGAAATGGACGCTCGTTTACATTTATCTGTATAGTTTGTGGTATCTTTTTTAAATATCTAGTATATAAGCAGGGTACTATTATACTATATTATTATTAGTAATATTAAAACCTACCATGGATTGTCAAATACTATTTTACAAAAATGTTTTTGCAGATATTAATATGACTTATTAAGCTCCAACTAGGAGCTGCGTAAGTTAGTTTTGGATTTACTAACAAATTGTAAATAAGCAATTTATTAAGCTTAGAAGAAGATAAATGATAAGAAATTGATATAGTTGATCTTCCAGTGCATATATGTTTTATGTGTGGTATGGAAGTCTGCGGTCTGTAACATATCTGCCTTTCTATTTCTTCAGACCTAAATACTGTTTTATTTACAATTTAAGGCCTTATTCTGGTGAAAAATATACCTTGAGTTTTGTTGACATTGAGTTTTAAACCCAGAAAGGTAACAAGGGTTGTGAGACACCCCAGAGAGATTTCAAAGAAAGCCTGATGGGAATATGTCACACCCTGTCTATTCTTGTTCTGACTAGTCTCCCTTCTCTATGAGGTCTTCCTATTGCTAGTATATTCACAGCTCTCCTGTCTGTTTTGTACCTTTTTGCCCACCTCCCGGTATTACGAGTCACCCCAGTTACCTTATTACCTTTTTATGTCCCTTATCTTTTTTTTATCTGCTAGTGTTTTTAAAGAGTTACGGATCAATAATGTTTTATGTAGTTATTTCTATAGCTCCACTAAAGGTGGAGTTGATACATTAGAATGTATAATTATACGAAAGGAACTCTGCGATGGCCTATAACGTATGTGGGCAACAGCCGGCCCGCGGGCCGGATCCGGCCCGCTGTAAGATTTGATCCGGCCCGCGAGACATTTTGAAAAACCCAATTTAAAAAAAAAAAATACACTACTTACTCATACTCATGGAATCAAGTGAGCGAGCAAGCCGAGTGGCGGTGATCATCAAAGAGTGAGGCGGCAAACATCAAAGTTCAAAGCCATTGATGTTTGCCGCCACACTGGCGGCGCAACAAAGGATTATTGCTTCGCAATTGTATTGTTCTACACTAGACGATTCTAGATCATTCCTTCATTTTGCCTATATAAGCGGGTGGATGGCCGGAACTTAGTTCAGTCCTATTCGAGCTACCGTGGTGATAAGTTTGCTTTGTGACTTTGTGTGCATCTTGAGTGCTTACTAATTATACCTATTTTCTTATTAAGTTTATCGAACGATAAGTAAATGAAAATGATGTCTGGTGGAAGGAAACGAAAAGTAGATGCAGAGGGTCGCCAGTTTCAAGAAAAATGGACTGAAGAATTCTTCTTTATCTTGCACAATGGTAAGCCTATTTGTTTGATGTGTAATGAATCCATTTCGGTGATGAAAGAATTCAATATAAAGAGGCATTACTCAACTAAGCATCCTACGCTGCTCTCACTGACAGGACAAATAAGAAAAGACAAAATCCAGAAACTTACCGCAAATTTGGAAAAACAGCAGCAAATATTTCATAGACAAAGAACACAACTTGATAATGTTGTGAAAGCTAGTTTTATAGTTAGTTCAAAATTGGCAAAGTCATTGAAACCATTTGCCGAAGGAGAATTTATCAAGGAGTGTATGTCAGAAGTTTGCAGTGTTTTGTGTCCTGAAAAGAAAAATGAATTTGAAAAAATTAGTTTGTCAAGACGAACCGTTGTACGACGTATAGAAATGATGGCTAATGATATAAAAACAACATTGACTGACCGTATGACTGGTATTGAATCATTTTCCATAGCATTAGACGAGAGCACCGATTTGTCTGACATAGCTCAACTGGCTATATTTATTCGAGGTGTTGATAAAGAATTCACTATTACTGAGGAATTGCTTGCTTTACAGCCGCTAAAAGGAACCACTACAGGAGAGGACATTTTTAATGAAGTTCAAAAGGTATTCACAAGTTTTGGCTTGCCATGGTCGAAATTAGTTGGAGTATGCACAGATGGTGCACCTTCTATGGTCGGCTTACGTAAAGGTTTCATCGGAATTTTGAATGAAAAAGCAACTGAATTAAATGTGCAAAAGGATGGTTTGATAGTCCTTCATTGCATTATCCACCAACAGAACTTGTGTTCTAAGTCCATTCGACTCCAGAATGTTATGAATGTGGTAGTAAAAACCATCAATTTTATTCGATCCCGAGGGCTTAACCATCGTCAGTTCAAGGCGTTTTTGGATGAAATATCAGCCGAGTATGACGACGTAACATATTATTGTGAAGTCAGATGGCTAAGCAAAGGGAAAATGCTGAAACGGTTTTACGAGCTTAGAAATGAGATAGCAGAATTTATGCAAATAAAAGATAAACCACTATCTGAATTGAGTGACGCAAAATGGATATGTGACTTAGCATTTCTTGTCGACCTTACAGGCCATTTGAATGATTTAAATTTGAAACTTCAAAAACAAGGACAGTTAGTAAATGATTTGTACAGCCATTTGAAAGCGTTTCAGAACAAAATCCGCTTGTGGGAGGCACATATGCTGTCTGGTAACAGTTACCATTTCACCACGCTCTCTGCGTATGAAAATATTGCTTACGCTCAATATGCTGAAGAACTCAAGTTACTGTCGGAGCAATTTTCGATCAGATTTAGCGATTTCAAACACATGGAAGACTGTTTCAATTTATTTGCTACTCCAACAAAAAGTAATGTACAAAATGCTCCAATACACTTGCAAATGGAGTTGATCGAGATTCAAGAAAACTCACTCCTAAAATCTAAATTTGAAGACGTGGAGTTGTGCGATTTCTACAAAAAATACCTCGAAGAAGACCATTTTCCGCAGCTTAGAAAATTTGCAAGAAGATTGATTTGTGCGTTTGGCAGTACTTATAAATGCGAACAGTTCTTTTCATTGATGAAAGTTAATAAATCAAAACATCGTACAAGGCTGACTGACGATAATTTGGAAAATTCTTTACGTCTTTGTACCAGTGGAATTAATCCAAACATCGATGAATTAGTTTCCCAAATTCAAGCTCAAGTGTCTCATTGATTTCGGTGTCGCTATTTAACTTTCGTAGTTTGTAACAATTCTAAATTTAACGATTTAATTTAATGCTGTAGGTACCTATTTTTTCATTTCATTTTGTTATTTTAATAAATTGTGTTGTAATAACATTGTCGTATTATTTCATGGCTGACTGATATCTATCGCTAAAAATTATGAACACTACTTTAAAATGCACTACTTTTAAACGCGGCCCGCGAACGTATTTGCACACTAAAGTTTGGCCCATAACATGTCAAAGGTTGCCCATACCTGGCCTATAAGATTGTTCTCGGTATGCTTTACCAAGCAGGCATCAATGCTTTGTGATTCATTCGATTGTTTTTTTTGTTTTGTTTTTTTTATACTCCCAATAACTCTCTCTCTCTTTATTGGGCTATAATTACAATCTGCCTTTTATAAGGCAATAACTAATTAAGATAAACGCTCTCATTCATACCATATTTACAATTCATCATTCACTCGTTCATTCATTCAATATTTACAGACAGGCGAGAGGCCTCCCAAATCCACATGCGTAGAGAAGGCGGAGTCTTGGGAAGTCCCCCATGGTCCTCCGTCAGCCGCGTCACCGGATACGAGCCAGTGGAGGCTGACCAAGAGCGCTAGAGCCACAGACGCTCAGGACATGATTGGAGAAACTGGCCATTACCAGGACTCCCACTGTCACGCGTTTATAGCAGGTCACGAGGCCACTGCCGTTTTAGACTCCGAGGAGAATTATAGGGATGAGTGGTGCAGTGCAATGACTGGGAAAGGGGATTAGGGTGGTTGGAGAGGTTACTATGGAATTTCATGAACTTGGAATGGATGAGTTCAATAATGTAGGGTATATTAACATCGTTATGAAGGCTTTTGTTGCTGACGTAATAAGGGGCATTTACTATTGTTCTCAGGACTTTTGATTGAAAGGATTGGATACGCTTGATGTTCGACTTTTTAGTTACCTTCGTAGGGTTAATTGCCGTTAATGTTTCCTTAACAAGGAGGGGGGGGACCAGAGCTTTAAATCTCAAAGAGTATTCTTCTTTGGGCTCTGCAATGAAGGCATAGGCGCTTTTTGCATCTTGTTTGTCCACTCGTCCCGGTATCCTTGCCAGGGTGGTACGCTGAAGAATGCCATAAATAAGACAGGACAGAGACGAGAGTAATTGCTCACTGAAGGAAGTAAGATGATTCTAAGAGTACAGAACAGATAGGAGGCACGTAGATGTAAGGAAGGTAGGAAGGAATACAATATAGGGACATTACTATTTCATCCAGGCCCCTTTATGACATTTCGGTTCTCTAATTGGAGGACGACAGGCTGGATATATTATTGAGATAGGGATCTCTTCCCGTGTCTTGCAGGTCCTGTCCAAGCCCGGCCAGGATAAACAACTTACAATTATTGCATTCTCCCAGTTCGTTTTATGTTATAATCACATCGAGTAAAATATATCTTTCTCATTTTTTTCCGGATGTATTTTTAAAACCTTCTGATTCGGTCAACGGAGCACGTACACTGTGGAGATGGCCCCAGGAGATAGTTGGGTATATTCTAAGCAGGGGTCGATAAAACGAAGCTGACTCTATATTTCCTACGATTATTTCATAACTTATGATAAAATATTCCCTTGCCTCCTCAACAAGAGGGAGCCTTTCTTGAGCCCTGGATATTTTCAGACCTCGTTATCTTATTTATGACAACTATTAACCCCTTTCAAAAACATACGGCATTCAAAACATTTCTTATGGTTTTATTCTTGTTCCACTGTCTGTCTCTATGGTGGATTGTTTATTTATACATGGGGCGAGAATGTTAATATCTTTGAAAAACCCACGTTTCATATATAAAAAAAAAAAAGTTGATATTTGTTTCCCAGGCTAGAAGAAATAATTAAATGAAAATTGAGAGGTGTTTTGTGTGTGTCTTCTATTTATGTAAATTTATGTTTCTTGTCTGTAATTATATTCCTGAGGATGGCTGAGTAAGCGGAACTTCGATTCATGATATCATAAACATATTCAGGGAGATATTTCAAGCTATTTTTTTTATGACTAACTAATTTTAAAACACTACAAATAAGTCGGAACCCTAAGTGTTCAGTATCCACCAGATGTCAGAAGCCACGAAAAAAATAAACCAATAAATAGTTTACTTAATTATTTATATTTTGGCGGAAAGATGAATAATAAAGATGTTTAGTGATCGGTTTGTGATGCGTCCACCTCCCTGTGGCGACACCTACCAAAGATTGTGCCATAGCTGGTAGGCGATGCTGAACCAAGGGTGGTTGACACTAGGCTCGTTACCTCAACTCTAAATTCGGTTTTATTAACGTAATTTCATATTTATTATATAGATGAGCTAATCATTTATCTTCGCGAGGCTGAGTCAACCTCAACCAGACCCTTATGAAAAAATCATGGGAGAGCTGGGGATGAAATCCGAGTCTCCACAGTTAGAAGTCGGGGTGCTAACCACTACACGGGGGCGGTCACTATGACATTTATATAAACATATATATTTTTTGTTTTGAGTTGGATTTTTGAAACTAAACAAAAACCCGTTTTATTTGTTTTCCCTTCATATCCTCTAGTTATTAAAAATTATGGATTTCAATATAGATTCTATATAAATGAATCTATTTACAATAGGCCAATATTATAAGTCCTGTAGCTTTGCTACACTTTGTACAATTTTTACACTGAGATTTGCGATTGTTGCGATTAAGGTATAATGTACTTCATTGTTTATACATGAGTCAAATAACTATTGAGCCTTGTGATTTCTCTGGCCTTTTACGTCTCTAGGTCTAGACATGGAATTTTATTATTCCATTTGGCATACATAAGATGGATACATGGATAATTTTTTATATTTATTTCCATTTTTGTATTATTTTTCTTTGTATTATATTGTTGATGGTGTACATGTAACAGGGCTTCTGACTGTGCCAGGCAGTGTTTCTCGCGTTAGTTCTCTCAATATGAATAACAATAAAGAATGATAAATCACTATACGAGTCTCCACGAATTGTGGAAACGTACGTAGGAACATTAAAAAGAGAAAATATAAATATAACATTCCGTGTAAGAGCATTCCTTTCTCGACGGTATATTTCATTCCTATATAATTTTTAGCCGATCATGTCATGGCGTAGATACACGGTCCAGATTTGTTCGTATTTTACATGGCGTATTTGACGATCCGAGCACGTACGGTGCCAGATCAGTGGAAAGATAATTCCCTTATTCAATGTGGCCGAGCTCAATAAAGTACAACTGACTGCATAATTTATCATCTGATTTTATAATTTCTAATAATATATTCTTTGCTGGTATGTTTCCACGATATGGATACGCATAACTCTTAAATAATTCACCATAGGGCTCCCACTGCAACGGTTTTGTTGCAGTTGTAAAAATAATAATATTAATAAAATCCTTATCGCTGAAGTAGGTAGTATTATCTTTGCAAATATCATTTTTTGATTTATAATACATAATATTTTTACTGATAGAGGTAAAAAAAATCCAAAAGAAACATCAGATTTTGAGAAAAAAAAAATAGTAACATTTATTTTTTTTTTCTTAAATTGAAATGAATGACTTCGACTTTAGACAAATAATTATTCCCATTTCTCTTCGAATGGTTTTTTAAGGTTTCATTAAATCAACGAATGGAAATTAAAATACTAATGATCCCACGAAAAGTAATTAAAAAAGATTATGTAGAGAATTAAAAAACTAAAAAGAAAAGTTGCCAAACAATACATTTTAATTTCAAAGTCAACCAAACAGGATAACCTCTTTGAATGACACTTTTCTTCTAGATTGTGTGTGTTGGGTACAGGTTGAATTATCATTCATCGCCAACAATGTCTGCCTACATATCATAGAATGATCGATCAACTCATTTCTGAAACTGGCGTGTATTCAACAAAATATAAGCCTTCAATTGATAAAGGTTTTAGAAAATAGAAATCAAATATGAATAAACTGAAAATTACCTTTTTAAAATAGCGAAAATATTCAAATAAACCTATTAAAAACAGTGGCAATTCCAAAGAAAATTGAAATTCTGCAAAAACGTTAGGATTGGTCACCAAAAGCTGCATCTTCTGATTGAACATATTACTGTCAGAACCATGGACCATTACCATAAACGGCTAATAATGTGCAACATAAATTTATTATCTTTATTAATTATGTTCATTCATATTCGATTTCTATTTTCTAGAAAGTTTATTTATTGACAGCATATATTTTTTTGTATCCATGCCTGTTTTATCTACTATGTATTCACTTTAATTTTTTTTAATTGTTATATATCCAATTTTATTAGCTACCCAATATGCAATTAAATCCACCTTATGTTTGCATTACTTTTCCACTTTACTATTTTTGTTCTGTGCTAATTATTATCAATCGTGTTTAGCACTCACACTCTTTTTTTGCTATCAGCACATGGTATGAAAATAAATAGCATATCGCTACGAATAAACTTGGTGGAAAACTTACATCTCTTTTCCTAGTCCAAGGCAATTCTTTAACAAAACCTTCAACTAACTTCATATTTTTAGTGGATTCATATTTGATTTTTTATCATTTGATTAACTCTATAAAACCAATTTAAATTGGGGAGCCTCTCGGTATTTGAAAAACAAAAATTTCTCTTTTTAATAGTGGACGGTACAATAAATCTTTGATTTAATGAAAAAATGGTGATTTTTTTTAATAACTTGATTTTCTTTCAGCACAAAGCAGTTCCATGATCTTAAAGACCGGAAATTAGTTAGGGTTATTTTCCTAAGTTCAACATGAAAGCCTGCAACTGCAGGACCGGGTAAAGTTTTATAATGAAACAGAAGTTTGTCCTCCATCCCTTGGAAAACTAAATTTTCTTTAATTAGTGTATTTTTCCAGGGGTTTTCTTTGGCCTGGCCAGATGTTGGCTGAGGCCTGCTGATGACTGGCCGGTCGGTGTTTTTGCTTGGTCCAACAGCAAGAGTTAGCTCTGGGCCCAGAAGAGTTAGCGAGGTATGTTCAGTGTAGTTTGAGAGGATCCACTTGCTGTTTGTGTTTCGGCATCTTGGTAATTGGCCTCTGCTGACTCTCAGCCAACTTTCCCAAGGTGGAAAAACCCTCCCTAATTGCTCTTACGGCGCAATATATAATGTTCGCCACCAATTATGTGCACACCCCCCACCCCCGACCCAAGAGCCAAGTTTCGCCTCCCTCGCCCCTCTTACCTACCTTGCAAATCCTTACAGCCGAATATCTCCTTAGATCCTTCGTTGGCGTTTTAAGTTTTTTACAATCATCATTAAAACTTATGCTATACTTTTACATAAGTATAATATAGTATGACGTGAAAAACTTTGGGAATGCTCTACCTCGGGAAATTCACCTTGGCAAAGTATGGAGATGAAGTAATTTAGAATACTTAAATAAAATAAATCTCCGTATCTGTGATCACCATCTTGGTTACAGAAAATGTCCATTAGAAAAGGTTTTTCATTACTGAAATGTCTACATGCGATCAACACAAAAGTATTTTAAGTGGTATTTAGAACTTCAGTTTATGCCGTCCTGTATATTTAATTTAATAATGGCTTTTGAGCTCACTATTAACAAAATGTTAGTTAGTTTGGGGTCACGAGGCCATCTCCGTAAATTTTAAAATTGTTTTGTTATATCTTTTACTATATTTTTTGGTATTGCCTTTTTGAATACTTTCTTATGTGTATATTTAGACGAATATTTATGTATTATGGACGTAACCTTAAAGTCTTATAGAAAAAGGTAAAGAGTTGATTCCACAGTGTATATACATATTTATGTATATTGTTAATGGTTAGTTTTTTGTTAGTTCGTGTATTTATAGTAATTTAGTTGATGAGGTTACCTTGCGATAATATATATTTATCACACGAAAAGTATTGGGCAAAATAGTGCTTGCGTTTAGTGACTACTCTCTTCTAGATTCTTCTGGATGCCCCCCCCCCCCCCCCAACTAGCTTCTCTTCTGGTTTCTGAACATTCGGTATAGCTAAGGACACATTAAGGATGTTAACGGAAAACTGTTTTAAAAATAAAATATTTATGATAAAAATGCCGAGTAATTAATTGATAATAATTTAAAAAATACTGAGAAAACACACCCTTGGCCCGATCGCCCTTCAACCTTCTTTCAATACTATACTTTCACTTTCTTCATATTTTATTTATTTTGCGTATTTGGTTACAGAGTACTCTCACGTATTTAATTTTTTGCTTACTTCCGCTTCTTTCCCTAATCGCACGCTGACTACGGGTTATGCACAATGTATTTAATCTACTGAGGTCTAGTTTCAGGTGCACTGGATTTCATTACTGAAACCAAACGTCGGGCGGTCAAACAAAAACTTAGCTACTAGATATTTTAAAAAAAAACCTGTAGATGGTATTTCAAGGGATGTGATAAACATAGAATGTTTCTATTTTCTATTTGACCTTCACTTTTTGTGATGCAAATATGTTTTATATATTTAAAGTAGAATTTAAATATGATGCCTGTATTCGCATTAGAGAGAACGTGAACAGTTAACGCATTAGAAGTGACTATTTTCCAAAATTAGTCAGACGATAATCTGTGGTCTAATCACCGATGTTTCACTGTTTTTTTTTTTACATGATTCCATTATCCAATCTTTATGACGAAACCGCTTGAAAAAAGGCATTAACTCGTTGAGCATACCGTCACAATTAATTACCCTTATCTTCAACTGAGGGGACACCTTCCCCCGTCACCCCCACAAGTTTACATTTTAATTTTGGAAAGGTGGGAGCAATTGGGTTATGAAACTCGTTACTGGCCACAGATACTCCAACGAAACAGATGAAGATAAAGAAAAAAAACAACGTCAAGTATCCATTAAAATCCAATAAGAAGTGATGGAAATTTGATGGCATCCTATGCCTAAGGGCTCCTTTAAACCCTAATTGGGAAGGAGTTCCAATCTTGCTTTTGGGTAGCTCGTGTTCTCTTGATAACATAATCGATCGGGATCGATCTAATCGTTTCAAGGGGATAAGTTTCATGCTACAGAAAATTTAATACACATTTTACAAAACAAGAATATACGCTACCAATTCCCCCTTAACTAAATCAGCTATTTCAAATATCCATTTCTAGGTACTATAAGACAGTTTTGGAACAGCATGAGCGATGTTCACATCGCATAAGCTGTGAAGTCAAGCAAGGCGTAATGATCTATTGTGAAAACAATAAACAAGATAGTGTAGTTTAGAAACCATGACAGACATAACACTCTCAATGGTTCCAATTTAGTCGGTGTATGGGTGCAAGATAATGGAACACATACTTCCAATAAAGACCTGTGAGCGGACTCTATAATGACAAGGGTAAAGACTGGAGGTCTAGTTATGAAACTTACAATAGGAATTGAAACTACTTTTTTAGTTAAAATAATAATTATTTGTTTAATAATCAACATAACATTAATCATTTGGATATAAGAATTCGTTCATAATTATGTACGCTTTCCATTCCAAGCAACATTATATCTACATACACATTCTGTCCACTTCCAAGGCGATTCACTCAGCAAGCTGATGGAACTCCCCCCTCCTCTCACTCCGACCGTTTCGGTTACTGGATAAGTTGATAAGAGGATTCAGGCGATTTGATGGGTTCTTGTAGAATTCAGAAAATCTTTAGGGTATAAGATCAAACCTGTTATCACATGGAGATCTCTGTGAACGGATGATTTGAATTTTGAGGACTTTGGATTGGAAATTTTGGATTCGTTTGCAGTTCGAAGGCTTTATTTAAATTACTCAAATGGGATCCATAGGCTAAATAGTATGGGGCACATTTACAAGAAAAAGAAACAAGTTCATAGAACACTGAGATTGGATAAAAATTTGTCTTGCCTTAAATGTCTTAGGTGATCTGAAGATGATCCTGAATAGCTGCAGTTTTCTTATTCCTACTCCTGACCAGCGTTTTCTTTTGGGTTTTATCTCTTCTACTTGTTATTATCTTTCGCAATCCCGGGAACCCTGTCTACTGCAATATCCTGTCTACTCACATATTCTTCGAATAATGTGTAAAGCAGAATAAATAAATGTGCTTGATTCTTGTTACTAGCTAAACAACTTTATTATGATAAAATTAGGCAATAAGTAATTGAGATAAATGTTCTCATTCATACCATATTTACAATTTATCATTCACTAGCTGATTCATACAATATTTACAAACAGCCTAGAGGCCTCCCAAATCCACATGATTGTCACCTCCCTCGCATGCGAAAGAGGAAGCGGATTCTTGGGAAGTCCCCTAAGCTCCTCCGTCAGCCGTGACACCAGAAACGAGCCAGTGGAAGCTGGCCAAGAGCGCGAGATCCACAGACGCTCCGGACATGGTTGGAAAAAGTGGCCATTGCCAGGACTCCCACTGTCACGCATTTATAGCAGGTCACGAGGCCACTGCCTTTTTAGTCTCCGGGAAGGATTATAGCGATGAGTGGTGCAGTGCAATGACGGGATTAGGGTGGTTGGATAGGTTACTATGGAATTTCATGAACTTGGAAGGGATGAGTTCAAGAATGTAGGGTATATCAAGATCGTTATGAAGGGTTTTGTTGCTGACGTAATAAAGGGCATTTACTATTGTTCTCAGGACTTTTGATTGAAAGGATTGGATACGGTTGATGTTCGACTTTTTTGCTGTCCCCCATAGCTCTATTCCTTATGCCCAGATTGGCTTAAGTATAACTTTGTAGATTAGTAGTTTATTTTCTATTGAGAGATGGGATGTCCTTTTAAGTAGTCTGTACAGTTGCCCAAAGCGTCTGTTTAGTTCTTGTCTTTTTAGCCTCGTATGTGGGTTCCAGGTCAGTCGTTTGTCGAGATGGAAGCCTAAGTATCGTACTGTCTTGGATACAGGGAGAGGAACGGAATTAAAATAAACCATTGGACAAGACTTGCCAGGAGTGTGATGGTAATGTGGGAATATTTTGCTTATGGGCTTGATTCTAATTGAAGAGGTGCAGGCACTCACTTTCAAACTTTTTCTGGGTGGCTCATAACTTAAATCACTTCCTTCTCCGAGTATTCAGTACTGGCACTTCCAGACAAAACGGCCAAGATCTCTGGAAGTAGCTCTTTGAAAGACAAGGGAGGGAGGGGCTTGCTTTTTCTGCTCCCGGAAATTCATTTTATCGTTGGCATGCTGCTTTAGGGAGGTGTAATCCCTCTAATGAAATTACCACTTAAGAGTATATGTTTCTACATACAACCTTAATTACACCAAAATTAATTTAAAACTTGAATGATTTTTATTGTAAAATCTATGGAATTCTTAACTCCTACTACAAACAAGTAAAAAGTGCTGTCAGACTACGCTTGAAAAGATTATGTTATTAGTCTTGATAGAGAACCCAACTGGTCTCAAGTCCAGTAACTAAATATCAGTTGGTGGGGGGGTGGTCCGGTGGACAATACACTAGACTTCTGAGTTCCTTTCACGGCCGGAAATTTCAGTTCCTATCTACGCTACCCTTTGTTATTTCCAAAGTCGGAAATCAATACTGGGATTAACAAGGCCTCTGTAAACGCCTTTTCAATGGAACACTTGAATTAACTATATTTATTAAAAGGTAGACTGGGGGATGGGAAGAACTGTAAAATTCATTTAATCAAGAAAAAAAAAACATTTTCAACAAATTAATCTAGAAACGTGTGCACAAAAGAGATGACGAAATCAGGGGAAAATAATGTTAAAAGTAATGCCATCACGAATATATATTTCATAACAAAACCACAAAACAGTTGCCTATTCAGGCGTTATAATAATTTTTCGCACTACATTACACCTTAATGATTTGGGGAGAAACCTTAAATCTTTATGTCTTCTCTCCTTCAACTTGTGATAATTCAGTGAGAAATCTAATTAAAAAGGTATAAATTTCACACCCTGTTTCAATCTCACTACTTATTTAGTGTGGGAAAAGTCCAATCAATTCGCCCAACAAATTTCCTTTTATTTTTACTCCCCTTATATGACGTCGCAACCGTTGTGGAATTAATCATTTCAGCAATTTCTCAGGCCTTTCAACCTAAAGGGTAATTACCTTTGAGGTTCTATACATTTTACAAATCATACAGCCACAACTCTTACCTCTAAAATTCCAAAAAACATCCCGCATTAAACCAGGTCTTGCTTTGTTGATAACATCCCCTTGGAAGCAAACAGCATTGCACGGCTGTCTTTCTGGACATTGCACTAGTGTTAGACCTGGTTTGGCACGCACTAGGACCTTTTCCTGATTCTCTGTTCCTTTCCAATCGTTATATCCAAGTCCGCCAAGGCTTAGATTATTATTACTATCCCATAGAAGCAGGTATTAAACCTGTCACTATTACGGGTCATATCCTCATTTCTGCTCGGCAGCAGTGGGGAATTGAGGGAGACAACCCTATATGTGGCAGAGACGGACTCTGGGTTGTAATTTTATGTGTTGTATGAATGTTTCTTCTTTCTCTCTGTGTTCACACAGACGCTCAGGACATGATTGGAGAAACTGGCCATTTCCAGGACTCCCACTGTCACGTATTTATAGCAGCTCACGAGGCCACTGCCGTTTTAGTTTTGGCAGGTTGCAGGGATGGGTTGCAGACTGTGCTAGGGGATTAGGGTGGTTGGATATGTTACTATGGAATTTTATGAACTTGGAAGGGATGAGTTTAAGAATGTAGGGTATATTAAGATCGTTATGAAGGGTTTTGTTGCTGACGTAATAAGGGGCATTTACTATTGTTCTTGGAACTTTTGATTGAAAGGATTGGATGCGCTTGATGTTCGACTTTTTTTGCAGTCCCACATAGCTCTATTCCGCATGTTCAGATTGGCTTGGGTATAACTTTGTAGATTAGTAATTTCTTTTCTATTGAGAGATGGGATGTCAAGTAGTCTGTACAGTTGTCCAAAGCGTCTGTTTAGTTGTCTTTTTAGCTTCGTGTGTGGGTTCCATGTCAGTCTTTTGTCTAGATGGAATCCTAATTACCGTACTGTCTTGGATACAGGAAGAGGAATGGAATTTAAAAAAACTATGTTTTCAATATTCAATGTTCAATTACCAAAACTGATTTTCCAGTGTAATTTTAAGGTTTAAGATTAATCGGTCGGTTCGTAGTAGGATAGGTGTACATAATGAAAACTAACGATTCCATGCAACAGCTCTAAACCGATACACTGAATTCTCCTTTCGGGATCGACAGTAAATTAAGCAAGAGAGGGTGCAGTTGCAAACCAGTTGACGATGACATTGATGAAGCTGGGGAAAGGATGGAGGATAGCCGGATGAAAAGCCATCAGGTACTGGCCGGGAAGGCTCAAGTATCCTAGGGCGATCAAATTTTAATCAAAGCGTTCTACAAGTTGTCAAATATTAAATACCCTCCCGGCCACGATAAAGAACCAATATATTGTGAGGTCGGTGTTGCCGACCTCAGCTTCATTATCCCCCGGCATACTTCCATCTCAGGAGGATTGACAGATCGTGGGCTCCGTCCGGGTCGATCCAACCAACTACCTCGTGCATGAGACCAAACTATTTTTTATAAGAAAAAAAATATTTAAGATAAATTTGCTTATTAGAAGTTAAATTATAGGGAAAATATTTCACTGATATACCATGGATCTCTTGTCTGATTCTAGTAAAAAAAACAGAATTACGTGCTACATCTATTAGACACTATATGTAACTAAAACTAATTTAAATTTTTTAAATACCAATGTAGATGCTATATTAGTAAAGACGCAAAATATCAAGTCATAAGGTATCATAAGTTGAAATTTAGTTCTCTGGAGTCTATGAGGACAACAAATGTGTTTAATTCTTTAAGGTAACCATCGATTAAACTCTGCTTCTCAATATGTCACGAGCCATTTTTTAATATTAATGTTTTTGTTAACTTTTACCTTGGTCCATCCAGCAGTCTACAATTAAATAGTAACTGGTTTGTTCATGTGCTGTACAGTTGTCACAGAGTAATTTGTTGACTTGGTCACTTTTCACTTCCTCTGTGTCCGCTCAGTTTGTAATTTGGATTTGGAATTTTCAGTATTTTTCTACTGACTGAATGTATTTGTACAAATATCCTTCATTCCAAGATTCTGCCAATTGTCGGTTCTATTTTCGGTAGTGTTCTCCCACAGCTTGTGAATTGCCGTGAAGATTGATATCTTGTTGTACGGTACAGCCAGTGAAGAAATTAGGTTTAGAATTAGTATGTAAGTTAGTTTTAAGGTTGATCAAAAAGGTGAGCCCCATCACCAGTTTAGTCCAGTCACGTATAATGTATATCATTGTACTTGTTTATTCATTATATAATTTTTATAAAATAACAAAACCTGTATATAGTGTAGCGATGCTACAGGTAATACAGAAATAATTTGTAAATAGATTCGCCTGAGGATCTATAATTATAAATAATTATCTGTAAATTTAAAGGGGCTATGAAAAAAAAAAAAAAAAAATTTATTTTGTGAATTTTTCATTTGGTGAGTGTTTTTTTAAAAAAGAATATGAGGCCTCAGGCGACGCAATCGGACCAGCCAGTTTGCCAATCAATTCTTCCTCCTCATCACTGCTTCATGTACCGTAAAGTAACATGTGGTATTTTTTTATTCTAAACAAATATATTTAGTATTATTCCATTATACAACTAAACTTATGTATTACACACCATGCTTTTTTTATTTTACACAATTATGAAAATGAAAGTTTCCATTTTTTTTTTGTTCCATATCTCCTTGTTATAAATTTATATATGTACAAACTAGAGATTCTACATATGAATACAATAAACATTTAAGTTGTTATCATTATTGGGTTTATTTCGTTTGCTTTAATTTGTTGTTTAGCGGCTTTTTATAAAATAAAGTTGTTTTTCTATTAATTCAGTCCGATAATAAAGTATCGTTTATATTAGTGTTTATGCACTACTACCAAGCGTGGAAGATATAGCGAGGCAATGAGTGATAAAGAAGCAAATTTTATACACGTTTTGTTCTATTTTTTGATTACAACTACAGTGAAAAATTAGCAGCTTTAGACTGATCTATAATATAATTGATCTGGAGAAGATGGAGCGTTGAAGAGTTTTTGGAGATTGCTTTTGGATTTGACGAGGGCGGACTGCCGGGGCTGAAAGCTATATCACAAGTGACTGAGAGGAGCAGTGATTGACAGGCGGGCCTGGTACTATTATCCTCTTACCTGGCAGAGGGATGTTTAAGCCGTCAAACTGGCCGATCCCAATCGATGTGTAATCGCCAAGTCGGGATTCGTGTTCCACGGCCCTTTAGCTTCATGCTCACTGGGTGGCGTTCACCGTCCCTCCTCCCTCCTGGAAAAGGGAAAAAAAAAATTGGAGAGGGGATCACCGGCTGTTATTGTTGCGACCATCAACGCTAGCCGGCTCGGATCCTAATAATAATCGGGGAGTTGCTGCTCACATTTCAACGCCGAGTTACGTTGAGCTGTAGCACAAATAGTCCCAACAAGGGTCGGCTTGGAATAAAGCAAAGAATTGGCGCTTCACCGGCAATGACGTGTACCTAATTGCCTTGCGATGTAGCAATTATATGAGAGGTGATTCAGTTTAAGTTTTTATTAAGTAAGTTTTATGTTTATGATAAATATGGTGAGCCCCATCACTTTTAATAAATTCAGTCAGTAATGTACATTATTATATTTTTGTACCATGCAGATCGCTATATGTTGGAACAGAATCTGTATAAAAGCTACAGGAAATACAATTGTAAATAGATTCGTTTGTAGAATCTGTATTTTGTACATATATAAATTTATAACAAGGGGATATGGACCAAAAAAATGGAAACTTTCATTTTCATGATTGTGTAAAATAAAAAAAAACATGGCGTGTAATACATAAGTTCCATATTACTTTATGGTATTACTTTAACGATGCCGACCCAATGGCTTACTCAGATATTTGCCAAAGGGCTCCTGTGTCCAGGTAGCAGCCTACAGGCGACACATGTAAGGAACAAAGAACTATTGAACGCTATCCTCTGTACTTCAGGTAGAATCAAGATGCAACTCTGGACTGATCTACAACCATTGTACCTCTCATTTATAAAGTCTTTACACTATTTATTAATAAACTGTTTTATGTTTTTACTGTTGTGAGATCGTCAATTGTTACATCAACTCATGTGATGCTGTTCAATGTGTCTTATAGTTCTTGCGTACAACTAAGGTAAGAGTCTCTACTTTCACTGAGGAATGGGGCTACCGTACTTCATCTACTCTACTTAGACTATATTTGGTCTATCGCGTTGGAATTGAAGGCAACGCACACGTAGAAGGAGTTGCAAAGAAAGTCTCAATTCACGAAGTACCTTGCCCCGTCTTTGCACTTGCCTCAGAAATCAGAAGGAGGATAGAACTGACGAGGAAAAAGTAGAGATCACTAAGCTTCAATAATTTGAGACACTTCAAAGAACGTCACATGCTGTGAACAACTTCCATCGCAGTCAAGAAACTGCAGCAAGTTAATCTGTCTGGGGATTGACCACACCAAGCAGACACAACTATTATAGAAATACCTAATACCAGAGTTTCTATGTGTTGAATAATCTATTATTTATTGTCTAAAAGCTGTCCTTGAATACGAGGGTGGTCTGAAAAGTTTCCGTCCTAACAAAGATACAAGACGTTTTATCAGAAATTTTTCAACATAGTCTCCTTGTAACTCTACCCACTTCTCCCAGCGATGCTCCCATCTCTGTAACCCGTCCAAATAGCATGACCACGTTTAAATTTAGCTGCCTAAAATTTCACTGTGGTAAATGATGGTGCAGAGTCCCCATACACAGAATCCAACTCATCTTTGATTTGCGTAGGCGTATTGCCTTTCAAAAACAAATCTTTAATGACAGCTCCATACTCGATTTTGTCCATTTTCATAAAAACACTCACATCGACTCACTCATACGACTGTTACACAACAACTGCGCGTCCAAAATGGCTGAAACTTTGGTGAGTGACTGTCAACAGATGAACAACGAAATTCACAAGCTTTTATTTACGATTGTTGGTATCTTCATGTTGAGGTCGGAAACTTTTCACCCTCGTAGACAAGATGAATACCTGACAACTCTTTTTCATCAACCTAAGCAGATCTCCCAACGAAACCTTTGACTCACTTATTATACTTGTTTATGCAAGTTCTTTTAAAGTTGTGTAATTTGACTGTTTTTTCTTAAATGTTTTGCCATTTGATTGATTTGTTTGCTGTGTTTTAGAAACTCAATTAAATTAAAAAAAAAAATTCGTCTCTCTCTCAAGAGATGGAATGGTTAATCGTCTGATATACGGTTTCCAAACAAAATTCTAAATTGATTTGCGTTGAGCGTATTCAATAGAAACTATTCCGTGTAGTCGAAACGTGTCCTGTTACTGCTTAGAGCTAACAGCATCTATTTAAGAAAATCTGTTGACGTCATGGCATATTTATTTCTAATTTATTGTTATTTTTTTTCTCTTGGGGATGTATTTTATTGACGTTTCGAAAGGAGAGCTCAATACGAGAACTGAAGAGCGGGCAGTAAAAGAGGCAGGCCCGGCGGGCGGTCGGCCGCTTGTCTCCGGCTGTGATTTTATACGAGTATTGTCCCGCAGGGGGTAAATATCTAACCGTTCGATCAGTTCATGATGGGCATATCGCTTCAGTTTAATGTTGCTCCTCGAGGAATGTGGCCTGTTAATTATTTATGGAAGGGTACGGGGTATGTAAGTGTCGGCGGAGGAAGCTACACCCACTTGTCCTACAATACGACGGGAAGTTTCCTTTTTATAGGTGATGTCTTAACGGAAAAATTCAAAGTAACGAATACACTTTGCTAGATTTGAACAGAACTTTCGCAAATGAGTAGAGAAGTTTTATTCTGAGGTCGGCTTAGGTTGACTGAAAATGAGCGTTGAAACCTTGAAAATAAGCCAGGTTGTCGGCTTTCTTTTCTCTGCTTT
This sequence comes from Acanthosoma haemorrhoidale, assembly GCA_930367205.1. Classification (NCBI taxonomy): domain Eukaryota; kingdom Metazoa; phylum Arthropoda; class Insecta; order Hemiptera; family Acanthosomatidae; genus Acanthosoma; species Acanthosoma haemorrhoidale. The sequence goes on along the minus strand of OV884009.1, from coordinate 33,011,796 downwards.
CTCGGTTTGAACAATTAACTTCTTCTCAGACAAGGAGCTGATACAAGCATAGATAGTATGTCGAAACGTTCTCCATTAGTGGAAGGTGAGCCCGATCACCTGGTCACTTTACGATGTACTATTTTTGACTGTAATTAGCTTTAGACACTCCTTCAAATGCAGCTGTGAAGTTCAAAGAACCCATCCTAACTAATTTGCATGCTCCTACACATTTTTTTGAGTAAATAAATAACTCTGAGTTTTAAAAAAACCATTCATAGACTTGATGAAGATACTAAACTCTTCAACCCAAGCCAAACTCTCAACAAAGTGTGATCATTTGTATACTCACGGCTAACAATGAACTCACAGTTCGATTTCAAGTTATTTATTAAATTATTATCATTGATAATTATCGATTAAATTATTAATATTATTATATATATTATATATTTTTATTAAATTATTCATAAACTACCTAGAAATAAACAAGTATGTTTACCTTCTGTGTGAGTTGGAAATTCACAGTATAATTCCACACAGGTAATATAAATTTATATGAATTAGAATATTGGGAGATGTCCGTTCAAGTAAAAAGAAAAGAAATCCAAAGAAATGAAGCTAGTGGAAAACCTGGTAGGTTATTGGTTTCTTTAAATTGCATAGATTTTTTAATCGCATCAAGTGGCTCTTATATAGGTTTTTAGAGAGTTAAATAATGGGTTATTTTTATTTGCTCTATTCCGTATGTCCAGATTGGGTTAAGTATAACTTTGTAAATTAGTAATACGTTTTCTATTGAGAGATGGGATGTCCTTTAAAGTATTCTATACAGTTCTCCAAAGCGTCTTTTTTTTTCTCCATAGCCCCTTTAAATTTCCAGATAATTATATAGAATTATAGATCCTCAGGTGAATCTATTTACAAATTATTTTGTATTTCCTGTAGCATCACTACATTATACACAGGTTTTGTTATTTTATAGAAATTATATAATGAATACACAAGTATAATGATATACATTATACGTGACTGGACTAAACTGACTAATAAAGGTGATGGGGCTCACCTTTTTGATCAACCTTAAAACTAACTTACATAATAATTCTTAACCTAATTTTTCCCCGACAGTCTGTTGCCATCGATGTGGGAGGGGTGGTGGGGTCGTAGTGTTGAACACTGGGCTTGTCAGGTGCTGCAACGAGTCAAAAAACTTAATGTGTCTCCGGCGGATGAACTCGCCCACCGACGGCACACCAAGCAACGGGTGCAGGTCAGCGTTCTTCAACCTCTCGAAAGAGGTATGTAGGACCACTTTTCGCATGATTCCATTCTGGAAGTGTTGGAGACATTTGGCTGTTTACAGGCTGTGACAGAGGAAAAGCGTCTGTTTAGTTCTTGTCTTTTTAGCCTCATATGTGGGTTTCGTTTGTCGAGATGGAAGCTTAAGTACCGTACTAACTCGGATACAGGGAGAGGAATGGAATTAAAAGAAACTAGTGGACAAGACTTACAGAACTTTAAAACAACAAAACAGCCCAGTGGTCAGCAGATGAGTTCTGCGGCAGCTGCAGAAACTTGAGTCCAATCCTATAGGATGAATTCTTTAGGTTTTCGTCCAGCCTCGTGAAGATAAATGAGTGGCTACTTGAATAAGGGACTAGTTAATTTGGTTAATAAATCCGAAATTAAAGTTGGAAAGTAACAGCCTTGCACCTCAGTTCCACCTACCAACTACGTTGACAACGTTGGTGACTCCTCAAAACTATGCATGTTTTTTTCCATGGATTAAGGCTGCAAAGTAAAGTAGATCACAGCAAACTCCTCATAGAATGAAACTTTAGTGAACACTGAGAAATAGGGACGACATTTTGAAACGATCCTATCCAACTGAAATTTCAAAAGTAACACTTCTAATAATGTTTTTATGCGTGTTAGTTTAATTTTAAAGCTGTTTAAGACTTCTACGTTGCATAAAAAAATAGCAAATAAGAACCAGTAACTCAGGATTTTTCAAGGTCTTTCAGAAAAATGATTTGAGAGCCACCAATAGAAAAAGGTATTTGTACAACGTTATTTTCTACAGTATTAGACGCCAAATTTAGTAGCAGGATATTTAAAATTCACATTTTTTTTAAGCTTAAAAAGTTAATGTTTAGTTTAAACATTTTGTTTAACTGTTTGTTAGAAAGTTTAACAAATAAAATGAAGAATTATGATAGGTTTTTTTTGAAGATACTCACGCCAAACCAGCATTTATCTCTTTATCTCTTTTATTTATCTCTTCTTTTATATCGTGGATAAATATCTCAAAATAAAATTCAATTTAGAGCATAATTAGAGAAAGAACTGAGTACACATACAAATAGAGACGTATAAAGGAAAGTACTAAGTTGAAATACACACAGGATCGCCTATAAAATTTGAGAAGCCGACGGAATTCCAATCTCATGCCTGTGGTGTGGTCTAGTTTAATCAGAGAAGTTTTGACAGACGACCGTTCGAACATTAAGGGTAGTTTTCACCACGTTGTGACCCACCTAAATTAATTACATAACTTGTCTTCTTCGTATTATTTCTTCAGCCCGACTGTGTCTGACTGCGTTATTGTGTGTTCGTTCTTGTTAGCTGATTTTAATTTGATATTACGCTTGCGCTGCGTGTAGAAGAAATCGATTACTGTAGTGTAGAATTCGAAATAAAGTTAAACTTTCACCTAAAAAAAGTGATAAGTTATACAATTTAGAAAAAAACAACGTAACTATAGTCGCTTGGGATGAAGGGGCTACATGGCCCAGTGTTGCCGCATAAGGGGGGGGGGAGATCTAAAACCTATCATAATTCTTCATTTTGTTGGTTAAACTTTCTAACAAAATGTTAGACAAAATTTTTAAACTAAACATTAACTTTTTAAAGCTTAAATATGAATTTTAAATATCCTGCTACTAAATAAATATACGAATTTGCTTATTGCTTAATGATTTGCATTATCGCAGTAAAGAGATCACGTGGGCAGAAGATAAGCAGGGCTTGCCATCAATCGCAGGTCTCAAGCCTAAAATTTCGCGACGGCAACTATAGTTGTTACATCGCAGTCATGAATTACTTAATTTATTTCGTTGAATCAACGGTAATTCAATTTTGATCCTTCACCGGAAAATCAAAAATGCATTTAAATGTGTTTCTATTTTAAATAGTATCCTTATCTGGGAAAATTTAACTATTTAAAATTTAAAAATAATTTAGTTTAGATGATTTAGCAATATTGAGTTTGACCTTAAGACAGAATACTTACATACATTTCATTAATTTAAGCGCTTAATATCACAAAACTGAAAATGTGGTATGAATGTAATAATAATAATATAAATGAGTAATTTATCTTAATTACTTATTGCCTTATAAAAGGCAGATTGTAATTATAGCACAATAAAGGAATATAATATAATATCACAAAAAATTTAAATAAAGTTGTTATCAAACAAAGCGGACTGTGGGAACCATAGCATTTCCTATGCGGAAATTAAAAAAAAATTTTTTTTACAAATTGTAAATAGCGATTGAACTTCGGTATTTAATTTAAAATGACGGTAAAAAGAAATTAGGGTTTTTTGTTTCTAATGAAGAAATATTTTAAGAAATGATTGCATCTTTTTTGATTTTCGCTATTATGTTTAAAAAAAAAAAATATATTATACGATTAATTTGAATTAGATTCTTTTAAAATTTTATACCCTCTTCCAACTTTTTTTTTTTTATTTCAAAACCCCTTTATTCGATAACATATTCACAATTTATGATCAAAATTCAATGAACAACATTACAATGTTCTCCTCGTGCTGCATGCGCAGATGCATTGGAAGGTCATATTTACAAAAACAAAGTTTTCTATTTGAAGTTAAAAAGTCAATAACAATATGCAGGACTAGGTGATGGGTCTCACCTTCAGATTACAAAGCTCTCCCAACAAAGTAATGATTCGTTTATTTAGAAATATTCAAATTTCCATTCTACGTTTATATACCTCAGATTTATATAATAGTTTTTTTTTTAAATAAAGTTACTTTTTTATTCAATTGATTTGCTGTCTTTAATAAATTTCAGTTTGTTTTACAGTAAAGTTTCCAATTCAGTATACGTATAAATGTAAATTGATATAGATCATAATATATTTTACTGGTTTGTCCTTTCAATCTTTTTATTTATTAAATTGCTTCTTATGGAATTGAATTTCTTGTATTATGGCCCCTTTTAAACATATCTTGTTCTGCACTGTAGTACTGATGAGGCCTGAATAGGTGATACGTTGACTGTAGAGGAGGATAACTCAATAAAAAGATCAATTGTTTATATTGTCATTTGATGAAACGGTGGCATGAAAACATGATTAAGTGCCGTTTAGTGTTTTTTCATTCCGAAGACTTGAATAATTTGTGGATTCCCAATAGACATTGGGACATTAGTGGGGACGATACATGTACTATCTAGAGGCAATGTAGAGCCATGGCCTACAGCAAAAAATAAAGAGCAGGTTCTTTTTTTAGCTAAACCCGTCAGAGGAAACAGAAACTACAAGCAATAGTCACAAAAGGGAAGCGTCTGAAGACGACAGCTCAGATCCGTCGAAAATGTTTTTGTTTAAAACTGAAGATTTGTTATTTGAGAAGTCATCCTACTTGAAACCCAAATGTTGAATGCTATTGCTCATTGACAGGGATTATTGATTGAAATATTAGCATATTTTTTAGTAGGTGTGTAGCTTTGACGGGCCCAGGCTAGGGCGGTCTCCTATTTAAACAAGCCATAAACTGCAATCAAGGCGAATAGAACGGCCCATTTGACCGATCACTTTCATGGTGATCGTTAAACATAGGTCGCCCTCATAAGAGCGTAAAATTGGTCGGCCGGCAATGAGGAGGTATAAAATTTAATTTTCTCTGACTGCTCCATCACATGGACGACCACCGTTAAACTAGCAGGATGAAGACTATCAGTAATACGGTATAAGTTAATATTCGCCGAGCCCGAAGTCTTCCGTCTGTCTGATTGTACGCATGTTATATGATTGTGGTTGTGAAATCAATTTCAATCTTTATAAAATGTTAAAGGTATTATAAATTCTGCCCAGTTTTGCAAACTTGTAAGCTTTCTCAAGTTTTTATTTTATGAAAATTACAATCTGCCATAAAGAGCCATAAGTAATTGTGATGAAAATTTGCATATACGTCCTCTCCTTGAATATTGTAATATTTACATAGCACATAGATCCCCCAATTCGTCCGCAGAATTGTCACCTTCCCGGCTATGCAGAATGAGGCAAGGATTTGAGAGTTACCCTAGGCCACTTCTGCAGCCTCATTGACGCCATTTAGGCTGAAGGACATTAAAAGAGCCGCAGACGCTCAGGACATGAGGTGAAAAAAGTTACTAGTAACTCCCAGATACTATCTATTTGGAGTTAATAGGCCCATTTTCGCTTCAATCTCTAAGGAGAGACGTATTGATGGTTGATACTATTTAACGACGGCACAATTAAGACAATAACGGAAGAAAATTCAAAGGCTCTCCAAAACATGAAACTTTTGATAACTAATATTAAATATTTTTTTGATGGAGTTTGAGACAACTCCAATACTATAAGTAATACTTACTGTCAATATTTCAGCTATCTGCATCTTATTGCTTGCTCAAAAGGTGATTTTAAGTGATAAAGTGGTTTAACAAATAAGAGGGTGGTCTGAAAAGTTTCCGACCTAACAAAGCTTTTATTTCACTAGCTTTTATTTATTTTATTATCATCTTCATGTTGAGGTCGGAAACTTTTCAGACCATCTGTGTATACATATATATGTATTTATGCTATATAAGATACTATATATATATACGTACATATAAGTAAAAATTTAAATTTAAAGGTTAATAGGTTTAAAATGATTACTTATAATTTTAGGACAGTTATGCTACAAATTGACGTATACATTTTTGTTAATACTGCTAAATATTACATACTGAATGTAGCCTTTTTTTTTGAAGGGTTTTTCATGTGTTAGTATTATTTGTATACCAATCAATTCGTTACTAAACGAGAAGAAAGCTAATTTAAACTCAAAAGGCGAAACACCTTGCACATAGAAGATAAATAATGGAGAATCAAAGAATAAGCTAACTTTCTAGCGTAATTTCGCTTGATGTGGTCAAATTCTGCACTTTACCTAAGCCGTTGGCGCATAACTATTCACAAAAGTTGAAATAGGCTAGATTCAAGCATTGAAGGCTCAGAGGTACGTTTGGAATAGGAGAAATAAATCTAATAAAAAATAAAACCAAAATTATGTAAATGTTGGATAAATAAAAAGTTTATGTATGCAAATATGAATTTCCATAATCCAAGCCAGATCAAGACTAACACTATACCACAGCAAGGAACTACCACGCTTGAAAAAAATCAAGAAAAAAATCAAAAAATCAGTTCAGCGCAGTAGAAATCATAAACAATGTATGTTTTAATAATGAATTTCTCTGATCATAAATAAAACTTGTTTAAATGCATACGAGTTATTGAAAAGCCTCTTATATGTATAAAAATAATGTACTCAATCTGAAAACAAATTAAAGAGAAAACATAATTAACCTGGTTATATATAAAGTTCGGGGCTAGACCACTAGAAAACTAAAGATTAGCATTTCAAAGTGATATTAAAAAAAAAAAAAAAATCGTAAAAACTTTTATCCAGGTATCTTTTTAAAAATCAACATATAATTAAACTTTTTACAGCTTCATAGTATGGAGAAAAATGATTTTAATCGTGTTTTCTCCATAATGGGCTACTTTGTTTGAACACTTTGAGATTATAATAATTCAATTTCGACTGCCATTTACATCAACGGTCACTGACAAATTATTACAGTATTAACATAATTTTCAAGCTTCTCGCCATCTGTTTTTTGGCAAGCCATTAATTTTGACAGCTGACGTGATCCCTGATGGGCCATTAGCGTCAAAGACTTTGTCCACTTTGAAAGGGATCGCTGTTAGTTCATATTTTGACGAGTCGCACATCATCATGTACCACTTCAAGCAGACGTATTTTGTACAGGTAATGTACCTATTAAGGCTTTTTAGAACGAAACGTTAGTATGTTTCAGCATCAAATTTGCAGCATTCGTATGCGTAATTGGGTTTCGGAATACAGTACCTATTTTGGGAAATAAACATTTTTTTAACAAATAAGCCTGTGTGTCAGTACAGAAGTCAAATAACAAGTTTATACGAGGTTCAATGGCCTCACCACTTTTTTCATACAATCGGTGATCTAAATTGTATTTATACAACAAATTTTGATTGCAAAGGATACAGTTTATTCCTAACTGTGTCTTTTGTTTTTTCAAAATTGTTGCTTGTGTATAATTTTGCAAATGAAATTCTTTTCTAGCTAACTTTTTATGAATTAAAATATTGCTCATAGTCAGTCCAACAGCTGAGGTCCTGGCAATGGCCAGTTTCTCCAATCATGGCCTGGCGTCTGTGGCTCTCGCGCTCTTGGCCAGCCTCCGCTGGCTCTTATCCAATGACGCGGACGATGGAGGGGGGACTTCCCAAGACTCCGCCTCCTTCTTCACAAGATCATTTATCACAATTACTTATTGCCAATGAGGCAGATTGTAATTTTATCATAATAAAGTTGATGTCAATATCAATGTCAGTCCAAAAAGTAAAAAAAATGAGTGAGTATCAATCATAAATATTGATCTTTAGATGAGCTGGTAATTTTTTCACGAAATATAAAGTAGTCAAAGATTCTTTGCCTTCTTAGAAATGCGCACGTAACACTCAAAAACATCTCCTCAAAATGAGTTATCGGCTACAGGAGTTGAATCCTCTGAAGGCAAAAGCGAGGCGTGCGTCATAAATAAAAAAAAAACTTGCTACAGATCCATCTGGAATGTTATATGTCTCCATGACAGCGTGGAGAAATGCCTGGCATCTCTCTCAGGCCCTCTCGCACAAAGAATTTCTAAGGAGGTGACGATGGCAAGAGTATGTTAAGGTGAAACTCTAGCTCGGGTTTAGTTGATACGGCATCACATCATTGATGTGCCTGCTTCTTATTCCGGGGCCGTCCTAGACCACTCACAAACATAACATTATACCGCCCCCCCCCCCTCTGTAACTCGAGCGCTTCCTACAGTGCTCAATAAACGCTTATACTACATGCTCAGAATCCTGCTTTCCCCGTATAAAACAATGCATTTATGAGGCCGTAAAGGTGGGTTCCACGCCCGCAAAGGGTTTCAGATGCGCGGTTCAGCTCTGACGAAGCCCGCTGGTAATAAAAATCTGACATCCACCTAGATGAATTAAGTCGTGCAAAACTGGTTAGCAAGCAGCCTTTGAAATTTTAAACTGATACGACAGCAACAAGCCCTAAATTCAAGAAAGAATACCAGAAAATTGGTAGTATTTTTTTTTTCATTCATTCAAAGTGTCATTACAATCAAGTTTATGATTGGTTTTGAAAAAATGGCTACTGAGTAATCTCAAAATGTTGTGAATGTAACTTGTAAGCAGATGTAAATTGCTGGACGTTTCGTCAGTTGGATTGTGATAGAGAGGAAAGGGGGCGAAAAACCTTCATCATAACTAGGGAATGTGAAAATTAAAAAACCGGAAATATTCAGACTAGTTTATTATCTGTTCATCATTAATGTCCGGAATATTTTACTAACAGAACGGATAAAAAACGATCGTATAAAGTCAAGACGTAGAAGAGACAAAAGAGAGCAACAACAAAAAAAAACTAAAGAAAACTAAAAAGAACTAATCATATGTTGAAATCGTCAAAGTGTTTTATGTCAGCGCCGGATTCCTTTTGTGGGTTCTGGGATCCGGAATATTAAATTATTACCCCTCATCGGACCCGGACCCATGGAATACACGATCCTTTGAGATACGGAGAGCCGTGTGTTCATTTCGACGGCTAATGCGTGGACAGGAAAGAGATGGCTTGGATCGTTTCCGCTCCGTAGGTATGAAAGAGGCAGGGGAAACGCTGCCAATAATCAAAAACGCCGTGGGCGCCCCCCCCCCCCCGTAAGGAATCATTTATACATCACTTGCTGATTGTTAATATCTCAATTTTTAGAAGAGTCGTTTCTGGTAATTTTCTTTACAAAAATATAAATGCACTTCTATAGAAGGTTTGATGAAAAAAATCAATTCGGTACAATAAGGACAAAACTAAACATAAAAATAACCCGCTAGCTTGGAACATTTCTCAAGTCAAGCTTAACAACGAAAAAATAATTTTAAAAATGTTTTGAGTGGCACTAATTATTGTGCGTGGATCCATATATGACTGTATTTACCAAAATAAACATTCTTTTATTTTGTAATTATTATTTTTTATTATAGGGGTTTTCACTTTATTTTACATCGTCATTGTAAATGTGAATGAGATCATTTATCACAATTACGTATTGCCCAATGAGGCAGATTGTAATTTTGCCGTAATAAAGTTGTTGTATATAGACAATTTTAAATTGTCCTTTTTTTGCTAGACTTTAATTTGTCATCTGAACATTACAGACATTGTCCCTGAATAATTTTTCTTTCTATTCTGCTTTATTATAATATGACACATAAAAGATATTTTAAACCATGATAAAAAAGAAACTTTTCAGTAAACGTTTTATAATCATTTATTTTTGTAAAACAGCTATTTAATATTTTTTATATAGAGTACATTTTATTATTAATATCACAAGGTGCCAGGTGAATAGTAGTGGTTATATTATTTCTGTAGCAAGTTGTGAACGGCCCCAGGCACACCGAACTTCTTCTGATCGTCAGATCCCCCCCGCATATTAATTTCGGACCAGGTAAGGCCGGAAAAAAGTAAGTTGCCCTGTGAGGAGCAAGTAGAGTGGCCGGTCCTCCCAGGCCACGTTCGCTTCTTCAAGCCTTTCTAATTAAAGGTTATATTTGACAGGGGACTGACTGACTGACATATCGATTACAGATTCCAATTATTGTCTGGCGCTGTTTCGTATCCGTCCCTCAATTGCCTGTTATAGCAACAAAAAATATATTAAAACAGCTCTTCAGGAGTGTAAGAATAATTTAACCAGCTCGGCCTGTCTCTGATCTGTCTGACTGATCGTGAACAATAACTATAGATTAGAGCCCCTCTCCTCTCATCCCACAGCTCGATAGGGTTTGTCTCAACCTGTTACAGCCAGCTGTAGAAGCTCTTGTATGCATTTATTCAATGGTTCAATGGAATAAGTACAATAATTATGGATTACATCTTCGATTCACGCCTAACGCCAGAGTTTTTTCTTTGGGGAAGGGCCTGGTTGGGATTGACTAAGTCCCGTGAATTTAAAAGAATAGTACACTTGCACCTCCAGTCGAACTTACCTGAGACGTCAGCTATGGATTTCAAATTTTTATTTTTAAATAACAAGCATTACACTTTTAAAATACAAATTTAGTACAAATACGCGGCTGGCGGAGGAGCGTGGTAGACGTCTCAGGACTCCGCTTCCTCCTTCGCACCCGAGGGAGAAGACAAACATGTGGATTTGGGAGGTCTCTGGCCTGTTTGTAAATACTGTATGAATGAGCTAGTAAATGAAAATTGTAAACATGAATGAGATCATTTATAACAATTACTTATTCCCCAATGAAGCAGATTGTAATTTCATCATAAAGTTATTAAAAAAAAAAAGTAGGAAGAAAAGAATTTTGATGCTGATTGAGCTAACGTTGGACATCACTATTTGTGGACGATCCCAACTTCAAAGAATTTATCGGGTTTGTTTTGGAATTGTGCCTTACCATAGACCAAGTACCATGTTTCATTCTTTACCTACTGTGCAACTTTTTTCAGTCCACGAATTCTCATAAATGGACTTTTTTCTCAGCATCGACATAGTTTGGCTTTTTAGCTTCAAATATGACTTTTCGGTATTCAGCGAACCAATATTATTCTTTTACGGACGTGATCAGTAGGAGCCTTGGTTGTAGACTTCTTTATGGTGTATCTCTTTCTGAAGGGGCGTCTCTATAATTGGCTTTGACGAGTCTCCCAGAACTCTGTGAGTATGTTCTAAGGGGATTCTCACCGGCTACATCATCGGAAAATAATTCGACATTAGCGGAACCAATTACATGACATGATCAATTCCATTTATTAACATGACTATCCATTTTGTCAGCTTTTTTGAGTTCATTAGTTTGAGTCCAGTATCATTTCCAGCTTTGTTATAGTTTTCGAGAGTTAAATAAGCTTTTTAGAGGAGAGTCTTTTAAAAGAAAAGAAAGAATAGCTTTATTATGAAGTACAAGCAAAACACTGGTATATACAAATATTAAGAGTTAAGTTACTACATTCTAGTTGGGATGTTTAGGGACGAGTGTGGACTGGGGCTAAAGCTGAGACATATGTGTATAAGAGAAGTTCTAGGAATTGGGATGAAGGTATTGGAAGGAATGGGGTTGCTTACTAAAAAATATCAGTGACTTCCATGAAGTCACGAGGCAGGTATACAGTTCTGCTCAACCCCTTCTGCTTTTAGCATTGTATATAATATTAGCATTATATAACTGAGGAACACTATGATGCCAGCAAACCAAGTGTATACTTCTTCATCAGACTTTTTTTCCTTTATGAAATATCCATGACTATTTGGCTATTTTAGGTATGATATAGCTGATAGATACTTATTTTCCCTTATTAAGAGGCCAAATACCCATATACTATAATATTTTTATCAACGAAAGTTTTGAGGTATGTTTGTAATCATGTCCTTTCTAAGTGTAAATAATATCATTTTAGATTTCTTGAAAGTAGTCAAAATTTTAACACAGTGTAAATTTAAGTTCTCCACTTTTTATATTGACCCCTCACACACAACATAGTTTCATTGAACAGACGCCTTGGACTGTTAAGACTACATGACATAAACACTGACCTCAGAGTAGAAAACTAACTGCGCAGAGAAAAACAGTTGCTAAAACAAATTTGGACTTACGGAACAGAACTATGGGGACCTAATCTTCGAACATAAAACAATCCACAAACTGTAGTCAACGTACCCTTTTACATTACAAACTCGTCCCTTCACAGAGATATCCGTGTTCCAACCGTCCTTGACCTTAAGATTTTCCAAATTCTACTAACACCTATTCCCTCATTCAAATCCTCTTGTCAAGTTTTGTCCTGTAACACCCATCCATAAAGTACTCATCGCCACTTAAAACGTTCCTGGGGGTACTGACTTTCTATAATCCCCACTCATGTTCTGAGCGTCTGTAGCTCTCTCTTGCCTTCTCTCTGGTATTCGCCTTATAGCGTAATGGCCGGAGGAAGAGTAGGGTCCGCTACTTCCGACCCTTCCGCCAGCTTGCTGAGGAAATTTCCTTGGGAGCGTATGTGTATATTGTAGGGATGGAAATCGTACATGATTATGAATTAATTCTTACATTCCAAGGTATGCAGTATAAGCAAAATTTTTCTAATAAAGATTTTTTCACGCACTTTTTAAGTATGGATCGATTCTCAGATCTATCCTGTATTACCGAGGCCCTGAGAACTGTATTGTAATAAAAAAAATGAATAATAAGAAACTTCCCTTCTACTATCAGATCAAAACGGGCCATAAATTATTAAAAAAAAAAAGTGGTAACAAAAAACAAAAAGAAAGCATAGAAAAAAAAATCGAAGGGAAGATTCCTCTTTTTACGTGCATTAGAGTTTAGTTTGTGTACTCTCTAGGGCATGCGAGATTTATCCTTATTTCTTTATATATAACATTGCTGATAAGGCCACAGTGTGCTCTGGTACACCATGGTGGGAAATGGTTTATGCTTTTATTAGTCACTTCCTGACTAACTGAGGTGGCTCAAACATCCTCTCACTGGTTGCCCACCACCTGGTCCCTTATCCCGAGCTTTATCTCAGGATGAAGCCAGCGATATCATCCGCTCGTAGGGACAGCGTGGGGGCCAGATTTATCAGCTCGAAGCGTTAAAAGAGATTAGTATTAAAAATTACATGTACTCGTAGATGCAAAGCTCAGTGGCCTTTTTAAAATGTGTTTATAGTCGACATAAACTAAATGGAAAATCAACATAGTGCCTAGATTTTGAATCAGGAGGTCATACTTTTCCGGTTATGTTACTGTCTTATTTGCCTTACTAGAGTACATATAACAAATAATAATCAAGCTGTGTTAGAGTCTCTTCAATTATTTATTTTTATTTCAGTCAGCATTTCGGTTATTCAGGCATCTTCAAGAGTGTGAACGGCACAATTTTTCAAAATATTTGTTCGTTTTCTTCTACCATTGCATATCGAAATGGTAAATTCCCATGATATGCACAAATTGCAATACAAAAGACACTTCTATCTAACATGGAAATAAATAATAATAAAATGCCCATAGAGAATCTTTTTGAAAAATTTTTCTCACGTAGTGTAATTTTAAATACAGGTCTCTTTTGTGTTAGAATATGAAAGAGTGTTAGCTCCGAATATTATTTATTAATAATTGTTAATATTTTGCTTATACATGCCGTTATAAGAAAACGAGGACTTTTACAACAAAAAAAAGGGTCTACTACTTAGAAAAAATCATCTGTCGATCGACATAAAGTCAATCAGGTGTTTTCTAAAACTTTTTCTTGTTCGGTTTTTCAAAAATAACAGTTATAACAAAACTTTTGGAAGAAGTTATATGGTCATTACGTTTTGTTGAATACAATACTTGCGTTGGAAAATACGTAAAATTGGACAAATTTTTATAAGTAATTTTTATAGATTCTTTTAACCTTTTTCACGAGTTATTTTTGACATTCCCCTCCCTCGACGATTTTTTTTCGTTTTGTACTGTTTCTTAGATGTCTCGTGTGACAACCATGCCGGGCTGCTACTTTTCAAATTATGCATTGACTGAGGTTTTACATGGATTTTTCCCTTGATAATCCAACGGAATGGAGAATCCTCCTGCAAATAATTAAGTGCTATTAATTAATTACTAGGCCTTAACAAAATTGAGTATCACTATATCACTAATAAATATCACTGTTGAGTAGGGTTTGAATTAATGGTTTTTTCGTTTCGATTAACAATATGAATTTTTTATTTTGTCATAATCGTTGCAATTAGGACAAACCGATTAGAAATGAGGGGTACAGTCAATATTTGAACATCAAACTTTCCAATCCGAAGCCCTCAAAGCTTAACACTCTCTTTTAGATCACTCACCCCTTCACAATGATCTAAATGGACCGTGATTGATATTTTTACCTCAAGATTTATGTATTGAATGAAAAGTTATCCAGATCATGTCGTCAACTGCTCATTAGCACTCATACCTACAATCCACTTCGTCACGTAAAGTGATGGTGTCCTCGCGATCTATTGTTTATAGATATGTATGCCATGGAGTCCTGGAACTGGCTACCATCCCCTATCACGTCCTGAGCGTCTGTGGCTCATTCGCTCTCTTTCTGCTCGCCTCATGCGAAACGGCCGGGGGACTTTTTGTAAGTACGTTGGTACGAGAGTGTGTGCATATTGAGGGAGTGAAATTGTATATAAGGTGTATGAATGAGCACTGAAATCACAGTTGTTCACGTGTGCAAATTAATAAACAAATAAAGAACATTAATAAAAAATTGCGTCAGAATCGATTTTAGCATGCTGCAAACTGAAGTTTTAAAACAAATCCTCATTGGTCGTACTCGGCAATAAATCATTTAAAATGGTCGATAGTGGTCAATACCGCAGGCGTTCAGTTTGTCATCTTGAAACGGGATCGGAAGTCGGATAACTAGTACAGGGGCCTAACTAAATCTTACGGTGCTTATTCAAAAGCGATCCTGACGATTGATAACTGGCGGCAATACATAAACAATATTGCAACCAAACAATATGTCAGCCGTGACATATCTGACGTTTCCATCTCTGGCCCCGGTCGCCCTGTGAAACATGAGCCTTTGTGATCCCTGATGCAGCAAATGTCCAAAAACATGAGCTCTAACTGTATTGAACCCTTCCTATATCTCCTGATATACGACCCTTTATTGTTTATTGTCTAATCCTACAATACTATTATATACATTATTATTTATTTTTATTGTGGAAACTCTTTCAATGATGCAGAATATCTAATTCAGTCTATCATCGCTAAAACTACTGATATACCCGACAAATCACAAATGACACTTACACCTACTTATAATAAACATTTACTATTTTAATTTCAAAAATTTCCCCTCTCAGAAAACACTCGAAACTACAAAAACGATTTTCCTCTAAATTTAAAATGTTTAATTATTTATCTGTTTTAGTTATGTTTAGTTATTTAACTGTAAACGCTAATAATAAGAAATTAATGAAGTATTCAATCTGTTCTTATCGCTGTACACCAATGCTCTCTCATTCTCAAATTTAGTCTTTTTTTTTTAAATATATGTTCTTCTTAAGCTAACAAATGTGGCCTGAAAACAAAAGAAATGTTGTACAAATAAAGCGTCCGTGAAAATGGTTTCAAAAAGGAATGAACCGAGGAAATATTATGTTCGGAAGGGCAGAGCCACCCTCACTCGGCGTTGAGTTGGTCGACCAGGGACGCCACGGAATACCAAAGACAAATCCAACGAAGAAATTCATAATTCGTTTCTACTTACCTCTACTGAAGCAAAATGTTCCCACATTACCTTCACCCTCTGCCACAAGTATTCTACTTAGGCCTCCATCTCGACAAACGGTCGAACTGGAACCCACGAGTTTGACGACACGAGGCTAAAAAGACAAGAACTAAACAGACGCTTTGGACAATATTACAGACTACTTCAAAGAACAGCCCATCTCTCAATAAATTACTAATCAACAAAGTTATGCCTAGGCCAATCTTGACATACGGAATAGAGCTATGGGGGACAGCAAAAAAGTCAAACATCAAGCGTATCCATTCCTTTCAATCACAAGTCCTGAGAACAATAGTAAATGCCCCTTATTACGACCGCAACAAAACCCTTCACAACGATCTTCATATACCCTACACTCTTGAACTGATCCTTTCAAAGTTCATGAAATTCCATAGTAACCTATCCAATCACCCTACTCCCCATACAGTCATCGCACTCCGCCACTCTCATCCCTACAATGCTACTCGGAGACTGAAACGGCAGTGGCCTCGTGAACTGCTATAAATGCGTGACTTATCGCTATACCCTCATACAGCACACACCCTTAGTCAAAGTGAGCTATGGTACAAGGAATTGACGCGTAGGCTGGGGGGGGGGGCAGATGGCATGAGCGATGGTATAGTATAAGGATAGGTAACTATTGACTGAAGGGAAATATGGGAGATTTGTTGCCTCAAGGAGGGAGTTTGGTCAAAGGTTATCCCTACGTTTTTAACGCTGGAACAGAATGTAATATTATCGTCATTAACAGTTAATACATAAATTCGGCAAAGGATCTGAGAAGGAAACCGGAGCCGAACTATATTTCCTGAGTTTTCCCCGAATTGTAATAACCGTAGGGAAATAAACCGGAGTTGGGGGGGGAGATAAATATATTTGGGAGTCATCAGCGTATAGGTGATGGGAACAGTGATATATATATTTAAGGGAGATTATTTATGTAACAACTAACAAGGATGGGGAAGGATGGGTTCGATCCCTGGGCTACGTCTGAGGAAAGAGTGAGGGAAGCAGATAGGGGTTGATAAGTGGTAGTCAAAATCACCAGGATCGACGCATAGGCACACATACTGACACATGAAAACATTAGGGTTTCTGATTTTGAAACAGAAAATATTCAAAAAAAATAAGTGATATAACGGTTAGTTGAATTTCGGGTTATAGATTGACGGTTCAAAGACATTGTTCGAATAATACTTTAGAGTGAAAACAACGGTCAGTTGGATCGAAAACTGAGCTACGTCCTCAGTTAAATGAAAACCTTAAAAGCACCACAATTATTATGAGAATAACACAATTACTGATACCACTATTTACAACATGGCTCATGTGTCATCAGCTGGTAAAGCTAAAAATCCCCAGCAGCTAAAACACAGCTTGTTCAATGACAAATAATCCGCTAAGCGGTTGGGCTAAGTCAGCTAAACTCTCCAGTCACCTTTGCTCTACCTCCCCCACCCCCTCCCCGCTGCCTACCGCTCCACTGAATCTAGATAATGAGTTCAGGCAAACAGGTGGGGGCTGATTGAAAAGGCAAAACGGTAAGACAAATGCCGCTGTTACAAAATAATTTCTGTCTTTCAATCGGGCTAAAGGGGGTGGTCCCCGAACAGAGGGTGTTTCTCTAACTCTCTGTTCAGAGTTTGAACGGGCACCAAAGGAGTTACTTTGAAATATGAATCGTTTGAGAATTATAAAATAATACTTACTAACCTTGGATTACAATAATCTATCACTGTTTAAATAAACACATTTTAATTTTAATGTTCATAGGATATTTTAAATCCTAGTGTTATTTATACACATGAGATATATAATTTAATATGGCCAAAGTTTATCGTAATTAAGATATCATCGCGACTTTACAAGGGACAAATAATCAATTAAATTTTATAATGAATTTAAATACGAGAAGACGTAATCCTTTCATCTTTCCAACATGTTTGCTCATAAAGTCATTATATAGTAATAATAATGTAATAATTATATATTGAAAACATGTATTTTTTGACAATAAGCCTTAAAAAATGGAGACAAGGAAAATATTTCACAAAACTCTATACCGTAAATCTATGAGATGGAGTTCTCAGGTACAGCAGTCCTCTACAGCCCAACGCCACTGACAAGCCATAAGACCTGTTATTGAGCTATTGGTCAATTGTGTAGAGTAGAGTAGACCGGAGTAAGTTTGGTACAGGGGCAAGTTCACACAGTGCTCATAGTTCACAGACCGTTGGATGAAGCGTCAGACGAGTCTCTAGGACCACGATTAGCATCGACGCCAGTTTGCAGTCAGTGTGACGAGTAACAACCAAGAAAGAGCAGTTTTTGTGATTTTTGTTTTGGTGAGTCAATTTTTACACTATTACATTGACATTAATAGTAACTATACCATTCAGTTTTTGCAATTTATTATAGTTGATCCTGGTCGACAGTTTTTCTGTTATTTTAAGATATTCAGTTGAATATATACCTCGAGAACAAAGCTTACAGGTTATGTTTTGTCGAAAACATTTGCACTTCGAACTCCTAGCATTCTTATGCCTTCAGGTGATCGAGTCAGAGCAGGGAAACGTCCTTGTAGAATATTTGCTGAAGTCACCTTACATTTACTTTGGATAAACACCAAAGGAAGTTAGAAGATTTGCGTACTCATTTGTTGTAGCTTGCAACTGCAAAATTCCATCCTCTTGGCCTAAACAAGAAATTGAAGAAGTTTTTCGGGATTTCAAAGGAGGCAAAAATCGTAATTAATTAGTGCAGCTCAAGCTACTAGCCTAGCGAGAGCTACAAGTTTTAATCGGTCAAATGCCCAGGCTTTCTTTATAACTTTGACGCTCATCAACTGCCTTAAGAGTGGGTTATTAGACATTTGGAATGTAGATGAAACTGACCTGAATACTGTTCAAAACCTAATCGGGTAGTTGGGTGGAGAGGATTCCATCAGATTGGCAGAACGGCATCCGATGATCCCTCGTTCATTGCCACATTAGCAATAGCTGTAACAGCATACCTCAGTTCATAGTGTTTCCCAGAGTAAACTATCGGCCACATTTGGTTTGTGAAGACCGTGTTGGTTGTTAGGGAGATCCTGATCCTTAGGGGTGGATGGTTGAGAAAAATGTTTTAAAATATGTCAAACACTTCGTTCATCACACTTGATTTTCTTCTGAGAGACCTTGTCTATTGCTCCTCGATCATGTGCGAATCATAGCAGCTCTCAGTTCAGCTCCTAGACTCCTACAAAAGTAATGTCATCACACTGCTATCCTTTCCTTCCCATTGCAATAGCTGCAGCTCCTCGACAGGAATGTATACGGCCCTTTGAAGAAGTTCGTCAACATTTCTTGTGATTCTTGGATGACAATGAATAAGCTTCCAATGACGATTCATGATACCCCAGGTAATGTATCAACGGGAGTACCCTTGGCATGGAGTTTTCAGATGTTGGAGAGTTTCAGGAATATTCCCTTTTAACGGTAACATATTTCAAAGCGAACGCTTCATGCCTTTCTATGTAACCGATGGGCCTGCTCCTCTACTTCAAACCCCACCTCTGAGCTTTCTGTTGTCATTTCTAATTCACCAACAATGCTTCCTTCCGAACCAGCTCCATACACTTCCATCTCCTTCTGGGCAGGCTGTCCAATCCACTTCTAGGCGTGTCAAATCTGTCTCTCTCTGGGCTATCCACTGCTGGCCTATCCAGTAATAGATCTTTCTCAACGCCTGAAGCTGAACGCCAGTAGCTTCAAAGGTCATTTGAAAAAGCAGGTCCAAGAAAAATACCTGATAAAAACAAAAAGAAGAAGGCAAACTGCTATTCTTACAGTTATGCCTGTCAATGATGCATTAAAAGGAGAACAGTATAAAGCAAAACAGTGGAAAATAGATAGATATTACCGATATTAAGAAACAAAAAGTTGATAAAAAACTGTTTTGCTCTGCAAAAAGAAACAAAAATAAATAAATAAGGTGCCAAAACAATTCCAATTTATGTAAATCTAATAGCGAAAATGACAATTAAAAGTAGCATGGCATTCGCAGAATTTAAAACATCATGTTATTGTTCGCTTCACCAGCTGTGCGAAAATGGCGTAATCTTCTGTGTCTGACCGGGTGAAGTGGTATCAGGTAGAATCGGGAAGGAATATTCCCAATATCGATATCACTGTGTCGGCTTACGAAAGAAACATGTTAGCTTTCCATTAAATTTGTTTATGGAGGACGTTCATACATGCTTGCATCAGGTTCTCGTATTAATTAAATAAAAAATAAACTTTATTCTGGGAAGTCCCTTAATGTTGATGAATATAAGAGCACCGTTCTGAAGAAGTAGTTGATAAAGTCAGGATTACCGAGAATTACATTTAAATAAAAAGCATTATAAGTAAATGTAAAACATTAATTGCTATTTTGATAAGATAAGACAGACTACATTTTCTGTGTTTATATACACACAAAAAAAATCACATGAAAATAAATATTGCAGGTAGACTCTTGTTGATAGTGGGATAGCACTCATACTAGCTAGATGGACGTGGATGGAGACGTTAGGATGTACTGATAAAGACAGGATTTCGAAATATGAAAGGAAGAATAATGACGAATTGATGAAGGTTAGAGTTCCAGAAGTTATTTGCACGAAGAGAAAAAAGGTCAAAGGAATGCAGATCTGTGGTCAGGTAGGTAGAGATCTGCTTATAGTGAGTAAGACAGCCATTGAATCCCGGACCTCTGATCAATAGTCTGGATTATGTGTTGGTTCTTTCGTAGACTGCAAATGTTCGATGTTGTGAATGTGATTGTTTAGGCATTCTAGTACTTATGGAGGCCGGCTGTTAGCGGGTTTTAGACACAGCTGTTGAATGTATTTCAGATGAATAATCTCTAAGAGAGCCAGGAGAGTTTTTAATTGTTGTCCCATTGCCCCATGGCTAGTTCATCATGAGTTCGCCAAGAGTCAGGTAGATACCGGATCCGAATTATAGTGACTCATCCATCAGGTTTGTTGTTGTAAATGGTGTGAGGATATGTTCGGGATAGCGAGCCTTCGACTAGACTAGCTCATTCTACACCTCCTCGCCAAGGCGTCCTCTACGACCGATAACGAGCACTTACATACATTCCAAATACAAATAAACCTGCTTTATTTTATGTTGCGCACACCCGTTGAATCGTTTTTTTTTTAAACAATAGATTTTGTTAAATGTTTTTAATTAATGTGTTAATTGTAGTTTTTCTTGTTTATATCTTTCATTCACTTAGATTTAGTTCGCGAACACAGTAATAGAGGAACTCTTTTGTTGAAATTAAAGTTTTGTGAATTAAATGTTCGTCATTACCGGAAGTTTAAATATCCTTTAGCTGACGTACGCGTATGTCACGTACAACAACCACAAAAAGGGATCCCGTTTGCAACTTTTTAGCAGTCGTAACGAAACCCCTAATTGAGTGATGCATCACACTTGACTTGGATTTTCATTACATAGGAACCCATGTTGGCCCATGAACGCGTTGCAGACAAAAAAAGTAATTCAAGTCATATAAAAGTGCCTTCATATTAAGTAGCAATTAAGTTGGAAAAGGGGATAGCGCGTGCAGAGGCCCGTAACAACCGATGTCTTTTCATGGCATCAGCTACAAACGTCTCCTTACAAGCTGACATCCTCATCAATTCAGAACCCGTATTAATTGCACCGTATACAATCCAGGACTTGTACAGTTTTTTGTCCGCTGTGGAGGGATAGGCGCCACTTGTTAGCGGGACACTTGAATTAGTTAAATCACACCTACTAATTGCTATATCCTCAATATTCCAAAGTCGAATCTTTTCATCAGTCTAAGTGGTGCTCCATTTGGCCTTCTAATTATAAGGGCTCATCCGGGGTCTTTTTAATTCGCATTGGTGTAATAAAAAGGTATAGAAAAGCTACTATCGGGACAATGGGAGGTATCCCTCCTTAGGGCCACCGTATGTTTTTGTTCCTAATTAAGGAGTTTCTCGCCAAGTGATGGGGGTGGTGTCCGTCTTAATAGAAAGGAAAAATAATCCAAAAATCTGCGATTCGTGGAGTTAAAATAAGGAGACACTTCACTAAGGAGTCAACAACCATACAGTGGAACTGCTTTGCTGAATTTCAATTATAGAATAAATTAATTTCTGACAAACCAGATGGAGGAGTCTCTACTTTTATTCAGGGTTGTCTTTCATCTTTATGTGACACTGAGGTGCAAGTGTGATCATCACTAAGTGTTACCCTAAATTCGGTTTTCTTAATCAACTTTTTCATTCTAGTAGTTACTAAAATTTCCTCGCGACACTGAGTTGACCCCGAACAGGCCCATCTCACAATGAAAATATTCCTGGATGTGACGGGGATAGAACCCGAATTAACGCAGTCAGCATGCTAACCTCTAATTATCCTTCCTAGAGGTCCCTCCACCACACTAACCAAGGCTTTACCTTATTTGCTTCGTAAAAATTCTTCAGGTATTATTACGTGCATACTCAATGGATACCAAAGAAATGAATTGCGTTAAAGCAGAACGTCTTTTGATTTTTAGAATACAAGACAACCAATAAAAAGTACTTACAAATTCAAAAATACTACTCAATAAAGTTACTTGGGGTTAATGTTCCATGGGAAAAATGGTACGTTTTATTTTGAACAACCGTTCGGGTCAAGTTGGTACAGCTGATTCTTATCATGCTCTTAATGGAGTCTCTTAATGAGTCGAGATCGGTACCGGATCCTAATGAATTTCATTTTTGAGAACGCCGCTTAACACGATTAAGTTAAGACAAACACGGAACACAATTTTATAACTAGAGCTTTTAGTTCTAGATACTTTTTTCATACAAATTTTTAATCGAAAATTTGCCCGAGCGTTTTGGACTGAGCCTAAATTTCCTTTAAAAGAACACCTTCATGGAACTAGATTATGTCCAACTGCTGGAAAGCTTTTTTGCGCTTAACTACTTCTGCCACTTTACTCGTTCGTACACCATTAGCCAAAATTAATAAACTGTTGTTGACCAGTTGCACAATGATCTCAATTTCCTTCTCTTCAAAACAATCCGCAATATAACATGATCGTACAGAGTGCTAGTAATCTATATACAGAGTAATCTAGTTCCATAAAGGTGTTCTTTTAAAGGAAATTTAGGCTCAGTCCAAAACGCTCTGGCAAATTTTAGATTAAAAATTTGTGTGAAAAAAGTATTCAGAACTAAAAGCTCTAGTTATAAAATTGTGTTCCGTGTTTGTATCAAGCTAAAATGTACTTATGTTACGAAGATTTCAAAGAATCGCTTTCCCTAAAAAAGGGACTGAAAGAGTAAAAGAGTACGTTACGATAAATAATAAATTTTCCTTGAACAATTAAACGATGCCTGCCGCTCGACAGATATTCTAGAATGTGTTCTTATTTACGAAAAGGTTGGCGACCCCTGTCATATTCTGTGCTCAATTTTCTTTTTCATATGCATGACGGCGTTTTAATTTTTTAACCGCTCTCTTTACGACGGGAACAACACGAGTGAAGTTCTGATGCATGTTTAAAATTGAAATTAGACCGGCTATCGGATAGCTGGAGTGATTTCATTTACTGCTATCAGAAGTGAACGGTCAAAAACCTCAATTCGTCTTGCTATGAAGTGGTCACTTTAATTACTGCACTCGTCACCCCACCCTCATCTAAAATTCACAATCAAAATCCTTTACTTCAGTATCTCATAGACCTAATCCAATCCAAACGCCACTCGAGAACAGTGTGGCAAAGATCCCGCCATCCTGCTGATCGTCGCTCATACAATCAGTACCGCAGGTTGGTAAAGCGGCAATTGGCATCCTTCCGTTCTGATTCTTTTAATTCCTATCTCTCCTCTCTGTCTACCAGGGACAACTCCTTGTGGAATCTAACTAAGAAAATCCTAAAATATCATCCTGTTACACCCGCTCCGTCATGATGGTGGGTCCTGGGCTGCTTTGGATGGTGCGAGGGCGGAAGGATTCGCACTGCATCTTTCCCGTACTTTCACTCCTCACCTTACTCCTCAAAACAATAGTCATCGCTCAGCTGTTGAAGATTTCCTCACTTCACCTATACCTCACTCACTACCACCAAAAACCGTTAACCCCTCTGAGGTTAAATATCTTCTAAAAAAATTACCTTACCGAAAATCTCCAGGATATGATCTCCTTACTCCTCGAATTCTCCAACATCTTCCTCCTAAAGCCATAATCTTCTTAACCTACATTTATAACTGCATTATCCAAACGACGCATTTTCCTCTCCTCTGGAAACACTCCATTATAGTCCTATTCGTAAAACCCGGCAAACCACCCAATGATGCCTCATCTTACCGTCCAATTAACCTACTCCCTATACTCACAAAAATATTTGAAAAACTCCTATTAAAACGCCTATTTCCAATTATTGAATCCAAAAACCTTTATCCTACTCACCAGTTTGGCTTCCGCCAACGACATTCCACTGCTCAACAAGGCCTTCACGTTGTCGATCACATCTCCTCAGCCCTCGAATCCAAACAGTATTGCACTGCAGCCTTTCTTGATATAGCTTAAGCTTTTGACAGGGTTTTGCACGCAGGTTTGCTTTACAAGCTCAGAGGATATTAACCGTAGACCCTATTCCTAATCCTACAGTCCTACCTTTCAAACCGCTTCTTCCAAGTCCGCTGTGGTTTAGAATATTCCAACTACTATCCCATAAAAGCAGGAGTTCCGCAGAGCAGCGTCCTGGGTCCCATCCTCTATAATCTATACACCGCTGATTTCCCCTCCACCACCAATACCTTCTTGGCAACATTTGCAGATGACACTGCAGTCCTGTCAACCCATTCAGACCCTGATATAGCATCCCAATACCTTCAAAAACACCTTGATGAGATCGAGTATTGATGCAACCAATGGCGAATCAAGGTCAAGGAAGCAAAATGCTCCCACATAACCTTCACTCTCAGCCGCAAGTCCTGTCCGCCAGTTTTTTTAAATTCGATTCCTCTCCCTGTGTCTGAGACAGTAAGGTATCTAGGCTTCTATCTCGACAAAAGACTGACATGGAACCCACATACGAGGCTAAAAAGACAAGAACTAAACAGACGCTTTGGACAACTGTACAGACTACTTCGAAGGACATCCCATCTCTCAATAGAAAATAAACTACTTATTCACAAAGTTATACTTAAGCCAATCTGGACATACAGAATAGAGCTATGGGGGACAGCAAAAAAGTCGAACATCAAGCGCATCCAATCCTTTCAATCAAAAGTCGTGAGAACAATAGTAAATGCCCCTTATTACGTCAGTAACAAAACCCTTCACAATGATCTGAATATACCCTATATTCTTGAACTCATCCCTTCCAAGTTCATAAAACTCCATAGTCACTTATCCAACCACCCTAATTCCCTAGCACAGTCATTGCACTGCACCACTCATCCCTATAATCCTCCTCGGAGATTAAAATGGCAGTGGCCTCGTGACCTGCTATAACTAAGTGTTAGTGGGAGTCATATCATGTCCTGAGCGTCTGTGGCTCTAGCGCTCTTGGTCAGCCTCCGCTGGCTCTTATCCAGTGATGCGGCTGACTTAGGAGCGTGGGGGACTTCCCAAGACTCCGCTGCCTCCTTCGCATGCGAGGGAGGTGACAAGCATGTGAACTTGGGGGGCCTCTGTGCTGTTTGTAAATATTCTATGAATGAGCGAGTGAATGATATTGTAAATATGGTATGAATGATAACATTTATCTCAATTACTTATTGCCTAATAAAGAAGGCAGATTTAATGTATTTTAATCTTAATAAATTGTTGTTAAAAAAAAAAAAAAAAAAAATTACTGCACCGTTTGAGACAGCTCTCACGCCACATTATGAACTGTTTAATTTTAAATAAATAAGTCTGTCCAGTATTCGGTTTACAGAATTACTTACGACTGATGATACCGTAAACTCCAAGGGCTAATCATAAACAATGCTAATCGTTGTCCGCTCAATCATTATTATTTTACGTTGTTCACAATTTTGTCTCAGCCCGTAAAAACTTTCCTACGGTATAGATGTGTCCACCATCCAAATGGTGGTTACCAAAAGCACTGCACTTGTCTGAAGTAGCACGGTCAACCATTTAGTGTCATCCTAGGTGATTCTAATTGTTTTCTTTTTGTTAGAATATTAAACCAAAGATATATTGCTACGGTAGGGTTTGGAATCCGAGACCTCCAGGTATCTGCTTGGGTCCAGCTAAGCTACGGATGACAACCCTAACAACACCAACTATCTTTTTAAGTGATTATACTTATATTACAGTATACTTGATCGGGTATTGAGGAGACCCCGGATTAGACACAACTCTCTCGAGAGGTTAAAGAATGCCGCACCCGTTGCTTGGTGTCCCGTCGGTGGGTGAGTTCATCAACCAGAGACGCATCATGTTTTTTGACTCGTTGCAGCACCTAACAAATCCAGTGCTTAAAACTTTTACCCCACCACCCTTCCCGCATCGATGGCAACAGACTGTCAGGGAAAATGAGGTTAAGATTTTGTTTGTTTGATGTAAGTTAGTTTTTAGGTTTATGATTCATAAGGTGAACCCCATGACTTTTTAAACATGTTTAGACAATGAATGTATAACATACATTATACCTTTGTAATAATCACAAATACAAAGTGTAAAATTGACCTTTTGTAAATAGATTCATTTACATAGAATTTATATTGATTTTCATAATTCTTAAGAACATGGGGATATTGGGAAAAAAAGCAACAAAAAAATCTGGAAGCCTCGCCCTAAAAGGAAATATTTTTTCTAGGTAATAATTATGAAAAATAGTTCCTTTAACAATAATGATTTTTTTTAAAAAAGATGTTTCTAATATCTTATTTTCTGTATTTGTCAAAAAGATAATTTCTTAGTAATTGCCATGGGCCAAGAAATACTGTGCGAGTTTTTTGATAAAATAATAATAATTTTTCAACAAAATATCAATATATAGTAAACAATATATATTGTTTCTTCACCCTATGCGTTCTTTATTGGGTTTACATCTGATTTAACAAGGATTTTGAGGAGTACGCGGTGGACATTTCTAATCGATAGTTTGATTATTAATATAGTGATTGTAGTACAAATGTGACTGTCCCTGTATGACTTCGGGTCCGATCCCCGGGTTGTCCAATCATTTGGACTTTGAGGGATGTATCTGGTCAGGGCTGAAACAGTCTCTTCAGGGCAAATGAGTAGCTACTTGAAAAAAAAAGTAGCGAATCCGATCAAGAAAACAGAATATATGTTACTCCTAGTGCTTATCACACTGGCACCTCAGTGCCACCTACCAACAATGGCGTCAAACTTTGGTAGTTTCTACTTCTTCATGTGGTGTTATGCCAAGGATTTATTTATTTTTAGTACAAACACTGATGGATGAAATTCCATTGCTCGCAGGCATTCATTATTGGTTACGAACCATACATGCCATCTTTCCATGTTTCTTATCGTTCATTTGAAGATATCCAACACTTCCCAGGGTCTGATATTCATGTAGATTAAGATCATCAGCCTAAAGTCTTTGTGGTCGGGAAAGTTTTCTTTTCCCAAAAAGTAATTCCTTAGAGGAGGGAAATTGACGTTTATTGTTCAATCCAACTAGACAGCCAATATTGAAAATGTACATAATTTTGCGGGCGAAAGGGCCGGTAAAGTTTGAATTATAAATAAACGGATTAAAGCTCGTTGAGGGGGAATAAGAGTTTAGGCATAAAGATGAAGGTAGGTGGGATGGGAGAGGGTGGGGGTTGGTTGGAAGATCGAAACTGAGAAACGACGTTGCATTGGCAGAGTATTAGAAATGTCATTCATAACCACCCCTATTCAGGTTTCCTATGAGGATTCTTCATTCCTCCGCTTATTCACAGCCGGCTGACGTTTACTAATGGGTGATTTAATCGTCCCAGAAGCGGTTTCGAGGTTACATTCAGTCGAATTCATTCAGCCCGGAGGAAAGCCCTATTGTAATTGAAATTTCTGAAGATGGCGGTAAGACGGAGGAGTGGGGCGGGGGGTTGGGGGGGGGGTTAGGGATGGTGAGATAGAACACACTGCAAGGCGGCATTGTTAATCCAGCTCAATACGACAGCTTCAAATCCGACTCGCCTGATTTTAATTAATACCACGTTTCCGGCACAGAGATCCGGTATCAAAATACGGCTTTGAGCGACTCCCTCGTGATTTATAGTGAGCTTCACTTAGCTGACATGAGTATTGGATCCCTTTCTCCTTTATTGTAGGGCGGATTTAGTAACGAGACATAAATTGGTCCTGTCTTTGATTAATCAAATATCTTCGTCGCCTCTTCGGAGCAGTCGACAACCAACTCCTTTAAAACCAACTCCGAACGCTTCCAGAGAATAGAAATTATCAGCTATTCCTTTTCACAGCCCCAGCGAATCTCACAATAGAGAGAGGGAGAGAGAGAGAGAGAGTGAGCGAGGGAGAGAAAGGCAATTTATTTATCTCATTATGTGTACATGGTCACATCTGTGTACGTCTGGGTTATTCTGTTATTCTATGCAGTTTAAGTAAGTTACAAGTAAATGCCATACTCCTGGATGACACTGCATAGGTTAATAGAGGTCTGACAAGTAAATAAACATCAATGAGATAGCAGCCTTGCATTTTTCTTTTATTCAATTTATGTAAGGCCTGAAGCTGACCTTTATCGAAAATTACCCCAAAGTCTAGGACCATTCAAGTTAAGTGTTTCCTTAAATTAATTTAAGCCTAAGTTTAGTAAATGGGACTGCTACCGTTTTTTTCACTATTTTTTTGAATTACCATCGGTGGAAGAACTTATTTGCATTGATTTTGGACTTTTCGAGCCTTCGTGTGATTGTGCCTCATCGCCATGATGATGCAACCATTGCCGTATCCTCGGCGAAAATGAACGAATCGACTAGGTGGAGGCTCACTGATATAAATATTTTATGCTGCGAGATAAACGATCCCTGGGGCAGCCACACTGATATTACTTATCTCGATGATAGCTTGCAGAAAATTTTGAGCTAAATTAAACTAAACTATTGACAGAATAGAGAACTTCAGATGAATGAGTAATATCGAAATACGCTTATTCAATGCTCTTGAAAAAACAAAAACAAAAAAAACATAAACAAACCACCGTGAATAATTGATTAAAAGTACTTCATTTACTTTTGGGAACCATCCTGGTAACTGAAAATCGTGTTTTTAGAAAAAAAAAAATGTAAATAATTGAAAAAATTACAAAAACCTAATTTCTCTTGTACTGTTGGCTCCAAAACATTCAATTTTTTTTTTTATACCTTGAAACATACAGAAAAAAGGCAGACATACGATATCACATTTCCTGTTTAAAAGTAGAGACTCTCCCTTAATTTAAGTCATGATTCTTCTTTTTTAGCTATCCCCTCAGTACCTATTCTCCAGCTACATATAATTGTTTTTGAATTATATAAGTAGGGTAATTAAAAAAAAAAAACAAATTGAACACATTGCAACTTTTTGCTACAAGAAAGAGTTAATTTGATTAAAAAAAAATGTTTATTATTATTAAGCGCTTGTATATATCACTGTGAGATACAGTAGGTTTATGGTGTACATTGACAATCTCGTTAATAATTTGCTTTAGTAGAAAAAATTGTCATTGCTAATAGCTATTAATTTTTCTGAATTTATCATTGGACTTGAGCATGAGCGATGTGGTATACCATGACATTTTATCAAATGTATGCATGATCCAGAGAAACATAAATACATAGGAAGATGAATGGATTAAAATATTATTAAATTGTAATTTTATACACGTTTTTTCCATTGAAACTCAACCAACAGGCATAAAACCATATTGACTCTAATATTTATGTAATCAAATAAAAAAAACAATAGATCCTAAACAAAATCTACCAACAAAAATTTAATTTCATAATAAAAAATTATCATTAAAAGTAAAACTCGTGACCTGCTATAAATACGTAACAGGGAGTCCTGGCAATGGCCAGTTTCTCCAATAATGTCCTGAGCGTATGTGGCTTTCACGCTCTTTGTCTAACTCGTATCCGGTGACGCGGCTGATGGAGGAGGGTGGGGGACTTCCCAAGACTCCACTCCTCTTTCGCATGCGAGAGAGGTGACAATCATGTGTGGATTTGGAAGGTCTCTAGGCTGTTTGTAAATACTGTATGAATGAGCGAGTGAATGCCAGTGTTTTTTTTATTTGTTTATTACTAATGGTACTGAGATATATCTACCATGAGCCTTATACCACTTCCATATATCCATATACCAGGGAGTCTTGTAAATTCCCTAAATACTTTATGACATTTTTCAGAGCTGGTTGGCTTCGACAGCATTGTATCCAGGTAATATTTAACAAATATACTAATAGATAGCGCCATAGCTTATGAAAGCCGAGGGTGTTTGAACGGTAATTAGAAGGTCTCAGGTTCGGTTCCGGCTGTCACAATTTATCCCCTTTAACCAATAACTATTAGAATTTATACCAGTAGCATTAGACACCCAACCTAACAAATACAATAAATAAAATTCAAAAATGCAGTGTAGTACATTTTCATGAGCTAAAGCTAGTAGAAAAGAAAAAAATATGACAACTTTACGTACGAAATATGACAATAATAAAGAGTAATCAAATTAAGTATTCAATAAGACATAAAACAGGCGATAGTTATATGAGGGCAGAAGTGCATAGCAGTTCTTATACTTTTAATAATTCTTAAAAACTAATAAGATAAAGAATTTAAAAAAAACAAATTTAAAATGTCAATAAAGAAAGAAAGGCGGCTGATAGCTGTAACTTAATAAAAGGGAATGAATTAAATATGGTTGTGGGCTGGGAGAGGTTGTAAAGACCCAGGATCCCCTTTTCGCTCCATTGGTTTTTTTTTTCAACCCCTAACAGAGAGCCACCCCCACCCCCGGTCCGGAAATTAGTTGTTTCATCATTAATGCCTCTCCGATACGGGTCCCAATCAAATGATGTTACCTTCAACTTGTTACTTTCCCTCCTGGGTCCAAGCGTCCTACCGTTCCCCAGGTTTTTTTTTTCATTATTATTTTTCATTTTTTTTCCCTAACCGTCTGTTATGTACACCGGCGCTCACAATTTTTTCCACTTTCGCTACCACCCCTTCGATTCACATATTAAATTCAGGATCCGATTAACGCTACCACCGCTGATCCAAGCGGCCAACGGTCTGTGAGAGAGGGTTAAAAAATATATGTGGTAGTACACAGGGCTTTTTAACTCGACAGCTATGGAGACTAATCTCCAGTTCAGTGTTAGCTAACCCGTTTTGAGAACAAGAGAAAGTTTTTTTTTTCGTAGTATTGGCTATCGCTGGATCGGTAGCTGGTGTTAATCATGTCAAAAAATTCTTCTTTAACTTGGTACCTTACCACTTCGGTGTCAGAGAATTTACACAATCGCTTCAGCCCTCTGATATGCTGTGTATACTTATATCCTCTGGACACACCTAACACATTATTAAGCTATTAAAATCTGTTTCCTTGGGCGTCTTAGCACCATTTTATTTCTAATTTTTTTGAAATATAACGCTTCATACAGATCCCACTGTTTTCGCCATGCTGCCTTTGGGAATGTATTGACTTTGAGACATGAGGAGGTTACTCTGTTCTCATGTGTTTCCTTTGTACTGACTGGCCCCATCTTACCCATGATAGCACACCTTGCTTAAGCTTAATGACTCGTTTGCTCACTAGCCTTCTCCTAGACCTGAAACTGTTATTCCTTCCATGCATGCTTTATCATTCTTTTACTGCCAAGCCCGGAGAATGAGGATCTGCTTTCGAAATAATAGCTGGATCGGTCTGAAATTAACAAGGCATATTCATCAACACCCTATTTCCTCGATGTTAATGTTTTTCGTAAGATATAACAACTGGAAAATGTAAATTTAAGTCACTACTCCGAAGCTATTCAAGATTTATCTTCCTGATTTTTCTCAATGAGAAAAAATAAGCTACATAAAATATAATGATGGGAGCTAAAAATAAAACTGTAACTCGTTACTAATAATACAATTTGTCATTTAATCCATTTTAAGCACTTAGTATATTGGTTCTGAATCTATCCCATCTACCGTCAGAATATGTTTTAATAATAATTTTTATAAGCAATATTTAAAACAAGGTGTAAGCCAGTGGCAGTCTTTTGGGCATGAGCACGTGTCTACTATAGCTCCTAGGTCACAAATTCAGTAACATATGATGCAGTAACAAATAAAATCGAAATAAGATAAAGTACTAAATGATTTTTTTTAGGTAAAAATTGTTTTATTAAGCAAACTACAAAATAAATAGAAACTAAAATAGCTGATATACAAATACGAAACAAGATTACTTTAAGAAGAAGGTAAGATATATAAATTTACGTAGGAATAAATAGTAGTAAATTCAAAATTTATAAAAAGAGAAAGAAATCGCCAGCAAGTAGCTCTTAATCTGTAAAAACACCCAACATCGAAATGTATTGCAAAGAGACTATAAGTGCTGGAAAACGATTTTTAAGGATAAAAAGTGAGTTTTATACAAACCAAAGGTGACTTTCTAAGTTGCAGTGCTTCTAGAAGAACACTCTAGAAAATTCAGTATAGATGTTTCCAACAAGTGTGATTGGACCGATCCTTGGGTCTTGGTGGTTGGTTGTTGGAGCTCTTAAGGCCGATTATAATCAATAATGCATTGCATGTAGTCTAAAAAGTGACAAATAGTTTTTAGGTACAAAAAATGAGTTTTATACAAACCAAAGGTGACTTTCTAAGCTGCAGTGCCTCTAGAAGAACACTCTAGAAAATTCAGTATAGATGTTTCTAACAGGTGTGATTGGACCGATCCTTGGGTCTTGGTGGTTGGTTATTGGAGCTCTTAAGGTCGATTGTAATCAATAATGCATTGCATGTAGTCTAAAAAGTGACAAATAGTTTTTAGGTACAAAAAATTAGTTTTATACAAACCAAAAGTGACATTCTAAGCTGCAGTGCCTCTAGAAGAACACTCTAGAAAATTCAGTATAGATGTTTCCGACAGGTGTGATTGGACCGATCCTTGGGTCTTGGTGGTTGGTTATTGGAGCTCTTAAGGTCGATTGTAATCAATAATGCATTGCATGTAGTCTAAAAAGTGACAAATAGTTTTTAGGTACAAAAAATGAGTTTTATACAAACCAAAGGTGACTTTCTAAGCTGCAGTGCCTCTAGAAGAACACTCTAGAAAATTCAGTATAGATGTTTCTAACAGGTGTGATTGGACCGATCCTTCGGTCTTAGTGGTTATTGGAGCTCTTAAGGTCCATTATAATCAATAATGCATTGCATGTAGTCTAAAAAGTGACAAATAGTTTTTAGGTACAAAAAGCGAGTTTTATACAAACCAAAGGTGATTTTCTAAGTTGCAGTGCCTCTAGAAGAACACTCTAGAAAATTCAGTCTAGATGTTTCCAACAGGTGTGATTGGACTGATCCTTGGGTCTTAGTGGTTATTGGAGCTCTTAAGGTCGATTATAATCAATAATGCATTGCATGTAGTCTAAAAAGTGACAAATAATTTTTAGGTACAAAAAGCGAGTTTTATACAAACCAAAGGTGATTTTCTAAGTTGCAGTGCCTCTAGAAGAACACTCTAGAAAATTCGGTCTAGATGTTTCCAACAGGTGTGATTGGACTGATCCTTGGGTCTTAGTGGTTATTGGAGCTCTTAAGGTCGATTATAATCAATAATGCATTGCATGTAGTCTAAAAAGTGACAAATAGTTTTTAGGTACAAAAAATGAGTTTTATACAAACCAAAGGTGACTTTCTAAGCTGCAGTGCCTCTAGAAGAACACTCTAGAAAATTCAGTATAGATGTTTCCGACAGGTGTGATTGGACCGATCCTTGGGTCTTGGTGGTTGGTTATTGGAGCTCTTAAGGTCGATTGTAATCAATAATGCATTGCATGTAGTATAAAAAGTGACAAATAGTTTTTAGGTACAAAAAATGAGTCTTATACAAACCAAAGGTGATTTTCTAAGTTGCAGTGCCTCTAGAAGAACACTCTAGAAAATTCGGTCTAGATGTTTCCAACAGGTGTGATTGGACTGATCCTTGGGTCTTAGTGGTTATTGGAGCTCTTAAGGTCGATTGTAATCAATAATGCATTGCATGTAGTCTAAAAAGTGACAAATAGTTTTTAGGTACAAAAAATTAGTTTTATACAAACCAAAAGTGACATTCTAAGCTGCAGTGCCTCTAGAAGAACACTCTAGAAAATTCAGTATAGATGTTTCTAACAGGTGTGATTGGACCGATCCTTGGGTCTTGGTGGTTGGTTATTGGAGCTCTTAAGGTCGATTGTAATCAATAATGCATTGCATGTAGTCTAAAAAGTGACAAATAGTTTTTAGGTACAAAAAATTAGTTTTATACAAACCAAAAGTGACATTCTAAGCTGCAGTGCCTCTAGAAGAACACTCTAGAAAATTCAGTATAGATGTTTCCGACAGGTGTGATTGGACCGATCCTTGGGTCTTGGTGGTTGGTTATTGGAGCTCTTAAGGTCGATTGTAATCAATAATGCATTGCATGTAGTCTAAAAAGTGACAAATAGTTTTTAGGTACAAAAAATGAGTTTTATACAAACCAAAGGTGACTTTCTAAGCTGCAGTGCCTCTAGAAGAACACTCTAGAAAATTCAGTATAGATGTTTCTAACAGGTGTGATTGGACCGATCCTTCGGTCTTAGTGGTTATTGGAGCTCTTAAGGTCCATTATAATCAATAATGCATTGCATGTAGTCTAAAAAGTGACAAATAGTTTTTAGGTACAAAAAGCGAGTTTTATACAAACCAAAGGTGATTTTCTAAGTTGCAGTGCCTCTAGAAGAACACTCTAGAAAATTCAGTCTAGATGTTTCCAACAGGTGTGATTGGACTGATCCTTGGGTCTTAGTGGTTATTGGAGCTCTTAAGGTCCATTATAATCAATAATGCATTGCATGTAGTCTAAAAAGTGACAAATAATTTTTAGGTACAAAAAGCGAGTTTTATACAAACCAAAGGTGATTTTCTAAGTTGCAGTGCCTCTAGAAGAACACTCTAGAAAATTCGGTCTAGATGTTTCCAACAGGTGTGATTGGACTGATCCTTGGGTCTTAGTGGTTATTGGAGCTCTTAAGGTCGATTATAATCAATAATGCATTGCATGTAGTCTAAAAAGTGACAAATAGTTTTTAGGTACAAAAAATGAGTTTTATACAAACCAAAGGTGACTTTCTAAGCTGCAGTGCCTCTAGAAGAACACTCTAGAAAATTCAGTATAGATGTTTCCGACAGGTGTGATTGGACCGATCCTTGGGTCTTGGTGGTTGGTTATTGGAGCTCTTAAGGTCGATTGTAATCAATAATGCATTGCATGTAGTATAAAAAGTGACAAATAGTTTTTAGGTACAAAAAATGAGTCTTATACAAACCAAAAGTGACTTTCTAAGCTGCAGTGTCTCTAGAAGAACACTCTAGAAAATTCAGTATAGATGTTTCCGACAGGTGTGATTGGACCGATCCTTGGGTCTTAGTGGTTGGTTATTGGAGCTCTTAAGGTCCATTATAATCAATAATGCGTTGCATGTAGTCTAAAAAGTGACAAATAGTTTTTAGGTACAAAAAATGAGTCTTATACAAACCAAAAGTGACTTTCTAAGCTGCAGTGCCTCTAGAAGAACACTCTAGAAAATTCAGTATAGATGTTTCTGACAGGTGTGATTGGACCGATCCTTCGGTCTTAGTGGTTATTGGAGCTCTTAAGGTCCATTATAATCAATAATGCATTGCATGTAGTCTAAAAAGTGACAAATAGTTTTTAGGTACAAAAAGCGAGTTTTATACAAACCAAAGGTGATTTTCTAAGTTGCAGTGCCTCTAGAAGAACACTCTAGAAAATTCGGTCTAGATGTTTCCAACAGGTGTGATTGGACTGATCCTTGGGTCTTAGTGGTTATTGGAGCTCTTAAGGTCGATTGTAATCAATAATGCATTGCATGTAGTCTAAAAAGTGACAAATAGTTTTTAGGTACAAAAAATGAGTCTTATACAAACCAAAAGTGACTTTCTAAGCTGCAGTGTCTCTAGAAGAACACTCTAGAAAATTCAGTATAGATGTTTCCGACAGGTGTGATTGGACCGATCCTTGGGTCTTAGTGGTTGGTTATTGGAGCTGGTAAGGTCCATTATAATCAATAATGCATTGCATGTAGTCTAAAAAGTGACAAATAGTTTTTAGGTACAAAAAATGAGTCTTATACAAACCAAAAGTGACATTCTAAGCTGCAGTGCCTCTAGAAGAACACTCTAGAAAATTCAGTATAGATGTTTCTGACAGGTGTGATTGGACCGATCCTTCGGTCTTAGTGGTTATTGGAGCTCTTAAGGGCCATTATAATCAATAATGCATTGCATGTAGTCTAAAAAGTGACAAATAGTTTTTAGGTACAAAAAGCGAGTTTTATACAAACCAAAGGTGATTTTCTAAGTTGCAGTGCCTCTAGAAGAACACTCTAGAAAATTCAGTCTAGATGTTTCCAACAGGTGTGATTGGACTGATCGTTGGGTCTTAGTGGTTATTGGAGCTCTTAAGGTCGATTATAATCAATAATGCATTGCTTGTAGTCTAAAAAGTGACAAATAGTTTTTAGGTACAAAAAATGAGTTTTATACAAACCAAAGGTGACTTTCTAAGCTGCAGTGCCTCTAGAAGAACACTCTAGAAAATTCAGTATAGATGTTTCTGACAGGTGTGATTGGACCGATCCTTCGGTCTTAGTGGTTATTGGAGCTCTTAAGGTACATTATAATCAATAATGCATTGCATGTAGTCTAAAAAGTGACAAATAGTTTTTAGGTACAAAAAGCGAGTTTTATACAAACCAAAGGTGATTTTCTAAGTTGCAGTGCCTCTAGAAGAACACTCTAGAAAATTCAGTCTAGATGTTTCCAACAGGTGTGATTGGACTGATCCTTGGGTCTTAGTGGTTATTGGAGCTCTTAAGGTCGATTATAATCAATAATGCATTGCATATAGTCTTAAAAGTGAGAAATAGTTTTTAGGTACAAAAACCGAGTTTCTGGGGTCACATGTCATGACCACTTGCTTTGACTGAAACACCGACTTGACCTGTATTTGATACAAGTGTTTTCTCAGCCTAGTTCGTCAAATTTCTGCTGAATTTGAAGGGGCTTTGAAATGTCAAAAAGAGGAAATAGTCAAATCCTAAAGGTTAGCATGCGGCACACCATCGATTCCACATATCCCAAGGTATTTTTCTTTGAGATATGGTTCTGTTCCGTATTGACTCAGGCTTATAAGGATGAATGAGTAGCTGAAAATTTAAGCAGTGAATTCGAAAACTGAACTGAAGGTTGAAGGGTAACACCTAGTGCTGATCAAACCAGCACCTCAGCACCACCTACCAACTGGCCGTTTATGGTCCTACATCATGGGGTGTAACACTATGGATTTTTTTGAAGTCTAGAGAAGATCACACAGTGGATTATATTAATTATCACACTACTATGTTATGTGTAATTAAATAATTGCATTTAAGAAGGAGGTCGCTATCGCTTGAACAGTCAATGATCCTGTGTCGGTGATGGGAGGGCAATCGTCAAAAGTGGTCCTGCCTCTATTGGCACAGGAAGGAGAGGGGGGGGGCGCAATTATTTAGAATGCATTCTTGAAAGCCGATCCCTCACACCCCTACATCCGCTTCCAAAGGGTGCGGGACATCAGACAAAATGACATCGATATCTGTTCTTGGTGAAACATCAATACTGGAACCTATTTTGCTAATTAACCCATACATCTGTCAAGATGTCGGCACGTATTTGTGGTCATGGAAAAAATGTTTCATTATTTAGTGGTGTTAGCACAGTTTTAGGAAAATTGAAACAGTTAGGAAATTCACTCATTTAAACTTTTAAATTCATCAAGAAGCTATTGATTTTTAAGTTAAAAATTTTATAAATTCAAGACTGATCAAAATATGCACATCGAAGAGCTGTAGAAGATGAAAATAAAATACATTCTTAAAAATAACAATTTAAAACATATAAATAATTGTTAGAATAACACCCCGTAAAAACGGAATTTCTTTCAATAACAACTACAGGTATTGACAACCAAATCTCAAAAGAAAAAAATCCTAACATTGACAAAAGGATAACGAAACAAACATAACACTATATACTGGTGCAAACCGAAATCACTTTCTTGCTAAACTTGAAAATAAATATGTTTCAACAACCTTAAAAAAAAATATATATGAACTAAACAGTATATTTTTTCCGGGAGTTTATTTTAACAAACACGTCTGTCTGACGGAACTATCCTCAGAGAATTAAATTATTATGGGCTATTAACCCATAGTACTAAGGAGATTATAGTACAATATATATATGCATTTATTTTGAGCGTAAATTACACTCAATAGGGATTGTATAACAGATATTTGACTAATTTTGACTTTTATAATAAACACTAAGGACGGTGTCACATTGCCATTTTGGATACCACCCTTGGGGATATTGGAATCCCGAAATAAGGCCAGTGTGGTTGAGAAATTTTGAATGCCACAAATTTATCAGAAATTTATATCTTTTTATTGTAAGATTTATGTAACATTTACCAAAACTTTGGAAAACCAGTTGGAGATATAATATCGTGTGTATAATAATTATTAAAAATGTTCATGTATAGACATTTTTAACAAAATATCTTTGTAAACTATATCGTAAACTAAATCTTCTAACTTTCTGAAAATGATGAAGAATTGCAGCAAGATAAAATATTCATATGTAGACTATACATATTTTAATCGACCTCTTGGCAATTGGGGTAAGGTCGGCAAAGCTTATAACCTTCTGCCTAGCCCAAAGGGAGAGGCTCTAATTTCATTCATGTATGGGTAAAATTGGACTACCATCTGTCTGAACCCCTCGAAAAATACTGATTGGATTTTGGTTAAAATAAAATCACTTATTTAATGTGGTTCCAGTAGGTTTCGATAGGATTTTATGCCAATCGTCAAGTTATTTATAATTATTAGTAGTTAACAACTAAAGAAAAAGTTATTAGGTTAAAGAGGCTTTAACAAGAGCTACCCTGCCGATTTAGGGAAGGTCAGATGTTTTTTTTTTCTTTCATAGCCCCTTTAAATTTACAGATAATTATATATAATTATAGATCCTCAGGCGAATCTATTTACAAATTATTTTTGTATTTCCTGTAGCATCGCTACATTATATACAGGTTTTGTTATTTTATAAAAATTATATATTGGATAAACAAGTATAATGATATACATTATACGTGACTGGACTAAACTGACTAATAAAGGTGATGGGGCTCACCTTTTTGATCAACCTTAAAACTAACATACATACTAATTCTTAACCTAATTTTCCCCCGACAGTCTGTTGCCATCGATGTGGGAGGGGTGGTGGGGTCATAGTGTTAAACACTGGGTTCAGATGTGATTCGACGCAGGACAGATGAGATAGCTACCCATTACTATTAGTGGGACTAATACCACTATTATTTAGTAAGATATTTTAACTAATAAAAAAACGTATTTCGGGTTTAATAAGTTTTTCCCAAACTCTTGACTACTCCAGGGCTGGGAAGGAGACATACCTCGGGCGAATCGCAGAACAAATGAAGATTTATAATTGATTGATTATAAGACTGATGCGGAGGCAGGTCCAGGCCTGACATCCGCTTTGAAGCTCAATTAGTTTAAGTTATATTTATACAAATACAATTTATGTTAAACTTTATGTGCAAAACAAAAAAAAAATCTGACAGTGAGGTATGTGGAACCGGCCGCTCAACTAGTTACCTTGAGTACATACTACAAATTCAATAATTACTTAATCATTGTGGTTTCCCATTGCGTTTTGACAGAACGCCCTACTGCATTACAACAAATAAATATTGATCAGCATCTGTTTTTATAAGGGATGTTGAATCCGATAGAAGAGGGTTGATAAAGGGAGGGGGCAGACCCTCCTTGTGGGTCCGATCCGCATTTCAATTTTCAATGAATGGATTTCAGAACTTTCCGGGTCTTAAAATTGATAATGCATAGGGGTAAAGAGAAAGCGGGATTTTAATTGTGCCTTACTGCTGCGGGGGGGGGGTGTTAGGAGGGGGGGAAATCGATAGCCACGGCGGAGTTTGGAATACATATTTATGGAGGGGGCTCTTAAGGATGAGAGTCTTCAGCGTCGAGGGCCTTTCCCCTTTATTGATACATATACATCAGCGTTGCCAAAGTACACCTTGAGAAATAATTCAAGCTTCAATTATACCTTTTCCTTTTCGAGGAGGTCCTCTTTTGTCAGACGACAACGGGCGAGATAAGATATTTAAACCTATCGGTTTCCCCCACACACTCCCGACCCCCCCTCGTCCCCCGAACATGCGAGCTGCGCCAAGAGGACATCTCATTTTCCGCAGCCACTGACTCACAAAGGGGATCGTTGATCAATGATAAGGCAAACTTTGTAGTCCACGGCCCACTTTAGCCCAGGTAATGGCAAGGATTGCCTCTATTCAAATTCTGTATACTTGATGAATTCTTAATAAGCCAAAGAGGAAAAAAGTATTGGCAACAGAGAAAAAAAGCTTTATAACAATCATAAATGTTTTTTTGCCTGGAGGGAGAGGCTTTACTTCCAAATAAGTACCTGAAATAATAGAAGCTATTTAAGAGAAAAGGCTGTGATTTTTCTCTTGGCTAACTCCGAACTTTCTCTAAACCACAAAAGAATTTCAATGATATTCAAGAAAAATATCCGAAGTAGAAATTGTACCGCTTATTCAATACGATGTGAAATCCTTATTTAATTTATTTTTTTTTTCGAACTATTCAATTTTTTAGATTGGTTTATTCACAGTTGTGTACAGAAAATAAATGATACAACCAGTGAACGAGATGGCGAGTGAACAATAGTAATATAACCATATGAAGGATTATCTTGATGGCAGTTTATTTAAATTGATAAATTTAAACTACAGTTCATCCGGAATCGTCGTGACGTGCCAGCAATTCCAACTATGTAAGGATTCGGTTGTCCGTATAAGTCAAAGTAGTTTTGATTGAAATGATTATAGGATATTTACAGTTAGATTTTAAACAGAACTAATAACGAACATAATAAACTAATTTACTGATACATTGATCAATTAGTTGAATAAGTCTAAGGGTATAAGGGGACACGTAACCTTCTTTGGCGAGTTTTAGTTGTCGGTGGACATTTATTGGGTTCGTTTCGTACATTAAAAATCAGAAGTCATTAGAAAAGAAATATATATGTATAAACGTTATTATGATAAAATTATAATCTGCTTTATTGGGCAATAATTAATTGTGATATATGCTCTCATTCATACCAAGAAAAGAAATAAATGATTAAAAAAAAAAAATTCATTTTATTTATCATATTGTATGATATTCTTCAAATTACGTAGCATACATAATTGAAAATAAATTTCATCAATTTAGTGAATAAAACTTGTTTCTTCACTTTCTAGGTCTATGATTATCTCCACGATAAAATTTAAAAAAGAACTTACAAGAATAAGTATTTATAAAATATAACTAGGGTGTAAATGGTGACAAAACAGATCCCCGGTGCGATTAGTATGCCATACTTACAGTAGAACTCAGAGGCTTAAGCGTTCTTTGCACAAGGGGGGGATTCACAGCCGAATGAAGTTGACTGAGGTGTAAATACGCTAAAGCAAACATAACAGGCGGCGTATCGTACAACTAACTATAAGATTCTGAATGGAGCAATGTCGATTGACGCGAAACCAACCTTACCATGAGTATACTCACTTGACACATGCTTTTAGACATAGATTTATAGTACGTTACTACGGGCCTTAGTTTATTTTTTAGTGTCTCTACTCACTCATCCCTTCCAAGTTCATAAAATTCCATAGTAACCTATCCAACCACCCTAATTCCCTAGCACAGTCATTGCACTGCACCACTCACCCCTATAATCCTCCTTGGAGATTAAAACGGCAGTGGCCTCGTGACCTGCTATAATCAAGTGATAGTGGGAGTCTTGGCAATGGCCAGTTTCTCTAATCATGTCCTGAGCGTCTGTGCCTCTCGCGCTCTTGGTCAGCCTCCGCTGGCTCTTATCCAGTGACGCGGCTGACGTAGGAGCGTGGGGGAGTTCCCAAGACTCCGCTTCCTCCTTCGCATGCAAGCGAGGTGACAACCTTGTGGACTTGGGGAGCCTCTGGGCTGTTTGTAAATATTGTATGAACGAGCGTGTGAATAATGAATTGTAACTATGGTATGAATGATAACATTTATCTCAATTACTTATTGCCTAATAAGGAAGATTGCAATTTTATTTTATAAAAATTGTTGTTGATTTAAAAAAAAAAAGTGTCTCTACTCAAAGAGTACTTATTACAACATCAGATTCAATGAATTCACATTATTAAATTACAACTCATTTAATTAATTCACTCAGTTAAATGAACGCTCATCTGTTTGTACTTAAGATGTTTACAAGTACTTATAATTGACAGTCAAAAAGTTGGAGGCCCTATCAACTGAGCTACCATCCCGTGATTGACAACCTTTCAAACGTAATTAAAAAAAAAATTAATTTTATTTATCACAATGTATGATATTCTTCAAATTACATAACATACATAATAATAAATTTCATTAATTAATTATTGGTTAATAAAACTTCACTTTCTAGGTCTATGATTATCTGGACGTCCAAACTCTCCAAGCGATGCAATTCCCCCACACACGCACAAAGGCACACAATGTGATCACTAAATTTTTTAATATTAAATTATATGAAAATATTGTAATTTTTTTTAAATGAGAATTTTTTACTGTGGTATTAGACCCTCAGTTATTTACAATTATTAATAATTTTCAGCCAAATTTGGAACGTAACTCGTGGCATAGAAGTTAGTTGAGCCCCCGGGAGTTACGTGGTTCCCGATCTTGACAATATTTTAAATACTACTTATAATGCGCTGTGTGAATAGTCTATTATGAATGAATGTGCTATTCACATTCACATTTTAGGCTCTCAATTTGTATAAAATCGACGAATTCATAGCTGCCCACTCAAATAAAATAAAAGAGCATTCTAATGGCCTAAGCGTGCTCCATGCTGTGGGAATGTGTATGTGGCCCGAGTGCAGCATAGATATGGCCAATGCACGCGGTGCAAGGCACAACTGTACTCATTGCATTCAGTCATGGAATGCTAGTTTGCGCATTCCCTATTGACAGCTACCGCACAGTATCTGGCTCATCGTTCGCTTGTTCGGCCTA
The DNA here is from genome assembly GCA_930367205.1 of Acanthosoma haemorrhoidale. Lineage (NCBI taxonomy): Eukaryota > Metazoa > Arthropoda > Insecta > Hemiptera > Acanthosomatidae > Acanthosoma > Acanthosoma haemorrhoidale. The sequence goes on along the minus strand of OV884009.1, from coordinate 32,968,649 downwards.
ACCACTTGCATCAATCAAATTAATGGGCTTTACTTACCGGTCACGGCAATCAGTCAGCAATTTATGACTGCTGTTTTCTATTACTCGTGTGCGGTGGTAGCTCCACTTACTGTAAGGAGATTATTCAAAGACCCGTTGACAATTGGGTTGATCTAATAAGTTTGAAGGTTATAAACAAAAACACCCTCGGGCACTGGAGGTAGACATGTAATGATCATAAAAATTAAGCACAAAACTGAAGTGTTAATTTTCAAAAAAAGATGACCCCAAATCATCAACAACATTCTCATTAATACTGCGAAGAAATTTCCAGAACGGTTTAGAAGCAAATCTTATCCGAAATAGAAATCCGTTCCATTCTTACAAATTCCTTTCCAGCATGGAGTTCTACCCACCGATTTAATTACAATATACTTCAGCATATTTAAAATCTGTGCATGTCAATTATAAGTGGATTCACTCGTTATACATGCTTGTAAATGAACACTTATTCAGGTATACAAATAAATCAGGTAATCCTTTAAGTCAGAAAATAGGAAATGATAGTTCACTGAGGAGATACGTCCATGAAAACATAAATCATTTCGCTGAGTCTACTATTTTTGAAATTCACCTAAGTATTATTTTAAACACAATGAATGTGTATGAATGGTTTAATGAATAGTTTTCATTTTTAATCTGTTTATTAATTTTATAAACAAACTAATCTATTTATTTGATTTTTTTATTTTTTAATTTATTTTACCCTGTTTTTATTTATTTTTTCGGCTATTTGAAAATGTTAGTTAACTATTAAAATTATACAAGATATAACATGATAAGGAATACTATCACACGTGTATAAATATTTTTAACTCTCAAAGAATATGTAAAAAGATGATAATACATTTTTTGTGTATCTATCCATCTAAATTTGTTGATCATCATTATGAGTTACGATCAGGTACGTACAATGATTTTTTTTATTATTATTACAAATTTTGATAGTTACAAGTTTTAATAAATAAACAAAACCTTGCAGTTTTTATTAAAGCAGTATGAACTTAAAACTTCTTTACTGCCTTTCAGTAATTTTAAGCGGAACGAAAATTTAATTCAAAACTATTACATAAACAAGCTTAAAACCAATGTTTTCTTTTAACAATTAAGTTATAAGTTAAAAATGTACAGACCTGTGCTGAAAGCCTCAAATCCTTGTTTTGTGTGATTCGGTGCGTTATTTTGTTGGAAAATGAATTATATCCTTCTAATAATTTAAAAACCGGCAGATGAAATTCTTCCTACACTTTTTGATAGATAACACCTTTCATTTTGCCAGTAATGAACCTGATGTGAGAAGTTCCCTTTTCATTGAAAGCAGCACATACCATTACTCCACCACCCCAATGTGACCTTCGCGACAATTTTATTAATTCCTTTCTTGGGCCGTGCCAGAAGTAAATGAAACTGTCGGGGCCATCAAGATTAAACTTTTAGTAACTAAAAATGACTCTGGACCAAATTTGGCTTTCCTGGCTATGTTTTTCAGCAACCTAGCGCCGTTGTATATGCCAGCAAAAATATTTATTGTCGTAAAATTACAATCTGCCTTATTGGGCGATAAGTAATTGTGATACATTTTCTCATTCGTACCATATTTACTATTTTCATTCACTCGCTCAAACATAAAATATTTACAAACAGTCCAGAAAGAGCTCCCAAATCCACATGGTTGTCACCTCCCTCGCATGTTAAAGAGGAAGTTTCGGAAAGTCCCTAACGCTCCTCCGTCCGCCTCTTCACCGGATACGAGCCAGTGGAGGCTGATGAAGAGCGCTAGAGCCACAGCTCCTCAGGACATGATTGGAGAAACTGGCCATTGCCAGGACTCCCACTGTCACGTATTTATAGCAGGTCACGAGGCCACTGCCGTTTTAGTCTCCGAGGAGGTTTATAGCTATGAGTGGCGCTGTCTAACGAGTGTGCACAGGATTAGGGTGGTTGGATAGGTTGCTATGGAATTTTATGAACTTGAGGAGAGAAGGTAAGGTATATAAAGATCGTTATAAAGGGTTTGGTTGTTGACCTAATAAGGGGCATTTACTACTGTTCTCAGGACTTTTGATTGAATGGATTGGATACGCTTGATGTTTGACTTATTTGCTGTACCCCATACCTCTATTCCGCAAGACCAGGTTGGCTTAAATATAACTTTGTATATTATTAATTTTTTTTTTTTGGAGAGATGGGATATCCTTAGAAGTAGTCTGTACAGTTGTCTACACCGTCTGTTCAGTTCTTGTCTTTTTAGTCTCGTATGTGGGTTAGCCAGGTCAACTGTTTGTCGAGATGGAAGCCTAAGTACCGTACTATCTCGGATACAGGGAGATGAATGGAATGAAATTAAACTAGTGAACAAGACTTGCGGTAGTGGGTGAAGGTAATGTGGGAACATTTTGCTTCAGTAGAGGTAAGTAGAGACGAATTCTGAATTTCTTCGTTGGATTTGTCTTTGGTATTCCGTGGCGTTTCCCACTCTTCTTTTCCACTCAACGTCGAGTGAGGGTCGCTTACGAACACAATATGTGTTGTGATAGCGCTGTTGTAAGCGATGTTTTTTGAGCTGCGGTTTTATTACAAATACACGATATAATAAATACCTGCTTTCAGCTCTGAGCTTGCATCTCCTAGGCTAGATCGCCTCACAATCTGGACAGCAGAAGCACCGTTTCTCGATATTTCTCTCAAAACGGTGCGTTTCACATTACCGAAAAATCTTGGAGGCCTCCCAGTTCTTTTATTTTTTACCTCCTTTTCTGGAGCTGAATTCAAAAAGTTGTTAACCAAACCTTATGAGCGGTTTAACTCATCTGCAATTTGTGTAATCCTAGTTTGTAAGTCGATTATTCGTTGTTGCTCAATTTTACTTAGTTGAGTATTTTTAAGCATATTTTAAAAGATTATTCAACAAGAACACTCTTTTCTCAATGTGAAAAGATAAACTAAATTGATATTATTTCTTAATTATAAAAGGTAATTAAAAATAAACATTGATTAGAACCGGGAGTTTTATTCACAACGTAAATAAGTAATGTTTACATGTTTTGTTGTTGTTAGATTATCAAGTGTTGCAACGACCTTAAAATTCTTTCTGTCAATGTGAATAATAATATAACCTCTAGTTTAAAATAATTGTTTGGCAACGTATTTCGTTTTTAGTGATTTTAAAAATATTCCAACGGTTTGTATTGAACTTAAGCATTAATATTTATTTTTAACGTAAGATGTCACCCTTCATTGTTAATCAACTATTCAATTAACGTGTTATCTTCATCTTACAGCTGGAGATGTGTCACTTGTTTAAGCAGCTTATAAGTAAGAAGTGAATTTCGGTAGCGACATCCACGTTAGGCAGGAACTGTACAAGTCGTAAAACTATCTTTGTTTTATATAACGAAGTTTTGTCTAATAGGAATAATTTATCATAATCATATTGTCATAGGAACATGACGGAACCAATTATTCTGATAGGATCTTAATCGCTAGACAACCCCACAGACATAACTGATACTGGGTAGAGCAATTAGGTGATGTTTCATTTAGAGTCCGTTATCATCCACCTGCTTTGTATTGATCGATCATGGCAGTTATATCAATAGGAGAGGTAATAACAAGTGTTTTGTTACATATGTAGCTGGGGATCTAGCGTGGATCTGAACAGAGCTTTATCTATATGACGTTAATTAATTGTTGTACTGACGCAAATTTGGGGCGAGGAAAAAAGGCACTTGAATCCCGCCCCCCTCTAAAAAAGAATCAAACCAGCTTTGATTGATTGCGAATACAATTTTGAAGGTAGTCACAATCAATTTTTTCAATAATATCCCTCTAAAGCACATACTAAAAATTATTATTCACGACGTCAAATTATTTAATTTGTTACCCTACTCAACATGAAATAATTTATTTTTGTTTTAATTATTAATTAATTTGCAGTTCTCAATTATTCTTCATATGCTTACTATTAACTTCTCCTATATCGGGGATTTATATGGAACTTCGTAAAACACTGAGTAAAACATACTCATTCTATATAAAACTGAGGCTGAAATAAAAATTAGGAATACACTTTTAATGACTTGACGTATTTTCTCAAGTGGCAGTTTGGAAGATGTTCAATTTATAAGTTTTACCCTGATCTGCAGATTAAATACAGAAACACCAAAATGCATTTAATGGTTTTCTTAAATTGTTGGTATCGTTCCAGCCGATTTCAATGTTTTTTAGTTCTCAGTATTTTAGCTTTTTAAAACAGTTATATCCAGTGACACTAATAGACCTATTAATCATAGTGGCCTCGTAAAACTAATAAACTGTGTTCTCCTACTCACTGACAGAGACCGAAGTACGGGCTGTGGGAACATCACTATTACTATTTTGTAGCTTTTAGGCTAGATCAATTCGAATATGGTTGCCTTCTTGTTGCACTTTTGGGAATCTTGAAGTGTTCAGGTCCCTGGATCTCCATCCAGTAGTGGCCAATGAGCAGTGTAGGGGGTCTAGTAGTACTAGTCCTGGTGACGAAGAAAGTGTTGAAAAGTCTATGAAGGTCACAACCAAAATTGACCTGCTACCAAAGCCATTGTTGTTCTTTTTTATAATGAACTATGTAATAATGCCACCTTGTGGCTTAGGGAGTTTCGCACATGGCTACTCTAACTACGGACAATCTAGATTGGATTCCTAGCTCCTCCGGAAGAATATGTTAAAATGAAGAGCGCTGTGGACAACTTTACAGACATCCCATCTCTCAATAGAAAATAAATTACTAGCTTACAAAGTTATACTTAAGCCAATCTGGACTTATGGAATAGAATAGCGCTATGGGGGACAGCAAAAAAGTCGATTATCAAACGCATCCAATCCGTTTAATCAAACGTCCTGAGAACAATAGTCAATGCCTCTTCTTACGCCCACAACAAAGCCCTCCATAACGACCTTAATATACCCTACATTTTTGAACTCATCCCTTCCAAGTTTATGAAATTCCATATAACCTTATACAACCACCCTAATCCCCTAGCTCAGTCATTAGACTGGGCCACACATCCCTATAATCCTTTCGGGAACTAAAGGGCAGTGTCATTGTGACATGCAATAGTCCCTTGCACTACTACTGAGCTATCTGACTCCATATCTAATAGGTATGTGCCTCGACAGTGCATTATGTTGAGGAGAAGACGTACAGACTAGGTATTATAGGGATTTTACTTGTTCTTTGAATGACCATGAGTTCACACGAGGTATTTGAGGGAACGCGAAAACCATCCGGATCCTAAAGGCGAATGTGAACCAAAAAGAGGCAGACTGGACCTTTGGTGGAGACGCTACTAGGGTCCCAGAGATCGTCGTCTGCAAGGTATCCTTTCCAAGGATGTCATAGTTTTAGCACGAATCCAGAGAATCCCACTAAGAAGGTGTGGGGTCTGGTAACACCAGACTAAAGGTAGCATAGTAAGGATATAGAAGTGTACAGGGTTTCGTAAACGATGAGGCAATATTTAGAAACATTAGTGCAGCTGCAAGTACCAGTTGTGAGTCGTAGCTTGAATGCTTTGTCGGAGGACCAGGGAGTATATAGAGCCCAAAGCTGCCAATGAGCAGGCGTTTTATTTCGGCCAATCAGCTTGAAGGAGGTATCTGCTGCTTCCCTGTGAACTCGTCTGCAACTACGTCATTTATTGTTTAACAATATTTACACTGGCATACCTTTGAGTATTATGTTATTTGATTGTATTATTTGCGTATTTAAATAATTAACAATATATATGACAAACTCGCTTCAATAGAGTAGAGGGTAATTTATCTCATGTAGTTAGCGGTCGCTACAAGCAGAAACAACCTTAAATTCTGACCACTGCTCATCGGTAGGTGGGTAGCTAACTGTTCACTCAAACGTAGAAAAAAAATCCGATAGCACAACATCTTATGATGAGGATAAGTCTGTTGGTGGTGCCGAGGTGTGATCAAACTAGGTGAGTTACCTCTCAACCTTAAATTCGCTTTTTCAATCGGTTTCGCTTCTTCTTTATTCTCGTAGCTGCTCATTTATCCTCACGAGGCTGAGACGACCCCTACCAGATCCCTTCCCCAAAGAAAAAATCATTGGTCAAGCCGGGGAGAAGAGGGCGCAGTATGGTAGTCAGCATACACCACTAGACAACAGGGACGGACATATAATGTTTCTTCCCTTTCTATTTACATAATTATGGTTATTTATATTTTTTAAAAATTTAGTGTATAATAGACAGTAGTTCAGTAGGTTCAAAAAACAGTACAGAAGAAAATAGCGATGCCACCAATCCTCAAATTAAGAAGTTTAATTTATTTTCTATTCGTGTTACTAAATAAATGTTTGTTGTAGCAATTAACACCTGAATAAAATTTATCTTAAAAATTAATTAATAAACATATAAAATATTAAAAAAAATTTAAAATATTCTTTTTTAGTGCTTGAAAAGTTTATTATTCGCTGGAAAACCACAATAGTTAATTCCGCATTCTGTTTTGGCTCGATATATCACCTGTTCGTTTCCCAAATGTCGTTTATTCAAAAGTTGTTAAACTATTCCAAATAAGAGGTGGAGAAGAGTGAAGAGAATAAGACAGACTGAAATACTAATAAAGAGAAGTGTTGAGCCTAATGAAAACCCAAATGTCCATAAGAACTAAGAAGTACTTCCTTAACAATGTCTCCTTAATTCTCTCCATTTCATCAAGAAAAAGAAAACCTTTTCTTTTTTTTATTTATTCCACTTGTTAATTATTTCCTATACTGAGCAGAGAAGGGAAGAGAAATGTTAATTGCTTTTTTTGTTCCTTTAAAGATCCATCTTCATTTTTTACCTTTTCCCCTTTTTCTTATCTTAGGCGGGCTTTGCTTTAATCGACTCCTCTCTATAGGAGCAAGGACTCTCCCTTTTCTCCTATCGCCAGGACAACGGACCATTTCCACTTACGAATATGTCGACAAAGGTGCCCTACGCATAAGAATAATTACTTACCTCGCTATATTGTGGGGTTCTTTTTATAATCTGGATACAGGCGTTAATGGTACTTGATACTTTATAATTACAAATAATTCGTAGATTTGTAATGTAATTAAATACACAGGGGAACTAATATTTCCAAAATTAGGAACCACAAGAAGGTAGAAACATTCGAGAAATAATTTGCTATTCAGAACATTATCATTATCACCCTAATGAGGATGAGGTTCAGAGTAGTCACTAAACTAAAGATATTTAGCCCTACTACGGCTTTGGGATCAAAACTATGCGTTGAACTTGGCAACACAATAAAAACTAAAACCTCAGTTACTCCACAGTATAAATTGTATTTGGGAACTGTCTAGTATATAATATATAATTTGAATAAATCGAAGTGTGTGTTAACAAGGAATGAGGTTTATTGGAGGGCTATTGTAAGAAAAACCGTCATAAGAAACCGTAACATGGCGGTGCAGTGAATGCGCAGACTTTTCTTTTCGTCACCTACTTTAACGGGTTTCAGTGGGACAGGTGCACAAATTAGGTGGACAAAAGTTTTCGATTCGGCCTCAAAATTATTCGGCGGGATTTAATTAATTATTATTAGTAAAGCAGAATAAATAAATGTGCTTGATTCTTGTTAGTAGGTAAACACCTTTATTATGATCAAATTACAATCTCCCTTATTTGGCAATACGTAATTGTGATAAACGATCTCTTTCATACCATATTTACAATTCATCATTCACTCGCTCATTCATACAATATTTACAAACAGCCCAGAGGCCCCCTAAGTCCACATGGTTGGCACCTCCCTCGCATGCAAAAGACGGAGCGGAGTCTTGGGGAGTCTCCCACGCTCCTCCGTCAGCCGCGTCACCGGATTCGAGCCAGTGGAGGCTAACCAAGAAAGCGAGAGCCACAGCTCCTCAGAACATAATAGGAGAAACTGGCCATTGCCAGGACTCTCACTGTTACACATTTATAGCAGGTCAATAAGGCCACTGCCGTTTTTACCGAGGAGGATTATAGGGACAATAGATGCAGTGAAATGACTGTGCTAGGGGATTAGGGTGGTTGGATAGGTTACTATCCCTGTGTTTTGCCCAGCTACCGCCACATTTAAAATACAATTTTTAATGTCAATATGAAGTGCACAAAGAGCTCCTTGTATTTGCCATTGTGATTGGTCCTAAACATAAACTTTGTATAAAAGTAGTAATTTCTACACCATGTTAGAAGTACTGCTCTCCCACAACAACCAAGAGATTCATAAAAAGAATTTGGTGGAGTATCCCGAGTTGTTCGTCGGGTTTTTTCTATTTTTAGTAAGGGGTTTGGTAACGCACCTGACGGAGGAGCGTGGGGGACTTCCCAAGACTCCGCTTCCTCTTTGCATGCGAGGGAGGTGACAACCATGTGGATTTGGGAGGTCTCTGGGCTGTTAGTAAATACTGTATGAATGAGCGAGTGATTGAAAATTGTAAATAAGGTACAAGTGAAAAGATTTATGACAATTACTTATTGCCCAATGAGGCAGATTGTAATTTTTCAATAACAAAGTTGTTGTTTTATGAGTAAGGGTTTGAAAACCCTGCAGAACTTTCTGAGGGGAGGCTATAGTCAAACGTGCACATATCGTGTGCTCTGGAGTGGGAACGCGGATTAATGTGATTGAAACGTTAGATTAGGTAGATGATTGTACTGTTGATTGTAGGTTGATGATGACTCTGTTGAGACATTTTAAACCGCGAAAAAAAGAAAAAGAAAGGGTAACAATGAGGGAACAAAACTTATTTAATGCCTGTCGGTCGTTAGGGTTCAGTACCGTAAATATTCTTAGCGAATTTCTCTCGTGGAAAAGCACTGGCAGAAAAAGTGCTTCCTTGCGTGCCGACAAATAATGCACCCGGCAACTAGTCTCATCCTCCTTTAGTATCAAATTACCTTCTCTACTTCCTAACCTCTCATTGCCCTAGTTTTTTTATGGTTTCTTGCGATTTCGTAACAATTTTTGGTCCAAAACTTACTCATTGAAAAGTTTTATTCACACAAATTATACCGGGGCAGTCACTTGTGGGGTGTTGACCGTTTGAAAATTAACAGTAGTTCTATATCTGTGACAAAATTATTAGTGACCTATAACCAATTAGAAGCGAGTAAAATAAAAGTTATAGGATTAGAAATCAAGACTTCTACCTCTTTTGAATTTGAAAATATCCCTGGAGCTCCTCTCAAAATTGTTGGAGGATCAGGAATATTATCCAAGCCTCATTTTGAAATGAAAGACAATGCCATATAAGGCATTGTGGAACCTCAGACACACACAAATTGACTTGATGAACTCACCAGAGCACCGGAGCCCACCATCTTTACTCATACGCAACCCTCCGAACCCTCTGCTGATGCTGAAAAGACTTTTAAATAGAGACCTACGAATAGAGAGCTAATTACCTGACAATATATGTATAGAAAATACTCGATAGGAGTTGGAGTTGAGTTTTTGGAGTGATTTAATGCTCACACGCAATAAATTTGCAGAGACTAGCGCGGTGATCCCTTTAACTTTTTGTTGCAGATAATTTTTCTCCTCTGTTCAAAAACGACTAAAATTTTGAAAAACTGAATATACTGTTTTGGTTTTAAATAACAAAAATTCATTATAAAAAATAAAAAAAGCTCGAAATCTTCCCAAATAAAATGTTTAACCTATTCATTCCTTGTTTTTATCCAGGAAACATTTAGTGTCGTTAAATTTTTGCAGTATTAAGTGTTGAAATACGTAGTAAGATGAAATTTGCATACTTCAAACTGGCTTGGTTCAATGAGTTGTTCTTGAAGCAACTCACATTCTAAAAGGGATGATTGATCGTTGTGGTTGGTGAAACAACGCGTTATGTTGATGTACAACACGGACTCAAGGTCAACAGATGAAACTCAAGGCTGGAAAACACTACCGCCATCTTTTTGCGAGGCGAAACCGTCAGGTTCAAACTTCATAAATTTAACCTTAGTGTTAGAAGTCTTATCTAGTGTCGCGGCTGACGGAGAAGCGTGGGGGACTTCCCAAGACTCCGCTTACTCTTTCGCATGCGAGGGAGGTGACTACCATGTGGACTTGGGAGTTGTTTGTAAATACTGAATGAATAAGCGAGTGAATGAAAATTGTAAATATGGTATGAATGAGATCATTTATCGCAATTACTTATTGCCCAATGAGGCAGATTGTAATTTTATCATAATAAAGTTGTTTTTACAATTAGTGTTAGAAGTCATTTGGCACGATTAAATTGAAATGTGCTTAAGAACGACGAACCATGCTAATATGGTAATGAATGCTGATGATTATTCATCTCTTTTGTGCACTGATGAATACGATGCAGCACCAATATCCAGACGTAACTATACTGACGAAAATGCAGAACGTGTTGTGTTGGATCAGGGTGTGCAAAGGAACCATGGAGGAACTGTGGCGGTACTGTTTGGAATAACTGTACTTAACGAGGCAAAACTTACCTCGTGTCGTTGGGACAGTATTTAAATTAAATTTCCTATTCAGCTGTGTTTTTCAAAATGACAGTCTTGCCTTTTTCACATGGAATGGGATTTTCGTTAATTTACGATAATGCTCACTCGCAAACAGAACGTGGTGTCTGTAGTTTTCTTTTGGATTACTTGATAAGAGTTTTACTATGGCTCATTCAATTACTTTTTCTGAACTCAATTGAAAATTTACGGCCTATGATGGAAGAAACAATTTGAAAGTACATATCACGACACTTAAATTAGTGGAAGGCCGTATAGGACTAAACAGAATTCTATTGACAACGTGATCTTGAATCTGCTTCGCTGATGTAGGGCAGTCCTTGTCAGTAAGGTAGGTCACTTTTTCGATGGATTCCCTTTTTATTTGATACACTTTGAAATGATATATATTACAATACACCTTTTTTTTTTATTATAGATCCATTTGGTGTATTTTCAAGATTGTTGTTTCACACAAATTCTGTTACGGTCGTAGATTCCCGATAGAACTGTGACAAGTTATTAAAAAATAAGATAAAAATAAATAATTTTTATTCATACAGGTTCTCATTTCTTTCTTGGATTGGGGTAGTGGTATAGGAAGGGGGGTCGAGGGAGGTAGTAATAAAACAAGAAAATAAATAGAAACCCACCCCTTAATGAAGAAGCGTTGAAGCCTCCTCAGGCGAGATGACAAATTGAACCCAATAGAAGAAAGAAAGAGTTTTTAATTATATCGTCAAATGAAAGCGTTTAATTAGCCAATAGCAACGGGGCGAGATTGAGGGAGATGCGCAAATAAGGTGAAGGATATTGGAAGAATCCCACCTTCAACGTCGTTCGAATGATATTAAACCTGTCGATAAACAATGCTTTTAATTCCAATAAGGGCGTTGAAATTAAACAGAAGTGGAAATTAAATAGCCCTGAATCGGCACTAAATCAAATCAAGTCCCTGCCTTTGTTCACTTTCCTTTTTTTAGTCACTAGCTCAAGGGGTTTCGAATCCACTCTTTACTTTTTAAAGCCTTTCTCTAAAGAGTGACAGTTTTCTTATTTATTACAACGAGGTATCTTTAATAATCTATTGAGCTCCTGGTATACATTAGAATTTAATAAAATAACTTGGCATTTGAAAACTAATAGAAATCTTAGGAAAACGACAAGAACTTAAAATGAAAAACAATTTTTTTTTTTTTTTTTTATTTACTTTCTTATTTATTTTTTTTTTATAGTTTAGTTATATTCCTTTGGGGGGTAAATGGGTAGGGTAATGGAAAGACTAGAGAGGGAGACAGGTGCGGGGGTCTCCTTTACTCGTAGCGGAGGAATCAAGCAATAGTGCCCTACTCACTGCTTGTGAACTCCCAGTCTGACCTATCCCTACCAACGCCTACTGTCACCTCCACGTGGTACCCCCTGGGGAGTCCGATGGACTCGCGGACGACAGAGGCGGGATCTCCCCCATGAAATCCAGGTGGAGATCTCCTTAACACCCAAGCCAAGTGTAGAGGAGCTCGAGCTGTGGCTGAATGGCAGGGGGTGTATAAAAATGCACTGTCTTTAATCGACCCCCTTGGGGCACCAGGCGCACCCCATTGTATTAAATGCCCTCTGCAGGGAGAGGGGGCAGTACCTGCAGAGTAACTTCCCCCGCTTTCGTGGGAACAAAAATGAGTAAAAGTAATAATAAAAATAATAATGAAGACATGGAGGAGCTGGTCAGCATGATCAGCGGAGAGGACTCAGCCCAGGGGCCTTCAATGGACCTTGGCGCTGAGGTAGTGGACGATGAAGCCTCTATGAGCTCGCTTGCGACGCTTGTAGAGGAGGCAAGTGGACTGGTAATGGAGCCAGAAAGCTTGGCGCCTGGTAGGGACGCTGCATCCAAGGATGCAGGCGAGACCTCCAAGCACAAGTTCTCTGGAGCCCAGAGGAAGAAGTGGAGGAGGGCAATGTTGGCTGGAGGGCCACCTGAGGATCCGGCCGGACGTCCAGGACCTTCGGGGTCCGGGAATATGGCAGGGTCTGGGTGCGCTCCAGAGAAAAGGATTAGGTCCTCACCCGGTACCTCTGCGCCTACGGCAAAGAGGCATAGGGGTGGGGATACTAGCATTGCATCCTACGCGATTGCTGCCGGAGGAAGCAGGGTGGCGATTATCCCTAGTGGATATCCGTCCGCTCAGCTGACGAAGGAGAATTGCGAGGAGATGAAGGGCCAGCTGATGAAATTTGTCGATCAGCTGGAAGAAGAGAAAGGGACACAGGCTGAATTCAGCGGAATTTACCCACATGTGGGAGCCTGTGTCATAATCTGCGACAACCAGGAGACCAAGGACTGGTTGTCGATTATAGTACCCAATTTTAACATGAGTGGGGATCTGGAGCTCCGCGTAGGAAAGGTGGAGGAGCTTCATAAAACCGTGAAGGTAGGAACCTTCATTACAGGAGAAATGCCTCTGGAAGGTTATTTCATGAAGAGGATCAGGACCCAAAACTCTAGGGTACCTGATATTGGATTATGGAGACTCCTGGGCACCAAGGTGGAGAAGCATGGCTTCTTTGCGATCCTGTCTGCCCCAGAGACTAGCATGGAATACCTTGAGAAGCGGAAGCTTAAGCTGAACTATGGGTTCACTAAGGTCGCTCTCAGGGTATTGGGTAAGAAGAAGCCGCTGAAAGCAGTACAGGAGAGGAAGGCGGCTGATAAGGTGGAGGAGGCAAGGAGCGATCCCGAGGTGGAGGAGTCGAAGGGGATCGCTACGACGAATTTGCCAACTCCAAAGGATGGCCCCAAGGCGATGACTATGGCGGCTGCGGGGGCTGGGGGGCGCGCTGGGTCTGGGCCCTCTGTGATGGGGAGGCCTGGGTTTGGCGCTGTCTCCCGGCGTCCGCCTCGGGGTGGCCCTCCGGGGGCCGGCGGGCACTGATCATGGTGGTAAGGCTGCTGCAAATTAATCTGCACCACTGTATTGCAGCATGTGGTGTTCTGCAGCAGTATGTGAGAGGTAAGGATATTGATATCATTCTAATACAAGAACCTTACCTGTATAAGGGCAGGATGGGGGGGCTGGCGATGCGTGGGTATGAGATTATTTCTGTACCCACGCGTGCCAGAGCCTGTATCCTGCATAAGAGCAGTCTTAAAATGCTGCCTCTATGGCAATATTGTTCTAGAGATTTAGCAGCAGCTCAAATGGCCCTTAACGAGGGAAATCAAGGTGGGAGGTTGACGATTGCATCTGTCTACCTCCCATATGAAGAAGAAGTCCCGACCGAGGCACTTAGTAAGCTAACGGAAGGGACTGGCCTAAGGGGCGAGCTTATAGCATCGCTTGACGCGAACGCTCACCATCAGCTCTGGGGGAGCAAGAACAACAACCAGAGAGGTGAGTGTTTAGTAGAGTACATAACTAGTAATGACCTAGACATTCTAAACAGAGGCAATATTGCCACTTTTAACAATAGAATCAGATCTGAGGTCATTGACATAACTCTTAGCACACGCACTATAAGCCTAAGGGTTAAAGGCTGGCACGTCTCTGAAGAAGAGTCATGCTCAGATCATAGATACATTAGATTTGATCTAAGTGGTAACATCACGTCCGAAGCTGTGTATAGGAATCCCAAACTAACAAACTGGGAAACCTACTATACACAGCTTGAGGAGGAGGTCAAATGCTGTCCTAGAGTGGTGAGTAGCAACTGGCATTTGGAACATTTAAACTCAACATTGACTGAGGCAATAATTAAGTCATACACTGATAATAACACTGTATGTAATGTTAGATCCAACAGGAACTGTCCCTGGTGGAACAATAAACTTGGCAAGTTAAGAGCTCTTACACGTAAACTCTTTAACGCGGCCAAAAGATCAGGCAGATGGGACACTTATAAACGTGCACTCACTGATTATAACAAAGAAGTCAGAAAGGCTAAAAGAAGGGCGTGGAAGAAATTTTGTAGCGAAATAAACGATACAACTTCCATGTTTAGAGTAAATAGGATCTTATCCAAGCAGTCTGACAGGGGAGTATTGGGCTCCGTCAGGGTGGGAGGGGGCTATACGGATTCTGAGGAGGGAACCCTCGGTGCCCTGGCGTGCGCGCATTTTCCTGGCTGCGGACTGATGGATACGATTAATAATGACCCTACCAACTGTGAACACACTGGTTGCAAGGGTAACTGGGCAGAAGCAAATAAAATTGTCAATTCTGCAAGAGTGGAGTGGGCAATCAATTCTTTTGCTCCCTTCAAATCACCTGGTACTGATGGGATTTTCCCAGCCTTGCTACAAAAAGGCCTACCAGTAATTAGGCCCCTTATACTTACCTTGTTAAAGGGAAGCTTGGCACTGAGCTATATTCCAGTAAGCTGGAGGATGGCAAAAGTGTGTTACATACCAAAACCTGGGAAAGAGTCCTATGACGAACCCAAGTCTTACAGACCAATATGTCTGACTTCTTTTTTGATGAAGACCTTGGAAAAGGTCATAGACAGACATATTAGGGATGGAATACTGGTAGAACGACCGCTCCATAGCGCTCAATTCGCTTACCAGGCAGGAAAATCATGTGAAATTGCTCTCCACCACCTGGTTTCCAGGATTGAGAGATCCCTAGTTCACAAAGAAATAATGGTAGGCATCTTTGTTGATATAGAAGGTGCCTTTGATCGCACACCCTATAACACAATGGCGTCGGCCTTAGAAAGAAAGGGGATTAGTTCCTTAGCCTCTAGCTGGATAAACACCATGCTAGAGAATAGGATTTTACAATCACAATTGGGACAAACCAAACTGTGGATGAAGCCAGTGGGAGGATGTCCACAGGGAGGGGTGTTATCTCCATTACTGTGGTGTTTGGTCGTTGACTCATTGTTAACAAACCTAAACTCTGCAGGGTTCTACGCACAGGGATATGCTGATGACATTGCTGTGCTCATAGGGGGCAAGTTCTCGGAAACCATTTCTGAGTTGCTTTCCGCATCGATGGATCTTTTGAGGGATTGGTGTGAAAAGAATGGTTTAGGAATCAATCCCCAGAAGATAAATCTCTGTATCTTCACTAACAAAAGAAATGCTATAGTTAGACCACCCTATATAGGGGGGACACAGGTAAGCATTTGTAGTGAGGTAAAGCATCTAGGGGTTACTCTGGATAGTAAATTGGACTGGTCCAAACACATCAGGAATACTACTATGAAGGCACTTCGATGCCTCTATGCATGTAAAAGGGCTGTGGGTAGGACCTGGGGACTACAACCCAGAATGTTATTCTGGCTATATACCGCAGCAGTGAGACCAATGGTGCTCTATGCCTCTATGGTGTGGTGGCACAGAGGTAGCATTAGTAAAAATAAAACTTTGCTTGGCAAATTACAGAGGCTCTCATGTCTCATGATTACTGGTGCCATGAGTACAACTCCTACTGCTGCAATGGAAGTCTTATTGAACTTGAATCCACTGCACATAGAAGTAGAAGCGCAAGCCTTGAACGTGGCTTACAGACTTGCGAAATCAGGAACAAGATCCAAAGTCATGACTCACATGGGGCATGGGAACTTGTTCAGAAGAATTGATGAGGACGAGGTGCTGTCAATGCACTCTGACCTACAAGTTAAGAAACACACAGATGTCTTATACTGTGCGGTAAACACAAAGACCAAACCACATAAACTGTGTAATGGGATTAATTGCTATACAGACGGCTCACTAACAGAAAACGGATCAGGGGCCGGCATATGGAGGAAAGATAAACCAGAATCTGGGATTTCTATTCCTTTAGGTAGACACACCTCGGTCTTTCAGGCCGAAGTGATGGCGATCAATGTCTGTACCCAAACCTTAATTGGGGAGGGTGTAAGAAACAGACTGATCACAATTTTCACGGATAGCCAGGCTGCAATTGGCGCCCTGAGAAGCTATACGACCAGATCTTATTTGGTTGAGGAGTGCAAAAACAACCTAAACACACTCTCGCTAGCCAATAAGGTTAGAATCGACTGGGTGCCAGGACACACAGGCATCACAGGCAATGAGAAGGCAGATGGCCTTGCAAGGGTGGGCTCAGAACAGACACCTCTTGCACCTGAACCCATATGTGGTATCAGCCTCAGCTACGCTAAAAGGCGTATAAAATTAGCTTTAGAGGACAGGGCAAGACTCTCTTGGAGAGAAACTAAGAAACAGGAACACTCGAAACTGTTTCTTGATGGACCCTGTAAGAGAAGAAGCTCAGCACTTCTATCAATGGACAGGTGGACACTCAAAAGTGTGACAGGACTCTATACAGGTCACTGTCGGTTAAATAAACACCTCTTTAATTTGGGGATAGTTGGATCACCAATCTGCAGATTCTGCAAGAAAGAGGGAGAAACGGCACGTCATATAATATGTGACTGTGATAACCTAGCTAGAAGGCGATACCTTCACTTTGGTAGTGATCGCATTGTAGACCCCAAACTATGTGAACTGATCGATCCATTCGGTATCCTCAGATTTGCAAGGGCCGTGGGCCTGTCACATATATAGGACAGGGACATGGACGGCGCACAATAGGTCTCACTGAGGCCGCGGTGCACAAATGCCGGAACAAAATAATAATAATAATAATAATAATATATTCCTTTATTGTGCTATAATTACAATATGCCTTTTATAAGGCAATAAGTAATTAAGATAAATGCTCTCATTCATACCATATTTTTTTTTTTTTTTTTTTCAACAACAACAATCTTTATTGTGCAATAATTACAATCTGCCTTTTATAAGGCAATAATAATACGGATAAATGATCTCTTTCATACCATATTTACAGTCATCATTCACTCGCTCATTCATACAATAGGACATGATTGGAGAAACTTGCCATTGCCAGGACTCCCACTGTCACGCGATTATAGCAGGTCACGAGGCCACTGCCGTTTCAGTCTCCCAGGAGATTTTATAGGGATGAGTGGCGCAGTGCAAAGACTGTGCTACAGGATTAGGGTGGTTGGAAAGGCTACTGTGGAATTTCATAAACTTGGAAGGGATGAGTTCTAGAATGTAGGGTATATTAAGGTCGTTATGAAGGGTTTTGTTGCTGACATAATAAGGGGCATTTACTATTGTTCTCAGGACTTTGGATTGAAAGGATTGGATACGCTTGATGTTCGACTTTTTTGCTGTCCCCCATAGCTCTATTCCGTATGTCCAGATTGGTTTAAGTATAGCTTTGTAGATTAGTTTTCTATTTTCTATTGAGAGATGGGATGTCCTTTGAAGTAGTCTCTACAGTTGTCCAAAGCGTCTGTTTAGTTCTTGTCTTTTTAGTCTCGTATGTGGGTTCCAGGTCAGCCGTTTGTCGAGATGGAAGCCTAAGCACCGTACTGTCTCGGTTACAGGGAGAGGAATAGAATTAAAATAAACTAGTGGACAAGTCTTGCGACAAAGGGTGAAGGTAATGTGGGAGCATTTTGCTTCATTAACTTTGATCCACCATTGATTGCACCAATACTCGATCTCGTCAAGGTGTTTTTGAAGGTTATGGGATGCTATGTCGGGGTCTGGGTGGGATGACAAGACTGCAGTGTCATCTGCAAATGTTGCTAAGAAGGTTTTGGTGGTGGAGGGGACATCAGCGGTGTATAGAATACAGAGGATGGGACCCAGGACGCTGCCCTGTGGAACTCCTGCTTTTATGGGATAGTAGTTAAATATTCTAAACCACAGCGTACTTGAAAGAAGCGGTTTGAAAGGTAGGACTGTAGGACTAGGAAAAGGGTCTGTAGTAAATATCTTTTGAGCTTGTAGAGCAAACCTGCGGGCCAAACCCTGTCAAAAGCTTGAGCTATATCAAGGAAGGCAGCAGTGCAATACCTTTTGGTTTCAAGGGCTGAGGAGATGTTATCAACAACGCGAAGGCCTTGTTGAGCAGTGGAATGTCGTTGGTGGAAACCAAACTGGTGTGTGGGAAAAAGGTTTTTGGATTCAACAATTGGATGTAGACGTTTTAGTAGGAGTTTCTCAAATATTTTTGAGAGTTTAGGGAGTAGGCTAATTGGATAGTAAGATGAGGTGTCATTGGGTGGTTTACCGGGTTTGGCGAATAGGACAATAATGGAATGTTTCCATAGGAGAGGAAAGTGCGTCGTTTGGATAATGCAATTGTATATGTAGGTTAGGAAGATTATGGCTTTAGGAGGAAGTTGTTTGAGAATTTAAGGAGTTAGGAGATCATATCCAGGGGATTTTCGGTAAGGTAAGTTTTTCCGAAGGTATTTGACCTCAGAGGGATTAACGGCTTTTGGTGGAAGAGAGAGAGGAATAGGTGAAGTGAGGAAATCTTCCACAGTTGTGCTGTGAGTATGGCTTTGATGAGAAAGGTGAGGTGTGAAAGTATGGGTAAGATGCAGAGCAAATTCCTCCGACCTATCCCCATCCGTAGCCGCCCAGGACCCATCATCACGACGGAGTGGATGTGAAACAGGTTGATACTTTAGGATTTTTTTGGTTACATTCCACAAGGAGTTATCCCTGGTAGACAGAGAGGAGAGGTAGGAATTGAAAGAATCGGAACGGAAGGATGCCAATCGCCGCTTTACCAATCGGCAGTACTGATTGTACGAGCGGCGATCGGCAGGATGCCAGGATCTTTGCCACACTGTTCTGGAGCGGCGTTTGGATAGGATTAGATCTTTGAGATGCTGAGGTAAACGATTATGATTATGGATTTTTGGGTGACAATGCCTCCCAAGCCGACCTCTGGACCAGAGTAGTGAAAGAATGCACTGCATCGTCTAGGTCTTGGGATGTTTTCAGGGATAATTTGAGGTTTACGGACTCTGTAAGAAGCTGACGGAAGTGATCCCAGTCAACTGGGCCCCTAATAAATGAAGGAGGAGGCAGTTTGTGAATTGGTCTTAGGGAAATGGTTAATAATAAAGGACTATGATCAGAGGAGAGGTCATCAAGGCGCGTGAGTGAATAGTTTAGTGTTCCTAAACTATTGTAAAAAAAGAAGTCAAGGAGATCAGGATTTCGGTTGGGGTCAGATGGCCAATAGGTGGCTGTGTCAGGAGTGATAGTGGAGCAATGTTTCTGTGTGAGTGCAGACAGCAAAGCACGTCCTCGTGTATTTGTGGATCTTGACCCCCAGTGTTGGTGCTTCGCATTAAAGTCCCCACCCACAAGGAAACGATGTCCAATGGAGTCTAGATAGGAGATAAATTGGGAGTCAGAAGTGGATTTAGGATTTATTAGGAGGGCAGTACACTGATGCTAGTGTAAGGGGAAAAGTGAAGGTGGTGATTGACACTGCAGTGGATTGAAGGAAATCATGTGCTACCAGAGGAACTATGTGGTTGGATATGGAGTTATCGACAATGACAGCGGTACCTGCATGACCTGTTCCATCAGGGTGATCAGTTCGATAAGTCTGGTACTGTCGAACGGTAAATGGTCGTTTACTCGTAAGTCTTGTTTTAGTAATGAGGGCTACGTCTATGTTTTGTCGTGGAGTAGTGCTGTCAGTTCGTTAGTGTGGGTGCGAACACCTGGAGGTGGAGGAATATGCGAGATGTGTGGTTGAGGATGGGGTCGAGCTTGAGGGTTAACGGGATGAATGGAATGCTGGGAAAGGTGATCTTGCGGACAGGGAGTGGGCGGTGCCTGTGACTGCTCTCTGTTGTGAACGGCATCAGCGAAAGAGACAGAAGGCCTCAAATTTCTGGCTGGGCCGCTTCTTGTTACTGGCTGTTCCTCTTCTGGCTGACGACGTTGTTCTGTCCTGGACTGCAGTGTTCTGTAGGCTTCGCAGCCCTTGTAGTTGGCCGGATGTCCTTGGTGGCAAAGCACGCATACCGCAGGCGATTTTAGGGGCTTTTTGCACAATTCAGATTTGTGCTGCCCACTGCACTTAACACACCTGGGAGGGTGGTGGCAGTAAGATTTTGTGTGCCAATAGATACGGTTTTTCAACCTGTACCCTTGTGTAGTACAGGTTTGTTAGGTCGTATATCTTCTCGATTCCAGGTGTCCTCTCGAGTTCAACAAAGAACAGTGGTAATGCTGTTTTTATTTTTTCATCCTGTTGCCTATCCTCACGCAACACGTTTGTTATTTGGCGAACTTTGTACCCGAGAGCTGAGAGTTCTTCTTTTATTTCGTCAGCTGGTGTGGTTGGGTGCAAATTTCTGATCACCACTCGGAGTGATCATTCCTGCTTTAATTGGTAGGTGTGGAAGTCTGCCTTAGTTTCTCCTAAGTATTTAACTATTGCTCGGTATTTTTCGGGAGTGTCCGGAGAAACTTTTGTGTCCCGGGACCGATTGAGGCACGTGTATTTGCCTGTACCTACAATTTTATTCAATTGGGTACACATTAATTTAAAGTTATTAATATTTCGCACGAATATAGCTGGTGGCTCGGGCTGTGTGGGCGTTTTGTTGACGTCCATTTCATCAGTTTGAATATTTTTCAACGCCTCAAAGGTGTTGGGCGTGATGAAAGGGGAAACTTCGACCGTGTCTTCTTTAGATGTGCTGGCCTGTGGAGGTATCTCTTCTATAGAACTAGCGGCAGAGGAGGTTATTTGTATGTTCCTGTTCGAACGTCTCGGTTTTCGCTTTACAGGCGATTGTGTCGGGGTTGGACCTAGTGACTTAGATCTTTTTTTTTTTTTTATTTTGTGACATCAGTTGTTGATAAAACCTCATTTTATCATAACAACGGTTTTTGCTATTAAATAAAATACGTAGCGCCGGTGGGATTCGATCTCACAAGTTCAAGCGGCGAGACACCGGGTCCTGGCTCTGAGCCAACAGAGCGTTTGGCCCATAGAGCCGATCACCTGATGTTATCTCCGATCCGTGTATGGCTAAAGGTATAGCGTCCAAAATGGCCGACTTCTCTGTCCGATATCACTTGTTGCACTAAACACAATTATGACAAGTGATTCACTCACCTCCTGTGGGCTCCCTCGTGAGCTGGTCACATAAATTGCCTGCTAGAACAATTCTATGTCTGACTCTGCCCTATAAGCGGTAGTAAACAGTATGTGAAGTTCGAGCGAAGTAGAAAGCTGTTGTAAATAGTAGCGCATGCGCAAGAACTCCATACCATATTTACAGTTCATCATTCACTCGCTCATTCATAATATATTTACAGACAGCCCAGAGACCTCCCAAATCCACATGCGAAGAGAAAGTAGAGTCTTGGGAAGTCCCCCACGCTCCTCCGTCAGCCGCGTCACCGGATACTAACCAGTGGAGGCTGACTAAGAGCGCGAGAGCCACAGACGCTCAAGACATGATTGGAGAAACTGGCCATTGCCAGGACTCCCACTGTCACGCGTTTATAGCAGGTCACTGCCGTTTCAGTCTCCGAGGAGGATTATAGGGATGAGTGGTGCAGTGCAATGATTGTGCTACAGGATTAGGGTGGTTGAAAAGGCTACTGTGGAATTTCATAAACATGGAAGAAATGAGTTCTAGAATGTAGGGTATATTAAGATCGTTATGAAGGGTTTTGTTGCTGACGTAATAAGGGGCATTTACTATTGTTCTCAGGACTTTTGATTGAAAGGATTGGATACGATACTTTCTTATTAATGGAAGATACTATTCTATTCATCTTGAAGCATCCTGTCCAGATCTGGGAGTGTTTCTAGAAGGACCGTCCTACCTCTTACTTGCTTCCCGTGGTTATTACAAACATTTTATGAGAATACGTATTAGTACCATTAGGTTAAGAGCCTACAATATGTTCGTTGTGGACGAGAACCATCTAGCATTAATAGAAATGTCTCCCCTATTTGTAGCGAGAGTATCTCTTCCAAATAACGGGTTATTGATGATCATTTCTGTACTATTTTCCAAACTGATAGCTAAAAAATTAAGTTAGAATAGCCTAGTAGAAACAAAACATCGTTGTGATACTCTCTTACTTCTTCAATGGATGAAGTTCTTAAGATGAATTGGGATGAAAAGAAATCAACTGCCTTCAAGTTACTAAGACCAGTGAAATAGGGTGAACTAATGTTGAGAAAATCTCGTACTCTTAAAAAAAAAAAAATAAAAAAATAAAGACTACTCTTTCAAGGCAAAGACGAACCAAAACGTGTTATTAACGTCTGTACATTATTCATAATCGACGCTTGAACCCCTGTCAAACGAAATAATATGCCCACTCTCTGGCGATAACGCGTGCAAATCCGCGACTCATTAATGTTTTCGACAGGTATTAGTTGAAAAGGCGCCCTTCATGCATCGGGTATTCTGACGTGACACCTTAATTTTCTTCACAGGTGTCCGTTTGTAACGTCCTACATAAAAGTTCATCGTTTAAGAAAGAATTTTACTGCTGCTCAGTATTTTGCAGAGGAAACAAAAAAATATGTGTTCTCGTCGCGCAAGTAGTGCAGGATTTACCTGAACCCAAGGTGTTAATGTTTGACTTTGGCCCGTTCTCCCTACATGTGTGGCATAGGCTCACCTTGCAAATCAAACAGGCAATCCTAAATACACTACAAGATCATAAAAGGATTATAATAGAATCATCCAGAAGAGAGAATATAGCTGCAATTAGAAAAGAGGAGTTATTAAACGGTATTGTTTGTAAATATATTTATTGTATATATAACATCATTTGAGTACAGAGCGCTTTTTTCGTGTTAATCTTCAGGGCTTAGGTGGCACCTAATGGAATTCCACCAGAGTGTTTACCCATTGATAAATTGGAGTAACTACGTTGACCAATTTGTACCTTCTGCTTAACTACGACATACCGATTTAGGAGGAGTAATGCACCAGTAACTGTCTACTACATCAACGCCGGGTGCCAAAAATTCCGAGCTGCTCAACAAATGACAACTTAAAGAAATTGAGAAAGAGAAATCCCATGCAACTATGTTGGTCTTCATTGGAGAATTTGGCTTTTATCATTATATTTAATAGATAATGTCATATCTAATAACTATTGTCTCTGATGCAACATAAATAATGAATCGTCCAAATAATGTTAGCTTGAACGCGTCCAGTAGCGAAATAGCTGAAAATTTGACGCCCTTTCATCAGATGGGCTGAGGATCAATAGTCACGTTAATTATGTATGACTATCAACACCCTTACCTACCTAGACGGTCGTGTCCTTAGGCCTATTGGTGGCTTTTAATCTGAACCTCCGTGGGTAGGGACGGCTCTGAGGTGGGTCATAACGAAAATCGGTTGGATTAATCAAGATGAAAGTGATGTAAGGCCAGAGCGATGAGCTCCCAATCAATAATAATACGCAGAGCCAGTTACATAAATAAACCTGAAGTGAGGGGTAGGGGAACCATTATCCTGGCATCTTTGCCATTACTAGAAATGAATAATCAAAGATACCCCTGGCCTCCCTTTTGCCTGGCTAAATCGAGCTCCATATTTTTGTTTCAACCCTCAGCCCTTATCGCCGAGCTCACTTATCGCTCGCCTCAATCGTTTTAAACGACCGTATTCATCAGGCCTTTCACGGTCGGATTTAAAATTCGTTTCATCTCCCCACTCCTCCCCCCTTGTTTCTAATAATTCAAAAGTAAAAAACGAAGGAGGATATATTTCACTAAGAAGCCCCCTTACATTTTCGCAATCCTTTAATCATGGTGATGAATGGATAACGGGCCGGGAATGGAATCATCACAGCGGTGTGGATTGAGTGATAAGCAGGCACTCGTCGAAGCCGTACATGCAAATCGTGTATGGAGGGATCCACGATCAGTGGTTGAAGAAGAACCAGTATCTTTGCGGGCCATTGAAGACATAAGGCTCAGCGGTGTATTAGGGTGCAGTTTTTAAGTAGGAAGGGGGGTTGTGATCGAGATTTTTTTTAGGGTGGTAATGTGGTAAATATTAGGCTTAACCCGACAGTATCTTCAAGCTAACCCAGTGAAGGGTAGGTATATACTTTCTTGGGAGAGCCATCAAAAACTACACGGATCACATAAATGCAGGATGAAAGTTAATTGTACACAGCTAATTGTAGGGGCAACGTTAGTTTTAACCCTCACAACATCCTAGTTATTTACATAAGTATCCTATTTAAATATATATAAGACAACTTTATTAAGATAAAATTACAATCTGCCTTATTAGGCAATACGTAATTGAGATAAATGTTATCATTCATACCATATTTACAATTCATCATTCACTCGCTCATTCATACAATATTTACAAACAGCCCAGAGGCCTCCCAAGTCCACATGGCTGTCACCTCCTTCGCGTGTGAAGGAGGAAGCGGAGTCTCGGGAAGTCCCCCACGCTCCTACGTCAGCCACGTCACTGGATAAGAGCCAGCGGAGGCTGACCGAGAGCGTGAGAGCCACAGAGGTTCAGGACATGATTAGAGAAACAGGCCATTGCCAGGACTCCCGCTGTCACTTATTTATAGCATGTCACGAGGCCACAACAGTTTTAGTCTCCGAGGAGGATTATAGGGATGAGTGGTGCAGTGCAATGACTGTGCTAGGGAATTATGGTAGTTGGATAGGTCACTATGGAATTTTATGAACTTGGAAGGGATGAGTTCAAGAATGTAAGGTATATTCAGATTATTATGAAGGGTTTTGTTGCTGACGTAATAAGTTGCTGACGTGTAATCAATATTATCGTTCTCAGGACTTTTGATTGAAAGGATTAAATGCACTTGATGTTCGACTTTTTTGCTGTCTCCCATAGCTCTATTCCAGATTGGCTTAAGTATAACTTTGTAAATAAGTAGTTTATTTTCAATTGAGAGATGGGATGTCCTTCGAAGTAGTCTGTACAGTTATCCAAAGCGACTGTTTAGTTCTTGTCCTTTTAGGCTCGTGTGTGGGTTCCATGTTAGTCTTTTGTCGAGATGGAAGCCTAAATACCGTTCTGTCTCAGACACAGGGAGAGGAATCGAATTTAAAAAGACTAGCGGACAGGACTTGCGGCAGAGGGTAAATGTTACGTGGGAGCATTTTGCTTCATTGACCTTGATTCGCCATTGGTTGCATCAATACTCGATCTCATCAAGGTGTTTTTGAAGGTATTGGGATGCTATGTCGGGGTCTGGGTGACAGGACTGCAGTGTCATCTGCAAATGTTGCTAAGAAGGTTTTGGTGGTGGAGGGGACATCAGCGGTGTATAGAATACAGAGGATGGGACCCAGGACGCTGCCCTGTGGAACTCCTGCTTTTATGGGATAGTAGTTAAATATTCTAAACCACAGCGGACTTGGAAGAAGCTGTTTGAAAGGTAGTACTGTAGGATTAGGAAAAGGTTCTGGTAAATATCCTCTGAGCTTGTAAAGCAAACCTGTGTGCCAAACCCTGTCTAAAGCTTGAGATATATCAAGAAAGCCAGCAGTGCAATACTGTTTGGATTCAAGGGCTGAGGAGATATGATCGACCACGTGAAGGCTTTGTTGAGCAGTGGAATGTCGTTGGTGGAAACTAAACTGGTGAGTAGGATACAGGTTTTTGGATTCAATTATTTGAAGCAGGCGTTTTGATAGGAGTTGTTCAAATATTTTTGAGAGTATAGGGAGTAGGCTAATTGGACGGTAAGATGAGGCGTCATTGGGTGGTTTCCCGGGTTTGGTGAATAGGACTATAATGGGGGGAGAGGAAAATGCGTCGTTCGGATAATGCGTCGTTCAGATAATGCAGTTATAAATGTAGGTTAGGAATATTAGGGCTTTAGGAGCAAGATGTTGGAGAATTCGAGGAGTAAGGAGATCATATCCTGGAGATTTTTGGTAAGGTAATTTTTTCAGAAGATATTTGACCTCAGAGGGGTTAACGGCTTTTGGTGGTAGTAAGAGAGGAAGAGGTGAAGAGAGGAAATCTTCAACGGTTGATCGATGAGTATTGTTTTGAGGAGTAAAGTGGGGAGTGAAAGTACGGGAAAGATGCAGTGTGAATCCTTCCGCACTCTCGCCATCCGAAGCAGCCCAGGACCCATCATCATGACGGAGCGGGTGTAACAGGATGATATTTTAGGAGTTTCTTAGTTAGATTCCACAAGGAGTTGTCCCTGGTAGACAGAGAGGAGAGATAGGAATTAAAATAATCGGAACGGAAGGATGCCGATTGCCGCTTTACCAACCTGCAGTACTGATTGTATGAGCGACGATCAGCAGGATGTCGGGATCTTTGCCACACTGTTTTCGAGTGGCGTTTGGATTGGATTAGGTCTATGAGATACTGAGGTAAAGGATTTTGATTGTGATTTTTTAGATGACAGTGGGGTGACGATGCCTCCCAGGCCGACCTCTGGATCAGAGTAGTGAAGGAATGCACAGCATCATCTAGGTCTTGGGATGTTTTCAGGGGTACTTAGAGGGCTACAGAGTCTGTAAGAATCTGGCGAAAGTGGTCCTAGTCAACTGAACCCCTGATAAATGAAGGATGAGGCAGTTTGTGGATAGGTCTTCGGGAAATGGTAAGGATCACAGGACTATGATCGGAGGAGAGGTAATCGAGGCGCGTGAGTGAATAGTTTAGTGTTCCTAAACTATTGTAGAAGAAAAAGCCTAGGAGATCTGGATTTCGGTTGGGATCTGATGGCCAATAGGTGGCTGTGTCAGGAGAGATAGTGGATCAATGTTTCCATGTGAGTGACGACAGCAAAGCACGTCCTCGTGTATTTGTGGATCTTGAGCCCCAATGTTGATACTTTGCGTTAAAGGCCCCACCCACAAGGAAACGATGACTGATGGAGTCTAGATAGTAGATGAATTGGGAATCAGAAATGGATTTATTGGGAGGGCAGTACACTGATGCTAGAGTAAGGGGAAAAGTGAAGGTGCTGATAGACACTTCAGTGGACTGAAGGAAATTGTGTGCTACCAAAGGAACTATGTGATGGGAAATGGAGTTATCGACAATGACAGCGGTGACTGCATCTGCTCTTCACGAAGAAATTAAATAATTAATAACAATCGTGTTTTATGGAGTTCAGCTATTGTTATATTTGTGTTGTCTTTCAAATATTAATCGACTCAATTTCTGTTCAGGCAGAGTTCCAAACCACCCAAGAGGTCCTGCCTGTGGTTTCGTTATATGTTTTTTTATAGTGGAACTTCGCCCGACGGAGTCAAGCCCTATAAAACCACTTTTTTTTTTTTTTTTTTTTTAATATTTTTTTTTAGTTTTTTTAGTTTTATTCTTTTTTTTATTTTTTTTATTTTTTTTTATTTTTTTAGTTTTTTTAGTTTTATTCTTTTTTTTATTTTTTATAATTTTT
This sequence comes from Acanthosoma haemorrhoidale, assembly GCA_930367205.1. Classification (NCBI taxonomy): domain Eukaryota; kingdom Metazoa; phylum Arthropoda; class Insecta; order Hemiptera; family Acanthosomatidae; genus Acanthosoma; species Acanthosoma haemorrhoidale. Next base: position 32,940,860 of record OV884009.1, on the reverse strand, counting down.
TTAGTTTTTTTAGTTTTATTCTTTTTTTTATTTTTTTTATTTTTTATATTTTTTTTTAGTTTTTTAGTTTTAATACTTTTTTTTTAGTTTATATATTTTTTTTTGGTATTTACACTTTTTTTAATTTTTTTTTTTTTTTTGAATTAACTATTCTTCAAAAATGATACTAGTGTTGTGAAGAATCAGGGGAAGCTATGTTTCGGTCCCTGAATGTATTGTGAGCGTCCGTTTTTGATCCTGAGGATGTTTTGTATAATTTAGCCTGCATGATATAAACGGGGCAAAATTTTGAGTTGGCAAAGTGTTCATCACCACAATTGATGCATTTAGGCTTGAAACTATCTTCACCAATATATGGACAGTTTCTGGAATGGTGTTCTTCTGCGCATTGAAAGCATCTCGATTTTTTAAAACAGTTAGAAGCCACGTGATAAAACTGAAGGCAATTGTTACATTGCGTAATTTTGGGTTTAGGCACGTATCTTTTCCATTGGATAGGAACTTGGCAGCAGTATATAATCCATTTAAGTTTGAATATTTCTCTTATATTTTCTAATACTACGATCGAGACTGGGACATTAATGGGACCGGTCATTGTGCGTTTGACTATAGGAAATATATTGCTTACATTTAATCCTTGGCTTCGTAGATCATACATAACGTATTCGGGAGCATCCTGAGCAAGGATTCCACTTAAAATCACTTTGGGGTGTAAGTTCTTGCACGGTGTGAACGTGTGAAATGTGTAGTTTAATGTCATCAATTGGACCTTTAACCTTTCAAAGTCCTCTCTGCAATATGTAAGCATTACTGTGCTATTTAGCTTTTGGGTTATGTTAACCTCAGATAGGTAAATGTTTAGTTTTGTGGCCACCTCGTAGTAGTTTTTAAATATGGCGTTTACTACGATAGGAGGGAAATGGTCATAGGTCCTAGCCAAAGTCGGTGGGAGGAATTGCAATAGTTCATCTTCGGTTCCTGGCAGTAGCTGACTAGATCCTGGAATATTGCCACGGTTGAATTCACCTCTCTCATTTTGGTATGACGATGACTGAGCTTCTATTCTTTCCATTTTATGAATTTTGGTACTGTTATATTGACCCCTCTTCCTTAATAGTATCCTAAAATCGATAATTCACTAGCTATGATTATTAGCATCCACTTTTAAGGCAATTCTACGAAATATATAATAATATATTATAAATATTGTATATAATAAATTGATAATTTAACTATTCCATATAATAATTTAGAAAAGAAAATTCAATTTACCTAGTAATAAGGAATTCGGAATATAATTTATGCTTAATATTATTATATAAGGGAATACAATATTATTATATAAGGGAATATATTACATTTAAATTATACCATTATTACTATTGTTGAGCTAATTGAAGTTAGTAATCTCCTAGTCAGATAAAGATGATTCTGTCTCACTTTAATACTTATAGACCCTTCAAACTCAACAGTAAGTCTTCAGAGCGAATCACTATAATCAAACATATGTTGTGTTCTATTTCAACTAGATCAGGTAACACCTGTCTATAAAATAGTAATTAACTATTTTTTTTTTTAATGTTTAGACTTTGTGCAATGCATTTTGGGTTTTAATCATCCTCAAAAGGTACAAATATGATTAAACTCAACAAACAGATTAAATAAAATCCCCCGGTCCATGGTCACGTGTGACCCTAAAACCCATTTCTATCATTTTCAGACTTTGTGAGATTTTTGGTTGAAATCAACCTTAAGATGCACTATTTTGCCTGTACTTGTATTATAAATGTTTTGTTAAGAAGCAGTTATTACTAAAAAAAAAATTATTATTTTGAGCCTATTTATTCCATTTTTGTACTGAATTCTTGAGCTGGAAGTTGGTCACTGGCGCAGACAAAAGTGTCTTACTATAGTGGCTGTAAAAAGTTTATAGTTTTGAGGTAAAATCCATTGACATGAATTATAGAAAAATAGACTAAGCTGTCTTGATAACTCTTTCGATAACTTGATAACTGTCTAATTTCGAAAGTTCCAACTGAGAAAATTTCTAATATTTGATCCGCATGGCTAAGGTTACACAACCATACCCAGTAGGTTTTTCACGTTCATTAATAAGATTTACTTTGTCCCAGAAAAAATAAACCCTTTACTTCCTATCAAATTATTTTATATTCAAATAAATTTATTTCCAATATTCTCATAAAAATAATCCTATGAAACGCTGCTAGATTAAAACAAAATAATCTGACAAATTTATAACAGTTTCTTAAGAAAGACAGGGTAGAGAAAAGAGATATTCATTTATGTCCAAAAACATATAATCTGACCCAAAAGGGATAAGGTGCCAGACTTAAATGATCTCATTATTGCTATACTTACTATCTTTCATCTCTATCATTCATAGCTCATAACTAAACAGAATAAAGTTAGATAAAAATAAGGAAGGCCCATAAAGGTTTATTGGTTACCTCTAGGTCATTAAATACAACATAAGCAAGTATAGGAATACCCATTGCGAGATATTCTCTGGTAGAGGAAGGTAAAAAGCCTGGTTCAAGGGGATTCCCTCCCAATGGACTAGTTAATATAGACAGTGGATCTGAGAGAGAGTTTGAGAGCCGCAGACGATCAGGACAATAGGGGGAAAACACAGAACAATGAGAGGTTGGTTAGAGAATATTTTGAGGTAGCTTCCACTCCTATCTGCAAGGAGGATTGTATAATTTTCTGTTTTGAGTAAGGTAAATTAAATGTTTTTTTAACAATAATCATTAAACTTCATTAAAACCACCAATCCTCCTGAATACTTTAACTCAACTAATGTTTTATTTATAGGTTTGATAGTTTGCATTGTAGGCTTCTTTCACAACCAATAAAAAAAAGTATATTTTCTTGTTACTTAGTACTTTATTAAAATTTATTGACATCTTTTGGGACTTATAGTCTATAGTCAACTACAGTACTCATCCATACCATTCTCCTCGCCACCTAAAGTCTAATTCTAATGGTGTTTGTGTGTAATATGGTCCTTGTGCGCGAGCATCTGTGTCTCTCCTTCACTTATTCTGGTTCTCGGCAAATAGCAAACTGGTCGGAGAGTGCCTTTTCACCAGCTTCACTGGCTGGAGGCATGCTTGAGAAATGTACATGTTGCGTTAGTGGAATTGTGGATAAGGTATCAATGATATCTTCGAGATCCATTATTAATGTTGGATAAGAAAATTGTAAAGTGTAACAATTAAAGACATTGAAAAAAACTTTTTTACTACATTTCTGCTCCGTACTTATTACATTCGTTTGTTTTACAATTCTGAAAATAATGCCAGTCTTAGAGTATGGAAGCTGGTCAGTTGATTTATTTACAATATCAGAGAATAAGTATTTAAATACATAATTATATAGAAAACTGTGAATGCGGGGATTGAGGTTTTCTGTTTTCTTTTGTAATGATTATACTTTACCAAAGTAGACAACCGATTCATCCCAGTAGCACCATAAAGGTATTTAAAAAAAGGGTTATTTTCTCCATAGTAGTACCATAATATCTCCGTATTTTATAAAAAAAATCCTATGAAAAAAGCCTTGACTTAGGAAAGGCTGAAGGCTGTCCATTGAGAGGAGGGAAGAATAGCTTAATCCGGTCTGGGACTTGGAGGGCCGATTATCTGTCAATGGGAAGCTGGGTCCATTCACAAACGGCCTCAACACTTCTATAAATCCAAGTTTATTTTTTTTAACCCTCCGTGCCCGACCGGTCGTCAAAAAGCGCCTCGTCTTTTTTTTTTTCTTTCCCACACCTAGCAAACTCTTTGAGCTATTCAAACCGACACCCTCTCCCCCTCAATGGACGTCCTGAACACATTTATCAAGTCAATACTGAAATGTCAATGTGAAAGAAAGCTATTGAATAGTGAACAGGAGGCTCCCACCATTACTGGCACCCGGGTTATGTCTAATCACGACCCGGCTCTTTGGAACCTTCACCTGGGACCTGACTATCTATCGGATCTCCGCTACTAATATCTAACTCAAACAGCCAGGTCACAACACCTACTGCTGCTCATCTCTATTCAGCGTATGAGTTCTACTCAGGAGTTGACTTTCCTTGGCTCAACCTCTTCAGAGTTGATTGCAGAAACATTAAAACAGGAGATAAATCGTCATTCAACAGTGACCCAATGGCTCTGAAATTTGATTACGCTTCATAAATAGTTATGAAGTCAAAGACAACATTTTAGGTTTGAAGCAACGATTTTCTTCATTTTAGAAAACATCAAAGACAGTAGCGCAAACGTTATTTATAAGACAACCAATGATATAAACCGTACTAAACCGGGAATTTCACATTATTTTAGCAATATTTTATAAAAAATAGCAAGTAGTCTTTTTACAACCATTCAAAAAGTTTTTAATGAACTGGTGTGTAGTCTGCGACTGATGCGGTGACACATGAAATTATTAACAGTTTTATATACCACCAAGTTTTTCAAACATCCGCTCCATCAGCGCTTTAAAATAGTTTCCCCTTTTATGTATAATTTGCAATTGCTACGATTTTTGCTGAAAAAGCGTAAAAGTAGAACATTATTAAAAAGAAGACCGTCCCCTTAGTCTAGTGGTTGACTTCTAACATTTGAGACACAAGTTCGAAGATTTTTCACAAAGTTCCAAGGATTTTTTCTTTAGGGGATGTGTCTGGACAGGGTTGAAAGCCTCATGAGAGGAGCTGTTTGAAGATGAGAATTGGGTTAAGAAAGTCAAATTTATGTTAGAGAGGTTTCCACCTCTTTGGCCATCTTCATCCGTATGCTAATGCACTATTCTCCTATCTCAGCGTGACTTCTTCCAAACCAATTATTCCTTGTGATTCATTCAAAGTCAAGTGAAGTGGTTTTTGCCAAAGAAACTTCCCCTCCCCACCCCCGAAGAAATGAGTCACTAATAAACTGAAGTCATAAGCACTGCTTATAATAATACTTGTGCATTTAAAAAAAGATTTTATTAAAAGTGGAGAGGTTATGTTTATCACTCTACTTTTACGTCGATTTTCGTCCTTTTTCTCTTCACAAGGGTTTTTTTTTTATTATGATTAAAAACTATATTTTTTCAGAGGACTTGTTGAAATGAACCTATTATGGTTGCTGCAAAATCTATCAAAGGAGTTATTCCCACGCGTACCAAGACGTTTCCCTTTAGGTTGTCCAGATTAAAGTATCAAACTGGATGAAAAGCCGGGAAAGCTAAATAGGTGGGTGACTGTAGGGCCTGCCGGCCGGCCTTAGATTAAAATGAGCCCGGCCTGTGAATATAGGAAAGAGGCTGCGGGTAGGAGTAATGTTGCAGAAGTAATCCTTTTCCATTCCGTACATTGGCCCTTCGTCTTCCGTCCTCCCGACCTCCCAACCTCCCACCTTCCTCGGGGATAATGAGTGGGCTCAGCTCACCCCTGATCAACCCCAATTTCTATTTCCCTTTCCGCATATCCTTGCACGAGCCATTGAGCAAGGTCCGACTAATACCCCGGCCCTCTGTCTCTACCCACTTCTAATCTAGCTCTTTCCCTAACTAGCCTCGAACTTGATTGGTTCTGCAGGGGAAGCACCTGCCAAGCTACCAAGGGGGTTGGCGTTGACGCAAATCAAATCCACTCGATTAAATAATGAACAAATGAATCACTACTAAACGAATGGTATTTTTTCCAATTTTACCTTACGCCGTTGGTCACTTCTCTTAATTTTTTAAGAGGTGTCAATTATTTCATTGAACACTTATCAAAAATATTTTTCTTATGTGAAAACCTCACCGTTTTCTGTCACAAAGAACGAGACCATTCAATATTTATCTTGCTGGAACACTGCAAAGATCTTGTGAAGGAACCCAACTTTTCAATATATATTTGTTCTATTTCAAGGTGATTATTATATTCTTAAAATTTTGTTTGTTTCCATTCAAAATATCGCTGTATTTATTTCAAAATTTTGACGGTTTCATAATTAATCATAATAAAACAAATGCAAACAGCGAAAAGATTCGAGAAAAAGAACTATAAATATTCTTTTTTAGGATTGATTTTCTGTATTCGTCATTAATTCGCTTATGGAAGTTGGTTCGAAAGGCGTTGTGGGTTTGCATAACTATATTTTTGTTATAAATAAATAAAGCGTTTGTTTAGAAATTGACTTGGGTTGAGCGATGTTAACTTGTCTTCCTGTTTCGCCGTTTGCTCGGTTCGCCCTTTAAGCAGTCGTCACAATGGTCTGAAAGGTATTCTCGCTATGGCCTGATGCGTAAATACATAATACGTCAAAGCGTTGTCCACAAATAAAGTCGGTTTTTTATCAACCAAAGAAAATTCCCCAATAAACCCAACAACTCATTGATATACTCACGGCTCACAATGAATTCACAATTCATTACTTAGAAATTTTATGAATTAAAAGTGAAACAGTGGTCCAACTTTTTTAACAGTTAACGGTGTTTTTTTATATTTCCCATTATTTTAGTCAAACCAACACGTAATAAGTATCAGGGGGGCACACAGAACTTTTATTTTGGGGGGGGGGGAACAAGAACTGCTGATTACGACGGATCTATTCTTGTATTTGAAATTTGAAAACTGTTTTGGGCTCAGAGTGCCCACCCTAAGCGTCTATAACCGCCAAATCGGGTATACATTTTTAAGGCAAAGCATGAAAATTATCAACAATTTTTTATATGTTAACAACAACTTAATTATGATAAAATTATCATCTGCCTTATTAGGCAATACGTTTTTCTGATAAATGTTCTCATTCATACCATATTTACAATTTTCATTCATTCGCTCAAACATACAGTATTTACAAACAGCCCAGAGACCTCCCAAATCCACATGGTTGTCACCTCCCTCGCATGTGGAAGAGGAAATGGAGTCTTGGGAAGTCCCACGCTCCTCCGCCTGCCGCGTCACCGGATAAGAGTAAAGCCTGACCAAGAGGGCGAGAGCCACAGGCGCTCAGGACATGATTGGAGAAACTAGCCCCTGCCACGACTTCAACTATCACGTATTTATAGCAGGTCAATAGGCCACTGCCGTTTTAGTCTCCGAGGAGGATTATAGGGATGAGTGGCGCAGTGTAATGACTGTGCAGGGGGATTAGGGTGGTTGGATATGTTACTACGGAATTTTATGATCATGGAGGGGACGATTTCAAGAATTATCAAAAATTAAAAATCTTTACTCATCCAATTTTCAATCAAGTTTTTTTTGTACAAAAATCCATATTCAAAATATTGTTCTCTTTATCAGTGATTATATTTATCCCAGAGGTAAATTTAGGCAGAATGTGTTGCCATTATCCTTCTAATTCGCTGTAAATTCTTCCTGCACCTATCAAATACAAAACGTTGGTCCTGGAATATGAGTAAATGGGAACTTTAATAAAAAATAAATTGAAACGTTATGTTGGCGGGCCATATGTATATATATACATATACATATAAGTTAGTAGTCAGGGGCGTACGCAAGTATATTTTTAGACCAGAAGTAGTTAGCTCTCTAGATGATGATCACAACCCAATGTGATCTGATGATGATGAAGATGATGATCTGAGACTTGACTAGTCCTTTAATGTTGTTTTTGGACTTGGTGACATTAACTTCCTTAGTCCGAATTCGATCCCTTCCTAGGTTTCGGGTCTTGTTCAATTTTCGCAACTCTTTCATGTATATACAAGAGGCAGTGCGGTATTCATTATGCATCATAAAGGAGAGGGCCCCAAATTAAGTGAGGCGGTAGGGGATTTCAAACAGAGTTTACATGGTAATTTTTTCGCTAGGGGAAGAGTCCATAAAACAAGGAGGGGAGACACAGGAGTCTTATATGTAAATGGTATTTGCGGTCAGGGCAGGCCTCTTCTCCGGCGAGCTACTAAATTGTGTTGACTCGAACTGGAATATTCATAAGGGGGTGAACGCCGTGTATTTGTTTTTAAAGTTTCTCCTGATGAATCCTCCCCTAGGATCTTCACGTACCATCGGAGTATAGATGTGCCTTACAGAAAAAATATTTTTAATCTCATAACAGAACACCGCATTAATCACCGTACTCTTTAGCCAAAAAATATGAATGACTGGAGGTGACACCTAAAATTTGGAGACTTGAAAGGGCTGAATGATTTGGTTGGTCTCACGCAAAATAATATTACAATTCAGAAAAACTCTCAAACAGAGGCACCTTTACATTGATTCATATATATTGTCTAAGAGTTATTTTTTTAAAAAAATGCTTCAAGCCTCTCCCAAAACATTTTTTATTGATATGGCATCATCGACGTTTCACCTATTTAGGTCTCGTCAGGACTACATACATTTACATATATTGAAGGCAATTAAATACAAAAACATAATAAGATCGGAAGCAGTAAACTCACACCTGAGCATGATATTACTTTCAAATTATTTTAGGCAATAAATTGTTATATATTGGCCGAATCGTTAAGCGTTACAATTTTTAAAAGATAATTTTTTTTTTTTAAACTGGATGTAACGAAATATAAATATTACTATATTAAGCTTAATTTGGAACAGGGTCTCATGCAGTGTAGTCCTTAATAACACATCAAAGACGGTAACAGAAAATTTTTAAATATATTCCAAAGTAACCGCATTTTTAATCAAATTGAAGGAAGTATTGTCAGTGAAAAATTGCGAGTAGTTTATTATGCCGATGATCACTCACCACACTCACCCTAATATATTCACCAATGTGTTTGCTTCTCAGTTTTTTTGAGTCTACCGTCGATGCTTGACCTAACACTTTACCATCCAAGAGTCACTGACCGACTATTGTACATCGCTTGATGTTGTCCCTTGACTCCTTTCAAATGTCAAACAGAAATAAAATAAAATATGTATATATCTGTTATAGTTATTTTCTGTTGTTGACTTTGTGCATTTAAGTGGGCGTTGTTCCCCCAAGTCCCGCCCGCAATCGAAACTTATCTATGCTGCTTTCTAATGAATCTTCGCATGTGCGGTGGTCTTTTAGGAGGACCATGCGAAGGACATGTGGGCCCGATAATTGGGAGTGACCCGCACTTAATGAGGGAAGGGACGCCTGCCCTCTGGAATTTTCAATTACTCCACGGAATAAATTTATTAAATTCAAAGTGTTAATCTATTCTGGGGGCCGGCGGCAGTAAATTCGCGGATTGCTCCTCGCCAGGGACATTATTGTATTTTAATTCGGTGGGAGGGTTTTGTGGTCGAGGGGTCGCCAGCCCCTAAATATCCGAATTCCTCTCGTGTGTGTGACCGTCTGTCTCAAGGGTAGATTAAAACAGCCACCCCCCTAGAGAGCATGGACAGAGGAAAGTCCTGGGCCGCATCGACTATGTTAATGTACCGTAAGTAAGTATGATCAGCTTCCCGCTCATGATGGCCAGAACCGTCCCCGACAACAAATACTCACTCCATCGCTGAGTAATACTCAATAGGCAGAGAACCGCTTAAGACAGTTTTATACTGGCTATCTAAAAATTTAGTTACAAGGACCCTTGCCGCTTGTTTTAATGACAGAATTCCGGGAGAAAGTGGCTATTTTTTCTCAAAGTATAATGAAAAAACTGAATTTTTCAAAGCATACTGTTGTACCTTTTAGCGATTAGAGAGGCGGTTTGTTTCCACCCAGCTAATGTTCTGGGTTTTCACTTGCTGTTCGTAGCTTCAATATGGTCGGCCTCATTTACAGTTTAATATTTATAATATTCAACTTCATTTGTATACTTATTTCAAATATCCCGGATAAAACGATTGGGGTGTATATCAATGTACCGTAAGTAATCAGTCCCAACGATAAATCTTCTCGAACCATCGCTGACTAATACTCAATACTATCTTTCATGTAATGTAACATAGCATAGGGAGTAGTCTTAAAAACTGTAAAAGAAAAACTACTGATTCCGTAATTCAGGGTGGAAATTTGGACAATTTCATGGTTTTCATTCATACTTCGATCAGTGATACATGAATAACGTATTTTTCAAAATCTTTATAGCGATAAAATTACTATCTGCCTTGTAGCATCACCACAATGATCATTGTTCTCATACAATTATTCATTAACTCGCTCATTCATACAATTTTGTTGCGGACATAATTAGGGGCATTAACTATTGTTGACAAGTAAATACCGTGATTATTTTCCAACGATAACAGAACCAACCTAAAAAAATAATAATAATTTATTTACTATTGAGCTATGAATGCTATATGAGCAGGAATACTTCAAAAAAAAATCTAATAAATGATAAATTAACACAAGCATTCGAATGAATAAGCAAAACATTATTCTGTGGCCCAACCCCATAAGAATAAAAAAAAAAAAAAGCTGCAAATAAATATTTCTAGCTGGCAAAAAATTATATATAGTATTAATAACATTGATGTGATCAGAGAGAGGGAGAGAGAGAGAGAGAGAGAGAGAGAGAGAGAGAGAAAATTAATGACTATTTGAAATAATATCTTACTAAAAGGACATCCGATCTAATTATTAATTCAGTTAATAACAGTATATGTACGTATATTTAGTAGTACAAACTCACTACCGTTTGTCAGAGGTACAAATGTAGTATCCTTTTCAAAATGATATCTTGCGCAAACTTTGATGGCTTGATGAAATAACACAAACTCAAATCTTCAGAACAAACTACTTAAACACACTGTGATACACAAAATATTTAATTGTTAGTAAATAAAAGATGAGGTAAAGCAAGTGTAACCTTCGTTCAAATATCAGCTGTTAGTAAACAAAGGATGAGCGTTAAACACGTATATGAATGCCAAAAAGAAAAGTTAAAAAAAAAACACTATTGCACGATAGAAAAATGTTTATTTTTTAATTAATATTTGCCTAATTGCCCTAACAATATTTCTAAATAACATGTATGTGAATTTATGCATACCCTTTTGCAACCTCTACGGGATAACCAGTGAGTAACCTTCGTTTAAATATTTATCTGTGTTTGTTTCTTGCTCCATTCTTTGTTTACATGATTATCGTCCACAGCCCATGCTTGCTGGTCCTCAACAACAAGGCAGAATTGTTGTGGAAAACGTCAGTACCGCGAATAAATCTCTCATAGGAAGAAGAGGAGATTTTCGTAACTGTCACGATATGATTATTTATTCGTTTTTTTGTTCGTCGTGTTTAAAATATACGGTTTTTTGTTACATATTTTCATGAGGAGTCATTTACGTTCCTCGGTAACCCATCTCCCACGTGAACTGATAATGTGCACTAAAAACATGAAGAAGAATGATTTCCGAAAATTGATTGTGTGATAGAGAGAGAGAGGTGTCAGTGCATTCGGTCCGAAAACAAAAAAGTGTACGGAAAATGCGATAGGCCAATTTGTCCCTTACACGCTAATTCTACGTACCCGAAATGTGTTAATGATTGTTCACTTCGTTTTTTTTCTTTTTTATATTATTACAACTTTAATGTGAAACGTTTATTTAATTATATGACGAAGCCTTACTAAAATGAATCTAAACTAAGTTTGTGTTAATCTTAATTTATGTTAGCTCATAAAATCCTTTTACTTATGCCTTTATATTTTAAAAAATATTATAATAGTTAATTATGCATATAAAAGTTCATTATAACATGAAAAAACCCAAAATTTAAGATGTGAGAGAAAATCTTTCTCATGTCTCACTTTTTCTAGTGAGTTCCCTTGGGTTAAGGGTTTCCAGCCTCTGAGATGTGGGTGTGGTCTGATCGAACAAAACATGACTTTTTTTTCACTAGTAGATTCTACGTTAAAAAAACAACAAAAATATATTCAAATAGAGCAATGGAAAATTGTATTCATGCTAAATTTAAAATATATAGAGAATATAACCATACGTTACAGACAGAATCCCCAAAAATCATCTGTAACCTCCTTAGCAAAGGGAAGCAGGGAGTGGAGAGAAATCCAACGCTACTCCTGTATTACTGATAGATAGGAACAGTACATAATGAGAGAGAGCCGCAGACGATACGGAGATGATGGGTAAATACCAGTTCCATGACTCTGAAAAACTGGTCGATTATTAAAGATCTCGAGGCCATTGCCGCTTCAATCATCGAGAAGGTTGTAGGGATTGTAGGGATTAACAATCTCGCAATGGGATTTAGATGTATTAATAATTTTATATAGAATTAAAAAGAGAAAATGTATTAAAGGCTAATGGGCATATTAAGGTAAGTTTGGAGGATTCTATTGGTTACGTAGAATAAGGCTCTTACTATTATTCTAATCAGCTTCATTATGATAAAATTACAATCTGCCTCATTGGGCAATAAGTAATTGTGATAAATGTTCTCATTCATACCATATTTACAATTTTCATTCGCTCACTCATACATACAGTATTTACAAACAGCCCAGAGACCTCCCAAATCCACATGGTTGTCACCTCCCTCGCCTGCGAAAGAGGAAATGGAGTCTTGGGAAGTCCCCCACGCTCCTCTGTCAGCCACGTCACCGAATACGAGCCAGGGGAGGCTGACCAACTGCGCGAGAGCCACATACGCTCTCTATTCTTCTAAGGATTTTGGATTGGCGAGACTGGATGCGTTTGACGTTTGAGTGCTTCGATGACCCCCAAAGCTCAGATTAGTTTAACTAACGTCTTGTAAATGAGTATTTTGTTTTTTGCTGAAGGGTTAGATATTTTGTTTAACAGCGTATTTAGTTTTCCAAAACGTCGATTGAGCTTTTGAATTGCGTGTGTAGGTTCCAAGTTAGTCTTGTCGAGGTGGATTCGAACAGTTACAAGCTACAGGCTTAGTGCCAAAACTATAACCTTTACAAAAAGTTATCTACTATATTTTTTTTATGGAATATACGTATTTGATTTGCTTCTCTTCCATTTCACGTTTATTTAATATATACGTCAGTGTGTGGCAGAGGATGTAAAAACATCGCAGAGTTTGAAGGCAACCCCCCTCCCCTCTTGCGAACATTCAAAAATAATAAATCACCCTGAAGAGAAAACGTGACACAAGTCAAACTAGAATGTCCTCGCTCCAGATCGGCTCACCGAGAGCTGACTTCGCCATCCATTCACGACAATCCTCAACCAGGGGATCATCTTTCAACCGGATCCACCTCCTCTTACATCATCGACGTCATGCAATCCAATCTTTGGATTATCAGTCGATATACGTATATTTTATGCACCGATTATTCTAATCGTAGAGTTATATGACAGTTGAAAACATGACTGAATAAGTGACACAGATGCAACATGTTTTGTCACTCAATCTCAATCTACACGCTCATAATTCATTTTAGTAGTAATGTGTTTATTACAAAATGGAGGATTAACGTCAGGAAAAAAAACGAAACTCTACATATTAAAAAGATAAATTGTCTTAGAGAAAATAATATGATCGGCCCTATCAGGGAAATGAGTCATTACGATAAATGACCTCCTACATATATTGTGTTGAGTCCAGTCATAAGCAAGAAACATCGCTGAATAGAAAAAAAAACCACGTACCGATACGTCTTTCCCAAAGTGTGTTTCTTATGTTCTCAAATCAAAAACATGAACAATTAAGTATAGAAGTATAGAAGAAAGAATTGTCCGTATAGACAACCATAAGTGTCACCAATTTTTTTAAATTATGCCAAAAGCTAAATAAATCGTACATTTGAAACGCTGTTCGTCCGGAACTCAGCAAGGTAGAATACTGTTAACAAATTGTTGACAAGTTTGTTTGACCATTAGTTCACTTCTCTAGTTTTATTTGGTTAGCACTATATATGGTTCTTAGTTGCCTAGGTTCTATCTAGTCTCTGTTAAACAACAAAAAATCTAAATTCGCTGTATTTATTGACAAGTCTGAAAGGGTCTACTTTCGTTCTGGCGTTATTTATTCTTATGTCTGCATGTTATACAAAAGCGGTCGTAAAAATTATACAATCGACTAAAAATTATGTCTTTAACACCTCGAGATATGCTGATTAGCTTTGGTAAAAATAAAAATAATTAGTAGAATATTGCTTAAATAATTTAAAACTGAAAAAAAATCGTGGCTTTTTTCGTAAGTTTGGTTTGTGCAAAATATTTTCTGTGTTCAATTTTTCACGATACAGTTTCCCAACTCATCACGTCATTAATTTGGATTATATATTTCTAGATTAATGTAACAAAATAATAATCAATAATTAGAACATAAATCTTTTAAATAATGACGAAACAAATTACTTTTTTAGGTTATTTTATTTATTTATTCATTTCATTGCTTATATGGTTTTCCGTTAATTCAATTACTAATAGAATTTTTACATAAAATTCTACACGATAATTTGAGGCTAATAGATTTTATGACAGAGAGTCATATATGGCCTGTATAAGAGTATAAAATATGAAGTAAACATATACAATAGACCTCTATGAAGTCTAAAAAGGAAACAATGTACAAATAATACTACAATGCTAAAAATTAACTTTCATCTATGTACTTAATACATAATACTATGTAAAATGTTAATCAATATCTTGTACAATGAATATTATGCACAGAAATTTAACTATCCATATTTACTATTTAATCAATGGATGTTATTAATTATTCATCAATCAACTTCAAAGATTGTGAAACCAATGCAAGAGAGGTTTTATGGGTGTAGTTAAAAAAATAAATAGATAAAGTGAAAAGTGATATTAGGATCTTTTTTATTTTAATAAACCTTTATTTGAAGAATATTACAATCTCTCCTAAAAGGACAATAAATAATTGTGATAAATGTTTTCATTCATACCACATTTACATTTATTCACTCATTCATACTGTATTTAGAATATACATGCATGCAATATAGGCATATGTGATCTCTATAAGGTCTTAGAAGTTGTGCCCCAACAGTACACTATGTTCAGGAGAAGGGGTACAGGCTAGGAATTATAGGTAGTTTGTATGGTTTTGTAATGGCCACGAGTTGTTGATTTTAACTTTTTAATAATTTCTAAAACTAATTGGGGCCTTAAATATATAACTTGTCCAATAGTTTATTTTAATTCTATTCCTCTCCCTGTATCCGAGACAGTACGGTACTTAGGCTTCCATCTCGACAAACGAATGACCTGGAACCGACATACGAGACTAAAAAGACAAGAACTAAACAGACGCTTTGGACTACTTCAAAGGACATCCCATCTCTCAATAGAAAATAAACTACTAATCTACAAAGTTATACTTAAACCAATCTGGACATACGGAATAGAGCTATGGGGGACAGCAAAAAAGTCGAACATCAAGCGTATCCAATCCTTTCAATCAAAAGTCCTGAGAACAATAGTAAATGCCCCTTATTATGTCAGCAACAAAACCCTTCATAACGACCTTAATATACCCTATATTCTAGAACTCATCCCTTCCAAGTTTATGAAATTCCACAGTAGCCTTTCCAACCACGCTAATCCTGTAGCACAGTCATTGCACTGCACCACTCATCCCTATAATTCTCCTAGGAGTCTGAAACGGCAGTGGCCTCGTGACCTGCTATAAACGCGCGACAGTGGGAGTCCTGGCAATGGCCAGTTTCTCCAATCATGTCCTGAGCGTCTTAGGCTCTCGCGCTCTTGGTCAGCCTCCACTGGCTAGTATCCGGTGACGCGGCTGACGGAGGAGCGTGGGGGACTTCCCAACACTCCGTTTTCTTTTCGCATGTGGATTTGGGAGGTCTCTGGGCTGTCTGTAAATATTGTATGAATGAGCGAGTGAATGATGAATTGTAAATATGGTATGAATGAGAGCATTTATCTTAATTACTTATTGCCTCATAAGGTAGATTTTAATTATAGCACAATAAAGGAATATAATTATATAAATAAATTACAGTTTATTTTAACTGTTGTCCAATTTTTAGTTGTATCTAATATTACAGGTGTTAGTATTATAGATTAGCAATCATGACATGTCTGTTATCTTTACCCAATTAAAGCAACAAACATACAATCTAACAGATTAAAGTAGAATTGTATAATGAAGTCGAAAGAAAAGCAGTGACTCTGAAGATCATCTTTTCTGATATTTCCCGGTCTGCGATTAAGCATTATTGCTCACCCGTTGCGTTGCTTACCCGTGACGGCTTATGGTACTAATGAACTAATTGCCGGTACCGACGTGTCATACAATTACGATTTGTATTGTAGGCGTAATAATTTGGTTCCGGTCCGGATATCGGCAAAAGTATCCACTCAGCGGAAAAATATGATTTGGTCGGGTAGTTATATTCCCTCCTCGGTTCCTAATCTATTTCTGATGGTTCTCCTCGTTTCCTTTATTTTTTCCCCCTTGCTTCTCTTCCTTTCATCCATTACAGGTCACCTCCACTCCCTAATCCAAATTTTTTTTTTCGTCTACCTGGCGGTACAGTCGTCAAGTTCGACAGGGGAAGAGCACGCCTCCGGTGGAAAAGAAATATCCGAATTATCGTCGAGAGGTCGCAGGAGATGGGTTTCCTTTGTGGGCTCTCTTTTGTGTAATCGTTAGTGTGATTCGATTTAGATTGTCTGTCTGGGGCATTGTCGCCGTGCCCGAAGGAAGAAGCTCTACTTTCGTGTATTTACACTATTGTTAAAATATGTACATTATAACCTTCCCAAAGTGTTACTAGGCAGTTGCTACGTTTTGGGCTGACATCAGTTCCCTTTCAGAAAACGTGCACTGTGTAATCAAAACGCAAAATCAATATTCTTCAAAATATTTCCTGACCAGGGAATCCTAAAATTAGTGTGTCTAAACCCGAAAAAGAGAAATTATGTTCGACTAACATGAAGATTCTAAAGGTGTCCCAGAACGCAAGATTTGATTTAAATAGAAAACACAGTTTTTAGTATTTTTGTTGTTATTTTTTTTATTGAATTATAAAATAAATAGGATAGGGTTATTTATGGAATAACACATCGGGCAAATGACCTTCACGACTTCGCTGGCACATACGCGCTCTTTTGTCGAAATTTTCCATGACCATTTGGCATAAATATGGTTGAATTTCGTTGATGCGGCGTTGAATTTCCTCTTTTAATGCACTGGTGGATGTGAGCTTGTTGACATACACCTTGACTTCTAATAACCCCATAAAAATAAATCTTAAGGTGTTAAATCACACGATCTAGGGGGCCAATTCTGATCACCGAAACGATAGAGTACACGACCTGGAAATGTCTCATGCAGCATTTAAATTGTTTCGTAGGCTGTATGGCATGTGGCACCATCTTGTTGAAACCACATATTGGCCAAATCAATATCACCCAATTTCGTTACAAAGAACTGTGTTGTCATGTTGTGATATCGAGCACCAGTAACAGCCACTGTTTGACCACCCTCATTTTCAAAAATGTATGGTCCAATTATGCCTCCAACCCAAAATCCACACCAAACATTGTCACGTTGTGGATGCATTTGTTTTTCAACATTCACATGTGGGTTCTCCGAACCCCAAATGCGACAATTTTGTCGATTACCACAGCCATCAAGATGAAAATGTGTTTCATCGGTTAGGATAATTTTGCTCGAAAAATCAGCATTCACATGTTGAGGTCATTAGGCTTCAAATGGGGTAACTGAATTTTGCGAGAATGGAGACTTAGATCTTTAATGAGTATACGCCGTAGGGAGCTTCTTAAAATTTGCAATTCTTGTCTACGACGCCGAATTGATGTTCCTGGATTTTCAACAACACTCTCACGCACTGCCTCGAAATTGACATTTGAACTGCTTGTTTTTGGACAACCAGTGTGTTTATTGTCTCCAACTGATCCAGTCTCCCTAAATTTTTCAATTAATCTCTTCACAGTTGATGAAGTCAAAACACTATTCCGAACATATTTTGTATGAAATTTTCTAACTGTGGCCGCCAAACATTCATTATTTTTGAGATAATGTTCAACAATAAAGACACGTTGTTCTATCGTGTACACTCCATTTTTCCTAACCCTAAACTGTCAGCTGTCAAATTGTGTTTTTTTAGGGTATCCAGCACTTTACTGCACCAATGGCGGTAAATTCAAATATTGTGTTAATTCTGGGACACCCTTTACTATGATACATGATCTATGATACTTGCATCAATTGCATTGCGGGGGAATAATTCTCCCCATCGCACAAGCTGCTCGTACATTTGTACTAAGGTTGGAATAACTGTTCCAAATTGTTTGTTCACATTATCAGAAAAAGCATTTTGTCTTGAGGTCCATTTTAAGCTAACAGCGATGATCTGAAACTGTAAATATCGACAAAGCTTATAACCTTTTAGATCGGAAATATGTAGACTGTAGCGGCTCTTGTTCCACTAACGATCGAAGAGGTTAACCCGAAGATGTCTTATATTTAAATAAAGAAAAGTAATTTGGTATTATATATCGCTGATGGATAAATTATGCAATTATTCATTATCACTAAACAAAAATATAAAATGTGGCGGTAGTTTCATCTTCTGGGAGCTGCTTCATTTAAAAGTCCCCCCCCCCTTTTGGAATACACCGTCTAACAATACAAAACGAAATTGAGTGGGAATAGCATTTTCCCCCTTAGAAAAGGGAAATAAAGAAAAAGTATGCCAAAGTCGATAAAAAATAATTATCCTCCGGCCATCAAAGAGTTCACGGCAAGAAAACAATTATTCTTCACGTTCGTTAGCAATGTAAGACGGAGGACGAAATTAGTTCATTATTTCCTACAAAAGGAGACAAAGGGCTTTCAACTTAAAAAAAACAAAAAAGGATATAAAAAAAAAACCGCCAACCCCTGTATTGGGGACAGAAGACCCCGTAATGACCGTTGAACATGTCAACTTTTCGTCTGGCCAAGTTTTAATTGAGGTTTTAGACCGTTAAGTTCATTTTTTCAATTCTTTGCCGAGGTAAAGGATCAAGGGGTCTTCCATGCCCTTGTTCATCGTCACTTAGCCCTTGTTGTTTTTTTCATCTTAATTAATTGTGTATTGCTTTGTCCTTTGTGATCGGCCGGAATCATAAACGTTTTTAAAGAGATACGAATTATTTCATTTTTTTTTTTTTTCATGCAACAATGTAATTAAAACCAATAAATAAAAACTGAAATTTAAAGTTCTTTTAACTATTACTAAATACCTTGAAGTATGTCAAAATTTCCCAAGATGTTCGAGCCTGTAATAATTGACTCACCAGGCATCATTAATAATTCTATATACAGCCAATGATACCGAGTTTGATTATATAAATTATTATTATTATAACTTTTTTATTGTGCTAAAATTACAATCTGCCTCACTAAGCAATAATTAATTGAGATTCTCAATCATACCATATTTACATCCCAGAGGCCTCCCAAATCCACATGGTTGTCACCTTCTTCGCATGGGAAAGAGAAAGCGGAGTCTTGGGAAGTCCCCCACACTCCTCCATCAGCCGCGTCACCAGATACGAGCCAGTGGAGGCTGACGAAGAACGCGAGAACCACATACGCTCAGGACACGATTATATAATTTTTAAAAAAATAATCTTTATAATAATAATAATAATAATCTTTTTTGTTTCTAAATCACGATCAATATTTTTTAGTAGTGATTTGTTTTAATTTTAGCAGGTTAGAGCTATTGAAAACTTTCCTCAACAATAAACTATACTTGTGTTTATTTGAATGTATCCATCCAGAAACGGCACCAACCGTGTAGTATATGGAACAGACAATTCGGCTCTGGATGGGTACGGGTTGTTTTATATCAATTATTTATGTCTGGTCCAAACCGGGAAGGCGTATGTACTCATCATGTTTGACAGTCTTTGAGCGCAGCGGAGATAATACGGTTTTTCCAGCCTTCAAAGATCTTCGGAGGAGAGGTCGTATCACTTTCAATATGACAGCCCCCCCCCCACCCCTAATGTATATACAGAGCAAACACGGCACTAGTCGACCTAAGAATTACCCCCGCGAGAAACGCGAAATTAAATCCCCCATTTGACGTCAACTCCGTTATGAGTCTCTTATGAATAAAATTAAATCGACCGACTGTTCATACTGAACGCAATAAAGAGGAGGGTGTAGGAGACGAAATTTCAGGGCAAGTCAATATTAAGGCCGTTGTCAACCTTAACTATTGTCACGTGTTCCTCGGGCTGGGTCTTTATCAAGCTCACTGGGCTCTTCCCGGACTGTTGAGTGGAAATTCACGTTGAACAATCTCTCGGCGCAGTTAAAAACTTTTCACGCGTGAGCTCCGCCGTTCCGCGTTTCACCCCAAGCCCGTGGATATTCGCCCTTAACACCTCTACCCCTTGATAATCGTAGGGTTTATAACAATTAAATACCGCACAAATTCGTTCTGTTATTTTATCTTAGTAAAACATTAAATTGGGTCATTGATGCGACGGATTTAATTGTTGAATGGACAATGATTTTTGGAAACCTTTCAAAGTTATTTTAGTATATTCCTATCTATAAAAATAACTTTGAAATAATATGGTTGACGCTCAAACTATAACTAATTTTGTTCATTTGTCAAAATTAAATACTCCCTAATAGATCCAAAATGTAATCTACATCTAGTCGGTTGTGAAATTTAGATTATACTTATATGCAAAAATATTTATATCTAATTAATAGTTTAATAAAGAAATAGCAAAAATACCTCCTGATCTCATGTTTACCTCCAAGATCGGAGGAAATTCGACCCTCCAAACGAAGATTCTTATAGCAAAGTACTCGAACCCGGAACCTCGTCAATATTTAGTCCAGGAACTCAACCAACTGAGCTGTCTTGCCTCTAGTGACGACCACTTTATGAATTTTGACTAACTCTTGCAAAGACTGTGCCAAATGTACTCGAGCGGCTCAGAGGCAGACAGCGGCATTAATTGACTCCTAAGTTAATTTTCCAAAAGCTAGTTTGCCTACGTTAAGGCATCATATGAGAATATTAGAAATAGTTTAATATAAAGTTTGGCATTCCCACTTCTTACTACCTTACAGTGTTGTTCTCTAAAAACTGTTTCTTGATAAATCCTGGACCCGTACCGCCTCCAAACAAATCAGAACCTCCCATACAACGACCATAGAACCGAACCTTTTACTGAGATCTCAATTCCCTTTTATCTAATAACTGGAAACTACCTGTGAACAGAATTTCCCCCAGAAATCCCACCCCCGTTTCGTTTCAATCAGCCCCGTGGCCCCCATGCAAAACCAATGAACATAAATAAATGAGTGAGCACGAAACATATACCGAGATGATAATTTTTATTGGTCTCACTATTAATTATAGTTATACAATCAAAGAAAATATTAAGATTGGGACCCGGTACCTCCCCGAATAGATATTAACGTTTCGGATGGTAATCACTAATGCTTAATTTTCTAAAGTTTAATTTTAGTTGGCATATGCTTTAATTAATCAATTAGTTTATAATTGAAAAATCGTTGTCGAAATATTAATGACTTTTGTAATAAAATTTATCTTGACAAGATCGTACATGGAAAACCGGTTCGTAATTACAGGAGTAATTTCTTACCGGCCAATCATAAATCTTTAATGAGCTTGCATATGAATACTGGAAAGAGCCAAGCGCTCGAGAGGAACATTTTCCAAGAATTTTCTTTTTTTACAATTCTTCTCCACTCTCCTCGGTGAGACCGCCGCCTTCCTCTAAAGGGGTGTATTTGAGCAGAAACTGAAGCGGAGAGCGTTCCACTCTCTCTCTAGTTGAAAATACAAACACAATCTTGGTAGAGCGGTCAACATCGTTTCATATGTGAGTAAATATTAAATTAGCGAAATACAGGGAGCCAGAGGTTTGTAATAATTAAAGACAGTTTCAATTGTAGAAGGTGAATTAGTAATGGGAAAGGGCTGGCTGGTATGATAGACTGGTGCGGGTACACTTAAGTTAGGGCGGTGGTCTGCCGAGCCGCAACCCTCAATCTGCTGACCGCACCTTTCCCCGCTTGGCCTCTATCTAATGAAACACTTAGCAGCATCCTCCCTTGTCGGTCTATATATCTCTTACACATATCCCCTCCTCCAGCTCCTTTTAGTGCAACTCGCATTTTTTCCACCCCCACTGACGGGGCAGAAATTAGTACGCTCCGAATCAGCCGGACTCCGCCGCGTCGATCTCTCACCCCTTCTCCAACGGGAAACTCTTTGTTAAATCAAGTTCGCCATATTGCAAACATTTGCGAATCCGGGAAAATATTGGTCATGAACTTTCGTTGAGACTTCAAAGGTTTTTCCCCTTGCCTTGGACGTACCATCCACGTATGTCCTATGGCCAATATAACTGTCCAAGTGCTGTTGATTCAATTAATTGTTATTAAATAATATGTTTTCCTCGTTCTTTGGTCCATAACTATTATTTAAATTAATCTGACGCTGTACGAGATACATTGGGCCAACTTAGAAGTCACGCAAGAAACTTAAAATACTACATCCACGTTTTGGACAAGTGGGACAGAGAAAGGGACACGAAAAAGATGAAGGGATTCTTACGACCAATAGTTAAAACATGAATATTCCTTATTATTTTTAATTAGTTTAGTGGGAAGTAGGTTGATGAGAAGTGTTGTGTGTATAGAAATACTATTGTAAGGGCTGTAGACCTTTAGGGGTTGGGGACTGATGTTGACATGGGTGTCCATGTCATGTCCAGTAAGTGTATCTGTAAATATCCATAGTGCACCCGTTTGTTAATTAAATTGTTACAAAGCATTGTTAAATGCATTTCATTTAATACCTTTAACGCCTCTCTTCCCAGTATAACAAGAAGGATGATGTATAGTGTATTCTACTGACATTACATTAACAATTAAATGTACAAAAGCTTTCTAAAATCATATCTACGGATATATTTAAGCTTTGGTGTTGTGAGTATTATTTTCAAAAATGATTTCATGCATGTTCCTAATAGTCGTTTGAGCCAACAGTAAAAAGCGCATATTTAATGGGACTGGATACGCGAGTAATAGGTTTTTGTATTCAATATTTTTAGTTTCTCATAACGTTTTTATATGTTAATGGAAAATTGGATTTTAGTAAATAAGGCGGATTAACAAACAAAAGGAGTTTATGTAACCAAGGCGATCCACGGCTCCATAGCATCCACATTCTTTGAACAGTACGTAAGCTTTTTGAATCCCTGATTCATGTCAGTGGCTGGGAAAAGCATTACACCATTGTTCTTAGTGATTCGTTGATTAAGAAACGCCATTCCACTTCCAACTGCACCTGGTAATCTGCTTCCATTTCAACGTCATAATTACCAAATAACCCTTTACACTTCTCTTCCTGTGAAATGAACCATGTGTGATGGATTATACATAATACTCAATTAATTGAATGTTAATGTTTTAATTAATTAATGTTTCTTTACACTACGACAAGATGACCAAAAAAAACAACTTACAACGCTCGTGTATTCATTCAGCATGTTCATAAATCACTGCAATAACGTTGTTCAAAGTAATTGAGTACAATGACCCTAAATAACTGAATAAAGAAATACCATCATTCATGACGACGCTGTGTATAAAATATGCTGTTATTAATCATGAACTTTTTTGAAGATTCGGAGAAATAAGAACAAAATTCTTTCAAAACTAATCTCGGTTTAGGTCCGCCAAGTTCATGCACAGAAATCTGCTACGAGGAAGTATTTTTTTATTCTTTTTGCCACGGGAAAAAAATGTCTCAAACGTATCCTGCTGTATCCAATGTCAATCTAAACTCCTCGCTGACGAAACCATTGCTAAAATATTTATTCCTTCATTCTACTGCGGGCTGAACCGCGGCTCCTGGTCCCTTGGCACCTCTGTGGAAGTTGATCCTTGCCCCCTCCACTTTTCTCACAGGTCTCTCTCTCTCACTCGCTCTCTCACTTTTCTCTCTCTGTTTGGGACTCTCCCGGGAGTTTTTTTTTTTTTTACACTTCAGAAGCATCCACATTTCCACTGTCTAGACAAAATTACGTCTTCGAAAGTTTGTCAATTAAAAACCTACCCCCACCCACCTTCGCTTTGTTGGAAGATTGAGTTCCTTTGTATACACAGTAATTGTAAACCTTATTTATGTTATACTACTTTATTTTAGTTTTGATCTTTTCAGGTTTAATTTTTCATGGATTGAGATATGAAAATTGAGACACACTTTAAAGCCATCCTGTTAACGAATTTATGTTTTTTTCATATAGTTTTTCCTACGTTTTATTTTATTTCTAACGTGACGTTGCATATATCGTTTTTTCGTGAGCGGAGCGGGATCGATGTGAAAATTTTCATTCGGATCCATATCTTTATACAGCAGTCTACAGTTCAAATCCTCATTCTACTCCAGTAATACAATACTCTCTGGCCGTCGTACTCAAAGCACTCTCCCCTCACTCTGGAGTTCTCTATCTCCTAATATCTGCTATCCTTAATCCTTACAAACCTTCAAGCCCCACTATTCCACAAGTCCTCGCCATCCAGACACAATTTATTTACTATAATTTTTTTCATTTCTATCTTTATCTCACAGTACAAGTGACCTATCCAACCACCCTAATCCCGCAGCGCAGTCATTGCACTGCACCAATCATCCCATTAATCCTCCTTGGAGACTAAAACGGCAGTGGCCCCGTGATCTGCTGTAAATGCGTGACAGTGGGAGTCCTGACAATGGCCAGATTCTCAAATCATGTTCTGAGCGTATGAGGCTCTCTCGCTCTTCGCCAGTCTCCACTGGCTAGTATCCGGTGACGCGACTGACTGAGGACCGTGGGGGGACTTCCCAAGACTCCGCTTCCTCTTTCGCATGCGAGGGAGGTGACAAGCATGTGGATTTGGGAGGTCTCTGGGCTGTTTGTAAATACTGTATGAATGAGCGGTTGAATGAAAACATTTATCACAATTACTTACTGCCTAACAAGGTAGATTGTAATTTTAGCACAATAAAGAAGTTTCAATATAAATAACACACAGTCTACTATGCATACATGGCACCTTCCTTGGTTTTTACTATTGTATTTTGAGTTGGTATGGTACAATTTTTTTTACTAAATTAATGTACTATAGTATTGAACAGGCTTATTTATATTGTTGTGTTTGTTTGTGTCTAGATGAATTTATTTGCTGAATGAAGTTAAATATTTTTATTTTATTATATTTTCTTACAGATTTTCCGGCTCCCATACAATTATTCACCAGAGAGTCAGTAATAATTTTGATAGATTTTGAGAGATGGCATAGTACACTCATTGATGACACATTGTGTAGACGCCATGACTGTAGTGCAGTCAGATGACATAGGGGTTTTGACATGGAGCGCTATGTAGAGTGCCGAAGCTGTCAAATGACTCCAGGCATATGAGAAAGAGATCCAAAGCTCTTCAAATATATTCTTGGATGTTTTGACGTTTCGCCCTCGTGCTGGTATTTAATAAGGGCCCTCTTAGCGATGGCACGGCCCTTGGCCCGAATTATCAGACGTTTGATGGCCCTTATAAATAGCAATAAAATCCACCGATATACCGCATCCCATTTTCACGCTTTCCCGGCTGCCCTTACGGTTCGAACAGGACCACTTGGTTTTCATTGCTATCGTAAATCCCTCTAGATTATTACTGTTGTTCGTTTTTTATCACTCGTTTAAAATTCAAGAAAATCTCAAGGGGGGGAGGGGTCAGCGGTATTAGTTTTTAATTTTAGTTTCTCCTTAAAAATTCAAATTTTTAGATTTCAGCACTTTTCGAAATGACCGATCCACTTGTGTTTTTTTTAAAATATTTCTACTGATCCACACTGAAAAGATTTAACCGATCGTTGATTAGTGGATCACGCAGAATTTTATATTGAGTAAATTATTACCATAAGGTGCCTTCCGAGAGCAGCCTACTCCATCACCTTCTTGGAAGCGATCACGTTGAATTGCAGACTTAGCTGAAAAGGATATGCCCTAGATACACTCGTTGAATAGCACAGTGCCATGCTCACGTTTTGTTTCTCACAGCTTCTCCACAAAGGCCAGCTGGCCAAACGACCATAAATAAAATTTCCCAATGCAGAACTCAATGAATTTGGACCGAGGGGTGAGCGTTATATTTAAATAGTATTTTCCATGATGACATGAATCACAAAAATTAACAGTACTTAATATTGTAAATAATTTATAGCTATGTCAGAAAACGTTTATAAATAATAAAAATTAATTTGTATTAACTCATAAAAGCTTTATAAAATAAAAGTTCTAGTAAAAATATTTTCAACAACAATCATACATAAGTTCTGAGAACAATAGTAAATTCCCCTTATTACGTCAGCGACAAAACCCTTCATAATGATCTTAATATACCCTACATTCTTAAACTCATCCCTTCCAAGTTCATAAAATTCCATAGTAGCCTATCCAACAACCCTCCCTAATCCCCTAGCACTCCATCAATCATCCCTATAATCCTCCTCTGAGACTAAAACGGTAGTGACCTCATGATCTGCTATAAATACGTGACAGTGGGAGTCCTGGCGATGGTCAGTTTCTCCAATCATCGCCTGAGCGTCTGTGGCTTTCGCGCTCTTCGTCAGGGTCCGGTGGCTCTTATCAAGTGACGCGGCTGAGTTGTTGTTGTAATAATGCTATTAGCCAGGCCAATAAATGTTGTACGCTCTAACGTTATGAATTTTTCATGCCATAATGATGTCTAGTGGAAATTAGGGTCAGGTTTATTGAATTAATTACAAATTTATGATTTTCAGGAGGTTACTTCACTAATATAAGTTATGTATAACAAATGTGACTTTTTTTATTCTATGCATTTTATTGCTTCAAAACCATTAAATGCATAATATCTTCATATAATAATACGTTATATTTATAGTGCTGTAAAGTGCAAACTGAGTCTTAAAAATAGGATTAATACACACTAATCATACTTTGTAATGTTTTCAGGGAATCGAGGATACCTGTTTGAGCCAATCTAAAATTTAAAAGCAGAAAACTTTATGTTAAAAAAAAGAAGAAAATTATTTCATCGGCTATCGCTGCTACTGCTACCTATGAGATACAGCAGGAACGACCTCGCGCGTTGGACACCTGTTTTGGGGTTGTCGAGACCAGTCACTATGGATCCTAACTTCGTTGTAGTAGCATCAGAATTTGCTGAGTTCCGAAATTAACTTGTGAGATTAATTTGTCGAATCCTAAGTTATCGGTTTGAATCTGATGGTAGTCATAACAGATACACGGTTCGGAAGTTTTTTGTATCCTTCGCCTGAAATCGAGGAAAGCAGTCAAAATTCATCCATTAGGCCAGAAGCTCCTGCCCGAGGCTGGACCGATCGCCGGACAGGTAAAAGGGGATTGATTCCTAAAATTTTCCTTTCAATTTCGATCTATCCGATCCCGAAAACCACCCCTTTTCCCTTACAGAGAGACGGGATTCTGCTATTGGTGGTGAGTTTGAAATTTATCGAATCTAAAATTATTAATTTATTGATTATTAATATAATTTGTTGCTATATTTTACTCGAATTCGGACTTTGTCGTCGTTATTTGATATCACAGTCCACTGTTGGTTCTCTATCAGAGAAATAACTTGAAAACTCGTTCGTTCTAATTTTGACCTAAAATTGTATTGGTGATTTCACAGCTAATTTATCCGCGTTCACAGAAGTAACTAAAAGAATAGTTAGCCTAGCTGGCAAGGAAGTCCGAGTTCCGACAGTATCCTTATTAGTTTTCTTTCGCTGTTAATTACAAACGACATTTTAGTATTAATAATGATTAATAAACAAAATGACTTAAATGATGTGCCATTTCTCATTATCACTTAACAATTACCAGGTATTTTCCCTGAACCAGGAAAAGTTATATGATTTAAAGATGCTAGCCCCAGAGATGGCGAATAGACAAATTTGAAGTCGGATATAGTGGAGGACAGGACTTCACATTCCATTAGGCCACACCGTCCTGACTGAAAAATGTATCTATTGTATGAAAACATACCAGTAGATGGCACGTATCACATTAAAAGCTAATTGAATCCGTTAAGTATTAAAGCTTCCATTTAAGTACCCTGACACTTCCAGATCGATAATGATGGGTCTCGAAAGTCTGGATCTGAAATAAGGATTCCCTTTTAATAGACGCTTCTTGGAAAAACCTCCTTTGTTATTTATTGGAGTAATTCTATTCCTAATGGACCTAGTCTTTAAGCCGTATCCATCATCCTTATCTAAAGCGACTTGATACAAATACTAAACAATATCTTTCCGGGCTCGCGACCCCCCCTTTACCCTTCCCCCCATCATCCAAGGACCTCAAGAACCTCCATCAATTGCGGGATCCTCAATTTTTATAAGAGACATCAGTGGCAGGTGGAATTATTTCGCATTTTGAAGTGTCATTTCCAGCCGGTGGTTGAAGAGGCGCTGGAGACATTATCAAAATCACCTCCACCTTTCAAAAATAGTATCTCTGCCATTCAGGTAGCGGTTTTCTTATAGAAATGCTTTATGGCTAATATATTTATTCTCTGTCGTTTGATATTTTTTTCACCAGTGATACCGACGTACAAATGACTTCTATCCGTGTCAATGATATTGGAAGATTAGAATAGGATAGACGGGACAAAGTCCCCTGTGAATAACAGTAACATTCAGACGACAAATTCGTGTCTGACCAAAAAAAAAGAACTATTATATTATAAAAAAAATAAAAATATGACCATTATATACCTTTCTAACGAAAAATAATATTTATAATCAAACAAAATAAAAGACTATTTAACAGCATTAAGTAAATAAAGTCGTAAATGTATACACAGATAAGAAAAGCCTTTACAATGAGTTTAGCATGTCAAGAATGTGAGTTGATTGTAACTACGGATCGTCTTCACGCTTTTTAAGTCGTGGGACTGGGGGGGGGGGGGGGGTGAATCCTTAGACCTGAGTAATGTTCTCATCCAAGTACTCTTTCGGGCTCGCATCGGTGGACTGTCCAAGTGAGTTCAAATTCACCAAACGACGTCGTTGGTAACCTGAGGGTTGTACGGCAAAATAAACCCAAACCAGCCTTAATTGTGTGATGCGTCAGAATTGAATCGTCTCGACCTATTTATGAAATATTCTGTTTCCGTGATGTACCGCAAGTTTCCTCGTTTAAAACAGTAGCGTGAATGATCCGCTCTTTGGCCACGACCGGAACGTTTCTGCGTCTCCTACCGCCGATCTGATAGCGAGCGATCCTTTGACGCAGGAGGCGGACGAAACATTGGAGTTATTTATTAAAAGCAATTAAAGTTTTCCCCCGTGGCTCCAAGTCGATAGATAAGAGTGGTCATGAATCAATGGGATTCACCTGGCGAGTCACGACACGAGTTGAACAACTACTTTTTCTCGGGACAAGTTGAAGCTTGCATGTTTATCTAAGGCACCTCGGCTCCTAATGAACGATTCCCCGAGAGCTACCTATTGATTTTATACCGGGTACATGCGATGGTTATTTGCATATAAACACTATTCCTCTGAGTGTAGCCCCGCTTGACAGAAGTCGTGCCACTTTTCGATTCATACACGCCGTCGCGAGGTCGGCTGGATCCCCTCCATCGCCGGCTCACCAGGCCAATCCATTGCATAAAAACTAATACGAATTATAAATTGAATTGTATTTTTGGAAATAAATTGTACCGTATATTTTTAACTTTCTTTTTGTTTAAAGAGTAAAAGTAAATCCATAAAAAAAAATTACAGGAATAATAGTTACTTAAGTTTAAATAAACTACTAAACTTAATAAATTATTAATACTCTAATTATAATTATCACAGGGTTCCTAGTGCATAATTTCGTCTATTTCTAATCTTAACGCAAATGACTAGATTTAAATAGATCTAAATAAAATAATAGTTATATAATCTAAACACTGCTTTAAATAACATGGGTACATTATTCTAGTATTATATTATTAATTTATTATTACTGTGTGTTGTGGTTTCTTCTATTATTCGGTCTTAAACATGTGGCCTCTCTTCAACTCTTATGCCTGATTCATTCTGACTAGGACTAAGAGACTCGAGACCAAAGATATATGTTACCCTAAATCCCTTTCCTGAAATATCTGGAAAAAACGAGATAGGCGGACCTTGGTGGCCAAACCCGAAACACTACTTCTATAAAACTCATTTCAACGGAACATTCACTTCCTCAAAATCAACGTCATTATAACAATTAAATTTGACACTAAAAATATCATTGCAATATATTAACTAAATTAACGGCATAATAGTGAAGGAAGAGGTGTACGAGTTTCAATGCCAGTGTCTTAAAGCATTCATGCAATTAAACAAACTTATAATATATTATTTTCCAAAATGACTTTATTTATTTGTCAAGAAAAACTTTTTTCTTCCCCCCCCCCCCAAAAAAAAAATTGATGGCAAATATTGACATAAAAACTGAAAGCGACATATGTTGGCAAAATCTTTCTTTTATGAAGAACAATTTACTGCGGTGAAATAGTATTACCGGGTTATGGTTCAGTTCAAGGGGTACGATACCAAACTAAACCAGCCCTAGTTCTTTCTTTAAATGGGGGAATTTAATCAAAGTCAAAAAAAAAAATGGCAAAGCTGGCTAAGTCTATAAAATTATACTAGGAATTATCAGTTACCATAACTATGGCCAATGAAACCAATAAACCGTTAATTAAATATCCTGAAAGGTAGTAAAGTGATGTTTCATTTATACGAACCGGTATACTTGGAGTCACCCTGGTAGAGCTTGACCGAATACAGTGGCGCCGCTGCGAGGTAGAAGAGGTTGACGCTCTTCAGGCAGGTTCCGTCTGTAACAGGGGTCTCTGATTAGGGATAATGCAGGAATGCAGGAGGTGGTTTGGAACCACAAGGACAAGCTTATGGGAGAATAAATCCTTGTGAAATGAAATTTAGATGATAAAATTGCCACAAACCTTCACGAAGTTCTTTGTTTGCATAAGATAGATTAGGGATGAATTTACCATTGAAAAAAGGAAAATCCACAATGTGAAAAGCCGTAATGGAGCCAAACGTATAGTGCGTACAAAAAAAATATGAAATTCTGTTGAATTGATAAAGCATGTAAATCAGTGTCAAGTGCGTCAAGCAATTATGGGTGTCGAAAACCATTTTCCTTTATGCCGTTATAGTCCACTAAAGTCCAAAAAATAATACATAATAGTTTACTAAAGTCCAAAAAATAATACACACTCATTAGGACGTTGATGTCTTTATGATTTTACGGCCTACTCAATATTGTTGGTATACATATTTTATTTAATAATTATTTTTAACGTTACTTTTTACTTTTTTTTTCATGGTGCTGGTTGAGTTTAATGTAAAATATAATGAAGGTTTCAATGACATGCTTTAATTATACACTGCCTAACAAAAGAAGTAGCTCACTTAGAAAAAGTTTAATTTTAGCTTCCTAATAGAATTATTTTTATTTCAATTATTTTTTTAAGTAATACTAAACGTGTTATAAGTAGCTATGAATATGGTGGAAAACCTCAATAAATATTCGAAAAATTGTACAGAAAGTTCTATTTTATTTTCTAGAGCTCTTAATTTACTCTGAATCTGAACCTAAATTATTTTTGCTTTAGTGGCAGACGGTCGAAACCAAAGATATGATTGGAGACAAACGTATTATACATTGGGTTTACCTGAAACTACTGTTAGAAGAGCATTTACACGTTACCGTGAGACAGGTATATTAGACCCGGGGGATTAGGTCGGTCGCAAGTAGGGCTGCCATCCGTCCGGGTTTCCCCGGATTTGTCCTAGTTTTGAAGACGTCCGGGGAGCGTCCGGGCGGGGTTTAAATTGTAGTCCGGGTGCAACCCGGACTATAATAAAAGTCCGGGTTTTCGATCAGATCCGTTCCCATAATTTATGTAAATAAAAACTATGGATTAGGTATTTCACCGCACGCGCTGCCGACGCTATTTTACTACGCGAGCGGCGAGCGGGGGTGGGGCGCGCTTGACCGACGCATGGCGTGATCTGGCGAATGGCGAGCGCGAGCGATCTATTTAGCTGCGTAGCAAAATATTAGATGTGTAGACGTGTGTGGCGATTCTTAGTATATAGGAAATCACTCTATACGCTATTGCAGATATATTATAGACAAGGTAAATAACATGAACAAAAGTAAATTATTATAAATCTTTTAGCAATAAAGAAAACACGTTATTAACAACGCCATTCATCATGGATGTGACTTACTGCCAGTGGACGCTGAGACTATTGTCTTGAAAATTTACAATCATTTTTCTATATACACAGTTCGAACCGAATCCCTCAAAGAGTTCTGTGAAACAGCTGATGTCGAATACAGACAGCTTCTATATCATTCCAAAACTAGATGGCTTAGTCTGTTTCCTGCAATAGAAAGACTTCTGAAGCTCTTCACTCCACTGAAAGACTACTTCGAAAATATACAAAAACCACCTGTCGTGATCAAAGATTTTTTCCAAAATCCGCTGTCAGAGGCTTATTTGCTTCTAGTCCACTCCATTATGCATATCTTGCATAGCAAAATAGAAAAATTAGAAAAAAGCGGCAATTCCGTCTTAGAAACTCGAAACATTCTTGGATCTATAACAAAAAGCCTAGACGATAGAATCAAAGAAAGCTTCGTGCCCTTAAGTATTAGAAGCATTTTAAACAAACACGACGAGAACATAAAACAAGAGTTCAAAAACTGTACTCTGAGTTTCTATAATGAAATAAAAACGTACATTGAACATTGGAATCAGCCTCTTCAACAATTTGATAAATTTGACTGGATGTTTTTGCCGAATATAAATGAAAAAACTCAATGGGCTGTTATCGAAGATACTATTGCATTTTTGAAAGACAAGAATATAGCAATTGAGGACACGAAATTGATAGATGAGTGGGTGAATTTAAAATATTTTTGCCAAAATCTCAGCGCAGAAGATAAGCTTTTAAATGCTAATCAACTATGGTTACAATTCTTTAGAACACCAAATGCCCATTTATATTCAGAATTACTAAAAATAGCTCAATATTTTTTTTGCATCCCTGCGCATAATGCGCATGTTAAAAGAATATTTTCTCTCATGACGCAACAGTGGACAAAAGAAAGGAATGCATTGAATCCTGAAACAGTCTCGTCATTACTCAAAATTAAATTCAACTTCAGAGGCTATAAGGATTGCACCGAATTCTCTAATTTTTTATTAACTAAAAAAGAAGTTCTAAAAGCTATTGGTAAATCCGATAAATATAAGTAGACTAGCTCATGTCCGGGGACTTTGTTTCCATGGGAATTCCTTAAAAACCTTTCTTATTACCTGCTTACGTTATAGAAAGAACCTCTGCGCCGAATTTCAACTTTCTAAAGACAAAGTCAAAATTATTCATTCAGACTCTATGTCTGTTCACAAAGAGGCAGTGAAGAACAGACAAGAAACTCGAGGTTTGCTCTTTTAAAAACTAATTGTGCAATTTTTCTTATTTACTTTAAACTGGTCTTTCCATATAGTTTTGTCACATAATCGTAGCCAATCTACATTTATGTAGTGCTAGTTTGTTATTATTTCTAGTATTAAAGTCATGCAGGTGACTGTTTGTGATAAATTGATGTAGATTGTGACGAACTTAACATTATGTTAGTAAAATTATATTGATGGTACTGTCATAATGTTTCTGCTTAAAAAATTCTAGGTGTAAGGGTTTGGGTTGTGCTTTGCTTTGATGAATAAGTGAGTGAGTCCTGCAATTTAATATATGAAGAATTTCATTAAAATTCTAAGAAATATAGATATTTTCTATTCATTATTTATTTAAATGTAAATAGACCGTAAATTGTCTGAAAGACTGTAACTGACACTAGTTTTTTTAAGAGAACTACCGTATTCGTTCAATTAAGTGTTACCAAAAAGTAAAAATTCATAACATAAGCTATTTAAGTTTTAATCCTGTCTAGTCTATTTGAAATTTGAAGGCATTTCAATGTTATTGCTTTAAGAATTGCCAAATAATTAAAAACTATATGTAGTTTTCTTATTAATTCAAATTAGTTACACAGTTCTATGAATGTAAACAACAAATTGTGTTTTGTTTGTCTGAAAATAAACATGTAGGATTGCTAAAAAAAAGTTACAATTTATGGTTTTTTAAGTTTTAGCTCTGATTCTGATTACAGTCTATTTTAAAATTTGAGGACATTTTGATGTACCTAATTAAAAATACTTTAAGAATTACCAAAACATTAAAAGCATCATTATTTGACATAAATAAACACAAATTAAAGACTGATTTAATTTAGTTCAATAGAGAACTACAGTATTTGTTTCAGTGTTTATTTATTTGGGTACATTAAGTGTTACCAAAAAGTTCAAATTAATAATGTAGTAATTTAAGTTTAAAATTTGAAGACATTTTAATGTTATTACTTTAAAAGTTGCCAAATAATTAAGAAGTATAGTTTTATTTGATTTAAATATTGATTTAATTTAGTTACATAGATCTATGGATGAAAACGACAAATTGTGTTTTCTTTCTTGAAATATAAAGCAAAATGTAAGGCTGTTAAAATTGTTCCTTAGTATAAGTTATTATAAATTTCTGAATTTGATTTAAGATTTAAGTTGTTTTAAAACTAAATACTGTAAATTGTATGGAAAAATAAAAAGTTAAACAAGTTTTCATTTAATTTTATTAACTGAGTAACTAATATTGGGTTTGTTTATTTTTTATTTAATACCTAAGCTAAGAAGGTTAAAAAATAAAGCAAAATTAATAACTTGTCGTCACAAGAACGATTAAACACACTATTTCATGCAACAAAAGAGGCTTCAAATCAAAGTTTTCTTCTATCCAGTACGGAGTAAAATATATTTTAATCAAGATGTAAGTGAATGAAAAAAAGTTTTGAAATGTCCGGGGTGATAGCTCCAAAATCCGGGGAACTTACGCTTCCGGTCCGGGGAGCAGGTTTTAGAGATGGCAGCCCTAGTCGCAAGTGACAGAGTCCGGTTTATTGTACTTTACACGATCCGGAATCGGGTTTCAATTGGTCAACATCATCGTACAGGTTTTGGTATCGATATGTTCAGAAACTGTTAGAAAAAGATTGTGAATTTGGTGAAATTAGTTAATTTAAACCCTCAGAGACCAGAATCAGGGCCATTATTGACCAGAGAACACCGCAAAGCCCGTCTGAAATTTACTCGGAAACACCTTGGAGCAAAGTGGTGTTTTAAGACGCTTCTCTCTTTATACACCAGTTGGCGAGATGAGGGTTTACCGAAGCCCTGGTGAGTTCTACGATTAGTGTAATGTCACTGGGAGAGTTTGCTGTGGGGTTGAATTTATTTACTCGTATTTCCAATATCACAGTCGAAGTTTTATTACTTTGTAGGAAGCGTGACGAATAAGAAGCAGACGAAGAAGGCGAAAAAAAGAAATGGATAAAAATATAATTGAAAGATTGATCACCGCACAGTGGGCTGTCTATTAATAATATATTTATCAAAAAGTAAAAAAATAATTATGGAGTATTTTTAAAATTGAAATCTAAAGTAAATCTAAGGTTCAGGGATACTAGAAAAAATCGTATTGACCGAGTACAAAGTAAACAAACCACGATAAGCAAACAATGTATCAATCCCCAGTTCCTGTAAGGTCGTATTAACAGGTAGTATACCGGTTTGATTGTCACAGTGAAAAGATTTAACACCTTTAAGTTTTATTAAGTAAGATTTTTTTTATGATGTGGATTCTAATGCAAGTGAGAAGCTTTTTAATATAAATCAGTAGAAGAGCTGAGGAAAATCGGCTGTTTGTTCCCCAAAATGTTTTGGACATTCGAAATCCCTCACCGTCTCACACTAGGGCCTACGTAAATTGAAGATCGAAACCATCCCTATTAAGAACATTTCCCAACTAACTCTTTTTTTTCAGTGTCTTTGTCCAGAAAAGTGCTCATACGTTGTCAATCCCCCCCCCTTGAAAATGCCCTATGC
The DNA here is from genome assembly GCA_930367205.1 of Acanthosoma haemorrhoidale. Taxonomy (NCBI): domain Eukaryota; kingdom Metazoa; phylum Arthropoda; class Insecta; order Hemiptera; family Acanthosomatidae; genus Acanthosoma; species Acanthosoma haemorrhoidale. The sequence goes on along the minus strand of OV884009.1, from coordinate 32,904,838 downwards.
CCCAGTCATTTTGATTATATTGTACAAACTGGATGGTTCTTCCAGGTCACGACTGAGAGTCATCTGGTAAATAGCTAAATATTGCTGATAAGACAACTTATAATATAAAACACGTAAAGCATACATGTCAAAGAGAATGGTTTTGTACCCTTCAGAATAAGCTAAGAACTGTTACAAATCCACTGTTCACAAATGGCTGAATTCCTCAAGAGATTACTCGATATTAATAGCTGAGGACATGTTGCTTATGTCTCCCACTCCTCCCAACCCTGAAAAAATCCAACTGGATCCTTGTCATTTTCGGTTTTAAGACGAATGTTCTGTCAATTCTATATTGGGAGCGAACCGATTCGTGGTCTGACTAAAGATCAATGAAAACTGTGTGCCTGATCCCATAAACAAACAAGGGCTAGAGAGATCGATCTTGGGAAGGTTATTAGACAGCGATTGTACGCAGTAAGTATAGAAGAAAGCGGGCGGGCGGTTTGTCCCCTGATTGGAGGCGAATGGTTTCCGTGCCGCCCCTGCTAATACCGGTTAGATAACCATCCTGGCCCTTATCGCTATAGATTTTCGATCAAATATCCTTCCAGAAATAATCCTTGGGGGTCGGTGAACATGCAACACCGGCTCCCTATCGGTTATTACATCCTACCTCCCATGGCCCGTTCTCGCTATCTCGCTTCCATCAATCCCTTAAGCCCGCCTACCCGCTTCTTAATACCTCTTTACACACAAATCACTCATTTTTTTTTTTCGGTATCACCGATCAGTATAATTTAAGAAATCGTTCCAGTCTGGCTTTATTGCCCTAGTTAATTGTCATCGATCCATGGCGGAAAAACGAAGGCTATCTATCATCTTACAGTGTACCGGTCCCGTTTCCTTGCCTTTTAAGTCTTCTCAAGCATTTTCTGATTTCCTATGATGAAGGACAAATTATAATTCAAGTTTTTTTTAATTTGCAATTTACTTTACCAGCATCAATCGTTGTTACTTAAGAGCCCATCTTTCACACAGTCCCACTCACTAAATGTCACCACACACGCATTCGTAGAACATATACATCCACCGGAGACACATCAAGTTTTTTGACTCGTTGCAGCGCCTCACAAGTGTTTAACACCCAACCTTCCCACATCGATGGCAACAGACTGTCGTCGAAAATTAGGTTAAGATTTAGTTGAAGCTTTTATTATAAGATGTAAGTTACTTTTAAGTCTATGATAAATAAGGTCAGCCCCGTCACTTTTAATTAATTCAGTCCATTAATGTATAATATACATCATTATACTTTTGTACAATGCAGATCGCTATTAGTGGAAAACAGAATTTGTTTAAAATGTAGCCAAGCTACAGGAAATATAATGAATCAATTGTAAATAGATTCGTTTGTAGAATCTATATTTTATAACATATATTAATTTTGTAACAAGGGGGTATGAAAAAAAAAAACACGTACACATTCTCTTCACAAACCACCACGTTTTCGAGGTTATTTCAGTTCAAATTGTGATCAGTGTGGATTTCCTCCGATCGTTTTGTCATGTAACAAAGACCAGAGAGATGACAAGAGAGCTACAGACGCTCAAGACATAAGTGGGGACATTGACAATACTCGACAAGAAAACCACAGCTTAAGGTGACAACGAAGTTTGTAAAGATATCTGTCACTCAATAAAGAGTTTACAGGTGCGTCTGATAAACGAATGGATTTTCATGGAATTCGGAGAATCTTAAAGGAACCATAGGACAGTATCTACATTGAAATCATTGTGAAGGAATCAGTTTGTAATCTGGAAAGGAGCTTTAACTATACTATAGTTCGGACGATTGGAATGTTTGGAAAAGAATATTTGGGCGTCCCTTACAATTCCGACCTATATTTCAAATTAGTTTTAGTAACGGTTTGTACATGTGATGTTTATTTTTAAGCATCAGCTTTAATGTTTGGGTGATTTTACATGATTAAGAATTCATTATTTTAATTGATTAAGACTTCTTTAGTTGCCTTAACAATCTAAGTGCTCATTTATGTCTTATACACGATTCAACATACTCAATATGTACAGTTCAAACTCATACCAACATTTAGACAGCTCGTACATAGAAAATTTGCCAGGAGTCGAAATGCTCCCGATGGTTCCCAGAGTTAGCTGGTGGAAAAGTCAGGGACAACGAAGCCCTTCTCGCATCACTCTCCAGCCGTGCTATTTAGTGAAGACCAAGAAGAGCTCAAGAGAGTCACAGATGCTCAAGACAGCATGATGGTAGCCAGTCCCAAGACCCCATGTCATATTTATCATTATGCCATCGCCCCTCTAGATGACTAGAAGGATTGTATGTATGAGTGTTACTGCAGGGAGGAACGATAAGATTTGGAATTGCGAATATATTTTTATGATATTTGTTAAATCTTGATAATGTAATCAAGGTAGGTACATGAAGGTAATTGTGAAGGGATGGGTTTGTGATGACACGTTAAAGGTGGTAATACAATATTTTAGCAATTGTGTTTTTAAAACATCTATCATCAGTAATTAAAATATGTTATCCTATACGCCAAGTATTTTCGCCATCGTGTAATAAGTAATTAAAACACGCACGCGGAATCCCATAAGTATTTCTGGATATTACTTATTCACCTTCTATATCCTTTATTACGTTTTTTTATACCTGATAACTACAGTACAGTTCAGAATTGATATGAACAATTTAAAAAAAGACTCCATTGTTAGTCACGAGTATGGGTTTGTTAGGAGGTCGGTTAAGGGTTGATGTTAAGTTTTCGTCAAGTTCATTTGTGGACAACCTTTTGACACAGTAAGTGTTTCTGCATCAGGCACAATATATTGGTATTAATCCATGACAACAGTTTGGTACAACAGAAACAAACAAAAAGGAGCTGTATAAACGTGCACCCATACTGCTTGATGAGTTGATATTAATGTCAAACAGTTGGTAGGTTTGACTTACATAGGTGTATACATAATAGATTAAAACAGGTATATGTAAAAGGCATAGATGCAATCAAATTTAAACAAAGTGAACTTAGTTGTAGAATGTGTATACAAAATGCAGTAGATCATGTATTTGAGAACCGATAAAGAAGTAAAAATAAATACAGATCATGGGAACAATGGTTTTTTCTTTATATATGTATATTTATATAAAACCAAACGTTACGTTGTAAAATAAAGTGGGTTGGAACAAGTGTGCAAGTTGATGGGCAAAATGTGAAGATACGTGGAAGAACAAATACAACGTAAGGAAAGTAATGTGTTAATAGATGCGGACTGATGAAAATCTAACTAACGAACGCTTCAACTCATAAAGTATTTTTGATTTTTTTTCACCACCTTCTAATAAGTAATTAAAACTCGAAATTTTATATAGTATAGTTGGATATTACTTGTGCACTTTCTAAGTTCTTTATTTCATGTGTTTTTTATGATTAATAAAATACAATGAAGTTCGTAACTGATGTAAACAATAAAAAAAGTTACAAATATCGAATAATATATGGTGGGACCAACAAAGAATCAACTAGTATATCATTGAGTCAACTCTCGAGCAAGGTTGAGATTGGTTAATTAAAAAAAGAAAGTGTATTTGTTGTGTTTTCATCATTAATTTTGGGAGTCTTTAGCGCTTTTTCACCAATCGTCTAGATGATAATTCAAAAAATCTCATCATATATATATATAACATATGTATGTATATAATTACATCACTTTCTAGGCCAGCAATGGTTACTTGGTCACGAGTTAGACTGCAATCTCCAACTCGTAAGCATTCAAATGTTATTATTCATTAAGTAATTATATAATTACATGCAAATAATACATAACTAGGAAGATCAAGGCTTAAACCTAGACCTCCTCAACATCTAGTTGGGGACTCAAAGCTACCCTGCCTTGAGTGACGATCACTCCAATATGAATTCTCAGTCATTTTTTTTCTGGGTATTAATTATTACTCACAAAAAAAATCAAATTAATAATCACGAAATACTAGTGGGACCAACACCTCAATAAGAATTTCTCATCAAAATGTCACATCTTTTTATTCCGCCAGCGCGCATGTATATAATATATTTATTTTATAGATCCGATTGTTTAAAACGTTTATAGAACGTAAAACAATAATTAAAGTGCAGATAAATTCTTATATATTCAACTTCAGTTATCGATAGGCTAACTTATGAATTACTTGCCTGATATTTAAGTACTTAAGCTAATTACTTAGTATACTGGATTGCTCCTGTTTTTGATCATGGTCTGCATAAGTTATGGATATGAAGCATATCAAAGCTGGAATGTTGACAAATTAAATCGATTGTCTATTTTTCTATTTATCAATTTGAATAATACATGATAGTAGGACATAGGGTGGTTTACTGCGTTAAATAAATGGAGTGTTTTATTTATGTGTGCAGAGGGTTGTTAAACTCTTGAATGTACACAAACTGTGATGTCGGCAGAGTGGGCCGTGTGTAAGGATATTGATAATAATTTAATCAGTGAAGTAGGGGGAATTGAAAGTACTAGCTGAAATAGTTGAGAATATGTTTAATAGGTGAATATATAATATGTGGGTTTAAAGGGGGGGGGGTGAAGCCGAAATGAAATACAACGAAGGTTAATAATTTATTGAATTAAGTGAGTAATGAATGGTTTGCTCGGTGATCGACTTGGGTCAGTGTAAAAACGATGTGTTAAGGCTTTGTCAAATTTATTTGTGGACAACGTTTCGACGTACCATGTACACCTGCATCAGATCCTTGTGAGATGAAAGATATTGTCGGCTTTTTAAAGCCGAGTTTAAATTTGGACAAACTCGTAAATAATTATACCGAGGGCGATCGCCCCAATAAACTCATTCACATACTCACGGCTATTTAATGAAATCACTAAGTAAGTTGAGAGAAAAGAAGATATAATGACAGATCTACGAGTTAGAATATCTTTCTATTTAAACAAAATTACAATCTTTCCTACTCGGCCGTAAGAAATGGTGATCAACGATCTCATTCGCACCATTTTTTCAGTTCAGTATTAACTCACTCTTTCATACGATATATACGAATGAGGACCTTCCAATGCCGCATGATTATCAACTTCCTCGGATGTGAAAGAGGAAGAGGAGTTTTGGGAAGTCCCCCACGCTACTCCATCAGTCAAACAAACTATTTCGAGTTTAAAATTATTTAAAATTATTCTAAAATTATAATAAATATAATTTAATTATATACAATACTTGTTTTTAGATGTGTTTTCTAATTTTGCAGACGTGTGCGATATTGAAGAAAAATATGGCTAGTTGAATTTTAACATCAAGAATTCGTTTGGGACCTCTAGGCGTGTATCAGCAGCGTTGATGGCGCAAAATTATATCGCTTCGAACTCATTCTGAATACCAGCCAAAAGCGGAAGGCTGAAGGAAGATATCGGTAGTATTGAATCGATATTGGGATGTGTTATTGGGTTAACATCTATATCTCTCGTTGGCCATATCAACTAGTTCCTTAGAAGGAGGGAGGAGCTGGTCATTGGAAGATATCGTGACAGAAGGGATAAGGGGTGCACGCCAGGCCAATCATAGGCCCGCATTGACTTATCATTAGCATATTTTTATGGAAGACACGTCAAACCACCCTACGGATACCTCCGCTCCGAATCAATTGGGCCCTCTCACGAAACCTTTTTAATCTGAACACCAACTGGTACGGCACAATTATAACTTTGCCACGAACTAAAATCAAATTACCCCCCTCCTAACCTTCCCCGCCACCCTGCTACCCCTCAAACCCCGGGGACTGTCATTTGTTTTAAGTCATTTCCTCGACGTAATTACATTTCAAACATGTCACTTGCTATCTATACTGGCTTAAACTTGAGCGGGTCGACCCTCGACGCAGTAAGACCTATCTCTCCCTCAGATAATGCGACAACTACCCTAAGTCTATGCCAGGTAGATTATGTTCAGCGGTAGCAATTCCTCGGGGTAGATAGACCAGTTCCTACTGTTTCGAAACGGAGTAACTACCGGCAACTTTGAAACATAATTAAAAAATCTTTTGTCAATCTGTCAGCATTAATGGCGGTAGTTCAGTGATAGGCCTATAAAAAGCTTTACGTTGCGAACGCAAACACTTTTTCAATATCTTCATGTAGCTTTGGATGGACCTTTAAGCTTAAAACAAAAGAGCCATACTAGTCATGGCCTAGATAAAGAGGTATTAATTTTCATACTCTACTAAATATTATAGAGTAGAGGAGTTCGCTAGGAGAACACCTGAGGTTAAAGAAACCTGAGAGTTGTTTAAAGTTTCAGTAAACTTAATAATGGACAACGTTTCAACAAACTATCTATGTCAGTATCAGATTCTGATAACAATAAAATAAAGTAAGTTTTAACAATAATAATACAAACTAAAGACATAAACATCATACCTAAACCCCGGTAGCTAATGAACTGTAAATAATATGTAACATTTTATGTATGTTTCAATTGCCAGAGTGTAAACAGATTTAATTGAATACTTATATACCTTTATCTCGTTACTCGTTACTAATAAGTACCAATGATATTTAACTCATACATTCATTTCTTCATGTCAGGACCTGATTCAGACATACTTATTAGGACATTGTCCATGAATAAATTTACTGAACACTATCTTTAATCTAAGGCGATCTCCCACAAACTTCCCACTTATATACCCACTGCTAATAATGAAGCCACAGTAGACAAATATAATCTGTCAATATTTACTGTGATATTGATCTTATAGTTCTGGAAAATACTCAAGTGAGATGAATAATACAATAACGGAACCCTGTTTTTGGTGACTTCTTGTAGCTATAGTTCATTAATGCTCAAACAAAAAGTTAAAAAAACTAGTTCCTTACCCTACCATAAAGTATACAAAAATATGTCTTTGTTTTTTCACCAAGTAATGACAATCAGTCACATTTTAAAGAAATATCTATATTGCTTATGTCTCCTACATATCAACTGGGACTCCACTGTAATATCTCAGATCTCTATCACGAACGTCACAAATACCATATCATAGGGATGAAAACATAACGGTTTTTGGTTTTATATTAACGAAACACCCTAAAAAATTACAAATATTTGTGATAAAGACATCTTCCTTAGTTATACAATTGAATATTAGTGATATTTCTCTATTTAACATGATTTAGTCAAATTGAGTGAAGTCACAACAAATCTCCTTAAAACCGACATAGAATACGTGTCACCAACATACATTAAACCTCGGCCAATTTAATACACTGTATGATCCACATTAGTTTTAAAAACAGCTTTAAAGCAATTGAACTTCCTAGAATAATAAGGAGACATTTTGACGCGATAATGACATCACTGATTCGAATGGATTCCCCTTATTCAATGTTGCTGCTGCGAAGTTTTTTATTTATTTATTGTTAAATTTAAGTTAGATTGGGGCAATTATTCGATGTAATAAAAATACGATTAATACGTTTGCAAAAGGCTGGCCAATTTCGGTAACCTTAAAGCGAGAGTTTATAAATGCCCAAACCTGAGCCCCGAATCCAAAAACACTAGGCTACATAAGCAAAAACGAGGAGTCTCATATAGAATCAACAACCCATTCCGCAATGCTCCCAAGCTAAAGATCCAGTTCAGTCAAAGATTCTGGTGTATACATAATATACGATGGGGAGTGCGGAGTGTTGGCACAACATTTAGAAACCTGTTCATCGAGTGAGTATTGCCTTTGCCTAAACTAAGGAGGCCACTGAGATGATTGATCTGTACGAGGTTGTGTAATGTTTCAGATATTAGACTATCAAATTAGCTGGAGATCATTGAAAAATAAAATGGACTCAGTTATATCTGACAAGAAAGGACGAAATATTAAACATGGGTAAGGAACCAACCCTTACTAGGTCTTAGTAAACGATCGACAGCAGTACTGCCAACATTGCCACGCTTTCGTTGCGGCAACGCCACCGCTATCAAATATTTACTTCATAATACCCTCTCCTCAGATATGAAAAATACTGTTATTGTAAGTAAATAGTATCATAGTAATCCTCTGAAAATACTGTATATTAAATAAAGAGCAAGCTTCATACTAATTCATAATAATTCAGGCCCCCGCTAGCAGAGCTAGTCTAGACTGACGGGGTCAGCCCGGGAATAACACCTCACCTGGTTGGAGGTCGGAAGAAGTCTTCCATTGGCGATGCGCTGTCTAACGACTGGCTATAAATACCCCCGTTTCTGAGCTGCCGGCTCAGCCCCCGAGCTTGAGGCTGACAGGATGAAAATCCTGGACCTGCGTAAGGAAAAAAATATGCACCACTCCTTCCCCTGAGGGGTGGATAGAGGAACAAGAAATTCCTCTTTCTGGGATAGAGGATCTTTGGAGTTCAGGAGGACATCAACCTGATTCTCAGTACCTTCAATACTGCTATCCCAGGAATCATTGATGTTGGGCTGGTCTGCAAATCGGTGACATTAAACAACCTAAACCTCGTGGTTTATCGCTTGGTTGTCTGCATGGTGCTGAGGAGTATCCCCCAAAGCTTTAAATGCCAGGAACATTGCCACACCCGCAACCTGCGGAAGTAAAATGACCTGCGTGAGGATCAACCCATAAGAATTTGCGCAGTGTCCCTGAAACGCTGATACGCCAGGAACCGCCAGCAGTGACGACGCCCACCTCGTTGAAGGAAGCCAAAAAACTCAGTCTTAGGATGGTGAACCCTGTACCACAGACCAAATGTGAGAAAACTCAGGAGATGAAAAGGCGATGAAACGCCATTAACGGTCAGAGGCCATCTCAACCTTTGTTACGTCAATCCATATGTCAGTAACGCATGTAGAAGACTCGGATTTGTATCGATCACAAACTAACAATAACCCACATACAGAACCACACAAAAATGACGATGACTACGCTATCCCAAAGTACAGCCCAATGCCACTGATTTTACAGCCGCCTCCAGAACACATTCTAGACTTATTGCCTTGCACAATAATTGGAAGAATGAGTGGTACAGGATCAGAAATTATCAGGTCAAGGTGGTTGCGAATTCTCCCAAAACGCAAATCCGAAGCTTGTTGCGAATCTGGATAATGTCAAACAAAGTGGCACGAACGACCTCGCAGCACTCACGGCAATCACAGGAAGTATCAGAAGGCCTGTACTGTCCGCCTGAACGAAAGGACACACTTCTCACTGCAGAGTAACAAGCGAAGAAACTGGCCCAAATCTATGCTGGGGACATCATGACTTGGGCAGGTTACTACCACCCACTAGTTCTGCTGGAAACGGAGCAGAACCACATGTTTGTATACCCATCCCCGAAGCAGTTCAAGGCGATTCTTGTCCAGATTTAGGGAAACCAGGCACCAGGGAATCCCGGGATACAAATGGCTCTGCTGAAACAGACGCCGAAGAGAGGGATCGTACAACTCATCAACCTGTACCATTCTTCTTGTACTTAAACTTGTACCATTCTTGTTTTAGGTTCCCGTACTGACACGTTGAAACAATCCATCTTGTTCCCATTTCCACATACGACCCTTTTTCACATAGTATTTTAAAGGACGTATGTAAATAATAACCTTTGTAGTTTACTATACCAATTCTGTCCAAGGAATAATTAACTAACATTTACGGGTTCTGACTGTAAAAACTATTTTATGTAATTATTATATGTTAAACTCCGAATTTTTATTACTAATTACGATGTCAAGATCAGTATTTTATACCCTACTCAGTATGATAGAAAAATATTTATAATTATTGGAAATGAAGATAATAACAGATGACTTATACGTTCAGCATCCATTCACATTGCCAAAAATATAAAAATATAAAAAACACAGTCAACTTTAAAACGAATGTAAAGTGTACGAGGCATATGGCTGCAATGCGTGATTATAATAAAAAAAATAAATTTTTAAATTTATACCAGTATTTGAGAACTAAGATATATCAGATTAAACATATGAAATAGAACTTTCAACTGAGCACACATTGAAACTTCCAGATACAGCTAATTTCTAAATGACATGGGCCATTCGAAATATTTTGACTGGCCAGCAAGTATATATTAATTGATGTGTTAATTTAGTTACATTTTTTAATATTGCTTTTAATTTGGAGTGGCACATCATGTGAGGGAGTATTAAGCATACGATTCACATTTGGTGAAATATTGTTTTTTAAAAGTCATTATGAATATAAACAAGGTTTTTTCTGGTTTTGTCGATGTAGCCTGATGATGGACTAATTGGAATCCGAAACCACTTTCAAAAGAAGGAAATTAAGGACAATTTTTTAAAAATTATTATCTACTTTCACATCCTTCAATATATAATATATTTTTAATAAATATTCACTTTTTTAATTGCTAATTAATATGTATATGTATGATACTTTATCATTTATATATTATTTTTGAAATTCACGGGGACAATTCCTTTGTTTTATTATAATCCCCTATAAAAAAGGACTGTTTCTCGGACCAACCTGTGGTACTTTACTGACAATAAAAAAACAAATTGTGAAGGAAAATGTAATCAAATTTTAGCTATTAGTTATATTACAGCTTGGTTGTAATATTCACCTGAGAGGGGCTAATAATTTTTCACTTTAAGTTGACAATGGGTCTCAAACTGAAACGATCCACCGCGGGAGGGTCCGTAGAGAAGAGAGGGGTAGTTCCGGCCAAGTACATCAGGGGTACAAGGGATGATCCTTAAAATGTGTTAATATATGGGCAGATACAGGAGCCCGGCTGCTAACTTGAAAAGTTACTGCCGGCCGGGTAAGATGCCTCGCCTGTTGATATGTAAAATTATCATAAAGGCAAACTTGCTCAACACCCCACTTGCCCTGATACTTTTCATACCCACTTTCTTCTCCGGCCTCCTAATACGGCCGGCCAACGACTTAACTTTTCTAGCTCTGGTTTAACGGCGGGTGTGTCTTCCCGCCTTGACGAAGAGTCGACCTACCGACTATAAAACACACGCCCCCCGAATCCTAGCCAAAACTCAACCCACCATTGCCGAGTTTGTGTTTTCTTTATTATAATTACTGATTTAAAAACAATAAAAACACGTTATTAATTATTCAAAACTTCTTAATTTGTTTGTTAATTAATTAATTTGTTTGATCTGAATATACACTACATTCTTGAACTCATCCCTTCCAAGTTCATAAAATTCCATAGTAACCTATCCAACCACCCTAATTCCCTAGCACAGTCATTGCACTGCACCAATCATCCCTATAATCTTCCTCGGAGACTAAAATGGCAGTGGCCTCGTGACCTGTTATAAATAAGTGACAGTGGGAGTCCTGGCAAAGGCCAGTTTCTCTAATCATGTCCTGAGCGTCTGTGGCTCTAGCGCTCTTGGTCAGCCTCCGCTGGCTCTTATCCAGTGAGACGGCTGATGTAGGACCGTGGGGGACTTCCCAAGACTCCGCTTCCTCCTTCACACGCGAGGGAGGTGACAACCATGTGGACTTGGGGGGGCTCTGGGCTGTTTGTATATACAGTATGAATGAGCGAGTGAATGAAAATTGTAAATTGGTATGAATGAGATCATTTATCAAAATACTTATGGCTCAATCAGGCAGATTGTAATTTTATCATAATAAAGTTGTTTCAAAGTGGGATTTGTTTAAGTTGTTTGTTAGGATTCACAATATTTAGAATCTGCAATTAATCTAAAATTGAACTTAGTGCTTCTTTACGCATGCTACATTTTATATAGTCTATTAGAGTATACCACATTGTTCAACTCATTCTAATGTGTTTATTCTTATAAGATACAAGGTTTTTCGTCAAATTGGGGATCACCCACGATGGAAACTGTCATAGCTAAGGCTGGTCCAAACACTCACCCCTAAGACAACCAATCACCTTACGGCGAAGGTTGAAAAAGCACAGCAGGGAGTTCCTGAGGGGGGGCGGCTTATTTCAGGTCTGGGCATCGGTCCTCATTAGCTGTCCCACTGTCCCGGCGACAAATGCCCTCAATTATTTGTGTGCGACCGATCTGTATTGATTTGTCACGGAGGTAATTTAAAAGGGACAAGAAGGATTGTGGCAATCGAGTGGCACCCTGATGGATGGACCAACTCCCGTTTACCCTTTAGCGGCCAGATATTGTAAATAATGGTACCAATAAGGAGAGCTATCAATCAAAAGGCGATGAAAAATCGTTCCCGCTCTTCTCTTGTGTATACCTGTATGTGGGACCGGGAAGACAGGGGGGTATTGAGAAGAGGCGTGACATTAATGAATACACATTGTGGAATCGCACCTGCATCATCTCCAACTGTCGGCTACTACTGAAAAAAGGTTTAGTGAGCTGTACCACTCCATTAAGGGTTTCATTGACCTTACTACTTGAATAATAACAAACGTAATACTGCCAGTAAATGGTTAGCCGTGAATTGTATGTGTGGAATATTTGGTCATTGCTTAGCTGAGAAGAGAACTGGATAAATATACAAAGAAAAAAACATTATGCCGGAACAAATTACCTTATGAATGCACAATAAAGTACATATAAAGAAATATAAGTTTAGGAAAACAAAAAAAAAATAATACAAAGCAAAATAAAAGCTAAAAGGTAATTGAAAAAAATATTTATATATAAGTATTCAAGTAAATTCATAGATGTGACTTCATAGCATCAGAAGCAAAAAAAAAGAAAGTTAAATACAGAATTAAATTGAAAGAGTGTATGTCACCAGGGCTTGCTTTGTAAACTCGTTACTACCTCATCATCCTGTCATAGCTATCTCAAAGATTCTTCAGCCAACTTTAAGTCTCTTCCACTTCCGCCCCATTCCCACAACTTGCCGGTATCCCCCAGGGTGTGGTACTCAGTCTCGTATTATTCCTTCTGTACTTGTTTAATTTGTATTAATTATTTCTAATGGCTGTTATCAAATATACCGAATAGGTTGTTTTTTATAAGCTATTTAAAACTCTGACAAATTTATAATTGATAAAGTCTCGATTGTGATTATCTCATTCATACCATATTTACAATTCTTCATTCACTCGCTCATTCATACAGTATTTACAAACAGAGACCTACCAAATCTACATGGTTGTCACCTCTCTCGCATGCGAAAGAGGAAGCGGAGTCTTGGGAAGTGCCCCCCCCCCCCTCCACGCTCCTACATCAGCCACGTCACGGGATATGAGACACAGACAATCGATGTAAACAAATTTGGGTCACTAAAAAAATTAATGACATAATCAAAATAATAAAAAAAAGATGGTGAGACTACTGATCATTAGATTAACGAGTTATTTTATACACCAGAAATATATAAGGTAGTAATTAAAACTCCCCAATCCCTTTGATATATTTTCATAACCGGAAATATGAAAATTCTGCGGCTTAATCGGGGGGTCCATGGGGTATACTTGTAGACCTATACTGCATGAACGGATACTGTAAATACCAGTTGAATGAGAGATAAATGGAAATTTCTAAATATAGTATGAATGAGATCAATTATCTGTTGCATTTTTAGGGCATATTTTAATTCTCTTCAAATAAAGACACACATAAAAAAATCACTTAAGTTCGTAACTTATATATATACAAGCCACTGATAATTGAAACTTATTTTGCTTGAAAAAATGAAGGATTTTAAAATATCAACTTTTGTCACCATTCCGCAAGAGGATTGGATGGGAAAACGTGACTGCCGTAACAAGCTACCTACCCTCCCCCCTCAGCTGGCATACAGACTTTTTAATAATCCGTCTTGCCACCTCCCCCACCCTTTGCCCACCTTGCCGTCGCCTAAATGAAAATCATTTCATTCCCGGCTAAAGGTAAGAAGGTTGGTGGAAGGAAGGGGGGAAGTGATTCACGCCTGTTATCAGTGTAGCCCTCCTTTACGTTTTCTCGTTTCGAAGGAAAGTACGGGATTAGGTTAGGGATAACTTATTCAATTCTTGGATCAATGAAACTTGGGTTTTTTTTTTTGTTGGGGGAGGGGGGTAGCGACAACGGAGCTCCCTCGGGCCTGGGAATTACAACAGGGAGAAATATTAGAGACATAAAAATACTGCGGGTGGGGGTGGGAAGAAGAAGGAGGGAGGAAATAGGGAAATTGAGAGGGTTTGTGGTGCCGGGAACTCCCGATACCTCCTCCGCGATGACAATCTAAAACCGCAATAGATCAGCTAGGGATCGGTAATTCGTTTTATTAGAGCCATACATTGCCGCACTCCCTCCCTCGTTTTCACGCTCCTTACTCCTTACGTTGGTTGAATTAACTTTGATCGGAGGTGTGAATATGTTACCCATCTTATGGGGAAGATTTTTCGGATGTGAAGCGTTTTATAGCTTCCAGCTAGCGGAAATACTTGTGAATCGGAAACCAGGGCTAAAAAAAGATAAATAATTTAATAATTCCATTACAACGGTACCGATGAAAATATTTTCCGATTTGAAAATTTACATCGAGAGATGTGCCATTTCGAGGAAATAGAATTTATTATAGTATAAAAATATATAATACTTATTTGTAAATTATATTACAACATTTCGAACCACACCAGCTCATTATCAGCCTGTATCTACCTACAATTTTTTTTTTTTACTTGCAACAATTTTTATTAAGATAAAATTATATTAATAAAATCCTCGCGTGCGAAGGAGGAAGCGCTTGGGAAGTCCCCTACGCTCCTACGTCAGCCGCATCACTGGATAAGAGCCAGCGGAGGCTGACCAACAGCGCGAGAGACACAGACGCTCAGGACATGATTAGAGAAACTGGCCATGGCCAGGACTACAGGGGCTTAAACCTAATTTTAACCCACTAACACTTAATTATAGCAGGTCACGAGGCCACTGCCGTTTTAGTCTCCGAGGAGGATTATATGGATGAGTGGTGCAGTGCAATGACTGTGCTAGGGAATTAGGGTGGTTGGATAGGTTTCTATGGAATTTTATGAACTTGGAAGGGATGTGTTCAAGAATATAGGGTATATTCGCATCATTATGAAGGGTTTTGTTGCTGACGTAATAAGGGGCATTTACTGTTGTTCTCAGGACTCTGGTCTCCCTTCAACGCGAATAAATCTTTCACCTTTTACTTAAGGGAAATATCAGGAAATTAAATCGTATTTGGTTTATCTCTGAGTTTTGAGATTTCTCAGACTTATCACCTATGAGACCTGATGTTTCCTATAGTTGAGGACACATAGCAGGGGTCACCCAAACAATTTTCAACATTTACAACGTATAAAAAAAAATGAATGGGTGCATACAATAATGACCCCGTTTCAGCCAATCCCATTTTTGTTAGTATTTGAGCTGTTCATTAGTTGAAAAGGCGATTGTCAGTGATCTCGGTTAGCCAATAAAATAATTTGCAGTACATACAGTAATTTTTCCACAATAATTAATAATTTTGTAAGATTTGTGGTCTACGGTGAGGATTTGAACGACACTGAAAAACAAATTTGTCAAAATGGTTTTCTACTTTTCGATCACAGGTATCATCAATGGAATGGAAGAGAATATCATTTCTAGTCCGGAAAATGCCTAATAGTTGGAACATCCAGTGTTGATCTGGCACCATACAAGTAGAGAATATTGAAGAGATAACAAAGCTGTTTTGATAATTTTAATTTCCACTCTGAGTAAATGTTAAAACACAGGTGTCCCTTTATTTGGGGGGGGGGGGTCGTTCTTTAGAATGAAATTAATGAAAATGAAATTAGACACTTAGTATGAAGAGGCTACTTGGCGCTGTGTTGCCACATACTGGCTGGCGGGGGACTAATCACTAATTTGCTTATTGCTTAATGGTTGATACCATCAAAGTAAAGGGATCACGTGGGTAGAAGAGAAGTAGTGCACAGAGCGGCAACAGGGCTTGTATTGCGGATTCTCACCAAAATCGTTTCTAATTTCGTGACCGCAACTATAGTTTATAATTGTTATTAACCGAATCCAAAAACTTGGATCTAAGGGATCAAATACTTTGTTAATCCTGTTACTGGAGCTGATTTTCTCCAATCATGTCATAAGCGTTCGCGAGCTCTTTTTCAGTCCCAACTGCTACGTTGAGGCAGGTGATGCGGCTGCAAGAGTAGCGTGGGGGATCTTCCAAATACTTGCTGGGAAAGGGACAATACTGTGTGTGGATTCGGAGGATCCCTGGGCTATGTATATATGCCCTTATTGTATGAATGTCTATTGTAAATACGGTAGGAGTGGGAGAGTAAAAACCCTGATTGATGAAATTTTTTTGAAGTTCCTTTTTTTGCTTTATCCGAAACTAGTAAAAAAGGTATTCAAACCCCTTTTACCTTATCACCACAGAAATGTAAATTTGTAAGTATGGTATGAATGCGATCTTTTATCACAATTATATATTAGTAACATATCGTAGTTCCCTTCAACTAAAGATTTACAAAAATGGAACAAATAGCAAAGGAACTGATCCTCGGATCGTCAAACAGTGACATCTATTCAATAGGTATCAAACGACGAATACACATGTAGGTGTTTATATAGCATATCAGAGGTAACTAAATGATTGTACACAATCGCAAAAGGGAATAAAAGGGAACGAAACATGGAGCGAGGGGGGATGTTTGTTCTCGAGGCTGGGATGTGGATGCCGTGCGCAAATACGGGGCAAGTTGGATCGGATGTCGTTAACCAGACAAATAGACCAGACCTACACAGGGCTCAGCTATCTTGTGTATACATTCTGCCAGTCGTGTAGCTGCCAGGCAACATGGTTTCTTATAACTCCGACAAGGTACGCTCTCTGCCTTCAGCCAACCCCCCTCCCCGCCGGTCCGTGTGGGGAGAACAGAAAACGGGTTCAATTCTCGACAGGGTACGAGTCAGCGCCAATTGGTACAGCTTAATTCCGTCTCACCTTTGAAACTTCCAAGTTATACAAGCTTTTTTCGTTTGAGACAGAGCTCAAATTATGTGCATGAGAAAATAGAGCTTGAGAAGCACAATAATAAAGTAAGTGAATAATGATACTAGCTAATGTAGTTATGTAGAACAATTCTCTATACTGGTAATTTTATACTGTTATTTATGAACTTATTAGGAAAGGAAAAATATTGTGCACATAAGATCTTGGTTGTTTATCATTGAAGTGGTTCAGAATCTATTTGCATATAGATTTTGCCCTGTATGCAAATTACATAATATATGTAAAGCATATCTAATACTTTCAAAGATGAAATGGCCATGAAAATAATAAAGTTAATAATGATATATAATAAAGGCTTTCTTTACATAGTAACTTTAACAAAAAATTATTTTTGATTCATTTTAGTAAGGAATCATCATATGAACATTGTATATTAAAATTGTGATGATATGAAAGTGAAGAAAAATAAAAGTAACTATCAGCAAGATGGTCACGTTTTTTTAAATTTTCCATCGTGGACAGAATGCACAGAAACCTTCCATCTCACAGTCGGAAATCGGCTAATATCAAGTCCACATTTTCTTTTGCCACTCATTCTCAGTTCACGTGGGATATTTTTCAAAGAGGGTAGTATTGTAAAATGTGCTTCTTTAAGGCTCAAAACTAAGGTATTCAGGTCCAAATTCATCAAACCTTTGAGGTTTGGGTAGGTTTTAAAAAGTTATCATCAGGTTTGGCTCTATCCTTTTCATCAATCGGTGCATAATTGCTAATAGCAGTACTGTCTTGTTTGGTGTGAAAACAAGGTTTCGTTACATTAATTTTGATAAAATCAAACACTGCTCCTGTTTTATTGTAAGTATTCAGAATCTGTTGCATGGTCATTTTTTTTTTCGATTTCCTCGTCACCTTCTTTGGCATAAGAAAGGCTTGGATTTTCATAAGAATTTCCTGAAATTCTGAATCAGGACCTGGTTGTGGAACCCGAGACGAATGCTCAGCCAGAAATAAATAAAAGAGATCACAAAATCTCCGGGAAACCCAATATGCTACTCGTGGAAACCGTACTTTTCCCATCTCAGCGAAACGCTTTCCCTGACTTTGACTCATTACAAAAAGATCTCACAAAACTCAACAAAACAAACAAAAACCGTAATATAATAAACATAGTGAACGAATAAAAAGGCAAATTCCAGTACCTCAGTGACATGAACACTCTTGTGAGAAAATCTCTCATGGCACGTACATCCACATAACTTTTCTTATGTATCGGTAAACATGGACTATTATTACTAATGCGTGGATAATCATGTATAAAGAAAATAAAAAATCAGCTAACTATCTCCTCTTGCAAATTACCTGTTAGTTTCTTCAATCGTGAGAGAAAATCTCACAGTGCGAGTTTTCCCGTGTTAATAATAAATAAATAAAGTGGTTTTTAATTTAAATTAGAAATATTTTAAACAATAAAAAAAAAAATAATGAGAGTGTTAACGCAATATTGCATATAAAGGATGAAAGAGATCATTTATCACTATTACCTATTGCCTAATTAAGGTGATTTTTTTTTTAATAATAATTTTAGTCCGAAAAAAATAAAAAGCTCCTGATTTCCAATACAACAGCTCAGAAATTTGTTTGAAAAAATCTAGAAAATTCTGTCAGAGAGCAGCACGTCAGTTATCCTCCAGTTGGTGTCGGTCTTTGAGCGGCTACAGGGCAAACTATGTCACCCTAGGTCCCAGGTATGTGACAAAGCCCCTAGCTCCTTTGACCAGCGTCCATCTTACGGAGGCCACTATAATTCCGACCATAAACTCAAACATCCCAAGAATGGATTTAATGTTAAAGACATCAACGCCCAGGTAGACTTCTGAAGCATTGCTTCAATACCAATCACCTGTGTAGCAACAGTCGGGGAATTCAGTTATGACAATATAAATTTATAATATCCAGTAGATTTAAATAACAACGGTCAGATTTATCTTAAACCAGAGAGAGAGAGAGAGAGAGAGAGAGAGAGAGAGAAAATTTGAATGACTATTTGAAATAATATCTCACTAAAAGGACATTCGATCTAATTCTTTATTCCGTTAAAAATAGTATATGTACGTATATTTACTGGTATAAACGTAGTGAGTTTGAAAGAAGTACTAATGTAGTATCTTTTTCAAAAAAGTATCTTGCACAAGCTTCAGTGGCTTAAAGAAAAATCACAAACTGTTATCTTTAGGATAAACAACTAAAAAAACACCGTGATACACCAAACATTTAACTGTTAATAACTCGATATATCAAAATTGTCTTGTCATTAGAAAAAGGACATCCAATTTAATTGTTAATTCATTGTGGATTTATTTATAACCTCTTGCAACCTCTATGCGATAAACGGTGTGCAACTTTCGCTTAAATATTAAATGATACATTTATCATCGCATCACTATAAGATCGAGTGGTAGTACCAGGCCTCTATTAAAACTGACTTATAGATGAAATTGCGATCGCGCTTTAATTGAATATAGCGATAATTTATTTATTGACGCTTAATTAAATTATACACAGCTAGCCATGGCTACCCAAAATAAAAGTTTGACTCTGATTTTTGTACAGGGGGCCCTGAAAGAACATCTTGCAGAAGCTTTAGTGGCTAAAAAAAAAATCACAAACTGTTACCTTTAGGATAAACAACTAAAAAAACACCGTGATACTCCAAATATTTAACTGTTAATAATTAAAATGTATAAAATTTGTCTTTAAAACTGTTACTAAAAAAAAGATGAGCATAACCAGTGTGTAACCTTTGTTTAAACATCAGCTGTTATTAAAAAAGAGATGAGGGTTGTGCACGTATGTAAATGGTGAAAAGAAACATTAAAAAAAACTGCTGTAGCCTTATAGAAAAATGTTTATTTATAAATTAATATTAGCCTAATTTACCCAAAAATATTTATAAATAACATGCATGTGGATTTATTATACCGGCTTGAAACCTCTATCTGATAACCAGTGTGTAACCTTCGTTTAAATATCAGTTGTTAGAAAAAAAAAGATGAGGGTTGTGCACGTATGTAAATGGTAAAAAGAAACGTCAAAAAAAACTGCTATAGCATTATAGAGAAATGTTTATTTTTAAATTATTATTAGCCTAATTTAACCAACAATATTTATTAATAACATGTATGTGGATTTATTTATAAAGGCTTGCAACCTAGATCTGATAACCAGTGTGTAACCTTTCTTTAAATATCAGCTGTTATTAAAAAAGAGATGAGGGTTGTGCACGTATGTAAATGGTAAAAAGAAACGTTAAAAAAAACTGCTATAGCATAATAGAAAAATGTTTATTTTTAAATTAATAGTTGCCTAATTTAATCAACAATATTTATAAATAATATGCATGTGAATTTATTTATAACGGCTTGCAACCTCTATGGAATAACCAGTGTGCAACCTTCGTTTGAATATTAAATGATACATTTATCATCACATCACTATAACATCGAGTGGTTGTACCAGGCCTCGTTTAAAACTTACGTATAGATGAAAGAGCGATCGCGCTTTAATTGAATATAACAATAATTTAAATAATAATAACGCACTGTTGAGAAAGGTGTGTTGCTCCTTATCTAATTCATTTTTGAATAATATGTCATGGTTAACTAACAACACACTCACAAGTGTATTTTAACGTACACACCGTCCATCTCTGGACTAGGACTTGATGGAGACATACATATAATATTAAAACTTTGTCCACAAAATGATTTACAAAACGCTTCTTTTTTTATCGACCCATGCTGATCGGGTTACAAACGTTTCAACTAGTTTAGTCAATCTGTATAATTCCGACTATAAACTCAAATATCCTACGCGTGATTTAATTATAAAGATATCAACCCCAGATAGACTTCTTAAGCATTACTGCAATATCAATAACCTGTGCATCAATATTCGGGGAATTCAGTTATGACACTAAAATTATAATTTAGAATATCTAGTGGATTCAATTACCAACGGTTATAGCAGATTTATTATAATCTAACGAGAGAAAGGGAAAGAGAGAAAGAGAGAGAGAGAGAGAGAGAAAGAGAGAGAGAGAAAATTTGAATGACTATTTGAAATAATATCTCACTAAAAGGACATCCGATCTAATTCTTAAATCAGTTAATAACAGTATATGTACGTATATTTACTGTTACAAACTCACTACCGTTTGATAGAAGGACATATGTAGTATCTTCATGAAAAAAATATCCTGCACTAGCTTTAGTGGCTTAAAGAAAAATCACAAAACTGTTATCTTTTGAATAAACAACTAAAAAAACACCGTGATACTCCAAATATTTAACTGTTATTAATTAAAATGTATAAAATTTGTCTTGGCATTGAGAAAAGGACATCCAATTTAATTCTTAATTCAGTAAATAATAGTATATGTACGTATTTTTATTAGTATATACTCACCACCGTTTTGTAGAAGTACAAATGTAGTATCTTTTTCAAAATTATATCTTGCGCAAACTTTGGTGGCTTACAGAAATAACGCAAACATAAATTTTTAGAACAAACTACTTAAAGACACTATGATACACCAAACTTTTAACTGTTATTAAAAAAAAGATGAGCATAACCAGTGTGTAACCTTTCTTTAAATATCAGCTGGTAGTAAGAAACAGATAAGGGTTGAGCACATATGTAAATGGTAAAAAGTAACGTTAAAAAAAATTGCTATAGCATAATAGAAAAATGTTTATTTTTAAGTTTATAGTATCCTAATATATCCAACAATATTTATAAATAACATGCATGTGGATTTATTTATACCGGCTTGCAACCTCTATCTGATAACCAGTGTGAAGCTTTGTTTAAATATCAGCTGTTATTAAAAAAGAGATGAGGGTTGTGCACGTATGTATATGCTAAAAAGAAACGTTAAAAAAAACTGCTATAGCATTATAGAAAAATGTTTATTTTTAAATTAATATTAGCCTAATTTCACCAACAATATTTATAAATAACATGTATGTGGATTTATTTATAAAGGCTTGCAACCTATATCTGATAACCAGTGTGTAACCTTCGTTATATATCAGCTGTTAGAAAAAAAAGATAAGGGTTGTGCACGTATGTAAATAGTAAAAAGGAACGTTAAAAAAAATTGCTATAGCATAAAAGAAAAATGTTTATTTTTAAATTAATATTTGCCTAATTTAAACAACAATATGTATAAATAACATGCATGTTAATTTATTTTACCGGCTTGCAACCTCTATCTGATAACCAGTGTGTAACCTTTCTTTAAATATCAGCTGTTATTAAAAAAGAGATGAGGGTTGTGCACGTATGTAAATGATAAAAAGAAACGTTAAAAAAAACTGCTATAGCATAAAAGAAAAATGTTTATTTTTAAATTAATATTTGCCTAAATTAAACAACAATATGTATAAATAACATGCATGTGAATTTATTTTACCGCCTTGCAACCTCTATGGGATAACGAGTGTGTAACCTTCGTTTACATATTAAATAATAAATTTATCATCGCATCAATATAAGATCGAGTGGTAGTACCAGGCCTCGTTCAAAACTTACGTATAGATGAAAGAGCGATCGCGCTTTAATTGAATATAACAATAATTTGAATAATAATAACGCACTGTTGAGAAAGGTGTGTTGCTCCTTATCTAATTCATTTTTGAATGATATGTCATGGTTAACTAACAACACACTCACAAGTGTATTTTAAAGTACACACCTTCTTTCTTTGGACTAGGACTTGATGGAGACATACATATAATGTTAAAACTTTGTCCACAAAATGATTTACAGAACGCTTCTTTTTTTATCAACCCATGCCGATCTGGTTACAAACGCTTCAACTAGTTTAGTCAATCTGTATAATTCCGACTATAAACTCAAATATCCTACGCGTGATTAAATTATAAAGATATCAACCCCAAATAGACTTCTTAAGCATTACAGCAATATCAATAACCTGTGCATCAATATTCGGGGAATTCAGTTATGACACTAAAATTATAATTTAGAATATCTAGTGGATTCAATTACCAACGGTTATGGCAGATTTATTATAATCTAACGAGAGAAGGAAATCCGATCTAATTCTTAAATCAGTTAATAACAGTATATGTACGTATATTTACTGGTACAAACTCACTACCGTTTGATAGAAGTACATATGTAGTATCTTCATGAAAAAAATATCGTGCACTAGCTTTAGTGGCTTAAAGAAAAATCACAAAACTGTTATATTTTGAATAAACAACTAAAAAAACACCGTGATACTCCAAATATTTAACTGTTATTAATTAAAATGTATAAAATTTGTCTTGGCATTGAGAAAAGGACATCCAATTTAATTCTTAATTCAGTAAATAATAGTATATGTACGTATTTTTATTAGTATATACTCACCACCGTTTTGTAGAAGTACAAATGTAGTATCTTTTTCAAAATTATATCTTGCGCAAACTTTAGTGGCTTACAGAAATAACGCAAACATAAATTTTTAGAACAAACTACTTAAAGACACTATGATACACCAAACTTTTAACTGTTATTAAAAAAAAGATGAGCATAACCAGTGTGTAACCTTTCTTTAAATATCAGCTGGTAGTAAGAAACAGATAAGGGTTGAGCACATATGTAAATGGTAAAAAGTAACGATAAAAAAAATTGCTATAGCATAATAGAAAAATGTTTATTTTTAAGTTTATAGTATCCTAATATATCCAACAATATTTATAAATAACATGCATGTGGATTTATTTATACCGGCTTGCAACCTCTATCTGATAACCAGTGTGAAGCTTTGTTTAAATATCAGCTGTTATTAAAAAAAAGATGAGGGTTGTGCACGTATGTAAATGGTAAAAAGAAACGTCAAAAAAAACTGCTATAGCATTATA
The DNA here is from genome assembly GCA_930367205.1 of Acanthosoma haemorrhoidale. Taxonomy (NCBI): domain Eukaryota; kingdom Metazoa; phylum Arthropoda; class Insecta; order Hemiptera; family Acanthosomatidae; genus Acanthosoma; species Acanthosoma haemorrhoidale. Next base: position 32,880,946 of record OV884009.1, on the reverse strand, counting down.
GAGAAATGTTTATTTTTAAATTATTATTAGCCTAATTTAACCAACAATATTTATTAATAACATGTATGTGGATTTATTTATAAAGGCTTGCAACCTATATCTGATAACCAGTGTGTAACCTTTCTTTAAATATCAGCTGTTATTAAAAAAGAGATGAGGGTTGTGCACGTATGTAAATGATAAAAAGAAACGTTAAAAAAAACTGCTATAGCATAATAGAAAAATGTTTATTTTTAAATTAATAGTTGCCTAATTTAATCAACAATATTTATAAATAATATGCATGTGAATTTATTTATAACGGCTTGCAACCTCTATGGAATAACCAGTGTGCAACCTTCGTTTGAATATTAAATGATACATTTATCATCACATCACTATAACATCGAGTGGTTGTACCAGGCCTCGTTTAAAACTTACGTATAGATGAAAGAGCGATCGCGCTTTAATTGAATATAACAATAATTTAAATAATAATAACGCACTGTTGAGAAAGGTGTGTTGCTCCTTATCTAATTCATTTTTGAATAATATGTCATGGTTAACTAACAACACACTCACAAGTGTATTTTAAAGTACACACCTTCTTTCTTTGGACTAGGACTTGATGGAGACATACATATAATGTTAAAACTTTGTCCACAAAATGATTTACAGAACGCTTCTTTTTTTATCAACCCATGCCGATCTGGTTACAAACGCTTCAACTAGTTTAGTCAATCTGTATAATTCCGACTATAAACTCAAATATCCTACGCGTGATTAAATTATAAAAATATCAACCCCAAATAGACTTCTTAAGCATTACAGCAATATCAATAACCTGTGCAACAATATTCGGGGAATTCAGTTATGACACTAAAATTATAATTTAGAATATCTAGTGGATTCAATTACCAACGGTTATGGCAGATTTATTATAATCTAACGAGAGAAGGAAATCCGATCTAATTCTTAAATCAGTTAATAACAGTATATGTACGTATATTTACTGGTACAAACTCACTACCGTTTGATAGAAGGACATATGTAGTATCTTCATGAAAAAAATATCCTGCACTAGCTTTAGTGGCTTAAAGAAAAATCACAAAACTGTTATCTTTTGAATAAACAACTAAAAAAACACCGTGATACTCCAAATATTTAACTGTTATTAATTAAAATGTATAAAATTTGTCTTGGCATTGAGAAAAGGACATCCAATTTAATTCTTAATTCAGTAAATAATAGTATATGTACGTATTTTTATTAGTATATACTCACCACCGTTTTGTAGAAGTACAAATGTAGTATCTTTTTCAAAATTATATCTTGCGCAAACTTTGGTGGCTTACAGAAATAACGCAAACATAAATTTTTAGAACAAACTACTTAAAGACACTATGATACACCAAACTTTTAACTGTTATTAAAAAAAAGATGAGCATAACCAGTGTGTAACCTTTCTTTAAATATCAGCTGGTAGTAAGAAACAGATAAGGGTTGAGCACATATGTAAATGGTAAAAAGTAACGTTAAAAAAAATTGCTATAGCATAATAGAAAAATGTTTATTTTTAAGTTTATAGTATCCTAATATATCCAACAATATTTATAAATAACATGCATGTGGATTTATTTATACCGGCTTGCAACCTCTATCTGATAACCAGTGTGAAGCTTTGTTTAAATATCAGCTGTTATTAAAAAAGAGATGAGGGTTGTGCACGTATGTAAATGGTAAAAAGAAACGTTAAAAAAAACTGCTATAGCATTATAGAAAAATGTTTATTTTTAAATTAATATTAGCCTAATTTCACCAACAATATTTATAAATAACATGTATGTGGATTTATTTATAAAGGCTTGCAACCTATATCTGATAACCAGTGTGTAACCTTCGTTATATATCAGCTGTTAGAAAAAAAAGATAAGGGTTGTGCACGTATGTAAATAGTAAAAAGGAACGTTAAAAAAAATTGCTATAGCATAAAAGAAAAATGTTTATTTTTAAATTAATATTTGCCTAATTTAAACAACAATATGTATAAATAACATGCATGTGAATTTATTTTACCGGCTTGCAACCTCTATGGGATAACGAGTGTGTAACCTTCGTTTACATATTAAATAATAAATTTATCATCGCATCAATATAAGATCGAGTGGTAGTACCAGGCCTCGTTCAAAACTTACGTATAGATGAAAGAGCGATCGCGCTTTAATTGAATATAACAATAATTTGAATAATAATAACGCACTGTTGAGAAAGGTGTGTTGCTCCTTATCTAATTCATTTTTGAATAATATGTCATGGTTAACTAAGAACACACTCACAAGTGTATTTTAAAGTACACACCTTCTTTCTTTGGACTAGGACTTGATGGAGACATACATATAATGTTAAAACTTTGTCCACAAAATGATTTACAGAACGCTTCTTTTTTTATCAACCCATGCCGATCTGGTTACAAACGCTTCAACTAGTTTAGTCAATCTGTATAATTCCGACTATAAACTCAAATATCCTACGCGTGATTAAATTATAAAGATATCAACCCCAAATAGACTTCTTAAGCATTACAGCAATATCAATAACCTGTGCATCAATACTCGGGGAATTCAGTTATGACACTAAAATTATAATTTAGAATATCTAGTGGATTCAATTACCAACGGTTATGGCAGATTTATTATAATCTAACGAGAGAAAGGGAAAGAGAGAAAGAGAGAGAGAGAGGGAGAGAGAGAAAGAGAGAGAGAGAGAGAGAGAGAGAGAGAGAGAGAGAGAGAGAGAGAGAGAGAGAGAGAGTGAGAGTGCGAGTGAGTAGGAGAGAGAAACAAAATTAATGACTATTTGAAATAATATCTTACTAAAAAGACATCCGATCTAATTCTTAAATCAGTTAATAACAGTATATGTACGTATATTTACTGGTACAAACTCACTACCGTTTGATAGAAGGACATATGTAGTATCTTCTTGAAAAAAATATCCTGCACAAGCTTTAGTGGCTTAAAGAAAAATCACAAAACTGTTATCTTTTGAATAAAAAACTAAAAAAACACCGTGATACTCCAAATATTTAACTGTTATTAATTAAAATGTATAAAATTTGTCTTGGCATTGAGAAAAGGACATCCAATTTAATTCTTAATTCAGTAAATAATAGTATATGTACGTATTTTTATTAGTATATACTCACCACCGTTTTGTAGAAGTACAAATGTAGTATCTTTTTCAAAATTATATCTTGCGCAAACTTTGGTGGCTTACAGAAATAACGCAAACATAAATTTTTAGAACAAACTACTTAAAGACACTATGATACACCAAACTTTTAACTGTTATTAAAAAAAAGATGAGCATAACCAGTGTGTAACCTTTCTTTAAATATCAGCTGGTAGTAAGAAACAGATAAGGGTTGAGCACATATGTAAATGGTAAAAAGTAACGATAAAAAAAATTGCTATAGCATAATAGAAAAATGTTTATTTTTAAGTTTATAGTATCCTAATATATCCAACAATATTTATAAATAACATGCATGTGGATTTATTTATACCGGCTTGCAACCTCTATCTGATAACCAGTGTGAAGCTTTGTTTAAATATCAGCTGTTATTAAAAAAGAGATGAGGGTTGTGCACGTATGTAAATGCTAAAAAGAAACGTTAAAAAAAACTGCTATAGCATTATAGAAAAATGTTTATTTTTAAATTAATATTAGCCTAATTTCACCAACAATATTTATAAATAACATGTATGTGGATTTATTTATAAAGGCTTGCAACCTATATCTGATAACCAGTGTGTAACCTTCGTTATATATCAGCTGTTAGAAAAAAAAGATAAGGGTTGTGCACGTATGTAAATAGTAAAAAGGAACGTTAAAAAAAATTGCTATAGCATAAAAGAAAAATGTTTATTTTTAAATTAATATTTGCCTAAATTAAACAACAATATGTATAAATAACATGCATGTGAATTTATTTTACCGCCTTGCAACCTCTATGGGATAACGAGTGTGTAACCTTCGTTTACATATTAAATAATAAATTTATCATCGCATCAATATAAGATCGAGTGGTAGTACCAGGCCTCGTTCAAAACTTACGTATAGATGAAAGAGCGATCGCGCTTTAATTGAATATAACAATAATTTGAATAATAATAACGCACTGTTGAGAAAGGTGTGTTGCTCCTTATCTAATTCATTTTTGAATAATATGTCATGGTTAACTAAGAACACACTCACAAGTGTATTTTAAAGTACACACCTTCTTTCTTTGGACTAGGACTTGATGGAGACATACATATAATGTTAAAACTTTGTCCACAAAATGATTTACAGAACGCTTCTTTTTTTATCAACCCATGCCGATCTGGTTACAAACGCTTCAACTAGTTTAGTCAATCTGTATAATTCCGACTATAAACTCAAATATCCTACGCGTGATTAAATTATAAAGATATCAACCCCAAATAGACTTCTTAAGCATTACAGCAATATCAATAACCTGTGCATCAATACTCGGGGAATTCAGTTATGACACTAAAATTATAATTTAGAATATCTAGTGGATTCAATTACCAACGGTTATGGCAGATTTATTATAATCTAACGAGAGAAAGGGAAAGAGAGAAAGAGAGAGAGAGAGGGAGAGAGAGAAAGAGAGAGAGAGAGAGAGAGAGAGAGAGAGAGAGAGAGAGAGAGAGAGAGAGAGAGAGAGAGAGAGAGTGCGAGTGAGTAGGAGAGAGAAACAAAATTAATGACTATTTGAAATAATATCTTACTAAAAAGACATCCGATCTAATTCTTAAATCAGTTAATAACAGTATATGTACGTATATTTACTGGTACAAACTCACTACCGTTTGATAGAAGGACATATGTAGTATCTTCTTGAAAAAAATATCCTGCACAAGCTTTAGTGGCTTAAAGAAAAATCACAAAACTGTTATCTTTTGAATAAAAAACTAAAAAAACACCGTGATACTCCAAATATTTAACTGTTATTAATTAAAATGTATAAAATTTGTCTTGGCATTGAGAAAAGGACATCCAATTTAATTCTTAATTCAGTAAATAATAGTATATGTACGTATTTTTATTAGTATATACTCACCACCGTTTTGTAGAAGTACAAATGTAGTATCTTTTTCAAAATTATATCTTGCGCAAACTTTGGTGGCTTACAGAAATAACGCAAACATAAATTTTTAGAACAAACTACTTAAAGACACTATGATACACCAAACTTTTAACTGTTATTAAAAAAAAGATGAGCATAACCAGTGTGTAACCTTTCTTTAAATATCAGCTGGTAGTAAGAAACAGATAAGGGTTGAGCACATATGTAAATGGTAAAAAGTAACGATAAAAAAAATTGCTATAGCATAATAGAAAAATGTTTATTTTTAAGTTTATAGTATCCTAATATATCCAACAATATTTATAAATAACATGCATGTGGATTTATTTATACCGGCTTGCAACCTCTATCTGATAACCAGTGTGAAGCTTTGTTTAAATATCAGCTGTTATTAAAAAAGAGATGAGGGTTGTGCACGTATGTAAATGCTAAAAAGAAACGTTAAAAAAAACTGCTATAGCATTATAGAAAAATGTTTATTTTTAAATTAATATTAGCCTAATTTCACCAACAATATTTATAAATAACATGTATGTGGATTTATTTATAAAGGCTTGCAACCTATATCTGATAACCAGTGTGTAACCTTCGTTATATATCAGCTGTTAGAAAAAAAAGATAAGGGTTGTGCACGTATGTAAATAGTAAAAAGGAACGTTAAAAAAAATTGCTATAGCATAAAAGAAAAATGTTTATTTTTAAATTAATATTTGCCTAATTTAAACAACAATATGTATAAATAACATGCATGTGAATTTATTTTACCGGCTTGCAACCTCTATGGGATAACGAGTGTGTAACCTTCGTTTACATATTAAATAATAAATTTATCATCGCATCAATATAAGATCGAGTGGTAGTACCAGGCCTCGTTTAAAACTTACGTATAGATGAAAGAGCGATCGCGCTTTAATTGAATATAACAATAATTTGAATAATAATAATGCACTGTTGAGAAAGGTGTGTTGCTCCTTATCTAATTCATTTTTGAATAATATGTCATGGTTAACTAAGAACACACTCACAAGTGTATTTTAAAGTACACACTGTCAGAATGAAAGACATAGGTTGATTGAATATAAGTAACAATTTATTAACCATAAAATAAGTACATCTAGGTCACAAGTTATATAGGTTAGATTAATATTGTCAGCCGGCTTTGTTCATTTAATAGAGATAACCCAACCATATGACATCTCCATTTCTTTTTTTTTTTTTTTTTTTCTTTTTTTTTTTTTATTGTAATACATAGTTTTCTTTTAGATATGCTGGCTGACGACTGATTCGTCCACTACGAGTTACATATGTGTCATTGTCATTATTGATATCTTCGCTCTGGCTTTGGTTCATTAATTGCTGACCTGCTGGATCGGCTGTATTATTAACCTTACCATTATTATTTGAATTTTCCGAAATTTGTGGTTTAATATTTTCATCAAGTCTATATTCGTTACTTTCTATTTCGAATGGTAGGCTAGTATCATTTCTTAAGTGTATTCTATTACGCGTCAATAAGGAGCCTCCCTCTGTCTTAATTTGATAAGCCCTATTGTTTATGTTTCTATCTATTATTATAGCCCGATCCCACATTCCTTGTTTGTTTCTAACTCTAACGTTTTCTCCTTTTTCGTATTTTTTCAAATCTTTGGCTCGTTGATCATGAAAAATTTTTTGTTTCCTTTGTCTTTGTAACAATTCACCTTTTATATATGAATTTTCTTCACTTTTAAACTTTGGTATATCATATAGAACACCATTCACATTTTTACCTTGCATTATCACATTTGGAGAAGGTATTGTATTAGATATTGGTGTGTTGTTTAATTCTAGTATTGCTAAGTACACATCTTTTTTATCAAAATGAGCTTTTCTAATTACATTTTTCACAGTTTGTATGTGCCGCTCCACCATTCCGTTACTTTGTGGATATGTTGGACTCGACGTAACATGCTTAAATTTCCATTCTCTTGTAAACGTTTTAAATAGAAAACTCGAAAATTGTGGGCCATTATCTGATCTGAATTCTTCTGGTATACCCCAGTGTACAAAACAAGACTTTAATGCTTTTATAACTGTTACACTAGTTTCCTCCTTCAATGGTAAAACATCTACATATTTAGAAAAATAATCCACAACTAACATGTTTGGTTTTCTATCAATGTAAAAAATATCAGCTCCTACTGTTGCCCATGTTTTATCTGGTATTAATGTTGGTATTAGACTTTCTTTCTGATTTGATCGTTGGAACGTTAAGCATGTTTTACAGTTGTTTATTTTGTTTTCTATATCTTTATTCATATTGGGCCAAAATACTATTTCTCTCGCTCTAGCTTTTGTTTTTTCAATGCCTAAATGATTATAATGTAACTTACTCAAAACTTCTTCTCTTAATTTGTTTGGTACTATTACACAATTATTTTTAAACAGTAAGTCATCATATTCATAAATGTCGGCATGGTAAGTATGATAATATTTAACTATATTTGGTACATCTTTTATTTCTTTTGGCCAACCTTTTTTTATTGTATTTTTCAATGTCTGCAATTCTATGTCATTTTTTGTTGCTTCTATATATTTTTGTTTCTTTTGATTACTCATCTCGCTTGCTAACGTAAGTTCTAATATATACATTCTGGAATCTCCATCCTCTTTAGTTTCTTTTAAATGAGCTCTCGATAGTAAATCTGCTATTATTAAATTTTTACCACTTGTATAAGTTACTTTAATATCATATGGTTGTAACCGCATTCGCATTTTTTGTAGTCTCATTGGTATATCAGTTATCTTTCGTCTTAAAATAGGGATCAGCGGTTTATGATCTGATTCTACTCCAAAAGGTTTACCGATTACATACTGTCTGAAACGCTCACATCCAAACACTATGGCATATAATTCTTTCTCTATTTGAGCCCACGATTTTTGACATTCAGTGAATGCTTGTGATGCATATGCTACTGGCAAATCATTTTGTAACAGAACTGCCCCTACTCCGGTACTACTAGCGTCTACACTAATTTTGCACTCCTTATTTACATCGTATAATTGTAGAATAGGAGTTTTGCTTAAGCATATTTTTATCTTTTTAAAACAATTTTCATGTTCACTTGTCCAGTTGAAAATTGTACCTTTTTTAATTAGATTACGCAATGGTTCCGTTAACTGAGCTGAGTTTTCTACAAATTTACCCACGTAGGTTATCAATCCTAATAATCGTTCTACTGCTTTAACATCTTTTGGTCTTTCCATTTCACTAATTGCTTTGACTTTGTCATCATCAATTTCTATCCCTTTGCTACTGAAGTAATGACCTAAAAATTTAATTCTTTCTTCTTTAAACTTACATTTGTTTTTATTAAATTTAATCCCATGCTCATAAGCTCTTTTCATTACTAATTCTAAAATTTCTAATAATTCTTTTTCATTTTCTGCCCATATCATTATATCATCGATATACACAGCTACGTTTTTTATACCTTCAAAAATCTCTGAATAAGTTTTATGGAACACTTCTGGTGCAATACTAACCCCGAAAGGCATTCTTAAAAATCTAAATGGACCATATGGCGTTTGAAAAGCCGTCATTAACGAACTCCTATGTGTGAGTTCTAAATGCCAAAACCCATTTGATGCGTCTAGCACTGCAAACATTTTTGCCCCCGCCATTTTACTAGATATTTCCTCAAATGTAGGTAAAGGACAATGTTCTCTTAGTAAACAAGTGTTAAGATGCTGTGGGTCTAAGCAAATACGTAATGATTTATCAGGTTTACTGGTAATTACGATTGGGTTCATAAATTCAGTAGGTTCGTTAACCTCTGTAACAATTTTATTGTCTTTCATTCTGTATAATGTTTCTTTGAAAAGATCTAATAATTTAAAAGGTATTCTACGACATGGTTCAATTTTTCCTTCATATCCTTCTTTTAATTTGAAATCATATATTTTTGAGATTTTTCCTATACCTTCGAATAGTTCTTTATATCTGCTAAGCAATTTCGTGAGACCATTATTTGTATTCATATTTATATTTTCAACTCTGGTAATTAATTTCAGTTTTTTAATTGTATCTAATCCCAACACAGAGCTTGAGCTATTACAGTTTACTAAATAAAATTTTATTGGTTCTATTTTACCCTTGATTACACAATCTAATATAACAGTTCCTATAACCGGTATTTCAGAACCACTGTAATTTGCCAATTTGTTGTCAGTTTTATTTATTTTCTCTTTAATTTTCAAATTTTCATAGTCGCTTTTTTTTAAAACATTGCAATCCGCCCCTGTATCGAGCTTGACTGAAAGTGAAGTATTGCTTTCCAATATATTTATAGATAATTCCCAACCCTTTTGAACATTATTTATTTTTAGAATTCTCCCTAAAGTGTACATTTCAGCATCCTCTCCCTCAATCATACTTACATTATTTATATTTCGAGTTATTCTACACATTTTTGCAAAATGATTTATCCTATTACATTTAATACAAATTTTACCGTAGGCTGGGCAATTTCTATACCCATGGACGTTGCCGCATTTATTGCACCTCAATCGCTGCTGGCTTCCATATTGCTGCTCTAGTTGCAGTGATGTCTTGCTGCTATCGCTGGTACTTGGTTTCGACGTCCACGGCTGCGTACTCACTCTCAGATTACTCGTCGCTGCTTTGGTTCTGCTCCTTTGCTGTACTATATTTATTTCCTCTTCTTCTGTACCTCGTAACGTCTCTATTCTTTGTTTTGCTAACTCCGCCACTTTGCATAAATTAGTACATTTATCTAGTGTTAGATCATCTTCCCGCAACAATCTATCTTTCACTTGTTCATCCTGTATACCACTTACAATTTGATCTTTTATAAGGCTATCCTTCAATGTTTCAAATGCACAATCAACACTTAACTTTTTCAAATCTGTAATGAAATCACCGAATGACTCACCCTTTCTCTGTTTACGTTGAAAAAAATTAAATCTTGCCACCGTCTCGTTTTTTTTAGGTATGCAATAATCTTCAAAAGCTTTAACTACAATTGCGTATTCCTTCTGTTCTTCTGCCGTTAAATTAAAGGTTTCATATTTATCTTGTGCATCTTCTCCTAATACGCTCAACAGTATACCAACTTTTACTTCATCTTTTTTATCTTGTGCTTCGATAGCCGACAAGTAATGATTAAACTTTCTATACCACCTTTTCCATGCTTCTGCTATATTTCCTTCGAAAATAAATTGTTCTGGCGGTTTCAAATTCACATGTCCTACCGACTGCGCCATGTCAGAATGAAAGACATAGGTTGATTGAATATAAGTAACAATTTATTAACCATAAAATAAGTACATCTAGGTCACAAGTTATATAGGTTAGATTAATATTGTCAGCCGGCTTTGTTCATTTAATAGAGATAACCCAACCATATGACACACACCTTCTTTCTTTGGACTAGGACTTGATGGAGACATACATATAATGTTAAAACTTTGTCCACAAAATGATTTACAGAACGCTTCTTTTTTTATCAACCCATGCCGATCTGGTTACAAACGCTTCAACTAGTTTAGTCAATCTGTATAATTCCGACTATAAACTCAAATATCCTACGCGTGATTAAATTATAAAGATATCAACCCCAAATAGACTTCTTAAGCATTACAGCAATATCAATAACCTGTGCATCAATATTCGGGGAATTCAGTTATGACACTAAAATTATAATTTAGAATATCTAGTGGATTCAATTACCAACGGTTATGGCAGATTTATTATAATCTAACGAGAGAAGGAAATCCGATCTAATTCTTAAATTAGTTAATAACAGTATATGTACGTATATTTACTGGTACAAACTCACTACCGTTTGATAGAAGGACATATGTAGTATCTTCTTGAAAAAAATATCCTGCACAAGCTTTAGTGGCTTAAAGAAAAATCACAAAACTGTTATCTTTTGAATAAAAAACTAAAAAAACACCGTGATACTCCAAATATTTAACTGTTATTAATTAAAATGTATAAAATTTGTCTTGGCATTGAGAAAAGGACATCCAATTTAATTCTTAATTCAGTAAATAATAGTATATGTACGTATTTTTATTAGTATATACTCACCACCGTTTTGTAGAAGTACAAATGTAGTATCTTTTTCAAAATTATATCTTGCGCAAACTTTGGTGGCTTACAGAAATAACGCAAACATAAATTTTTAGAACAAACTACTTAAAGACACTATGATACACCAAACTTTTAACTGTTATTAAAAAAAAGAGGAGCATAACCAGTGTGTAACCTTTCTTTAAATATCAGCTGGTAGTAAGAAACAGATAAGGGTTGAGCACATATGTAAATGGTAAAAAGTAACGTTAAAAAAAATTGCTATAGCATAATAGAAAAATGTTTATTTTTAAGTTTATAGTATCCTAATATATCCAACAATATTTATAAATAACATGCATGTGGATTTATTTATACCGGCTTGCAACCTCTATCTGATAACCAGTGTGAAGCTTTGTTTAAATACCAGCTGTTATTAAAAAAGAGATGAGGGTTGTGCACGTATGTAAATGGTAAAAAGAAACGTTAAAAAAAACTGCTATAGCATTATAGAAAAATGTTTATTTTTAAATTAATATTAGCCTAATTTCACCAACAATATTTATAAATAACATGTATGTGGATTTATTTATAAAGGCTTGCAACCTATATCTGATAACCAGTGTGTAACCTTCGTTATATATCAGCTGTTAGAAAAAAAAGATAAGGGTTGTGCACGTATGTAAATAGTAAAAAGGAACGTTAAAAAAAATTGCTATAGCATAAAAGAAAAATGTTTATTTTTAAATTAATATTTGCCTAAATTAAACAACAATATGTATAAATAACATGCATGTGAATTTATTTTACCGGCTTGCAACCTCTATGGGATAACGAGTGTGTAACCTTCGTTTACATATTAAATAATAAATTTATCATCGCATCAATATAAGATCGAGTGGTAGTACCAGGCCTCGTTTAAAACTTACGTATAGATGAAAGAGCGATCGCGCTTTAATTGAATATAACAATAATTTGAATAATAATAACGCACTGTTGAGAAAGGTGTGTTGCTCCTTATCTAATTCATTTTTGAATAATATGTCATGGTTAACTAAGAACACACTCACAAGTGTATTTTAAAGTACACACCTTCTTTCTTTGGACTAGGACTTGATGGAGACATACATATAATGTTAAAACTTTGTCCACAAAATGATTTACAGAACGCTTCTTTTTTTATCAACCCATGCCGATCTGGTTACAAACGCTTCAACTAGTTTAGTCAATCTGTATAATTCCGACTATAAACTCAAATATCCTACGCGTGATTAAATTATAAAGATATCAACCCCAAATAGACTTCTTAAGCATTACAGCAATATCAATAACCTGTGCATCAATATTCGGGGAATTCAGTTATGACACTAAAATTATAATTTAGAATATCTAGTGGATTCAATTACCAACGGTTATGGCAGATTTATTATAATCTAACGAGAGAAGGAAATCCGATCTAATTCTTAAATCAGTTAATAACAGTATATGTACGTATATTTACTGGTACAAACTCACTACCGTTTGATAGAAGGACATATGTAGTATCTTCTTGAAAAAAATATCCTGCACAAGCTTTAGTGGCTTAAAGAAAAATCACAAAACTGTTATCTTTTGAATAAAAAACTAAAAAAACACCGTGATACTCCAAATATTTAACTGTTATTAATTAAAATGTATAAAATTTGTCTTGGCATTGAGAAAAGGACATCCAATTTAATTCTTAATTCAGTAAATAATAGTATATGTACGTATTTTTATTAGTATATACTCACCACCGTTTTGTAGAAGTACAAATGTAGTATCTTTTTCAAAATTATATCTTGCGCAAACTTTGGTGGCTTACAGAAATAACGCAAACATAAATTTTTAGAACAAACTACTTAAAGACACTATGATACACCAAACTTTTAACTGTTATTAAAAAAAAGAGGAGCATAACCAGTGTGTAACCTTTCTTTAAATATCAGCTGGTAGTAAGAAACAGATAAGGGTTGAGCACATATGTAAATGGTAAAAAGTAACGTTAAAAAAAATTGCTATAGCATAATAGAAAAATGTTTATTTTTAAGTTTATAGTATCCTAATATATCCAACAATATTTATAAATAACATGCATGTGGATTTATTTATACCGGCTTGCAACCTCTATCTGATAACCAGTGTGAAGCTTTGTTTAAATACCAGCTGTTATTAAAAAAGAGATGAGGGTTGTGCACGTATGTAAATGGTAAAAAGAAACGTTAAAAAAAACTGCTATAGCATTATAGAAAAATGTTTATTTTTAAATTAATATTAGCCTAATTTCACCAACAATATTTATAAATAACATGTATGTGGATTTATTTATAAAGGCTTGCAACCTATATCTGATAACCAGTGTGTAACCTTCGTTATATATCAGCTGTTAGAAAAAAAAGATAAGGGTTGTGCACGTATGTAAATAGTAAAAAGGAACGTTAAAAAAAATTGCTATAGCATAAAAGAAAAATGTTTATTTTTAAATTAATATTTGCCTAATTTAAACAACAATATGTATAAATAACATGCATGTGAATTTATTTTACCGGCTTGCAACCTCTATGGGATAACGAGTGTGTAACCTTCGTTTACATATTAAATAATAAATTTATCATCGCATCAATATAAGATCGAGTGGTAGTACCAGGCCTCGTTTAAAACTTACGTATAGATGAAAGAGCGATCGCGCTTTAATTGAATATAACAATAATTTGAATAATAATAACGCACTGTTGAGAAAGGTGTGTTGCTCCTTATCTAATTCATTTTTGAATAATATGTCATGGTTAACTAAGAACACACTCACAAGTGTATTTTAAAGTACACACCTTCTTTCTTTGGACTAGGACTTGATGGAGACATACATATAATGTTAAAACTTTGTCCACAAAATGATTTACAGAACGCTTCTTTTTTTATCAACCCATGCCGATCTGGTTACAAACGCTTCAACTAGTTTAGTCAATCTGTATAATTCCGACTATAAACTCAAATATCCTACGCGTGATTAAATTATAAAGATATCAACCCCAAATAGACTTCTTAAGCATTACAGCAATATCAATAACCTGTGCATCAATATTCGGGGAATTCAGTTATGACACTAAAATTATAATTTAGAATATCTAGTGGATTCAATTACCAACGGTTATGGCAGATTTATTATAATCTAACGAGAGAAGGAAATCCGATCTAATTCTTAAATCAGTTAATAACAGTATATGTACGTATATTTACTGGTACAAACTCACTACCGTTTGATAGAAGGACATATGTAGTATCTTCTTGAAAAAAATATCCTGCACAAGCTTTAGTGGCTTAAAGAAAAATCACAAAACTGTTATCTTTTGAATAAAAAACTAAAAAAACACCGTGATACTCCAAATATTTAACTGTTATTAATTAAAATGTATAAAATTTGTCTTGGCATTGAGAAAAGGACATCCAATTTAATTCTTAATTCAGTAAATAATAGTATATGTACGTATTTTTATTAGTATATACTCACCACCGTTTTGTAGAAGTACAAATGTAGTATCTTTTTCAAAATTATATCTTGCGCAAACTTTGGTGGCTTACAGAAATAACGCAAACATAAATTTTTAGAACAAACTACTTAAAGACACTATGATACACCAAACTTTTAACTGTTATTAAAAAAAAGAGGAGCATAACCAGTGTGTAACCTTTCTTTAAATATCAGCTGGTAGTAAGAAACAGATAAGGGTTGAGCACATATGTAAATGGTAAAAAGTAACGTTAAAAAAATTGCTATAGCATAATAGAAAAATGTTTTATTTTTAAGTTTATAGTATCCTAATATATCCAACAATATTTATAAATAACATGCATGTGGATTTATTTATACCGGCTTGCAACCTCTATCTGATAACCAGTGTGAAGCTTTGTTTAAATATCAGCTGTTATTAAAAAAGAGATGAGGGTTGTGCACGTATGTAAATGGTAAAAAGAAACGTTAAAAAAAACTGCTATAGCATTATAGAAAAATGTTTATTTTTAAATTAATATTAGCCTAATTTCACCAACAATATTTATAAATAACATGTATGTGGATTTATTTATAAAGGCTTGCAACCTATATCTGATAACCAGTGTGTAACCTTCGTTATATATCAGCTGTTAGAAAAAAAAGATAAGGGTTGTGCACGTATGTAAATAGTAAAAAGGAACGTTAAAAAAAATTGCTATAGCATAAAAGAAAAATGTTTATTTTTAAATTAATATTTGCCTAATTTTAAACAACAATATGTATAAATAACATGCATGTGAATTTATTTTACCGGCTTGCAACCTCTATGGGATAACGAGTGTGTAACCTTCGTTTACATATTAAATAATAAATTTATCATCGCATCAATATAAGATCGAGTGGTAGTACCAGGCCTCGTTTAAAACTTACGTATAGATGAAAGAGCGATCGCGCTTTAATTGAATATAACAATAATTTGAATAATAATAACGCACTGTTGAGAAAGGTGTGTTGCTCCTTATCTAATTCATTTTTGAATAATATGTCATGGTTAACTAAGAACACACTCACAAGTGTATTTTAAAGTACACACCTTCTTTCTTTGGACTAGGACTTGATGGAGACATACATATAATGTTAAAACTATGTCCACAAAATGATTTACAGAACGCTTCTTTTTTTATCAACCCATGCCGATCTGGTTACAAACGCTTCAACTAGTTTAGTCAATCTGTATAATTCCGACTATAAACTCAAATATCCTACGCGTGATTAAATTATAAAGATATCAACCCCAAATAGACTTCTTAAGCATTACAGCAATATCAATAACCTGTGCATCAATATTCGGGGAATTCAGTTATGACACTAAAATTATAATTTAGAATATCTAGTGGATTCAATTACCAACGGTTATGGCAGATTTATTATAATCTAACGAGAGAAAGGGAAAGAGAGAAAGAGAGAGAGAGAGAGAGAGAGAGAGAGAGAGAGAGAGAGAGAGAGAGAGAGAGAGAGAGAGAGAGAGAGAGAGAGAGAGAGAGAGAGAGAGAGAGAGAGAGAGGAGAGAGAGAGAGAGAGAGAGAGAGAGAGAGGAGAGAGAGAGAGAGAGAGAGAGAGAGAGAGAGGAGAGAGAGAGAGAGAGAGAGAGAGAGAGAGAGAGAGAGAGAGAGAGAGAGAGAGAGAGAGAGAGAGAGAGAGAGAGAGAGAGAGAGAGAGTGCGAGTGAGTAGGAGAGAGAAACAAAATTAATGACTATTTGAAATAATATCTTACTAAAAAGACATCCGATCTAATTCTTAAATCAGTTAATAACAGTATATGTACGTATATTTACTGTTACAAACTCACTACCGTTTGATAGAAGGACATATGTAGTATCTTCTTGAAAAAAATATCCTGCACAAGCTTTAGTGGCTTAAAGAAAAATCACAAAACTGTTATCTTTTGAATAAAAAACTAAAAAAACACCGTGATACTCCAAATATTTAACTGTTATTAATTAAAATGTATAAAATTTGTCTTGGCATTGAGAAAAGGACATCCAATTTAATTCTTAATTCAGTAAATAATAGTATATGTTCGTATTTTTATTAGTATATACTCACCACCGTTTTGTAGAAGTACAAATGTAGTATCTTTTTCAAAATTATATCTTGCGCGAACTTTGGTGGCTTACAGAAATAACGCAAACATAAATTTTAGAACAAAACTACTTAAAGACACTATGATACACCAAACTTTTAACTGTTATTAAAAAAAAGATGAGCATAACCAGTGTGTAACCTTTCTTTAAATATCAGCTGGTAGTAAGAAACAGATAAGGGTTGAGCACATATGTAAATGGTAAAAAGTAACGATAAAAAAAATTGCTATAGCATAATAGAAAAATGTTTATTTTTAAATTAATATTAGCCTAATTTCACCAACAATATTTATAAATAACATGTATGTGGATTTATTTATAAAGGCTTGCAACCTATATCTGATAACCAGTGTGTAACCTTCGTTATATATCAGCTGTTAGAAAAAAAAGATAAGGGTTGTGCACGTATGTAAATAGTAAAAAGGAACGTTAAAAAAAATTGCTATAGCATAAAAGAAAAATGTTTATTTTTAAATTAATATTTGCCTAAATTAAACAACAATATGTATAAATAACATGCATGTGAATTTATTTTACCGGCTTGCAACCTCTATGGGATAACGAGTGTGTAACCTTCGTTTACATATTAAATAATAAATTTATCATCGCATCAATATAAGAACGAGTGGTAGTACCAGGCCTCGTTCAAAACTTACGTATAGATGAAAGAGCGATCGCGCTTTAATTGAATATAACAATAATTTGAATAATAATAACGCACTGTTGAGAAAGGTGTGTTGCTCCTTATCTAATTCATTTTTGAATAATATGTCATGGTTAACTAAGAACACACTCACAAGTGTATTTTAAAGTACACACCTTCTTTCTTTGGACTAGGACTTGATGGAGACATACATATAATGTTAAAACTTTGTCCACAAAATGATTTACAGAACGCTTCTTTTTTTATCAACCCATGCCGATCTGGTTACAAACGCTTCAACTAGTTTAGTCAATCTGTATAATCTGACTATAAAACTCAAATATCCTACGCGTGATTAAATTATAAAGATATCAACCCCAAATAGACTTCTTAAGCATTACAGCAATATCAATAACCTGTGCATCAATATTCGGGGAATTCAGTTATGACACTAAAATTATATTTAGAATATCTAGTGGATTCAATTACCAACGGTTATGGCAGATTTATTATAATCTAACGAGAGAAGGAAATCCGATCTAATTCTTAAATCAGTTAATAACAGTATATGTACGTATATTTACTGGTACAAACTCACTACCGTTTGATAGAAGGACATATGTAGTATCTTCATGAAAAAAATATCCTGCACTAGCTTTAGTGGCTTAAAGAAAAATCACAAAACTGTTATCTTTTGAATAAACAACTAAAAAAACACCGTGATACTCCAAATATTTAACTGTTATTAATTAAAATGTATAAAATTTGTCTTGGCATTGAGAAAAGGACATCCAATTTAATTCTTAATTCAGTAAATAATAGTATATGTACGTATTTTTATTAGTATATACTCACCACCGTTTTGTAGAAGTACAAATGTAGTATCTTTTTCAAAATTATATCTTGCGCAAACTTTAGTGGCTTACAGAAATAACGCAAACATAAATTTTTAGAACAAACTACTTAAAGACACTATGATACACCAAACTTTTAACCTGTTATTAAAAAAAAGATGAGCATAACCAGTGTGTAACCTTTCTTTAAATATCAGCTGGTAGTAAGAAACAGATAAGGGTTGAGCACATATGTAAATGGTAAAAAGTAACGATAAAAAAAATTGCTATAGCATAATAGAAAAATGTTTATTTTTAAGTTTATAGTATCCTAATATATCCAACAATATTTATAAATAACATGCATGTGGATTTATTTATACCGGCTTGCAACCTCTATCTGATAACCAGTGTGAAGCTTTGTTTAAATATCAGCTGTTATTAAAAAAGAGATGAGGGTTGTGCACGTATGTAAATGGTAAAAAGAAACGTCAAAAAAAACTGCTATAGCATTATAGAGAAATGTTTATTTTTAAATTATTATGAGCCTAATTTAACCAACAATATTTATTAATAACATGTATGTGGATTTATTTATAAAGGCTTGCAACCCAGATCTGATAACCAGTGTGTAACCTTTCTTTAAATATCAGCTGTTATTAAAAAAGAGATGAGGGTTGTGCACGTATGTAAATGGTAAAAAGAAACGTTAAAAAAAACTGCTATAGCATAATAGAAAAATGTTTATTTTTAAATTAATAGTTGCCTAATTTAATCAACAATATTTATAAAAAAAATGCATGTGAATTTATTTATAACGGCTTGCAACCTCTATGGGATAACCAGTGTGCAACCTTCGTTTGAATATTAAATGATACAATTATCATCACATCACTATAACATCGAGTGGTTGTACCAGGCCTCGTTTAAAACTTACGTATAGATGAAAGAGCGATCGCGCTTTAATTGAATATAACAATAATTTAAATAATAATAACGCACTGTTGAGAAAGGTGTGTTGCTCCTTATCTAATTCATTTTTGAATAATATGTCATGGTTAACTAACAACACACTCACAAGTGTATTTTAACGTACACACCGTCCATCTCTGGACTAGGACTTGATGGAGACATACATTTAATATTAAAACTTTGTCCACAAAATGATTTACAAAACGCTTCTTTTTTTATCAACCCATGCCGATCTGGTTACAAACGCTTCAACTAGTTTAGTCAATCTGTATAATTCCGACTATAAACTCAAATATCCTACGCGTGATTTAATTATAAAGATATCAACCCCAGATAGACTTCTTAAGCATTACTGCAATATCAATTCCCTGTGCATCAATATTCGGGGAATTCAGTTATGACACTAAAAATTATAATTTAGAATATCTAGTGGATTCAATTACCAACGGTTATGGCAGATTTATTATAATCTAACGAGAGAAAGGGAAAGGAGAAAGAGAGAAGAGAGAGAGAGAGAGAGAGAGAGAGAGAGAGAGAGAGAGAGAGAGAGAGAGAGAGAGAGAGAGAGAGAGAGAGAGAGAGAGAGAGAGAGAGAG